>CM040121.1:146147228-146747228 GCA_022559845.1 Amorphophallus konjac
AATGGGCTACAATGCTGGAAGCGTAAAAAGTGATGATAGGTACGTTGATGCCATAAGGCCTTGGGGTTGATGCAGGCACTTTGAAGCTTGCAAGGATGAAAAATGGAATAAAGGCGATGGTTCTTCGAATAAGGGTGACAAATAGGTAGGTAGTGGTGACAAATGAGCAGTTGGGGTAACAAATAGCTTGGTATGGATGAAAAATAGGCGACAAGGTTGAAAGTGTTGAGAGTGCAGAAGCAGCGTTGACACGGTCTTCAATGGCATTAACGCAGTCAATGGTAGAATTCAAAGAAGGTGACAAATGAATCAAACAAGTTGATGAATGGCAAATGGCGTTGAAATTAACTGATCCAACATAAGCTACGTTGACGCAGCATACTTATGCATCAACGCAGTAAAAGTTGAGATACCAAAGGTTGAACAAGTTAGGCTTAAACATAGTGGATCAAACTAGTTGAAAATTGAAGAAATCAAATGTCAGATGAAAATTACAAGAAAAGAAGGGGATCACAAGGACTGAAGACCAGTTTACAAGGAGATCAAGCAAAGCACAAGAGAAAGAGACAAGGCACGTTGAATAATAATAGCTGTTGAACTGATAGACAAAACACAACATGGTCCATGTTGTGTATGTGATTTTGATGATTACAAAATGACTTTGTTGCTTGACCTTGCTTGGCCTTGTGTTTTATTGATACTTCATGTCTCATGTGCTTGAATCCTTATTGTTCTCTTGCTTTGGGATCATGTTCTAGAATGAGAATGAATTTGTGAAACATGCTTGACAGAATGCATATGCCTTGTACTCAATGAGAATTAATGATAGAACACGTTTGCATGATTGAACACATGAATGAGTCTTTATGCTCACTTGAATGCCTGTTATGCTCATTTCAATATAGTGTGCTAATCTTCTTGCATTACAGGAACGAGTCATGATGGACATCATCTTGTTGTCCACCATTCAGAACTTGTGTTAATTACATCTCCATTCTTCAAAGAACCATCGGTAAGACTTTGTAATTCACATATCTTCAGTTAGTGAATTTTGGGTAAGAAAGCTACAGTGTGTTGACCCATAGTACTTGTGCATAGATATACATGATGTGGTTTCATGTACCTCCTACATGACTCATTAAGGTTTGAGGATGTATGATTCATGCATTTTCTACATGAAGCTTTTAAGCTTGTATTGTGCTTGAAATATTCATACAAGACTTCATGAGATTTGGTTCTATATTGCTCATGCATTGCGTGAATGCTTAGTCTTGTGAAATATGCACTAAAAGCTTGATTTATTGACTTGATGTGTGAAAGAATTGCATGAACTTGGCTCTTATGAAGATGGCTTCAATTAGGGCTCAATCAATGAGATTGTGTTCATTGAACACACCTTCTATTAGAATGGTATCATTCATGAGGTCATAAGGGTTTCAATATGTGGATGCATTTGTGATGTCGTATGGTTCCTCATACCTGTGTGATTACACATCATACGATCATGTCATTGGTCTTGAGCTATATATTTGCTTCTTACATGTGTAAATGAATATCCCTCATTTGATGTCATTTGATGTTGAGCATCTGGTAGATACAAGAATGCTAGTTGAAAGTTTGAGCTCCCATGACAATATATTTGATTGAATGGTAGATTCATGCTTATTATTTCAAAACCTTGTCATTTGGTCAAATATATTTTTGTTAATTGATATGAGAAGCAAAATGCATGTTTGAATAGGTTCAATGATGTTTTTTATTATGAACATGTTCATAGTATTAATGCTTGATGCAAAGATTTTGATTTTCAACTAACCTCTTGCTTTATCATGTTTTTCAGGATGAAAAATTATGGTTGATCTTCATGGGATTATGGTAATATTTAATCAATTGTTTCCCATTGATTTGATGGAGGTTTTAGTTATTTTTCAGACCGAAACAAGCATGGGTCGACCCTTTGAGGCTCTGTCCAAAACAGAACATGTTTTATGCACCCTGCCTGAAAGGGTCGACCCCAACGGTCGACCCCTATAAACCAGAACCAAAACTTGGTTCTGTTTTGGGTTCTGTTAGCCCGAGGGTCGACCCCTGGGGTCGACTCCTGTAAAACAGAACATGAAAATGGTTCTGTTGGGGTTCTGTTTGCCCGAGGGTCGACCCGGTCGACCCCAAGGGTCGACCCTTTCCGGTACAGGGCGGCGTCGTCAAAAACGACCTTCGCAAAAGCACGCCAAAAGTCCTCTAACTCCGGTCCTAAAGCCCCATATCACTCCATGACTTGTGGATCTTGTCCCAGGGCTGTCTTTTGACTGTCCTAGAGGCATAAATACATGTTGCTGGGTTGTAAACCCGGTCGAACCCCAATGTTCATTCGTTCTTTCTGGTAGGTGAAAAAGGGGGGAAAATGAGGTGAAGCTCTTGCAAGGTCAATATCATCTACATCAGTGAAGATCTGGAGCTTGTGGTAGAAGAAGAAAAGAAGCGTCTTGAGGAGAGGAACGAGATGATGCTGGGATCGTGATCATCCGACTCCGAATCGAGAAGAGCCGGATCATTTTGTGAAGGGGAAGCTTTGCATTTCATATATGCTCTTTGGTTCTGTCTTTAGATGTTGCTTTGGGCTGATTGTATCCATATCTGGGCTTTCTACACATTTCTAATCGAATATTCTTGTTTGAGATTAGCTTAAAGCTTGGGCTTATTATTTCTATTTATTCTTTCAGGTGAAGAAGAAAATGGAAGAAGGAAAAGGGGAGCATCACAAGGAGAGGAAGAAGATGATGTTGAAATCGTGAACATCCATCAACAAATCAAGGAGAATCAGATTTTATTGAAAAGGGGGGAGCTTTATTCTTGATGCATCTTTCTAGTTTCCATCTACAGAATCTGTTTGGGGGTCATAGCATATGTTTGTCTTCGCTTCATATACAACTGCAAGAATACTTTGTGTGGGTGTTCGGAGAAAGGGTTCTCCGAGTGTTTGTGTTGACGTGTGTGCATCAATTTATACAGAGTATATCCGCGTGTGTGCTTGGACGTACTTTGGGGTGTGTTCCCCGTGTGTGTTTGGGAGTTTACGCCCGTGTGGTTGTATAGGCATCGGCCTACCCGTGTGTGTTTGGGAGTTTACTCCCGTGTGGTTGTGTAGGCATCGGCCTACCCGTGTGTGTTGGAGCTTGGCTCCGTGTGTGTGTGGGGATTTATCCTCGGGCTATTTTTATAGCAGTGAAGCCTCACCGATTTGGTGAGGGGTGGACGTAGGGAGCCCGCCGTGGTCCTGAACCACCTTAAAAATCCCCGTGTCTCATGGTTTGAATTGTGTGATTGTGTTCACTTCAATGTTATTTGTTTATGCAATCGTGTGAGCTCGGCGAGATTGAGTGAATTTTGTTTAAATCTGTTTAGATTAAATTCCTCAATCTTAACAATCTTGTTAATTCCGCTGTGCGTTTGTTTGTGATTTTTATTGGACATAATTTTTAGTAGAAGGATCTATTCACCCCTCCCTCTAGATCCGTGTTCCTGCACTACGGGACCCAACAATTGGTATCAGAGCGAGGCTCTGTTGTCCCTAGATCTTGGGATCTATAGAGTGATCCTAGTGCATTCTACAATCATGAATTTTTATGAACATATCATAATGAATTGTTTACCAATCCTCACTGGTTCGAATTTTAATTCATGGCTAGGCAAACTGTGTGTGGTGATTAATTCTATTAATCCTAGTCTTTGGAAATTGATTTCTCATGATCCACACATATTACCTCTAGATGAGACCAAGTGGTCTAATCAAGATAAAATGATGTACCATGATAATGTTACTGCTTTGAGTTTATTGAAAGCTTCTGTAAGTATTAACAAGTATCCATTTGTATTTTCTTGTAAGACGGCAAAGGAGCTCATGGACCGGTTGATCAAAGATCAAGAGAATGAAAGGCAAAAATGTCTCATGGCCGATGATGCTGATCAACATAGTGACGAAAATGCAGAAAAGGTAAATTTTGATTCTGAAGAATTTACTCTTGATGATCTTGTTGATGCTTATGATGAGTTGGCAAAGCAATATAAGAAAATCAAGTCAGAAAATAAAAAATTGAAAAAGAAATCTGAAAACATGCTCCATGAAAATGGATCATGTGATAAGTGTTCTTAGCTTGATAACTTGAATGAACTTTTAGAGCACGATGTTGAATGTCACAAAGAAACCATTGCTTGTTTGAGAAATGAAAATGTTACCCTCAAGAATAAAATCGATCAATTAGAGAAAACTTAAAAAGATCTAAGAAACAAAGTGGATTCAAACTCTATTGATCAGGATATTTGCAATGAATTGATTATGAATGATAAACTTACAAATGAGAATGAAGAACTTAAAAAGGAAAACAGCGCTATATTGATTCAGATATCTCTGCTTGAAGGCAACATGAAGTTTCTTGAAAAAGAAAATGCTTTGTCAAAATCTGAAAATAAAAAATTGAAACATCTAAACACAACCATGTCTAAAAAATTACTTACTTTTGAAAAAGGGAAAAGTTTGGTTGTTGATGATTGTGAAAAGATGCATGTGCTTGAACAAAAGATGGAAAGCTACAAAACCATCAATGCCCAATTGAATGAAAAAGTCATCTCTTGTGATAATGAGATCATTTCCTATGAACTACATATTTCATCACTTGAAAAGAAAATTCTTGATCTGAATGCTTCTTTGTCTAAATTTGTAAATGGGAAAGAAAATTTGAACATGATATTGGGGACTAAGGTGAATTTCCAAAGCTAGGCTATAATTCTGTGAACAAAAAGAATTTTGAAAATAAAGTCTATACATCATTTGTCCACAGTTCAAACATAGCCAGCACATCAAATGAGTCTCCAAATCAAACTGCTGCTCAAACAATAAAGAGAACAAATGAAAATTTGGAAAAGAAACAAAACTTGCATCAAAAGGCTAAAAGTGTTGTTGGTGTCACGATGAATGCCAAGAAAAATCATGTTGCACACACACATACATCCACAAAGAAAATCTCATATTTTTATTGTGGTGAACTTGGTCATATGATGCATGATTGCCTTTTGATGAAATCTGAAGATCTAGAAGCATGCAAGAACATGAATGGCCTCATAAAGCCAAGAAAGCTTTTGAACATAAAAAGAACTCTTGATAACTCCTATGTTCATGAAAGAAGATCATTTGAGAGATTTACTACATTGAACTATTTTCATTGTGGAAGGCTTGGTCACAAGATGAACAATTGCTTTAGTTTGAAAGATGATAACATCTCTACAAACCCACAGAAATTCCATGCTCATTCATACAAGAAAAATCTGAAGGTTTTTTGTTGTTGTCATTATTATGGTGAGTTCGGGCATACCATGTATGATTGCTCCTTAATACATTTTGATGATATGCATACCCAAAAACTGTGGAAAGCACCCACTAGAGGTGCAACTAACCATCCGGGACCCAAGAAGGTTTGGGTACCCAAAACTATTGAATGAGAACTCTTATTGCAGGATTACCTTGAGGCCAAGAGGAAGGCTTCAAGTCGACTTGGCTAGTTCTGGTGTGATGCCTTGGTAAACATGGGTTTGTCCTTGAATTAAGTTTCTGATACTGCAGGTTGAGAGAGAGAGTCATATGTGATGAAAAGTCTTGAACTAAGTTTCTTCATATGCTTTGGCTTAATTGATTCTAGATGAATTCTAAACTCTCATTCAATGCTCATGTGTTTGCTAAACCCCTGTTGTCATATGGGAATGCATTGTACTTTTCTGATCATCGTTTCAATGACTACATGGTATATAAAATGGTGACATGTGGAAGGGCAGGTCAAGTCTGTCTGAAAACTATCACCATGCGTGAGAATGTGTCTCCGCCCGGTACCATGAATCATTTATGCATATGGCATCAAACTTAAATGAATTTTCTGAAATCATGCATTGATTATGGGGGAGTCTTGCAAGCTGAAATTTTTGAGATTGATGTTTTTCCATTCTCTCAGTATGATGATGTTATTCTGTGGCTGAACATTTTGAGGATGGAATTTGATCAATATTCCATGGTCTTTCCCAATGTGCTACTCATCCTTTTTTTGGATAAAAGTAAAAATATTTTCAAAGAAAAGTTCACATGTGATGATTTTGATGTTTTGAATGAATTTTCTGAATTCTCCTTTCAAAATAAAATTGTGTTCTCATAATTTTAAAAAAAATATATTTTTGCATGTCTTGCATTAGTTGCATTTAGAGTTGTCATGTGAAATCTGAAATCTTGCATCACATTACATATTTGCATATCACTTTTTGCATATCATTCACATAGTGTTGTTGGAAGATGAAGCTCATCGTGTGTCTTGTTGCACAATTGGCATTTTCAGCATGCATATAGTGCATATTTTGATATACATCATTTTGAACATTTCATGTTGCATAAATGCCAAAATGAATACTTCCAATAATGGTATCTTATCTTTGGGGCCAACATTTCAAGAACTGAAATTACATATCTTTGCATTCTGCACTGCATATATGCATATCTCCATTGTATGCTTGCATGTTAATATATACTAAAACCCCTTCCTTTGAAACTTCTAAGACCAAATACTCCATTGATAAATATTGTTGCATCTGAGTCTTAACAAGTGTGCTTCATGTCAAACTCTCAGGGGGAGTATTTTATGCTTATAGCATATACATAGGGGGAGCTGCACTATCTTGTATTAAGTTAAATTTTCTCCATACATGTTAAATCAGATTCGCACACTTCATGCACTATAATGTGAAATTGAGTGTTATTCATAAGGATATAAGAATTTCATTTCAACATTCTAAAGTAATTTAACTTGCTGCATGGATGATTAGAGACAGTTGAGGAAAAAGTTGCCTGTCTCCGCACAAAAATATGGTTGAAATGAAAGGCAGAGTAATGCTTAGTCTCACTGAGTAAATTGGGCACATGTCACCTGAGACGTGATGTGGTTCAATTCTGAAAAGTGTTGACTAAAGTACCTCTATTAAAATGAGGTGAAATGGTTCAATATTCTGAGTAACCAAGGATTCTGGCATGAGCTCCATGTGTCTCCTTGCGTAAAAAGGAATCATTTGAACCTGATCCTTCTTAGAAAAATTCAGATTGTCAGTGTGAAAATTTTTGATGATAAATTTGACTGAGGTAGAGCGAAGCCTCCAATACGCTGCTCTCTAGATTGAAATGCAGTCTGTACAATTACTATTGTGTTTAATTGAAAATCTGGTTATCCATATGGCTAGAATTCATTCTCATGTTGCTCACTTACACATGGTAATTTGATTTGATATGTATTCTGAAAATTTGATTAACTGCATGACTTGCTGTATGTCTTCTCTTATCTATCTGCACAATCCTCAAGGTGTAATCATAAGAGCACTTTGATCTTAATGACTCACCTGCACTTTTCGTACACCTATCCCTTCACTCTAACTATGATGGGAGAGTTATGTTGCATGTATATATATCTATCTGCCTGTGATCAATCATATTGGATCATTTTCCTTACATTATGCATGTCCATATTGTCTACACTTGCATTTCAATGTTGTGAGATTAGTTCATGCATATTGTGCATATTGTTTCTCTTCGTCACCTCATTCACCCCATTATCTGTAGTTTTTTGTCTATAAACAAACAAACAAAATAAAACCAATTGGTATAAAAAAATGCTGCCATCATGGATTCCCCATCATGATCCCCATTTCTGATTATGTCAAAGGGGGAGAGAGCGCTTTAGAAGAGAGCTTTAAAGCATAATATTTTGTCATCATCAAAATGGGGGAGATTGTTGTGTGTGTGATTTTGATGATTACAAAATGACTTTGTTGCTTGGCCTTGCTTGGCCTTGTGTTTTATTGATACTTTATGTCTCATGTGCTTGAATCCTTATTGTTCTCTTGCTATGGGATCATGTTCTAGAATGAGAATGAATTTGTGAAACATGCTTGACAGAATGCATATGCCTTGTACTCAATGAGAATTCATGATAGAACACGTTTGCATGATTGAACACATGAATGAGTCTTTATGCTCACTTGAATGTCCGTTATGCTCATTTCAATATAGTGTGCTAATCTTCTTGCATTACAGGAACGAGTCATGATGGACATCATCTTGTTGAACACCAATCAGAACTTGTGTTAATTACATCTCCATTCTTCAAAGAACCATTGGTAAGGCTTTGCAATTCACATATCTTTAGTTAAGTAAATTTTGGGTAAGAAAGCTAGAGTGTGTTGACCCAGAGTACTTATGCATAGATATACATGATGTGGTTTCATGTACCTCCTACATGAGTCATTAAGGTTTGAGGATGTATGATTCATGCATTTTCTACATGAAGCTTTTAAGCTTGTATTGTGCTTGAAATATTCATACAAAACTTCATGAGATTTGGTTCTATATTGCTCATGCATTGCATGAATGCTTAGTCTTGTGAACTATGCACTAAAAGCTTGATTTATTGACTTGATGTGTGAAAGAATTGCATGAACTTGGCCCTTATGAAGATGGCTTCAATTAGGTCTCAATCAATGAGATTGTGTTCATTGAACACACCTTATATTAGAATGGTATCATTCATGAGGTCATAAGGGTTTCAATGTGTGGATGCATTTGTGATGTCGTATGGTTCCTCATACCTGTGTAATTGCACATCATACAATCATGTCATTGGTCTTGAGCTATATATTTGCTTCTTACATGTGTAAATGAATATCCCTCATTTAGTGCCATTTGATGTTGAGCATCTGGTAGATACAAGAATGCTAGTTGAAAGTTTGAGCTCCCATGACAATATATTTGATTGAATGATAGATTCATACTTATCATTTCAAAACCTTGTCATTTGGTCAAATGTATTTTTGTTAATTGATATGAGAAGCAAAATGCATGTTTTAATAGGTTCAATGATGTATTTTATTGTGAACATGTTCATAGTATTAATGCTTGATGCAAAGATTTTAATTTTCAACTAACCTCTTGCTTTATCATATTTTTCAGGATGAAAAATCATGGTTGATCTTCATGGGATTATGGTAATATTTAATCAATTATTTCCCATTGATTTGATGGAGGTTTTAGTTATTTTTCAGACAGAAACAAGAAGGGGTCGACCCATGGGGTCGACCCTTTGAGGCTCTGTCCAAAACAGAACATGTTTTATGCACCCTACCTGAAAGGGTCAACCCCTGGGGTCGACCCATTGAAGGGTCGACCCCAACGGTCGACCCCTGTAAACCAGAACCAAAACTTGGTTCTGTTTTGGGTTCTGTTAGCCCGAGGGTCGACCCCTGGGGTCGACCCTTTCCGGTACGGGGCGGCGCCGTCAAAAACGACCTTCGCAAAAGCACGCCAAAAGTCCTCTAACTCCGGTCCTAAAGCCCCATATCACTCTATGACTTGTGGATCTTGTCCCAGGGCTGTCTTTTGACTGTCCTAGAGGCATAAATACATGTTGTTGGGTTGTAAACCCGGTCGAACCCCAACGTTCATTCATTCTTTCTAGTAGGTGAAAAAGGGGGGAAAACGAGGTGAAGCTCTTGCAAGGTCGATATCATCTACATCCGTGAAGATCTGGAGCTTGTGATAGAAGAAGAAAAGAAGCGTCTTGAGGAGAGGAACGAGATGATGCTGGGATCGTGATCATCCGACTCCGAACCGAGAAGAGCCAGATCATTTTGTGAAGGGGAAGCTTTGCATTTCATATATGCTCTTTGGTTCTGTCTTAAGATGTTGCTTTGGGCTGATTGTATCCATATCTAAGCTTTCTACACATTTCTAATCGAATATTCTTGTTTGAGATTAGCTTAAAGCTTGGACTTATTATTTCTATTTATTCTTTCAGGTGAAGAAGGAAATGGAAGAAGGAAAAAGGGAGCATCACAAGGAGAGGAAGAAGATGATGTTGAAATCGTGAACATCCATCAACAAATCAAGGAGAATCGGATTTTATTGAAAAAGGGGGAGCTTTATTCTTGATGCATCTTTCTAGTTTCCATCTACAGAATCTGTTTGGGGGTCATAGCACATGTTTGTCTTCGCTTCATATACAACTGTAAGAATACTTTGTGTGGGTGTTCAGAGAAAGGGTTCTCTGAGTGTTTGTGTTGACGTGTGTGCATCAATTTGTGCGGAGTATATCCGCGTGTGTGCTTGGACGTACTTTGGGGTGTGTTCCCTGTGTGTGTTTGGGAGTTTACTCCCGTGTGGTTGTATCGGCATCGGCCTACCCATGTGTGTTTGGAAGTTTACTCCCGTGTGGTTGTGTAGGCATCGGCCTACCCGTGTGTGTTGGAGCTTGGCTCTGTGTGTGTGTGGGTATTTATCCCCGAGCTATTTTTATAGCAGTGAAGCCTCACCGGTTTGGTGAGGGGTGGACGTAGGGAGCCCGTCGTGGTCCCGAACCACCTTAAAAATCCCCATGTCTCATGGTTTGAATTGTGTGATTGTGTTCACTTCAATGTTATTTGTTTATGCAATCGTGTGAGCTCGGCGAGATTGAGTAAATTTTGTTTAAATCTATTTAGATTAAATTCCTCAATCTTAACAATCTTGTTAATTCCACTGTGCGCTTATTTGTGATTTTTATTGGACATAATTTTTAGTAGAAGGATCTATTCACCCCCCCCCCTCTAGATCCGTGTTCCTGCACTACGGGACCCAACAGTGCACAATTATCAAAGGAGAACACATGCTTCAGGAGGTGTTAAACAGAAGGTGGGTTAACGCAATGGTGTGATGGGTCGACACAAGAGCTCACTAGAAGCGTTTGCCAGATGAAGAAGACAAGGGTGAAAAATGAGGGACTAAAGGTGACAAACAAGCACATATGGGTGACAAATAAGTCACTTGTGGTGGCAAATAGCTTTGTGCGACAGTTCAAAGCTGAAAAAGGCAAAGCTTTCAAGTAAAACAAGAAACACCTTTAGCTACGGACTAAGGGTGAAAAATAGCTGCTATGGCCGACAAATGGCTTCTTAAGGCTGAAGGATACTCTACCAAGGGTAATAAACAGCTGGGCACGTGGAAGACTTAAAGAAGTCACGTGCCTCCTATCCCCAATCATTGGCACATGATCCTAGGCATCTGATAGAGTTCTGTACGGCACTAGATCTTAGAAGGTTCCCTCCAAAACATTTGGACAAATAAAATTTCAAATTAAAGAAATTCCCAGTTCAAGAAATTCGAATGGAGCTCTATAAATACTGGTGCTCACTCTATTCAAGGTAACGAAGGCGAGAGAGCTAAAGCGGGCATCTACTGTGAGTGAGAAGCTATTCTTCGAAGAAAGATAAGAGCTGATCAGGAAGAAAGAGAGAGCCATCCTCGTGAGCCACAGTGAGAAGAAGTGAAAGAGAGAGAGAAAAAAGAAGAAGAAGAGATACTGAAGCTTAGTTCGAGAAGGAGAATTCAGATAAAGCTCTTGAATCATTTTCAGAGCTACAGTTGTTTTTCCTCCTGCTGTACTTTGCCCTTCATTCGATTGTTTTATCTTTTGTTCTTTGTTTCTATTCATCTTGTAGTTCTTTTGTAGTGCAGTGTCGCACTGATCAGAGGTGTGATCAGACTTGAGCTGGTCGCGTACTGGTTGGTATATCAGGGTGCAGGGGAGTTCCTCGTGTGTTGCCATAGTGCAGTGGGTCTAACTCTACTGGGTAGAGTTAGAGGTGTGTTCAATGGGCTGTTGAACATAGTTTTTCCCTCTGGGTTGTCAGAGGAAGGGAGGAGGCTATTCCTCCAGAGTCAAGCTGTGTGATCAGTTGGTGTAGCGGACTTGTTCCGTGCTTGCTAGTGCAAGGAAGCCTCACTTGGTTTGAGTGAGGGGTGGATGTAGATTGCTGGAAGCAATTGAACCACCTAAAAATCTCCGTGTAGTGTGTTTTATTTCCACATCGTTTACCTCGTACTCAATATGGACTCGGTATATCAAAAGGTGTTTCACTTTGCGTGAGGAAGTCCTTGGGCTAGTCCTCTGCCTCGTACCAATCTTGGTCTATTGTCTCGCTGTGGATGTGGCTAAAGTGTTTGTGAGTGTGCCTATTTAAAAGTGTGATCTAGGCTCGTTACACAGTTTTCTAGCTTGCTATTATGAAAACTGAGCTTGGCGTTAATTTTCATAAGCTAGTCATTTTTAAAGGGGCTGATCTATTCGCCCCCCCTCTAGATCCGCATTGCCATTTCCATCACATCCCATATCCTTGTCCTCTTGCGGTCACACTGTGGTCACACAGAGTCAAAGTGGGCCCAAGAGGTTAAAAAATGGGGATTTTATAGGGGTGGGAAAAAAACCCCACTCTGCTCTGTGTAAACCCCCCTGGGGGGGTCGGACAGGTCCGCATAAACCCAGGGCCCACCAAAAAAAACTTTTTTAAGAAAAAAAGAGGGTTTCTCCCGGCGTAAACCCCCAGCCCCCCTGGGGGGGGGGTTTACGCGGACCTGCCCAGCCCCCCTGGGCAGCCCCGTGTAAACCCCCTGGCCCACACACACAATAAAAAAAATAACAAAATGGGGACTTTCCCCGCATAAACCCCCTGGCCCACACACACAATAAAAAAAACAACGAAATGGGGACTTTCCCCGCATAAACCCCCTCCCCCTCTCAGAAACCAAAAAAAACATTTTTAATTATTTTCAGGGGGTTTACGCAGACCTGCTCACCCCCTCCAACCAAGCCTGCGTAAACCCCCCAACCCTTTATATTCCACTATAAAACCCCCCTTAGAAGCTCAAGGGGGATGAGAGGATTAACACAAGGACTTACAGACGCTGAAGGACTCAAGCTTCAAGGCTTTTGGCAAAGACGTGAGGAGCAAGGCGTGTGGGTGGCTTGTTGATCGGCTCGTATACGCTGAGGGTATGTCAAACGTACTCTCCTCACATGACATCTAGCCATTTCACTCAAGTCCATCCCCTCGCATATGAGGCGTTATGATAATGGCGAATACACCCACACATCGGGTCCGCCGGTGTATGGCACGTTATGATAACAACGCGCACGCCATAATGCCGAATTTGCCCCCGCCATGGGACCATGTGCCCACCGCTCGCCCCGAGCCAGCCACCGACGGTCCTGGCCGTTGACTCGAGTTAGCCGGACCCTGGCCCAGAAGTAACATTCTCGGGACTGGCCTCAACTCCCCGATATGAAGACACTCGCCTTCCGGGACCCGTACCTGACCACTCACCTCGAGCCACTTCTGGCCTCCCATAGGCGCCAGCCAGTGTCCTCCCCTGCCATCTAGTCTAGCCCTCCATCGGCAACTCGGGCATGTCTTAAGCTCCTCATGGAGAGCCTCTGTAAAAACATGCGGATATCCGCCTTATCATGCATTGACCCAGAGACCGACCCACGTGTCGGAATTGTCCCACGGCTTGCACCAGTTGTATTTCGGCCTTCGAGGCCCACTTGTAAAGCCTATACGGCATCTATAAAATAAGAAACCAGTCGACTATGCATACCTACACTCGGGTCACAGTCTCACCTCCACACCCGCCAATGTGTGTGCCCGGTCTCCCAGTCTCCAGCTAACTAACACTCCCAGTTGAGTGCAATGGTCGTCCTATGGTCGCAGGGTATACCCGGTCCTCTATCCATGGCTACAGAAACATCCAGGCTCTTCTCCAACACAGAACAAAAGTGTTCGGATTTAATCTCATGTAAATAAATACCGGCTACTTGCGATCGGTGGGGAAAGACGTCCCGTACATGAATCCCTACAATCGCCTACACACTCGCACCCATGGGACCACCTCTCTCTTTCCACGTGTCGTCCGATACCCTCGTGCCCATGTGCTGCGTCAAGGCGATGCTTCCCCGGCCAACATTTGGTTCCATAGGTGATTGTCGAGAGATCGACTGGCACGCTCGCACCCTCTCGTGCAAGTTGACCCCTCTCGACTTTTCCATAAAAGGCGAGTGTACGGTGCTGCTGTGAGAGACATAAGGCTGAAAGAGAAAATACCCCGGATATAACATAAATCCATTGTTTTCCTTTTATCACTTTATTTCCCCTTCTCACCGTGGTTACTGACATACGTACCCCCCGGATGCACGCATTCCCATTCCCCCCGCGTCGGTGCGAGGGAAACAAAGTTGGCACGCCCGGTGGGACATCTCCCATCTTTCTTCCTTCTGCTGAAGAGAAGCCTGTGCCAGCCCTGAAGCCGTGGTGCCCTTTTGCTATCCTTGCAGGAGAGGTAGAGGAGGGACACATTCCCCTGCAGCTTCCAGCTCGCATCCCAGCTGCCGGATTGTGTCCGGCGACCGTCTTCGACCGTGACACTCCAGCGACTAGCAGTCTAGCAGCTATGGCGACCGTGACATATGGCCCCATCATCATCGCCACCCAAGCACGGGTTCAGCACCCTGACTCCCAAGTCAAGTCGAAAGAATAGTGACAAGGGAGGACAACAACTTAGCTTGAGAAGAATCTAGGTTACCCCGGAGGAGGCTCAAGCTGTCCGAAGGGCACGTACCAAGAGTTCCCTTCGAACGTCCGGGCGCGGCATCGCTCAAGACATTACTGAACCCTCATCAGCACTGTCCGATGGTACCCAGCCATCCAGTCTCTCTAGCCTAAATAGGCCAAAGCAAAGAAGGGCTCGTGCCGGGCCCCGTCAGCATCAAGCCTTAAGCTCTTCTCAGGTCAACTCTAGTCTTGCGAAGAAGGATCAACCTCGAAGGACCTCAGTCTTTGATAGGTTGGGGGCACCAGTCCACTCCGAGCAGCATTCCCGAAAGAAGCGGACGGTTCGGCTCATCAACGACGCGGTTCGGGTGTTCACTGTTGTGTCCCTATGATTTTGATGATGTCTCACACTATAAGTTCATTTCTATGCATTATTATTCTTGAGCACTCTGCATATTGATAGCAACATGAATGATGATGTCTAGCATTGATGGCATTTGCTCTTTATATATGTGCATTGCATTTTGTCAGATATCATGTCTCTGCATATATCATGTCTGGGTAGCAAAGTCTATACACTGGACTCTGTAATTGTGCATCATGCAGTCTATACATTGGACTCTCGTTCAAGCCTATGCATTGTCTTAGGCTAAGTGTGTACAGCATCTTAGGCGAAGTCTGTACAGCCGTGTCTTATGCTCCTAAGTCTATACATTGGTGTTGGTCATCAAAGTCTGTACATCGCTTTCAATCTTCAAGTCTATACACTGGCTTATTCTTCAAGTCTGTACATCCTCAGTTAAACTTGAAGTCTGCACACTAGTCTTCACTATCAAGTCTGCACATTGGTCTTCGATTTCAATGTCCATACATTGGACTGTTCATCAAAGTTTGTACATCAGACTGCTATAGTAAGTCTGTACAGTGAGTGATTCATTGGTGAAGTCTGTACACTCGACTGAACTTCAAGTCTAGACATAGCACTGTAGCATCATTGTCTTCGTGTTGTTTTCCCTCACCAACACGAAATGATTTCGTGTCGTCTGAGCATACAACACTCCGTGTTGATTTCCATGCTTGACAGGAAAACTCGTATGAGGTAATACTTCGTGTTGTTTTATCCTAGTGGTCTCTGTCTTCGTGTCGTTTCTCTTTGTCGCTTTGTGACTTCACCTCGTGTCAATTCTTGTGTTTCATCTTCGTGTTGTTTTAGTGTCTATGTCTTCGTGTTGTGTTTTCGTCTTCGTGTTGTTTACACCTCGTGTAGGTTTCAGTTTTGGTCTTCGTGTTGTTTTACTCTTTAGACTTCGTGTCCTTCTCGCCTTGACCACACTCCGTGTCATTCCGTATCATGTCTTCGTGTCGTTCCTGTTTAATAACCACACTTCGTGTCAGTTACTATTGTTTCTATGTCTTCGTGTCATTTTTTGTTCAACTGCGTGCAGAACATTGCAGCACCTCGTGTTGCTTTCTGTGCCACCTCGTGTCGCTTCTCTCTGTCCTCTAGTTGCATCTCGTGTCATCTTTCATGTCTTGCTTGTTGTTGCAACCACTTCGTGTCGTTCTTCTTTTTACCTCGTGTTGTTTTCAACTCGTGTCGGTTACTGTTTTGTCTCCATGTTGTTCTCGTGCCGTTCTCATTACTGGTTATTATATCATGATGTTTTACTTCGTGCTGTAGTCATCGTATGTACTTCGTGTCGTTCTTGTTTCACTTCGTGTCGTTCTTGTTTCACTTCGTGTCGTTCTCCTCGTTGTGTCTGTTCTGTAACAGTGTACCTCGTGTCGTTCTTTTCCTATCTCGTGTACTGGTCACGTCGTGTTGTTATCATATACCTCATGCAGCTTTAGTTTTAGTGGCCATACTGCGTGTTAATGGTTCTTATCTTCTTACAGGTACGAGGAAGATTATTCCCTAATAAAGGGGGTGCACGTGATCCAAGACAAAAGGAACCAATTCAATAAGGTCACGTGGCAGGAAGGTTCTGGATCGAGCGTGGGAGGCACACGCGTTTTGTGCCCTATCCACCTGCTGCCGCTATAAATAGAAACCTTCGTCCACCGATGAAGGTGATCAGAGCCAAGAAAGAAAAGGCAGTATTGCAGAGAGCTCGATCCACCAGTAAAGAGAAAGAAAAAGAGAGAGATAGCAGTGAAGAGAGAAAGAGAGTTTGCAGTATCGGGTTTCTGAAATTACTTCCCAGGAAGCTACATTTGTATTAACTCTCAGTATCGAATGTTTTCTCGATCAGTCTTTAGTTCCTTTTCTGATTTTCTTTATGTGTTCTTCGTCTATTTCTGATCTGTTCCCCTCCGGTGTGTGGAGGAAGGGAGTCTATCTCCGGTTTCCCTCTGGGTTGCAGAGGAAGAGAGATCGCTGATCTCTGGTGTTTGCTAGTGACGGGTTGTCATTAGCAGGTTCCCTCCGGTGTGTGGAGGAAGAGAGGCACTCTCCGGTTCTGTTCATGCTGGGTGCTAGAACAGGTTACAAGCTCTGTGGGTAGCAAAGCTTGGTTGAGGGATTTGTCTCCCTTGGGTTTTCAAGCTGTTTCGCAGCAAGTTGTTCGCAGACTGAGTCTGCTGTGCTCTAGCAATGGCTAGTGGAATCTTCACTCTAGTTGGAGTGAGGGGTGGATGTAGATTGCGGACTGCAGTCGAACCACCTAAAAACCGGTTGTCTTCTCTGTGGTTTGCGATCTTTATCAGCGCTCTCTATCTGCTTGTCTCTTCGACTAGTTGTGTGTTCAGCTCTTATCATCATTTTCTTATTCGATCTTGATTGGTACCTGCATTTGCAATTCTTTGTGTGCTAGTTTAGAAGGGGCATAAGCGGTAGATTTATTTTCTCGCCTAAACTTTGCAAACTGGGAGTGATCTATTCATCCCCCCCCTTCTATATCACTCTCGCTGCGCTAACATTTGGTATCAGAGCAGGTATACGCCATGTGGACGAACGGTCAAGGAAATGGTGGTGGTCCTAGAACCTTCATGGCCGAAGGTCAATCCATTAGCCGCCCTCCTTATTTCGATGGTAGTAACTATCTGTTTTGGAAGAACAGGATGGAAGTGTTCATCAGAGCTCAGAGTCATAAATTATGGAGAGTAATCACGGTGGGGCCATATGAGCTGCCACCAAACGAGGATGCTTGGACAGATGATCATGTGAAGCTCTCGTCACTCAACTGGACGGCGCTGAACATAATCCAGTGTGCTGTTCATCCAGAGGAATATGCTCGAATATCTGCATACAGAACTACCAAGCGAATGTGGGATGAGCTGTAATTAATTTATGAAGGTACAGCTCAAGTGAAAGCCTCGAAGGTAAATCTCTACACCTCCAAGTATGAAATATTTAAGATGAATGCAGATGAGAATATAACCGAAATGTATGCCAGGTTATCCTTGATCACTAACACTCTTAAAGGGCTAGGGAAGGATCTTGCTGAGGCAGATATAGTCAAGAAAATCTTTAGATCTTTATCCCCGGCATGGCACACTAAGGCCATTGTGATTGAGGAGTCAAAAGATTTGACTGTCTTAACTGTGAATGAACTCATAGGATCCCTGATGACCTATGAGATGAACTTCCAAGGAGGTGGAGAAGGCAGTGAGAGGAAGGGCAAAAATGTAGCTCTAAGAGCTTCCCGCAACAAGGGTAGTAAAAGTGGGAGCAGCAGCAGTAGCCCCGAGTCTGAGTCCGAGCTTGAAGGTCTTTCAGATCTCGACCAGGGGGAGCAGGCTATGCTCACTCGTCAGTTCAGAAAGTTTCTGAGGACGAAGGGGAAGACCTTCAGGAAGAAGAACCTACACTCTTTTAACAAGAAAGCTGAGTTTACCAATTACAGGGATAGAAATCCTACGAAACTGACTTGTTTTAACTGTAACAAATAGGGACACATGAAAGGCGAATGCCCAGAACTCCAGAAGAAAGGTCCCTGTCTTCAGAAGAAGTTCACAAAGGTGCAGAAGAAGAAAAAGCCACAGGCGATGGTCTGCACATGGAGCGAGGAAGAAGAAAATCTCGAAGACACTTCCTCGGAGGAATATGAAGAAGGAATTTGTCTTATGGCAAACAGTGAAGAGGAGGTAATAAACGTTTTTGAAAATTTCTCAATTGATGACTGGGAGGATGCTTATGGTGACTTGCTAGATAAATTTAATTCACTTAACAAAGAGCACAGAGTTCTGAAAAGAAAATTTAACACAAATGTTGAAGAACAAACTCTGGTCTGTGAGGAAAATGCAAAGCTAAAAGAACAACTAGAAGAAATGACCTCACAAAGGAAAGAGAATGATAAGCTTAGGGGAGAAATCCAAGAAAGTAAAAAATAGCTCAATGAATTCAAAAATAAAATTGAAGAAAGCATGAGTGAAATCAGAATGAATTCAGAGAAATATGAAGCTGTGAAGAAAGTAAATGCTGAACTCCTAAAGAATTCAGAGTTTCTTCAAAAGGAGCTGGAAGACAAACAGAAAGTCTTAGAGAAGTTTGTCCAAGGAAAGACTAGCATAGATGCTATACTAGGAACTAGGGTCAATTTCAATAAGGAAGGTCTAGGCTATGACCCAACCAACAAGAGACCCTTGCAATTCAAGACTATTACCTTCTGTCCAGAGAAGGGAAAAGAAAAGCTGGACACACCATCCAGCTCAAACAGCTCTAAGAAAACTCAATGTCCTAAAGAGAACACAACAACCAGTACTGGACAACCATTCAAGATTGGAATGAACTTTATGAAGAATAACATTAAGTCCATTCACCAGAACACAAATGGTAGCTGGACCAAGAAAACAAATCAGAATAAAAGCTGGAATTATAACAATCAGATGGGTCCAAACAAGACCTACTGGAGGAACAACTTTCATGGTCAAAGATATACCAATCAACAAGCCTACAGGAAATTTCCTAGGAATAGGAAGACCGATGAAAGGAATAGAACTCATTTCTCCAGTTTAGCTAGATTGAACTTTAATAAACCTGAAAGGAGGGTGCCAGAGAAAACCATGCTGAAACAAATCTGGGTACCCAAACACTTGATCAGAGATTTAAACAATGTACTTGGACCCAACTCATCTTGGGTTCCAAATCACTCTGCTTGATGTACTTGTGTAGGTCGGCCTGGCAGCTGAAGACAACAAGTGGTACCTCGACAGTGGCTGCTCCAGGCATATGACAGGAGACCGATCCAAGTTCAGTAAGATAGAGATAAAGCCAGGAGGTCTGGTCAAGTTTGGAGGAAAGAACAAAGGTAAAATAATTGGAGTTGGCACAGTAGGGAAGTCTTCCACAAACTCCATTGAAAAAGTCTTACTTGTGGAAGGGCTACAATATAATCTGATCAGCATCAGTCAGTTATGTGACAAGGGTCACAAGGTTGTTTTTGATGATACTTCATGCAAAATCTTTGAAATAAATTCTGATGAGGTTAAATTTGTAGCCAACCGGATTAATAATGTCTACATTGTAGACTTAAATGAGAAATCTGACTCTACTATTTGTTTGTCTGCTAACTCTGAAATTGATGCTTTTGAATGGCATAGACGTCTAGGTCATGCTAGCTTTTCTACTTTAAATAAACTGCTCAAACTTGATTTAGTTAAAGGCATGCCTAAAATTAAATTTAATTCCATTTCAAAATCATGTGATGCCTGTGCTCTAGGCAAACAGACCAGAAAATCTTTCAAATTAAGATCTGAGCCATTGTCTTCTAGACCAATGGAACTTCTTCATATGGATCTCTTCGGTCCAACCAGAACTCAGAGTCTTAATGGTAACAGGTTTGGCTATGTCATCATAGATGACTTCTCCAGATACTCATGGATATTTTTCTTAGCAAATAAGAGTGATGCATTTCAAAAGTTTAATCTATTTTTCAATAAGGTCAAACAAGAAGGAAAGTTCAAGGTTAGTTCTATTCAATCTGATCATGGAGGTGAGTTTGAAAATTCCATGTTTACTGAACTTTGTGACAAAGAAGGACTAACTCACAGGTTTTCCTCTCCCAGGACACCTGAACAGAATGGGATCGTGGAGAGAAGAAATAGAACAGTGGTGGAGATGGCCCGAACCATGTTGATTGAAAGTAAGTTACCTAGACGGTTTTGGGCAGAAGCGGCCAATACAGCAACCTACATAATCAACAGGGCCATGGTAAAACCCATACACAAGAAAACACCCTATGAGCTTCTAAAAGGTAAGAAACCAAACTTGTTTCATTTCAGAATTTTTGGAGCAAAATATTTTATTCATAACAATGATAAGAAAGATTTAGACAAGTTTGAAGCCAAGAGTTCACCTGGAATATTCTTGGGTTACTCAGAAGTGTCAAGGGCATATAGGGTATTTAATGTATCAGATCAGAAAGTGGAAGAATCTCCACACATTCTTTTTAGTGAAAAGAAAGATGTTTCTAATATTGAAAATCTTGACAGGGACTCCAATCATGGTGGAGATTTTCTGGAAAATCAACAAGAAGAAGAGAAGACTCAGCAGAATGGAGAAACAAATTCCTAAAATCAGGAAGGTCAAAGAGAAACAGGTGAGTCTTCAACAAATATTAGATTCCTTAAAGACAATCCGTTAGATAATGTCATAGGCAATCCTGAAGAACCTCTAAGGACTAGATCTCATTTTAGAAATGTGAATAATGACGACCTAATTGCTTTAGTCTCACAAATTGAACCCAAAACAGTAGAAGAAGCCTTAGCTGATCAAGGTTGGGTAAATGCTATGAGTGAGGAATTAGGTCAGTTTGAAAGGAATAATGTCTGGGAGCTTGTCCCAAGACCAGATGGTATTAATGTCATAGGAACCAAGTGGGTGTTCAAAAATAAGATAAATGAAGATGGAATCATCTCGAGGAACAAGGCCAAACTAGTAGCCAAAGGCTACTGTCAGGAATTCGGTGTAGACTTTGATGAATCTTATGCACCAGTTGCTAGGATGGAAGCCATAAGATTGTTGCTTGCCTTTGCATGCTCAAAGAACATTAAACTCCAACAAATGGACGTTAAAAGTGCCTTTTTAAATGGAGTTATTAAAGAAGAAGTCTTTGTTGAACAACCTCCTGGATTTCAATTTTCTCCTCAACCTAACCAAGTTTTTAGGTTAAACAAAGCCTTATATGGTCTAAAGCAGGCTCCAAGAGCTTGGTATGAAAGATTATCTGAATTTCTGATAAGCAAAGGCTACAAAAGAGGTAAAGTTGATCAGACTTTATTCACCAAGGGCATGAGTAAAGATCTCATCATAGTTCAGGTATATGTAGATGACATTGTATTTGGATCAACTAGCCATGAACTATGTGATGAATTTTCTACCATGATGTCTGCTGAATTTGAGATGAGCTTGGTTGGTGAACTAAAATATTTTCTTGGATTGCAGGTACAGCAGCTAGAAGATGGGTGCTTCATCAACCAAACCAAATACACAATGGAATTGTTCAAAAGGTTTGACATGGAAAACTTAAAGCACATTACTACACCCATGGGCACCAATACATCATTGGATGCAGATGAGACAGGTAAAGAAGTAAATGCCAAACTTTATAGAGGTATGATTGGATCACTTCTTTACTTAACAGCCTCTAGACCTGATATACAATTCAGTGTAGGAATGTGTGCAAGATATCAGTCTAGACCCACTGAACTACACTTAGCTGCAGTTAAAAGAATCTTCAGATATTTGTCAGCTAGTCACTCCCTTGGTTTATGGTTTCCTGCTTCTCGCAAATTGAATCTAGTAGCATACACAGATGCTGACTATGCAGGCTGTAAACTAGACAGGAAAAGCACAAGTGGCCATTGTGAATTCTTGGGTGGGTGTTTAGTATCTTGGGGCTCCAAGAAACAACATTCTGTGGCCCTCTCCACTGCAGAAGCTGAATATTAAGCTGCAGGGAGTTGTGGAACACAAGTAATATGGATTAAACACCAACTTCAGGACTACCAAGTAGACCTGGGGTGCACACCTATTTACTGTGATAATACAAGTGCCATCAATCTTGCTAAAAATCCTGTTTTGCATTCTCGAACAAAACATATAGAGATAAGACATCATTTTATAAGAGATGAGGTGTCTAAGAATAACTTTGAACTAGTTCATGTAGGAACAGATAATCAGATTGCTGATATTTTCACAAAACCTCTGGATAATGAAAAGTTCACTACATTAAGAAGAGAGTTAGGCTTATACAAAGTGTCTTAATTATGAAGCATGTTCCTGTTGTGAGGGGGAGGTTTGTCTATCTGTTGGTTAGCCTTCTTGCTTCCTGTTGTAAGGGGGAGTTCGGAATGCTCACTGGTTAGCTTTCAGGAATGCTCTAATTTGAGGGAAGCCTTGAGTTTTTGCTGAAATGTTTTATTGAGGTATGCTATGTCTTAGGGGGAGCTAAGTTGTAATGTGAGAAGAGAAGTTCTTTGACAAATTCAAAAGGAGTGTCCAGATGTGTATCTCTGCTGGTTTTTCATGACTAATCTAGTGTAGTTCTCTCAGACAGTAGAGTGTCACTTATCTCTTAAGTCAATAAGTCAGTGTCTCTAAAATCTAATTAGAATCTTTTCTTTGGCACTCACACAGAGACCTGGACTAATTGCATAAAGTATATCTTCCTACATTGTCATTGATTAAGGTTCAGGCCAAAAACACGTATGTCTTGATATCTGACCCAATCAACTTGAAATCTAGACTTCAAGACTCAATACAAGAAAAGTTCTTCTCTTTTGGTATTGTCTTCAATCATTCTATCTCTTTAACTCAAGGGCTTAACTGAACAAACATGTTCTATTTTTGATCACTAAGAAACTGGGAGCTTCATCAATGAAATGAATATTTCTCCCAAGTCATGAGGTGTCAGATACTTAAAACAAATGAAAAGTAATGACAGAGCAATGGTGGCTTGCTGGTGAGTAACTGGGGACTCTGGCCTCTAATCAAGGTGTCTCCTCATGTCAAAAGCCACAGTTACTAACTCTGTTCCTTAAAAAAAAGGGGGGGAAGTAATGAGGAACTCACTCTAAGTAACTGGGGATTCAGGCCTCTGATCAAGGTGTCTCCCTAATGTCAAAAGAAGTGATCTACCAACTTACTCATTGATCTTCTTGGAAATCATCTCCAACTAACATTCCTTGTTGTTATGCAACTAATGGATTACTTGTCCTCAATACCTTGAGAACACCTCTCTGATTTAGACACTTGCTGTCTTGTGGAATAGTTGAATAATCAGCTCCATTTGGCCATACTTGTCAACTCCTGCTCTACATCATACACTATGTATGCTGATATACTCTTCATAATTCTATCTCTCCATTGAGTACTGAAGCTTAAAGAATCTTCTCTTGATGTTAGAACCTCACTTATTTTCTTAAGACCTATTCGTGACTTTCTGCACTAAGATCGTTACTGCACTTCTTCTTCATGTCTCCAGCATTGTTATGTCTTCTGCATTTCTTTTTGCTGATGTCAAAGGGGGAGAGAGGTTCTGCTATATCAATGATTTAATCAGTTGGATGTGGCTAGTCGCCTAGGGGAAGTTCCTGATTATGAGTTGTGGGGGAAATGAGAGAGAGTTAATGAGAGTGACTTGTAGGGTTATTCTAATTCATTTGCATGAGCATGCCTTGAAGTTAATCTGTTGTTGCAGCTGGCATTGATTTCATGTTAAATCTTGTTAAACCTTGATATTGCCTGTTTCATAGTGTTGCCATCATCAAAAAGGGGGAGATTGTTGTGTCCCTATGATTTTGATGATGTCTCACACTATAAGTTCATTTCTATGCATTATTATTCTTGAGCACTCTGCATATTGATAGCAACATGAATGATGATGTCTAGCATTGATGGCATTTGCTCTTTATATATGTGCATTGCATTCTGTCAGATATCATGTCTCTGCATATATCATGTCTGGGTAGCAAAGTCTATACACTGGACTCTGTAATTGTGCATCATGCAGTCTATACATTGGACTCTCGTTCAAGCCTATGCATTGTCTTAGGCTAAGTGTGTACAGCATCTTAGGCGAAGTCTGTACAACCGTGTCTTATGCTCCTAAGTCTATACATTGGTGTTGGTCATCAAAGTCTGTACATCGCTTTCAATCTTCAAGTCTATACACTGGCTTATTCTTCAAGTCTGTACATCCTCAGTTAAACTTGAAGTCTGCACACTAGTCTTCACTGTCAAGTCTGCACATTGGTCTTCGATTTCAATGTCCATACATTGGACTGTTCATCAAAGTTTGTACATCAGACTGCTATAGTAAGTCTGTACAGTGAGTGATTCATTGGTGAAGTCTGTACACTCGACTGAACTTCAAGTCTAGACATAGCACTGTAGCATCATTATCTTCGTGTTGTTTTCCCTCACCAACACGAAATGATTTCGTGTCGTCTGAGCATACAACACTCTGTGTTGATTTCCATGCTTGACAGGAAAACTCGTATGAGGTAATACTTCGTGTTGTTTTATCCTTGTGGTCTCTGTCTTCGTGTCGTTTCTCTTTGTCGCTTTGTGACTTCACCTCGTGTCAATTCTTGTGTTTCATCTTCGTGTTGTTTTAGTGTCTATGTCTTCGTGTTGTGTTTTCATCTTCGTGTTGTTTACACCTCGTGTAGGTTTCAGTTTTGGTCTTCGTGTTGTTTTACTCTTTAGACTTCGTGTCCTTCTCGCCTTGACCACACTCCGTGTCATTCCGTATCATGTCTTCGTGTCGTTCCGGTTTAGTAACCACACTTCGTGTCAGTTACTATTGTTTCTGTGTCTTCGTGTCATTTTTTGTTCAACTGCGTGCAGAACATTGCAGCACCTCGTGTTGCTTTCTGTGCCACCTCGTGTCGCTTCTCTCTGTCCTCTAGTTGCATCTCGTGTCATCTTTCATGTCTTGCTTGTTGTTGCAACCACTTCGTGTCGTTCTTCTTTTTACCTCGTGTTGTTTTCAACTCGTGTCGGTTACTGTTTTGTCTCCATGTTGTTCTCGTGTCGTTCTCATTACTGGTTATTATATCATGATGTTTTACTTCGTGCTGTAGTCATCGTATGTACTTCGTGTCGTTCTTGTTTCACTTCGTGTCGTTCTTGTTTCACTTCGTGTCGTTCTCCTCGTTGTGTCTGTTCTGTAACAGTGTACCTCGTGTCGTTCTTTTCCTATCTCGTGTACTGGTCACGTCGTGCTGTTATCATATACCTCATGCAGCTTTAGTTTTAGTGGCCATACTGCGTGTTAATGGTTCTTATCTTCTTACAGGTACGAGGAAGATTATTCCCTAATAAAGGGGGTGCACGTGATCCAAGACAAAATGAACCAATTCAATAAGGTCACGTGGCAGGAAGGTTCTAGATCGAGCGTGGGAGGCACACGCGTTTTGTGCCCTATCCACCTGCTGCCGCTATAAATAGAAACCTTCGTCCACCGATGAAGGTGATCAGAGCCAAGAAAGAAAAGGCAGTATTGCAGAGAGCTCGATCCACCAGTAAAGAGAAAGAAAAAGAGAGAGATAGCAGTGAAGAGAGAAAGAGAGTTTGCAGTATCGGGTTTCTAAAATTGCTTCCCAGGAAGCTACATTTGTATTAACTCTCAGTATCGAATGTTTTCTCGATCAGTCTTTAGTTCCTTTTCTGATTTTCTTTATGTGTTCTTCGTCTATTTCTGATCTGTTCCCCTTCGGTGTGTGGAGGAAGGGAGTCTATCTCCGGTTTCCCTCTGGGTTGCAGAGGAAGAGAGATCGCTGATCTCTGGTGTTTGCTAGTGACGGGTTGTCATTAGCAGGTTCCCTCCGGTGTGTGGAGGAAGGGAGAGGCACTCTCCGGTTCTGTTCATGCTGGGTGCTAGAACAGGTTACAAGCTCTGTGGGTAGCAAAGCTTGGTTGAGGGATTTGTCTCCCTTGGGTTTTCAAGCTGTTTGGCAGCAAGTTGTTCGCAGACTGAGTCTGCTGTGCTCTAGCAGTGGCTAGTGGAATCCTCACTCTAGTTGGAGTGAGGGGTAGATGTAGATTGCGGACTGCAGTCGAACCACCTAAAAACCGGTTGTCTTCTCTGTGGTTTGCGATCTTTATCAGCGCTCTCTATCTGCTTGTCTCTTCGACTAGTTGTGTGTTCAGCTCTTATCATCATTTTCTTATTCGATCTTGATTGGTACCTGCATTTGCAATTCTTTGTGTGCTAGTTTAGAAGGGGCATAAGCGGTAGATTTATTTTCTCGCCTAAACTTTGCAAACTGGGAGTGATCTATTCATCCCCCCCCCTTCTATATCACTCTCGCTGCGCTAACATTCACGTGTTACGCCACCGGCCACCAACTGGCCACTAGTTTGATGACCTGAACCAGCCTCTAGCCCAGCTTAGGAGGTCTCATCCTCAAAACCAACCCCCGGTGCCACTAGGTCATATCGGCGCTTCTGTCAGACCATAGGCATCGGAACACCACGAAGAGGTCCCCGTCAAGGACCGTGGCGCTCCTACTAATGCGGATCCAGTCAACAATGATCTGCCAGCGAATGTGCCTCAAGAGGTGACTCTCGAGACTCTCATGAGGGAGAACCAACACTTGAAGACCCTCCTGCAAGACCTCCTTGATTAGTGTGTATTTTTATCATTTAATTCATGAGTATATGAATTTTTATGAGCTTAATTGATATTAAATATACACTTCTCACACTTATTGTTGATTTTGTATCAAATGTTTAATTTTATGAAATTAAATAAATTTTTATGATAATTTTTATGTATTTATGCAGGCACACAGTTCGAGGAAAGTTCTAAGAAAAAGAAAAAAAGAATAACAATATATATGTTCAACTGGGCCAAAAGCCCGGAAACTTGTTCAAAAAAATAAGAAAAACAATTAGAAAAAAATAAAATTATTTGATATTTTTTTAGATTTTTCTAACTATTTCTATCCTATATATATATAGATATATATATATATTATATAATAAAATTAAAAAAAACGAAAAAAAAATATTCAAAACCCACCCCCGCCCCTTCCCGCCCGCGCGAATGGCGCGGGCGACGATGCGGGGGCGGGGCGGTCGTGGCCGGCGACGAGGCGGGGGGAGCGGAGGCGGCAGCGGGCTTCGGCAGGGGACGTGGCGGCTCCCGGCAGGGCCACGCGGGCCGCGACACGCGGCGAAGGCTGAGCGAAGGCACGCGGGCGCGTGCGCCGCGTGCGACGCGTGGCGGCGACAGGAGCGGCGGGCGCACCAGGGGCCCACGGCGGTAGGCCGCCTAACGGTCGGCCGGTCGGCACGTTGCGCCGGCAGAGAGAGGAAATGAGAGAATGAGAGAAAGAAAGAGAGAAGAAAAGGGGATATAAAAATTCCGAAAAAAATCAGGAAAAATGACAAAAGGTTCAGCACATTCCAGCCTACCAAGTTGGGTCAAAAATTAGGTGCACTTGAGTGTTTTATATGAGCAAGAAGAGATTGTAAACCCTATATAAAGGGGGTATCACTTGTAATGAAAGGAGTGGTTAGTTGTTAGTTGTTAGAACTAGATGGAGTTAGGGAGAGAGCTAGCTATGGGCATTTGTAATGTAAGTTCTTTACATTTCTGAAGTTTTTGATTGTTGGAGTTGTGTTTTTCCAAACTTTTTGAAGTCAAATTTGTAAGTTGAATTTATTGCAATACAAGTTTCATTTTGGAATTCAGTCTTTTCATAGCCTTATTTCTCATTATTGTGATCCTCATTTCAAATTCTTGTCTTCATAAAAGTTGTTCCTTTTTAAGTTTTCTTCAACTTCGCTGTTTAGCATTTTGTCAAATTCGTCCAACTTCATAGAGTTAATACCCATTTTCTTAAGTGCTGTCCTGTGCATTTACTGTTCATTCGTGGTGATACCTTCTTCCATTCATTCATTTTGAAGTCTTTCTAGTCCTCAAATAACTCTGAGTTCTTCATAAGAGTTGTTCCTCTCTTGTATCTCTAAGTTTTATTCTTCTTACACTTTGTCAAATTCCTCTTCTTTTGAGCTTTAGAATTAAGTTTTCTAGGTGCTGGTTTTCTGTCAATTACTGTTCATCCGAACCAATAGGTCCTAGTTTTTCAAGTTTTTCCTTATCTTCCTTTCATTTTCTGTTTCTGTGTTCTTCATAAAAGTTCTTCCTTTTTCAATTCTCTACAACTTGCATGTTTTCAACTTTTTCCAATTCCATTCAGATTTTAAGTTATTTCATTTCTTCCAACCCCCATTTCCACTTGAATTCTGTTTTGTTTTCACCTTAAAGTTTCAAACTTGTTATATGCAAACCCGTTCTTCTTAAGTGTTTCAAACATACCCGAAGTGGTGATTCTTCTTCAAATCCTCTCACGGCGTCGACTTCCTAGGCGGAACGATCATCATCAAAGGCTCGGCGTGGAAACGACGACGTTCTTCACTCAATTGGCTAAATTTTCTTTACTTATCCCTTGTCATTTCAAGTTGTAATTTCATTTCCGTTAGTTGTAATCGCACTCAAAACCCAAAAATTGTTTTTTTTCAAAACACAAGCATATTTTCCAACTAAGAAAAATAACCAAATTCCTTCCCCGTGGGATCGTCCCGTACTTACCATTATACTCATGCTTTCAAATCCATAAGTGAGTGAGTGCGATTATAAATATTTGAAATTTGTGTGGCACGGCAATTTTAACAACGACTGTCGAGCGGACATCAAATTTTTGAGGCGACAGGAGCGGCGGGTGCACCAGGGGCCCACGGCGGTAGGCCGCCTAACGGTCGGCCGGTCGGCACGTTGCGCCGGCAGAGAGAGGAAATGAGAGAATGAGAGAAAGAAAGAGAGAAGAAAAGGGGCTATAAAAATTCTAAAAAAAATCCAAAAAAAATCAAGAAAAATGACAAAAGGTTCAGCACATTCCAGCCTACCAAGTTGGGTCAAAAATTAGGTGCACTTGAGTGTTTTATATGAGCAAGAAGAGATTGTAAACCCTATATAAAGGGGGTATCACTTGTAATGAAAGGAGTGGTTAGTTGTTAGTTGTTAGAACTAGATGGAGTTAGGGAGAGAGCTAGCTATGGGCATTTGTAATGTAAGTTCTTTACATTTCTGAAGTTTTTGATTGTTGGAGTTGTGTTTTTCCAAGCTTTTTGAAGTCAAATTTGTAAGTTGAATTTATTACAATACAAGTTTCATTTTAGAATTCAGTCTTTTCATAGCCTTATTTCTCATTATTGTGATCCTCATTTCAAATTCTTGTCTTCATAAACGTTATTCCTTTTTAAGTTTTCTTCAACTTCTCTGTTTAGCATTTCGTCAAATTCGTCCAACTTCATAGAGTTAATACCCATTTTCTTAAGTGCTGTCCTGTGCATTTACTGTTCATCCGTGGTGATACCTTCTTCCATTCATTCATTTTGAAGTCTTTCTAGTCCTCAAATAACTCTGAGTTCTTCATAAGAGTTATTCCTCTCTTGTATCTCTAAGTTTTATTCTTCTTGCACTTTATCAAATTCCTCTTCTTTTGAGCTTTAGAATTAAGTTTTCTAGGTGCTGGTTTTCTATCAATTACTGTTCATCCGAACCAATAGGTCCTAGTTTTTCAAGTTTTTCCTTATCTTCCTTTCATTTTCTGTTTCTGTGTTCTTCATAAACGTTCTTCCTTTTTCAATTATCTACAACTTTCATGTTTTCAACTTTTTCCAATTCCATTCCGATTTCAAGTTATTTCATTTCTTCCAACCCCCATTTCCACTTGAATTCTATTTTGTTTTCACCTTAAAGTTTCAAACTTGTTATATGCAAACCCGTTCTTCTTAAGTGTTTCAAACATACCCGAAGCGGTGGTTCTTCTTCAAATCCTCTCACGGCGTCGACTTCCTAGGCGGAACGATCATCATCAAAGGCTCGGCATGGAAACGACGACGTTCTTCATTCAATTGGCTAAATTTTCTTTACTTATCCCTTGTCATTTCAAGTTGTAATTTCATTTCCGTTAGTTGTAATCGCACTCAAAACCCAAAAATTATTTTTTTTCAAAACACAAGCATATTTTCCAACTAAGAAAAATAACCAAATTCCTTCCCCGTGGGATCGACCCGTACTTACCATTATACTCATGCTTTCAAATCCATAAGTGAGTGAGTGCGGTTATAAATATTTAAAATTTGTGTGGCACGGCAATTTTAACAACGACTGTCGAGCGGACATCAAATTTTTGGCGCCGTTGCCGGGGAATGGAGATACTTTTCATAGTTGGATACTCTTGTGTTTACTTTGTATATTTGTATATTGATTTTTGCTTTCTTTACTTGTGCAGGAAAACGAAAAAAAATTTGAAAAATAAAGAAAGAGGAAGATCGAATCTGAAATTCCAAGGATATGAAACGTCGTTAAATAGCTCGGAAGCATTGCTAAAGGGCTGAAATCAAGAAACAGGTTCTATCTTTCCACTTTCTGAAAAAATTTTACAAAAATCTGAAAATTTCTTGAAAACTCTATAAAAATAAAAAAACAATCAAAACAAAAGAAAATTTTTCATGCTGGTTAGTTAGGTTCATTAACTAAAAACAAAAATAAAAAAAAATCTTCATTTGTACCAAATAAAAGACCTCATTGCAAGAGTAGAAACTACACTTTCATGCTCTAGGTCATGCATCATTTAGCTTAGAATTTGTCTTTGTTTAATTTCTGCATTGCATTTTGAAGATCGCGAGGGGCAAGGTACGTTCTACTGATCCCAGTCTGGCATTCATTTTTACATAAAGAACCCCTTGTTTGAAATTGTGGTGTGCATTTCATTTCAAAATACTTTAAGGGCAACACCCCTAACAAGATAAGGTGGGGATTTCATCACCCTCCCTTAGCCCGAAAACCACAATTTCCTTGCATCTCTGCATTACCTAGGCCTTAATAAAAGCCAGTAGACGTTGGCCCTAGGATCACACTGTGATTCCTATGATATTTAGGTTTATCCTCTTATGGAAACTGGTGTCTAAGGCAAGACGGTCGGATGGCAAACGCCTTAAGCGGGATTGTGGTTTTGTATAATAAGGTCCCTACGAAAGTAGGGGGAACCTCCCACTTCCCCACCCCTTACCTGGCCGGTGGACATACTGAGGGTGAATTTAAGTTCATTTTAATCACTTTGTGAAACCACATTTGTAGGTCTGAGTCACATCTAGGTCATTAGGATAATTTGGGTTAACTTGTTTGTGTTTGCATAAAAAAAGTTTTGAAAAATTGAAAAATATATATATATAATTTGAAATACTTAAAAAAAATGTAAAAAAAAATTTCATTTTATGGCCATTCATCTTGGAGGGAAACCCACGCCTATGAAGGAGCATTTTTATCCTTCTTCTTACAAGCCCTCCACCTGTATTCAACTCCCCGATATTCACGTTGATCAATATGAGATTCGCCCTAGTCTCATCCAGATGCTCCCATCTTTTTATGGGAATCTCAATGAAAATCCTTATAGGCATCTAGATGATTTTCTAGAAGTTTGCTCACTGATCAAAATTCAGAATTTTAATGATGATGCCCTTAAATTAATTTTATTTCCATTCTCGTTAAAAGATAAAGCAAAATGTTGGTTAAGGAGTTTTCGAAAGATTATCAGGACTTGGGAAGATATGCAGTCAGAATTTTTAAAAAAAATTTACCCCATAGGCCAAACCAACATGATGAGAAGGGCGATTACAGGATTTACTCAACGTCCGGGAGAGCAACTTCATGAATCTTGGGTGAGATTAAAGGAGCTAGTGAGTCAATGTCCACATCATGGGTTGCCCAGATGGCAAATTATCTTTACATTTTATGAGGGGTTATCCAATTTTGATAGGCAGATGGTGGATATATATTGTGGAGGGGCATTTTTAAGCAAAAGTGAAGATGAGGCATATGATCTATTTGAGATTTTGAGTGAAAATTCAATAAATCGTGCCTCTATCTCATCTCATCAACAACTTGTAGGACATGTCAAACAGGCGGAAAACCCAATCCACACTTTCATGGAAGTGTGTGAATTCTGTGCCAGTCTCACTCACCATGTGAGTGAATGCCCTACTATAGCCCGACTCTCTCCCGTCATCCAAGCACAGGTCCAAAATTCCCTAGGATTCTCTCAGCTTAAGCATGTTGCAGATGATGATAATCTTGGCTGGAGTAATCACACAAATTTACCTTGGATGGATTCAACAATCCAAACCCATTTGTCTACACCTCTACCCCAAGCAATTCACGAGCAGCCCATGTATACTCAACTTCGTCTCAACTCATCTCACCCCGATTTCGGACTCAATGTCAATACTAAGGGTGATTCACCGGGCCACTACTTTGAAGCTCAAAGCGTGTACTCTCAGTCTACTTACCATGACCCTTCGTCAATATTCAACCAACCCCCTCGATACGTGAATGATGATGATGATGATCCGATGCCTGGCATTTTGGCTCAAGATATCATTATTGGGAGTGAGGGGGAGTGCGCAAGCCATACCATGATGAAGGAAGGGACGGAATTAGGGGATGAATTAAAGAACACAAATGAACCTATTGATATCATCACCCCATTCTATGAATATTTTGAGATTGAGAATATCACTGAGAAAATTAGTGGCCCAAACAACTTAATTGAGGATCTACATGTCGAGGAGGATTGCTTTATGATTAATAATCATGTTGATTTAGTGGAACTTAATTCTGAATCTTCTCCTCCCTTGGAAGAACTTGATGATGGGGCCTTGTTCGAAAAGTTTATATTTCATCTATCAACCCCATTTTTGGAAAATTTGATTGAGAATCTTCAGGTGAGTGATGAGTATGATGAAAGCTCCGTCTTTGAAAAATTCCCATTTGATCTTACCTTTGATGAAGGGGCCGAGCTGGAACAATTTACATTTGATCTTCCCACTTCATTATTGGGAAATTTGATTCATAATTTTCTATTAAATGATGAGTGTGATAAAGGGGTTTTATTAGAAACTTTCAAATTTGATCTACCCATTGAGCCCGATCCCCTCATGTTTGAATCATTGGATCAATTAGATTCTGGGCTCGTGCTACCCCTGCCAGATGAGCCTCTTCAATATGACATTCTGGGACCTGAGGGGGATGGACCAATAATATTCACTTTTGATTTAACTCCCCATCAGGAAGACAAGTTGATTAGTACCCTTCTAACACATGAGGCTGTTACTGGGAAGACTGTGGCTAATCATGACACTCTTATCCTAAGCCACCGTTTGATGACCAAGTTCCCAAGGAGGAAGCAGTCAATAAAGAGGTCATCAGGAGGGACGATACAGGTAAAAGGGACCGATGGATTGATATTATGAAAGGGTTATACCTTGATCTTGATAAATTATTGGCCATAGATCATTTTTTGATATCTAAAGCAGAAAACTGGATCGCACACAGGGTTAATGTTACAAACAATCATGTGCGAGTCCTGCCTCTTTCTAGCCCCGGTCCATACATGTCTACTCTTGTCTTCCAATGGATTAAGGGCTGGAATTTGAAGGAAGACAAGATCACGTGGTGGCTCATTCTGAATGCCACGCGTTGGTTAATGAGCTAATGAGCTACATGGTGTCTGGCTGACGACATAAAAGTTAGCGCTTCTTAGGAGGCAACCTAAGTGATTTTTGTGTGGTAATAAATTATTGTGGGAAATTAGATGTGTTTAGGGATTCGAGAGATAAGGACAACGGAGAGCCAAGCAAAAAGTATTTTATTACACACAAAAGCAAACAAAGAGATTACATCGGAATCCACCTTCTTTCTTCACATTACTTATCTTGCCGCTCTCTGGGGCAAGATTCTCTATAGGGTATTCCCAAGCCGAGAGCAGCGGTATTACTACCGCACTATGGACGCCGATCTGAGGGGGCAGCAAAGAAGCTACTGACGCGAAAGCCACGCTCTCGTGCTCTTCGATAGCGTTCTTCGCCATCCTTCAGCCATTGCTCGGCTAGACCGAGACTAGTCCTCAATTCAAAAAGTTGGGCCTCCAGGGCCCTCTTTTCCTCTTTCTCGGCCAATCTCTTGGCTTTCTCTCTGTCTCTGTCCTGTTCTCTCTCAGCCCGTTCTCTCTCTCTATCTTCTCTTTCTAATTGAAGGGTGATTCTCAACTCCACAGCGTCCCTTGAAGAATCCTCATCTGGACGACGCTGTAGTTCTTCTTCCAGCTCAGTTATTCTATCTTCCTTCTGAGTGGCATTTGCAAGTGCCTCTTGTGTTTCTTTCTCCTGCCACACATTTCATCTCAGGCAAATAGCAATACTTGAATAAGGGATGTTAAATGGTGAAATCCTCACCTATACAGAAAGCATCCCTTCTGCCTCTGCAGCCCGTTGTGTGGCATGAGCAAGTTGCTCGTGGAGTTGATCCAGCTCGGATGTTGGAATCCATAGACTGGAAGAAACACCATCTGCTCCCATCGCCGAAGAAACTGCATCAAGCTGAGCACGCTGCACATGTGGTGACATTAAGTGGTTAGCGCCCTGAATCTCAAAGCCTACCCGGAATATGTACTGAAATACTTACTGATGAACCTAGAGCCGCTCTGGTATCACTCAGCTCTTGCTCCGTGTCCGCCAGATGAGCTCGTAAGTTCGTTATTATAGTATCTCGAACATCCTACAGTTATGGCTTTTGAGTTCACAAACAAAGAAAAAAAAATTAAAAAGATACAAACATGGTTTCCTTACCTCTACAAGCCCTCCAGGCTGGAGCCTTTCTGCATACATTGCTCTGTAGAGGCGTAGGTAATCATCGCTATCTTGTGCTTGAGATTCCAGGAGTGTGCCTCCCCGTTGCCAATCTTCATATTGTTCGGGGAAGCGCACTCTCCAATCAACACAGGTGGCTGGACCACGCGTCTGCCTTCCGACGCTAGGTGACATGGTCATATCCACCCATTCTTGAGCCAGCCCTAGGGTGCGCATAGCTAATCGCAGCCTGAGGGGCTCGATTTCATTTAAGCAATGGAGCCAGAGGTCCCGTCCGAATCGGGCGCGGCTTCCAACTACCCAAGGCTGGTCAACATCGACCATGTTCATGAACGGCCTCCAATTCACCTTGAATGGATTATATGTATCTTCTTGGTTAGAAAAAAAGGATGAAATAAAAAAAAATTGAGAAAATTTTTTTTATCCTACCATCGTTGCAGGGAACTCTTGCAATTCTCGTCTTAACACCATAAGTTGGTAGGGTAAAGGTGCAGTGCTCATGATGGGTTGCCACCGTCTCGCTAGAGGGACCGTCAGTGGTCGACAGTGTCGAGCCCTCCCCATTGGAAGGTAATAGTAGCTCCACAGCTACACCATCATGTGTCATTGATGAAAACAAAAACAAAAAGTAGAAAATAAAAATAAAAAAAATTTCATTACCTGGATTAAAGGCGTAAATCCATTTAGTGTCATCTCTTTATCTGTCCTTTGCGACAGACTTGTAAACAGATGTGCCAGCACAGCAGCTCCCCAGGCGTATTGTCCTACTCTTTCCAAGTCTACGAGCAGTTCTAAGAAATGACAGTGGATACTGTCTCCCTTGGACCCCAGCAACAATTTGCCTAATAGAAAGAGGAGGAACCTCCTCAGATCCATATTGGTCCGCTCCCAATTGCTGGTATCCATACAATACATAGCACGGGCACTTCTTTCTGCCCTTTCCATAAATTCTTCTATGGATTCATCATCACGCGGACGCATGTCAGTAAGCCCTAAAGCTTCCATGATCGATGCCCTGGCTACTGACCTGTTCTTCCGATTATCTAAGTCCATCCCCAACAAGTTATGGGCACCTTCACGGTAATCCGCGTAGGTGACACCAGTCACTGCTTCCCCATCCACTTTGAGGCCCGTGATTCGGACCACATCTTCCAAGCTGGGTACCATATGCCCCCACGGCATCAGGAATGCCCTACTTACCGGGTCCCATCTTTCACGTAGAGCTTGGATCAGGGCAAGGTCGATCTTGAGTGGCTCAATTCTGAGAAAGGGCCCGAATCCCATCACGTCCAACCTCGCTTTCTGGAAGTCCGGGAGCCCTCGATATGCAGCCACGACCAGCTCCCACGAGATGTGTGACTTCATCACACTCTGCACATACGCCAGAAATGAGAAATGGGAAGCTTTCCAAAGAAAGAACAGAGAAGAAGAAAGGAATGAAAGGCATCACTTACAAGTTATGGAAGAGTCCTTTCACTCACAAGTCCTTCAACTTCAGAGAATCTCCTGGCACTACTGCCCGATCTACTCCTCTTCGAGGAGCGAGACGACTCCCCTTCAGCTCTGAAGCTCGATTCACCCTCCATTCTGAACCTTGAGCAACACTCACTACTCCCCTTTGCAACCTTTTCACTCGACTCTACTCTCACAACTTCGATGTTCTCCAGTCGAGTGGGAAGGGGGGGTATTTATAGGATTGGAAAGTAAGGGATCTACATCTCTCACCATCACATCTAGCCATAGCCTTTGCGACACGTCATCCTCCCGTTAATCTCGCACCCACTCTACTATGTGGAGTGGTCAAGTCGGAGACGTGCTTTATTGACTTTCTCTCTCTTGTTGGTCCAAAGATTCGTTATGTTTATTGTCCCGTTGTGGCCACCTTTCGCATAACACACACATTGAGGGGACATTTCTGCGAGAAATCTGGCTACGTAACTCACGTTGCCATCATTGGTCGATTCCTTTTGAAATAAATGAACATTGGGTCCCACTCCTTGTGTTAATTCCTGGCTTCTGATATGATTTCTTGTTTTAGTATGTTTATTTTTCAGTTGTCAGGCCAAGCTGCACCGACGCCCTCGTCATTTTACCCCGCCATCAGGTTGTATCCTTCCATCCCAACTATATTATCTCTTTACATGTCCTCTAATCTTTCTACTGTTTATGCCATTGAGGACAATGTCATTTAAGTTGGGGGGGGAGATATTCAAAAATTTCAAAATTTTCTAACACTTTCAACAAAAAAAATTTTACTTTCTTGAAGTGTCATGTGAAACAACAGTTTTCCCCGAGTTGAATTTCTTGATTCATGTCGCATGCAAAGTGATTCTAGAATGGAAATGACTAGAGACTCGGATAATGGATAATTTATTTACTCTAGCCATGGACAACTGATTTAAAGAATCTCTTTAAAAGTTCAGATGCACTTTCAAAGAAAAAAATAAAAGCACGTTGCACGCTAATGAAACAAGAAGGACAAGCCTTCTGTTATTTTAGACAGACTGTCTGATATTCTGCATTTTCTGAAGAAGAAATATGTTAGAAGCTTTCTGCCATAGAAAAGTATGAGAAAAAAAATAAAGCACCATGAAAAATGCTCCGATTCTGAGTAACCGGGCCTACTTCACCTAAGACGTGTTGAGGTTCGCGTCAAAAGGAAAAGGGAACTCTGATCTGTGGAACCGGGCCTACTTCACCTAAGACGTGTTGAGGTTCGTGTAAAACAATGAAGGGTAGTGCAGCATCATGTGTGTAAAGAAAAAAAAAGAGAGAGAGAAAAGTAGAAAAGAAAAAAAAATATATAGTGATCCCAAAAGGGACAAAGCAATAAGGCAGATAAAAAGCTAGTATGCTGAACGCTCTGATTAAGAAAGTGCAGAATTGAAAGGCATTTGTTCGGAATAGTAATTGGAGGATGCAATTATCTATACTGTGAATTTAGTATTTCACTTGCACAAGTGCTACTGAATTTTGATTAGAATTCTTGATCATGTTCCTAAGGCTAGTCTGTGGTAATTATTCCAAATTCCTGATCTTTAGTTAACTCTGAAAGATGATCTAGCAATGAGGCAAGGATATCTTTTAACTCTTGTTGGTCCTAAATTTTTCATTAATTGCATTGCTAAGGGTCTAGCAATGAGTAAGTTGGGGAGTGTGATTAGTGTGTATTTTTATCATTTAATTCATGAGTATATGAATTTTTATGAGCTTAATTGATATTAAATATACACTTCTCACACTTATTGTTGATTTTGTATCAAATGTTTAATTTTATGAAATTAAATAAATTTTTATGATAATTTTTATGTATTTATGCAGGCACACAGTTCGAGGAAAGTTCTAAGAAAAAGAAAAAAAAGAATAACAATATATATGTTCAACTGGGCCAAAAGCCCGGAAACTTGTTCAAAAAAATAAGAAAAACAATTAGAAAAAAAATAAAATTATTTGATATTTTTTTTAGATTTTTCTAACTATTTCTATCCTATATATATATAGATATATAGATATATATATTATATAATAAAATTAAAATGAAAAAAAATGAAAAAAAAATATTCAAAACCCACCCCCGCCCCTTCCCGCCCGCGCGAATGGCGCGGGCGACGATGCGGGGGCGGGGGGGGTCGTGGCCGGCGACGAGGCGGGGGGAGCGGAGGCGGCAGCGGGCTTCGGCAGGGGACATGGCGGCTCCCGGCAGGGCCACGCGGGCTGCGACACGCGGCGAAGGCGGAGCGGAGGCACGCAGGCGCGTGCGCCCCGTGCGACGCGTGGCGGCGACAGGAGCGGCGGGCGCACCAGGGGCCCACGGCGGTAGGCCGCCTAACGGTCGGCCGGTCGGCACGTTGCGCCGGCAGAGAGAGGAAATGAGAGAATGAGAGAAAGAAAGAGAGAAGAAAAGGGGCTATAAAAATTCCAAAAAAAAATTGAAAAAAAATCAGGAAAAATGACAAAAGGTTCAGCACATTCCAGCCTACCAAGTTGGGTCAAAAATTAGGTGCACTTGAGTGTTTTATATGAGCAAGAAGAGATTGTAAACCCTATATAAAGGGGGTATCACTTGTAATGAAAGGAGTGGTTAGTTGTTAGTTGTTAGAACTAGATGGAGTTAGGGAGAGAGCTAGCTATGGGCATTTGTAATGTAAGTTCTTTACATTTCTGAAGTTTTTGATTGTTGGAGTTGTGTTTTTCCAAGCTTTTTGAAGTCAAATTTGTAAGTTGAATTTATTGCAATACAAGTTTCATTTTGGAATTCAGTCTTTTCATAGCCTTATTTCTCATTATTGTGATCCTCATTTCAAATTCTTGTCTTCATAAAAGTTGTTCCTTTTTAAGTTTTCTTCAACTTCTCTGTTTAGCATTTCGTCAAATTCGTCCAACTTCATAGAGTTAATACCCATTTTCTTAAGTGCTGTCCTGTGCATTTACTGTTCATCCGTGGTGATACCTTCTTCCATTCATTCATTTTGAAGTCTTTCTAATCCTCAAATAACTCTGCGTTCTTCATAAGAGTTGTTCCTCTCTTGTATCTCTATGTTTTATTCTTCTTGCACTTTGTCAAATTCCTCTTCTTTTGAGCTTTAGAATTAAGTTTTCTAGGTGCTGGTTTTCTGTCAATTATTGTTCATCTGAACCAATAGGTCCTAGTTTTTCAAGTTTTTCCTTATCTTCCTTTCATTTTCTGTTTCTGTATTCTTCATAAAAGTTCTTCCTTTTTTAATTCTCTACAACTTTCATGTTTTCAACTTTTTCCAATTCCATTCAGATTTCAAGTTATTTCATTTCTTCCAACCCCCATTTCCACTTGAATTCTGTTTTGTTTTCACCTTAAAGTTTCAAACTTGTTATATGCAAACCCGTTCTTCTTAAGTGTTTCAAACATACCCGAAGCGGTGATTCTTCTTCAAATCCTCTCACGGCGTCGACTTCCTAGGCGGAACGATCATCATCAAAGGCTCGGCGTGGAAACGACGACGTTCTTCACTCAATTGGCTAAATTTTCTTTATTTATCCCTTGTCATTTCAAGTTGTAATTTCATTTCCGTTAGTTGTAATCGCACTCAAAACCCAAAAATTATTTTTTTTCAAAACACAAGCATATTTTCCAACTAAGAAAAATAACCAAATTCCTTCCCCGTGGGATCGACCCGTACTTACCATTATACTCATGCTTTCAAATCCATAAGTGAGTGAGTGCGGTTATAAATATTTGAAATTTGTGTGGCACGGCAATTTTAACAACGACTGTCGAGCGGACATCAAATTTTTGCCCGCGTGCGTCGCGTGGCGACGACGGACACGGCGGGCGCAGGCGGGCCCATGGCGCCGGCTGCCTAACCCGGTCGGCGGGCCGGCGCAACGCGCCCGCAGAGTGAGAGAAAGTGAGAGAATGAGAGAAAGAGAGAGGAAAAGGCCTAGAAAAATTCTAAAAAAAATTGAAAAATCTGAAAAAAATGGCAAAGTGGGCAGAACCTACCTGCCTACCATTTTAGGCTAAAATTGGATACACTTGTTTGTATTGATGGAGTGTTTTTTGTAACCCCTATATAAAGGGTGCATTGGAGTTAGCAAGTAGAGTTAGTTAGTGAGTGATAGAAGATGGCAAAAAGGTTGAGTAGGGGGAGAGCTAGCTTGGGTCACTTGTAATGTAAGTTGTTCTTTGCATTTCTGAAGTTGTTGAGTGCATCAAGTTGTATTTTCCAAGCTTTTGAAGTCAAAGTTGTAAGTTGTTCTTATTTCAATAAAAGTTTCATTTTTGAATTTAGCATATTCTTAGCCTTATTTCGCATGATTGTGATCTTCATTTCAATTTCTATTCTTCATAAAAGTTGTTTGTTATCAAATGCTCTTCAACTTCTCTGTTGATCATTTCTTCAAATTCTTCCTACTTCATAGAGTTCTGGTCCATTTTCTTAAGTGCTGTTTTAGGTGTTTACTGTTCATCCGTGGTAAGACACTCTAGTTTTCTTATGTTTTGAAGCCTTTCTAGATCTCTTTTCAATCTGAGTTCTTCATCAACTTTGTTCCTCTCTTATAGATCTCCATTTCATTCTTCTACCACTTTATCTAATTCTGTGTATTTTTAGAGTTAGAATTAATTTTTCAAGGTGCTATTTTTCTGTCAGTTACTATTCACCAACAGGGATATATCTTGATTTTTCATTACCTTCCTCTTCTTTTTTGTGTCTATGTTCTTCATCAAAGTTCTTCCTTTTTCAATTCTCTACAACTTTCATGTTTTACACTTCTTCTAATTCTGTCCAGATTTGAAGTTATGCTTTTTCTTCCAATCCCTATTTTTACTTGAATTCTATTATGATTTCAAACTTAAGTTGTTAAACTTGTTAAATCCAATTCTTGTCTTCATAAGTTCTTCAATCATACCCAAAGCGGTGATCATTCTTCTGCAAATCCTCTCACGGCGTCGACTTCCTAGGCGGAGCGATCTTCATCAAAGGCTCGGCATGGAAACGACGGTGTTCTTCTTTATTTCTTTCACTTACCTTTTGTTGTTTGAAGTTGCACTTTAATTCCATTTAGTTGTAATCGCACTCAAAACCCAACACTTGATTTTTCAAAACACAAGAATATTTTCCAACTAAGAAAAATAACCAAATTCCTTCCCCGTGGGATCGACCCGTACTTACCATTATACTCATGTTTTCAAATCCATAAGTGAGTGAGTGCGGTTATAAATATTTGAAATTTGTGTGGCACGGCAATTTTAACAACGACTGTCGAGCTCCACCACTCCTTCAGGAGTAGGACCTTCACCCTCAACAACCTGCTAGGCCTCCGGTCGAAGTACCAGCACCACCAGTTGGGCACAATGGTGCCAACGCCTCAGCAACAGCCGCTAGAACCCCGACAGCAGTAGGGTTTGGCACGTCTCCAGTAGAAGCTCATTCACGAGCATCTAATACGCCAGTGACAGAAAACCTCATGGCACAACGGCAGATGATCGAGCGGATCATCGAGACAAAGCTCACTGAGTATGGGGAAGGGGTCGGCACCATAGACGTCTACACACCACAATAAAAGGCAGAGTTTGCGACGGCATCCTTTCGTTGCAAATCCGACGCTAATCCGTCTGAAAAGCTTTTTGCGATGGTGTACAGACAGATTTGGGATAGAATATGGCCGTCTTATATTCCTAGTCATAAATTTCAGACATATACTTTTCCGTCCAAAATTCTATCTTAAATTTTTTGATGGAACGTTTCCGTCTGTAATACCGTCGCAAATCTTCCGTCTGAAATTCCGTCCCAAACTCTGTCTGACTTTCAGACGAAATAATTCCGTCCTTATTTACGTCGGATGTCCGTCGCAAAGTTCAGACGGTTCTGTCATAAAATCAGTTTGAAACTTTTTTAAAATTTTATATAAAAAGCATCAGTTTCAGATGGGGCAAGGCTCGTCTCTATTTCCGTCTCAAAGTTCAGACGGATCCATCATAAAATCCGTCTGAAACTTTTTTAAAATTTTATATAAAAAATATGAGCTTCAGACGGGGAGAGGCTCGTCTCTATTTCCGTCCCAATTTTGAGACGGATCCGTCTCAAAATCGATCCGAAATTTTTTTATTAATTTTTTTTAAAAATTAAAAAAAATTACTAAAAAACTTGTTTAATTAAAAATACATCAAATATCACAATCAAACCCTATTTAATTAAAAACACATCAAATATCACAATCAAATCAACGTACAGCAAACAAAACACATAAGAAACTCAACAAATATCATCCTCCAGATCGTCCATATCCTCATCCTCTCCGCCCTGCTTATCTCCTCTGTCGCCGCTCGCAGAAGGATCCTCCTATACTAAAAAAATAATAACATTCATTCGTAGATAAAAAAAATTAGTGTGAAGATAAATTAAATATTTTATTAGATTGCATAAATTCAAATCAAACATAATATCAAATCGATAACTGCATAGATTTTATAGACCCCAACTAACCTAGCTCTCATCAGTATTTTAAATTAATTACATTTAGAGAATGTAATTCTGAGCACCGAGCTCAAATCGGGTATCCGAATTGAAATCTGTCAGTTCTGACAAGTCACTTTCATCTCGCAGGTCGTGTTGGAACGATCGGCACGCCGATCAGACTGGTATTTCAGATTTTAGATCCCCGAACCTAACTTCTTTAATTTTTAACTAAGTGCATTTACAAAATGCACTTTTGAGCGCCTGGCCCAAACCGAGTATCCAATTTGGATTCCGCCAGTTCTCACAAGTCACTTTTACCTCCCAGGTCATGTTGGAACGATCGGCATGTCGATCAGATAGGTATTTGGCATCTTCAGACTCCTTCAAATGCCCTTCAGCTTCCGACTGGAGGGCCCAGCCAGCCTCCAGCTCGCGGACGACATCGATGAAACGGTGCCTCCACAACCCGAGGGCACTGATGACCAAGCACACGCTACTCGCGACGACGGCCGTCAACTTGTTTGTGGTCTCAGGATCGAGCTCCCCAACGTGCTCATGCCAGCGAGCACTATGCACCATAAGGTCGACGACAGTCGCGACCTCGGGCAGCCCTGCCGTCAAGTCCTCGGGCTGGGAGGACTGACCATGCGAAGGGACCCTCGGTGAGGGGAGAACACCGACTTCGGCAGTAGCAGGAGCTTCGCCCCTTTCACGCCCCCGCCCTCCGGAGGCGGTTGCCAGAGCAGCAGCTGCCGGCACTACAGATGACTGCGGCGGGGGAGCACTGGGGGGAGGCGCCCCAGAAGAAGGTGGGGGATGACTCCTGGCTGGGGTCGAATCTCTCCCTCTCTTCCTCGGCCGGCGGTGACTATCCATCTCCGCCAGCTCGTCATCAGTCATAGGGATTCGACTACCGCCAGATATGGCGGGCTCTTCTCCAGACACGCTAGGGGTGGCTTCGGGAGAACTCCGTCGAAGACTAGGCCCTCCGCTGGCCACAGACGCTTCAGGCAAACGCATTAGAGGAATGCCAACTGGGATCGGATACTGCAACCTCCCCGGGCTAATGCAACCTGGGCTTGGGGGGCGACGAGCGACACCTGACCGGTTCCCGAAGCAACGTGATCCACGGGGCGAGGAGCAAGCCGCGGCAACTGGATGGTCTCGTAGGTCCAACCCTGCGCTTCCGCCGCCCCTGAAAATAGAACAAGGTTGGTCAAGCACCAGTCACTACCGACGCGGCCCTACAGAAGGATAAAGCTAGTACCCTATGGTAACGAGGGACATAACCCCAACTCACGAAGCAGCGCCGGGGTCAGAACGAAGTCTGCATCGAAAAGAGGATACCAGAGAATAGCCTTCAACTTCTGGTGATCCTCGGCACTGAGAGAAGGCTTCGAATCACGCCAAGTGCGACGAAAGCCGTTGCGCATCCAACTATCGAAGGCTTCTGCTAGTCTTTCGACTTGACAAGGTACACGTACCGCTCCGCCTAGCCTTTGCGGTTGGACATGGTACGGGAGACCGTGATGAAATGCTTGTGGATGCGAGCCTTGACATAGGCGAAATAGGTATTGGATGGACAACTCTGGAGGAGGAATAAGTGCCGAAATAGATCGACACTTGGCTCCATCGACGCTCTATGGCACGCATAGACAAACCCACAAAGAATGCTGTAAGAATAGGGGGTTATTTCCCCAGGACTCCACCCATAATAATGAAGGACGGATGCAATGAAGGGATGAACTAGAGCATGGAAGCCCGCCTGAAAGGAGGCCACCGGTACCATGATCCCGCCAGAATGGTGACTCGTTATGTCATCTCCCACGGAGGGAAAGACGATGTAGTATTCAGGGGGAATCTGGAAGGCCTCCAGCAGGCCATGGATTACCCTACAAACCACTAACGGTGGGGAACCAGGCTAACTAGTACCCGCATCAGAGGTGCTCGGCATACCGCCCCGACCGTGGGGCATCTCCTCCGAAGAGGAAGAATCGACGCTGAGAACTCTCCTACGCGGAGGCATCACTACAGAAGGTGAAAAATGCAGGGAAAGAAGAATCCTCACCAGGCGAAGGGAGGAAGACACCTACAATGAAGTACGACAACCAGAAAGAAGTGGGTTCAGTTTACGAAGAGACCTCGTAGCGGTTCTTATAACCGCCCACTACGATTCGACGTTGTCCCCTGAAGGGGCAGGTGAAAGGACGCCGACCGCTACGGTGGTACGGCTACCTAGGCCAGGTGACCGTTCTGAGCCCACAGAACGAGACAAGGCCAGAGGTCATCATTACCAGCATGGTTCCTACCACCGTCAGAGGCACCTTGCGCGCCAAGCAGGCTCTCGAAGCAACCAACTCCCGTTGTACAAGGAAATCATCTTCGGATCCTACACTCCAGAAAACCCTCTCTTGGACTACTCTCAGCCCACTGCAGAGTACTCAACAACCGAGAGTAGGGGGGAAGTGAGGAGGGTAAATCTAGTTTGACCCAGGAACGGCCCAGGGACGGGCGGCCCACTAAGGTTTTGGTGCGGACACCCGAGCAGTTGAGCGGCGCGACACGCCGAGCCACCGGTACCGCACACGGAGCACGACTCGAGCCACCTCAGCGTCCATCTGGCTCGGAGACAGCCTGGAGACTCCGCCTTGAGCCTCCCCATTTATCATATTTAGTTAGACTTCATGTGTGTGTAATTTGTGTTTATTTCATTGAATTCGGTTTGCTATTTTGATTGTAAGAGGGGCTTATGTGCAATTTGGACCCCATGGGCCCCACGGGCCCCCCAGGCCCCATCCCATTGAGCCACCTCAGCCTAGGGTCCCGTGTGGGGTCAGTCAACCTTCCACATGGAGGCTTCTAGAAGGGTGGGCCAAGGGAGGGGGACAATGTGTTGTGCCCCTGTGGTTTTGATGATTGGCTTTATGTGTTAATCATTTGATGATTGGTTTTGTTGTGAGTTAATCACTTTGAGTCATCTTGCTGTATGAGTCATTTTCTATTCAGTCATTTACATCGGACTTTCACTTAAAGTCTAGACATTGGAAAGTCTATACAGACTTCAGCGTCTCATTTAGCGTCTAAGGCAAAGTCTACACGTTGCTACAGTAACACAAGTCTATACATTGTTCTAGGCTAAGTGTGTACAGCATCTCATTCATGCTTTGATTAAAGAAGTCTGTGCATCAAGTCTTCACATTCTAAGTCTGTACAGCCGTTGGGTTTGGACTCAGAGTCTGTACACTCGATTCACCTTTGAATTGGTCAAGTGTGCACACTCCTTCACTATAGCTTTCACGTATCCAAAGTCTACACATCGTGAAAGTCTATACATTCTTCACTGACTTTCGTTCAAGGCAAAGTCTATACATTGGGGTCTTTCCCTACGTTTCTCAAGTGAAGTCTGTACATCCGTTTCTGAAGCCTGAAGTCTATACACTCCAGCCTATTCCTACGATCAAGGCTTCAGCTACACTCTAAGTCTGTACATTGGCTTCGCTTCATCCAGTCTGTACACTGACTCGCTTCATGTCCCTAATGTCTATACATCCACAGTGGAACTTCGAAGTCTGTACACTGCTTGAGCCTCAACAAGTCTGTACATCGCCTTAAGCGTTTCAAGTCTATTCATTGGCTCAAGCTTCCAAGTCTGTACACTGGTTCAAATTCTACACAACGCCTCCTTGATTCTAAGTCTTTACATTCGTTTTAAGGCAAAGTTTGTACATTGCCTTTGTGCTTCAAAGCCTGTCGATTGAAGAGTCTACACATTGGTTGTTCACACGTTCTTGCAGTCTGAAGTCTCTACATTGCTTTCGCCTATTTTTTTTCTAAGTATCATAAAGTCTGTACGTTGCTTTAGCCTTTACCTTCACAGCAAAGTCTATACAATGCAATGCATAAACTTAGAACTGATGACTTCGTTTCATCTGTCTGACAGGGACTGAAGATGCTAATGAACCCCTTAAAGCAAGAGGGCTGAAGCCATCCAATTTCTGCTGCTGGAGCACACCAATGCGTCAACGCCTTGATCAAGTGGCGTGAACGCAGTAGTTCAAACAATCAAGAAAGAAGCTTGTGGATTACTCTGGTGCGTCAACGCATTGATCAAGTAGCGTGGACGCAGCAGTTCAAGTATCCCTTCTTGCAGCCTCTGGAGTACATTGGCAGCATCGACGCTGCAGCTCCATGCGTCAACGCAGCATGCTGAGAGCGTCAACGCAGCACGTCTATCTGCTGAAGACCTGCTCACTGGAACGCATCAATGCGTCAACGCCACGGGTTGGAAGCGTCGACGCAGCAGTTAAAAAGGGCTGAAGATCTCTGAAGGGTGCGTCAACTCCTTGGAGCAAGTGGGTTGACGCCATCTAACTCCAGTTGCTGAGCGTACTGATGAATGGGCACGTGACTTGAAGCTGGCACCTGACATGTGATCCGAGGTGGGTGCTGAGCACGTGATCCGAGGAGGAATCTTCTGGACGGAAGGTGTGGGAAGCACAAGCCCTATCTCACTACTGCTGCTGGTATATAATGGAGCCTTCGTCTTCAGATGGAGGCTGATCGTGATCGAAGCCAGGGAGCAGAAGAAGAGAAGAAAAAAGCAGAGAGCAGAAGTTGAGAGAAGAAAAAGAGAAAAAGGAGAGAGAGCTTCCACGATCCAATAGAAGAAAAGAAAAAGAGAAAGAGAGAAAAGGAGAACAGAGATCGAGAGAAGAAGAGAAGTGCAGCAGATAAGAAAGAGAAAGAGAGAGAGTGAAGAAAGAGAAAGAGAGAGAGTGAAGAAAGAGAGTGAAATCGAGGGAGATCTGTTCTTGATGGACCGTGGATCAAATCCAGGCCATCCAGCTCTTTAAGAGCCACATTGTGCTTTATTGTTTACAGCTTTCAGATTGCTGTTTATTTCCATTTTCTGTTTTCTATTTTATATCTTCTTCAAGCTGTTAGTCAACAGATTGCAGAGGTGCTGCCTCTAGACGGCTAAGCTGTATTGCCCAGCGGTTTGCAGTGGAGGATTCCACTGGACAGCAAGCTGTGTTGCTCAGCGGGGCGAGGAGGATTCCTCGGACGGCAAGCTGTGTTGCCCAGCGGTTGTATGTCAAGCTGTGATGCCCAGCTGTTCAAGCTGTGAGTCAGCGGAATCCACACTCGGTTTGAGTGTGGGGTGGATGTAGGTCTGCTAGACCGAACCACCTAAAAATCCCTTGTGCATTGTGGTTTGTTTTGTTCTATTGTGCTTCCGCTAGATGAATGCATAGGGGCGCTCCATGTGTTTGGCTTCTGGTTGAGCAGAAGAGTTAATTAGTCTTCTTAGAGTGTTTTAATTTGTCAAGAGAGCGAAATTCTAGTTGAGCTATATTGTGTTTAAATATGTCTTGTTAGCACTCTAGTGATCTTATGTGTGTTTGTTTAGTTCCGCATCTGCCCATTAGCATTTTAGCTTGTCTAGTTTGCGAACTAGTAATTCTAGTGAGCATCATATTTTAATTCGGTGAAAGATTTTTAAAGGGCTATATTCATTCACCCCCCCTCTGAATACTGCACCGAACCCAACAATTGGTATCAGAGCGGTCTCTAACTTAACAGATCTAACAATCTGCAGAGGATCCTGCTAACTGTTTAGTGCATTTCAGAGTGGGTCATTTGGAATCGTTTTGATTTACTGTCTTAGTGCTTTACGTTGATCATCTGGTTTAGTGCATTTCTGTTTGGTGCATTTCATAAGTGTGCCTCTTGTGTTCTGTACTTAGTTAGTGTCGTGTCTTGCTTATCTGGTTTTGTTGTTTATTGTTTTGTGCTTTGAATTTGGTTGTTATCTGATTCGATGGCTAATCCTCCGATATTCAGAGGTGATAACTTTGACTCTTGGTTCGAAAACCTCCATCGGTATGTAAAGTCTACTGATCCAAAATTGTGGAAGGTAATGACTCACGGCCCATACAAACTGTCGAAGGACAAATCTAAATGGACCAAGAAGGATAAGCTGAAAGACTCTGTCAATAATAGAGCTGTAGTTTTATTAAAAGAATCAATTGACAGATCTCTAATTGAATGCACTTCTTCTTGTAGGTCTGCCAAAGATATTTTGGATAAACTGAAGCTAATCAAGAATCACAGCAAATGCTTGATGGCTGATAGAAGAAATGCTAGTGATGAAACTTCATCCGAGGTAAGCTCTGAACCTGAAGAACTTTCAATTGATGACTTATGGAATATAAATGAGGAACTCAATAATAAATGTGAACAATTGAAATCTGAAAAGAAAAAATTGAAAAAGGAAATGTTGTACGAAATAAGAGAACTGAAATGTGAAAATGCAAAACTAAGAGATAGTCTGAAAAGTGATGAAAATTCTTGTAAGGCATGTGCTATTTTAGAAGGCATGATAAATGAGTTTGATCATGATAGTAAATTACAAAAGAAAGCATTCAAATCTCTAGAAATTGAAAAACAAACATGCTTAGACAAAATGTCTGAAATTGAGAATCAACTGAATGATAAGAAAAATGAGCATCTAAAAGACATGCAAGAACTGACTGAAGTTAATTCTGAATTGGACAAACTGAAACTGGAGAATGAAGATCTTCAAAAGAAAAATAAAACTCTTATGGTCAGAATGAATGAAATCAATGAGGAGGTTTCACAGTCCTTTTCTGCTAAATCAAATTGTAAAATATGCTCAGCTTTAAGAGAACGTAATGAAGATCTCTTTAGTGAGAATGAATGGCTAAATAAACAGATTGTCTCACTTAAAGATGATCACAAAAACCTGCTTGCTGAGAAAATTAAAGCAGAAGAAAGAGAAGATGAACTGATTGAAAAATTGGAGCACATGTCTGGAAGAGAGAGATGTGCTAATAATGAAATTCAGGATAAAAATCTTGAGGAAGAAAACACTGAATTAAAAGCTGAAGTTGAAAAACTGAAGTGGTTGAACACTGGCTTGTCTGAAAAACTTCTCACTACAGAAAAAGGAAAAGCTGTCTATGATGAAAATTCAGAAATTCTGAACAGTCTAGAACAAGAAATTGAGAAGTATAAAACTGCAAACCAAGTTTTAAGTGAATGTGTCAATTGCAGTGAATAGGAGATAGCCAGTTATGAGCTTCATATAACATCTTTAGAAAATAAGATTCAGGAACTAGAACAATTAGCATCTAACCCTGCTAAGAATGAAAGAAAAGTAAAAACTATCGTGAAAGGGAAGGATGACAATTTAAGAAAGGGGACAACCAGTAGTCCTGATGTTAAGGAAATTACCAGAAACCAGCTATACACTACCTTTGTGCATAGTTCTGATGTAGCTGGTACCTCTAGGCAATCCCCAAAACAAAATGGAAATCAGAAGTCACCCTCAAAATCTGTATTTCAGTTCAAAGCACAGAAAAATGAAAACCAAACAAAAATTGTCAAGAATAGTCAGAAATTGAAAGTGAAGGGTCAAATAAAGAAGTTAAAGACTATTCCTGTTCATGGACTGAAATCTGCTAGCTCGGTTGAGTCTGATGGTTTACACGCTGCACATGCTTTATTTACTCACTCGCATGTATCTAGTCAGTCTGTTAATAGCCATGCTGCCAAGAAATCACAGGCATCATGTCACTACTGTGGTAGGCATGGTCATTATATGGATAACTGTAGTGTGATGAAAAGTGATGATGTGATGCATGACACATATTTCTCAAATAATCATCACCACCCCAAAAGAAACATGTCTGCTTTAAACCAACATATCATTTGTTATAATTGTAGCAAACGTGGTCATAAGGCTGTTGAGTGTTGGTCTAGGCCTTCATGGGGATATAATAACTCAAGTGGTAAGCGCCCAAGGTGCTATAAGTGTGGGAACTACGGCTATACAGTCAAGGACTGCTGGCATGCTCAAGAAAGTTATGCTTATCACAAGGCCTTTAAATTCTCTGGAAAACGACCTGTGAACTTTTCATGTGTTAACTGTGGTAAACCAGGTCACAAATCTGCTGAATGTTGGATGAAGAAGAATGAGAAACAAAATGCTCATGTAAATAACAGAACAACTCATGCTCAATTTCATAGATCCTATGCTCCTGTTGATAAGCATCATAGGACCAGGCAATCTGTTGTTTCATGTAGACATTGTGGTAAATTCGGTCATTCCATGACTAATTGTTTTTTGATGGAGGTTGATGATCATGTTGCTGAAAAATTGCTCAGAACACCTGTTAGGGGTAGTGCAGGACCCAAGACTGCTTGGGTCCCTGCAGGATCAAATTAATTGCAATGTTGCAGGTGTGCCTTGGAAGCTGATGAATAAAGGGGTTAATGATCCAAGGCACTCAACAGAAAACCCCAGGATTCTACTTGTCAGGTCAGTTCTGAACTTTACTTTAAATTCCATCATCTGGAATTGTGAGTATGAAAAATGAGAATTTCATGTTGATGTGTGTGTCTGATGTCTGATCTTCTCTTGCCTAGCTGATCAGTCTGTATTCCAGACTCAGCTATTGAGTTTTAATTCTGCATATATGATGTTTTTTCTCTTGTCATATGTTGAACTGAATTCGAATGGTCCTTGTGACCAGGTTCTCCACCTAGAACCATGGGTCTAGTCCTTATGAAGAGCTGTGTCCTGCATATCAATAAATTTTGAAAAATCTAAACAGAAATGGCTTGGATGCATACATCTGAATAAGTTTTCAGCTTGATATTCATCTTATTGGCATTCATACTTTCATTCATGCATATTCTAAGGGGGAGTTAGCTTGGGTTGGAGATCTCTGCTTAAATGATGATCGATATACTGAGATGAAGCTGCTGGTTGAATAAATGGGTCAACGCTGTATGAAGATGGGGTCGACGCTTCAGGCTGTTTTCCTTGAAAAACCGTTTGTGAAGCAAGTTTAGCTGCATGAGTGGGTTGACGCTGAGGATGGATTGAGTTAACGCAGCCCCAGTTCAAAGTCAACACTTGGTATCAAAAGACAGAATACTACACTGGTTGGTTGAGTGCGTTAACGTAGTCATTAGAGTGAGTCAACGCACTGACAGATTTGTCTGAAATACAGTTGCTGAACTTGGTTGAATGTTTTAAGAAGGTTCAGCGGCACTGAAGATTGGTCCTCACTCATCTCTCTCTCTTGTTGAAATGCTCTTGTAGCTCATCTCTCTTCACTTCTCACAAACCTTGTTGCCTTCACCTTCAGAATTTCATCTTGTAGTGAAGATCCATTCAATCTTGAGTATGAAGGAAGTTTCTTGAGTTCTGAAGTGTGACCTGATCTCATGGTTTCAAGGGGAGCTAAAATGATAATTCCCTTAAAAGATGTGATGATCATTATTGACTGTCTCTAGGCTGTGTTAATGGTTGGTGTTTTATAAATCTTCTGTTCTTTGAATAATGAAAATTCATGAATATAAAGTGTTGTGCTTATGGAATAGGCTTAGAACCAGTTAATAAAACTGAGAACTTCTCTTTTCTTGAACTATTATGAACAAAAGTAAAGAAACCTATGTGCTTAATGAATTTAATACCTGTATTGCTCTCAAACTCAGTTCAGGGTAAATAATAGCTCAGGAAACATACCCTATATATATATATATATACAATGATTCATACCATAAACTATAGAGCAATGGCAAGCATTCACTGAGAAACTGTCTCTATGCACCAATGAAGTGCAAATGAGCATGTCATGATGTGGGCTGTTATCTCTATTTTAAAAGAAAAATAATCTAGTGCAGAGCAATGGTAACTTTTCACTGAGAAACTACCTTCGTGCACCAATGAAGTGCTACAAGGTATGTCATGATGTGAGTTGCTAACTCTACTTATGATTTGCAGAATAGTAAGCTATGCTAAGTAGTCGGGGGCTCTAGTGTCTGGTAAACATGTGCACCTGTGTCAAAAGGCTAGCTATACTTCACTGCAACTGTTGAAAGATAACAATTATCAATATTCATATGGGGTTGACCTGAAGCTTAAAATAAAATCCTTTTCTTCTGAGTTTATCATCAATTCGTGTTAAATTCACAATCACTAGGGTATCTTGAAATTGAACATTCTAGGGATATGAATTGAGAAAGTTCTAAGTGTGAAAATTGGTCAATCCTCATTCCATAATCATGCTCTTCTTCTTCAAGGAATTATGTCAAGTCTTAAGATTATTTTTCATCACATCATTATATGGTTTTAGGGCTCTCATAATGTCTCATCTTTTATCTCATAGGGGAACTTGAATTTTATCGATTAAAAATCCCTGAATGTCATCTTATCTCTTTGTCTTGAGAATGCCAAATACTATTCTCCTTTGATGGCATCGACGCAGCGCTTTGCATCGTCAACGCAGTCAGTCTTTCACTCCACTTACATCTAATCCCGGTTCAGCACGGTGAACCGGTGTACACTTTTCGAGTCAAAAAGCGATTGGCCTTCCTATATAAACCCCGCAGCGTAAACCCTGCCATCGTCTCCACTTTTTCAAACCCAGTGAGTTTCGTGAGCCTCCACCTCCTCTCTATCCGTCCTCTTCCCATCCATCTCTAGCTGCTTGGCTTTTCGCTGAAATCCGATAAAAAGAGGGAGAAGGAGGCAGAGGAACATCACAGAAGTCCACTATTGGCCGAAGGTATGATGGAGCCACGCTCAAAAGCTGCTCACGGTAAAGGGAAAAGGAAAGAGACGCGTACACGCGATCCCAGTCCGCCACCCAAAAAGAGAAGGGCTCCTGATGTCAGGACAGAGAAGCAGGGTCAATCTTCAGGTGCTCAGAAGGGACAGACAGGTATGGAAAGCTCTCATGTCATCAACGTGGAGGAACCGTTGAAAGTCCTTATTTCACGGTATATTGTGGATACCGATCATGAATTGCTTGATGCATTTCTGCAACTATTTCCTACATTAGATTTTCAGGGCTGGTGGTCTTTCTATACATCTCATAAAGTGTATTACCCCACCCTAGTAAGAGAATTCTATCAAAATCTGAAGTATGAACCTGAGATTCCAAAACTGACATCAACTGTCTGAAACATTCGTTTCGTAACAAATAAGCTGTTAGCAAGAGCCTGGAAAGTTCCCAAGGATGGGGTTCAGCTGCATAGCTTTGAATTTGATGAACATAATGCCTATGCTCTCCTGACCGACAAACCAAGTGACCCTTCCGATGTCAGGGAAACATATCTAGCTAGTCTGAAAGCAAACCAGTTCCCTCCTTTGCATAGACTGCTCCACCATATATGCACGTCTATTATCACACCTCAGAGCAGTGGTAGAGAAAGGGTCATTGAGATGCAGTGATTTTTATTGTACTGTATGCTAAAAAGAATTCACATTTCACTGTCTGATGTGGTTATTCAAACTATGGGATCCTGTTTAACACAATCCAGAACACTTCCTTATGCTGCTCCATTGACGGCCATTTTTCGAAGAGTTGGAGTAGATTTTGGTTCTGAGAGGAAACTGGTCATCCCTAAAGGAAATGTCTACTCTCTCTCTTACCTTCAGAAGTTCATGAAATTTAAGTTTGTAAATGGGCAGCCAGTCAGGACTTTGCCAAGTCAGAAACATGTGCCTGCAACTACAGATGCTGATCAGGGTGTTAGAACAGATGAATTTCCCCCACCTGAAGTCCGAAAAGAAAGACCAGAGGATAGCTCAGCAAGGGATGAGCATGTTCTTGAGGAAACATTTGCTAGATCTTCCAGCCCTCAGCTGGAAACTAGGGAACCCAGTGGCTCTGCACCTACAATGGAACCACCTATGTCTAGAGCCATTGGTGCTTATAGAAGGACCTTTCCAACTTCTGATACTACTCCACCTCCAGCGACTGTGGAAGAGATGTTTGCACACATGACAATGATGCTGCAGCGTCAGGATGCTAAGATGGACAAATTAATGGAATTCACAAATTATCATCTCAACAAACTGACCACACGGATTGTACATTTTGAAGTCTCTGTCTTATCCGAGTGGCAGAAATTCCTACTTACCAAGATGGTATCTGACCAAGCTCAACGAAATATTTTGAAAAACATATCCTCTCTCCTTGACAGGCTAGCCTCACTGGTGACTGAAATGCAGGGCAATCATGCTTCAACTTTTCAATCCATTGCCAAAATTACTGACTTATGTTTTGATGTGAGGATAGCAGTTGAAACTATCAAAGGTCCTGTTAATGCACTTCCCCAATGCATCAAAGCAGTTCTTGAAAAGATAGACGGAGTGACTGCAAAATTAACTTCCCTTGGGGACAAGCTTGATAGCAAGCAATCTGTCAAAGATGATCTTTCTTCTACTATTCATCAGCTGGGTGCGCTGTCTCAGGATATCAGACACTTACTAGCAAGAGAACCAATTGCATCAGGACAAACTCAGTCTACTCCAGGGCAGTCCTCTCGTTCACAACAGCAAGATCATTCTGGTAGATCCAGATATAGTCGTTATTTTTAATGATATCAAAGGGGGAGAGAAACTAAAGCTTATTGCATCTGCATCATATATGTTGGCTGATGACTAAATGTTTTCCTCTTTTTGTATGTGGCTATGATGTAATCTCCTGAACTAAAATGGAAGACTTTGAAAACTTATGTTTTGGATTTATGAGATTAATATCTCTCTGAAAATCTGACTGAATTTTTATACATGCTTTAATTTCTCAAACTATTTTCTTTTTGATGAAGTCAAAGGGGGAGAATAGTTTGTGTCATCAGTATTACTCACAGTGCAGTATTGCCATCATCAAAAAGGGGGAGATTGTTGTGCCCCTGTGGTTTTGATGATTGGCTTTGTGTGTTAATCATTTGATGATTGATTTTGTTGTGAGTTAATCACTTTGAGTCATCTTGCTGTATGAGTCATTTTCTGTTCAGTCATTTACATCGGACTTTCACTTAAAGTCTAGACATTGGAAAGTCTATACAGCCTTCAGCGTCTCATTTAGCATCTAAGGCAAAGTCTACACGTTACTACAGTAACGCAAGTCTATACATTGTCCTAGGCTAAGTGTGTACAGCGTCTCATTCATGCTTTGATTAATGAAGTCTGTACATCAAGTCTTCACATTCTTAGTCTGTACAGCCGTTGGGTTTGGACTCAGAGTCTGTACACTCGATTCGCCTTTGAATTGGTCAAGTGTGTACACTCCTTCACGGTAGCTTTCACGTATCCAAAGTCTACACATCGTGAAAGTCTATACATTCTTCACTGACTTTCGTTCAAGGCAAAGTCTATACATTGGGGTCTTTCCCTACGTTTCTCAAGTGAAGTCTGTACATCCATTTCTGAAGCCTGAAGTCTATACACTCCAGCCTATTCCTACGATCAAGGCTTCATCTACACTCTAAGTCTGTACATTGGCTTCGCTTCATCAAGTCTGTACACTGACTCGCTTCATGTCCCTAATGTCTATACATCCACAGTGGAACTTCGAAGTCTGTACACTGCTTGAGCCTCAACAAGTCTGTACATCGCCTTAAGCGTTTCAAGTCTATTCATTGGCTCAAGCTTCCAAGTCTGTACACTAGTTCAAATTCTACACAACGCCTCCTTGATTCTAAGTCTTTACATTCATTTTAAGGCAAAGTCTGTACATTGCCTTTGTGCTTCAAAGCCTGTCGATTGAAGAGTCTACACATTGGTTGTTCACACGTTCCTGCAGTCTGAAGTCTCTACATTGCTTTCGCCTATTTTTTTTCTAAGTATCATAAAGTCTGTACGTTGCTTTAGCCTTTACCTTCACAGCAAAGTCTATACAATGCAATGCATAAACTTAGAACTGATGACTTCATTTCATCTGTCTAACAGGGACTGAAGATGCTAATGAACCCCTTAAAGCAAGAGGGCTGAAGCCATCCAATTTCTGCTGCTGGAGCACACCAATGCGTCAACGCCTTGATCAAGTGGCGTGAACGCAGTAGTTCAAACAATCAAGAAAGAAGCTTGTGGATTACTCTGGTGCGTCAACGCATTGATCAAGTAGCGTGGACGCAGCAGTTCAAGTATCCCTTCTTGCAGCCTCTGGAGTACATTGGCAGCATCGACGCTGCAGCTCCATGCGTCAACGCAGCATGCTGAGAGCGTCAACGCAGCACGTCTATCTGCTGAAGACCTGCTCACTGGAACGCATCAATGCGTCAACGCCACGGGTTGGAAGCGTCGACGCAGCAGTTAAAAAGGGTTGAAGATCTCTGAAGGGTGCGTCAACTCCTTGGAGCAAGTGGGTTGACACCATCTAACTCCAGTTGCTGAGCGTACTGATGAATGGGCACGTGACCTGAAGTTGGCACCTGACACGTGATCCGAGGTGGGTGCTGAGCACGTGATCCGAGGAGGAATCTTCTGGACGGAAGGCGTGGGAAGCACACGCCCTATCTCACTACTACTGTTGGTATATAATGGAGCCTTCGTCTTCAGATGGAGGCTGATCGTGATCGAAGCCAGGGAGCAGAAGAAGAGAAGAAAAAAGTAGAGAGCAGAAGCTGAGAGAAGAAAAAGAGAAAAAGGAGAGAGAGCTTCCACGATCCAGCAGAAGAAAAGAAAAAGAGAAAGAGAGAAAAGGAGAACAGAGATCGAGAGAAGAAGAGAAGTGCAGCAGATAAGAAAGAGAAAGAGAGAGAGTGAAGAAAGAGAGTGAGATCGAGGGAGATCTGTTCTTGATGGACCGTGGATCAAATCCAGGCCATCCAGCTCTTTAAGAGCCACATTGTGCTTTATTGTTTACAGCTTTCAGATTGCTGTTTATTTCCATTTTCTGTTTTCTATTTTACATCTTCTTCAAGCTGTTAGTCAGCGGATTGCAGAGGTGCTGCCTCTGGACGGCTAAGCTGTATTGCCCAGCGGTTTGCAGTGGAGGATTCCACTGGACAGCAAGCTGTGTTGCTCAGCGGGGCGAGGAGGATTCCTCGGACGGTAAGCTGTGTTGCCCAGCGGTTGTATGGCAAGCTGTGATGCCCAGCTGTTCAAGCTGTGAGTCAGCGGAATCCACACTCGGTTTGAGTGTGGGGTGGATGTAGGTCTGCTGGACCGAACCACCTAAAAACCCCTTGTGCATTGTGGTTTGTTTTGTTCTATTGTGCTTCCGCTAGATGAATGCATAGGGGCGCTCCATATGTTTGGCTTCTGGTTGAGCAGAAGAGTTAATTAGTCTTCTTAGAGTGTTTTAATTTGTCAAGAGAGTGAAATTCTAGTTGAGCTATATTGTGTTTAAATCTGTCTTGTTAGCACTCTAGTGATCTTATGTGTGTTTGTTTAGTTCCGCATCTGCCCATTAGCATTTTAGCTTGTCTAGTTTGCGAACTAGTAATTCTAGTGAGCATCATATTTTAATTGGGCGAAAGATTTTTAAAGGGCTATATTCATTCACCCCCCCTTTGAATACTGCACCGAACCCAACACAATGGACTTGAAAAGTCCACATGGGAGGCCACCAACCCCACCTACCATGTCCCCCCCTTGACCCTCCTTGGTCAAGGTGCGCCCCCCTCCCCTTTTTGTTTAATATTTTGTTGTATTTTGATCAAACTCCATCCTAGCCATCCATCCCCAACCCCTAGATCCAACGGTGGAGGATGAGTTTGGTGGGAGTCATATATAAGGCATGTAATTACCATTTTCTTGAATTAATGCCATTTTGAACTTGAAAATTATTGGAGCATGGCCTAGGCCGCCCCCTTCCTCTCTCCCTCTCCCCCTTGGATGCTGTGAAGGCTTCCATTCTGAGGTGTGACTCCTCGTATATCGGTTCCGACTATCGCCGCCGCCGCCACGAGCCGCTACCGCATCGCCATCGCCATCAACGGAGTTCTGCCTGCGCAGTACCACAGCTACTTGTTCGAAATTCACAGGTGTTCCCTGAGCTCATTTGGCCACCAAATTTAGAGTAGTTGTTCCTGGGATGTTCCTCTCCACCCACAAAAATCAGGCCAGCATTCAGATCACGTTTCCTATTTTTTGATTTTCGTCCACTCTTCCATTTCGGTTCTGCCAGAGTTCTGTCCAGGTTCACCTCCGTCATGCGTTTCATGTCTTAGATCCACTTTTTGATTTTTGTTAGTTCGCCCAATTTTACTGGGGGTTCCATCCAGCCACCCCTTCATCCATAATTTTTCTCAATTTGTGATTCGCCTATCTCATATTTTCTAAAAATCGTTCTCAGACCCATCTACAGTTCTGTCCACCTGTTCCCAGATCCGACCACTAGTCACCCCAAAAATCATAACAAATCGCACCCACCTCCAAATCAAATTCTAAAAATCTACCCAGTTCCGTGGTTTGATTACCTACAACTTTTACGATGAGCTCAAAGTCTGAATCCAAATGTACGTAGGCGGTCAACGGCCATTTATAGGAAACTGATATGCTGATCTGAGATTTCGGGAGCTGTGGAGCAGAGAATTGCAAAATAGTTAAAGCCCAGGTCCGCGTAGGTTCAGAAGAGTCCACTGACCCTAGATTGAAGGATTTCGAATCCTCTTTTCAACGGCGCTGGTTTCGTCACATTCCGGTGACGGGGCTGATCGCAGCGGCCGTTTTCACAGGAGCGCGCGCTGTTGAAACAGCAACATCAGCTCGTGGACAGCATCCTCTCCACTTGGGAACCGGGCCACCCGGCCTCCGGTGAGTGTCGCCGGCTGACCGCCGTCCAGGGAAGGGTGCTGCCAGGGGTCCCCATTACAGTGGGACCCACCCCGCCAGACCCGGAGGACAGGACAGCGTGTGGGCCCCACGGCCCATTGATTTCGCCGTCCGGAAAGCAGGAGAAAGCGGAGTTCGGCGCGTCGAGACGACATCAAGATGCTGCCCGTCAACCTGATTTGCGTGAACCCCGGGGCCCACATGTGACCTTTTACCTCCCTGCGTGGAGTGGGTCGAATCTCTTTGTACCGCTGTGAATTATGTTAACCGGGGGCCCGTAAGTCAGCCGGGGTGTCTTCGCCACGCCGGGTGCGTGGAGGTAAAGGTCTTAACTCCTTGGCGTTACATTGCTTAGCTAGTATACGGTCTTAGGCCGCTTCCGAGCGTGTAGGTACTAGCCCGTGTGTCCATGTCACCGCTGTGAGAGTGAGAGTGACTACCCATCCCGTGACTCGATCCGAGTCCGGAAGTTGAGTCAGACTACCCTTGACCTCCGCCGGTTCCTTAACCGCGCACGGTCCGCGCTTTCCCTCGCTTGGGACGACGAGTGAGCTTCCACTTCTGTTAGCGACGTTTCGCCACTAGGAGCTCGTAGTGTCGGGCTTAGTGTCTCCCTGGTGTGTGTTACTGGTCGCGTCTACATCTAGAGTTTGAGGTCCACCCCACGTAGAGTCGCCTCCTGTGTCCGTCCCGCATCAGTTTGGTATCAGAGCGAGTCGAGTCTAGGGTAGTCATTGCATAAGTCTTGCATGCATCATGGTCTAAGTCAAGTTTAGGATCATCATTAATTTCAAAACAAAAAAAGTGTTTTAAAATTGTATTTCATCCTGATAAATCAGTATCTTAAAAGGTGTTGTCCGAACGTTAGGCTACGCCTATCGGGAGGTCGTACACTTGCGGGAGTGATCTTCGGATCGATTAACTCCGCCCCGTACCGATATTGGTTTAGGTCTGAGTGCTTCATTTTTGCATTAGTCGGTGTCTTCTAGGTCGTGTGTCTTTGCATGCCCACCCATCGAGGCACCCAGTATTCACCACCACCACCTATGGCGGACTCCCGGGCCCGTAGCTCCGATGAGTCCTCGACGGCCGAGATATTCCGAGCCATTATGGAACGTTTTGACACGCGTATGGATGGCCTTAGTACGCGTATGGATGGCATAGGAACGCGTCTAGAAGGGCGGATGAAAGCCCTCGAGGATCGGGCCGAGAGTTCGGATTAGTCCATCCAGGGTTTAGTTGGGAGGATTGCCATCCTCGAGAGGGGCCCAGTAGCGGCGCAACCCGCGCCGACGAACGGCCAACAGGAGCCAGTTCAGCAACCTGCTGTACCAAGAGCTCAGGCGGAGAATGTTGGGGTTCAACAGGTGCATGTGGTGGATGATTATGCATCTGATAATGATCAAGGGGGTAACGGTCGCCGTCATCAACGACGGAATCGTGATGACGAGGAGGACGACCGCATTCTTAGGGGCGTGTGTGCGGACCCTCCCACTTTTAGCGGGTCCTTGGACCCTCGGGTGTATTTAGATTGGGAGGCCGGCATGGACCGGTACTTCGAGTGGTTTGAGATGACGGACCACCGAAGAGTCCGATACGCGAAGATGAAGCTGTAAGGGCAGGCTCAAACTTATTGGATCAATGTGGAGAGCCTGCTCAACCAGCGACGTCAATCCCAGATCGGTACTTGGGATGATATGAAAACCAAGTTGAGGGAGAAGTACCTTCCCGCCTCATATCGCCAACGTCTCATAGACAAGTGGTAAAGCATCTCCCAAGGGAACCGATCCGTGACCGAGTACACCGCCGAGTTTGATGAGTATTACTTACGGAGTGGGGTCACGGAAGAGAGCACTATGACTATATCCCGCTTTCGAAGAGGTTTGTGGCCCAATTATCAATATGAACTCTTTCGCCGCAATGCAACCACTTTGGAGCAAGCATATCAGATAGGTCTCGAATTGAAGCAATTCGAGGCCGAGTTCGAGTCACCCCATCGGTTGGGCTCTTTTCCCCTTCGTAGTGTCGAGCCCCGTGGCTCATCTGGCACGTATCCGAGGGCCCCCATGGCTCGACCTTAGGAGCCCGCTCGTCCTGAGCCGTTTGCTCCTAGGCCTCGTCCTCCACCCCCGAGGGACCTTCCTCGTCCCCAGCATCTTACAGCCCCACCCATAGCCCGTCCACCGGCACCCGTACCTCCTGCACGTCCTTTGTTGCCTACGCCTCCTATCCATCGGGAGGATAAAGGTAAAGGACCTATGATTGGGGAGCCTAGTGGATCACGGCAGCAGTGTTATCACTGCAATGGGTTTGGCCATTTCGCCAACCAGTGTCCCACCCGCCCATCTCTTCACATTGGGGACACACAGGCCGAGGATACCACCCCTACGGGCCTCGAGTTAGTCAGATATGAGGCCGATGAAGAGCTAGCTGACGAGTACTATGAGATGGGAGGTGAGGCCCAGGATGCCTAGCATTCGGACGATACCCACGTGGGGGTCGTCAGATGTATCCTCACCCAGCCACATGTCAGTGATGACTGGCGACGGACTACTATCCTTCATGTATTCTGTAGGCTGGGAAAGCAAATTTGTAAGGTGGTCATCGATAGCGGGAGTTGTATCAATGCAATCTCCACGAACGCTGTCACTCGTCTTGGTCTCACACCCGTAGACCACCCTTGCCCCTATCAGGTATCATGGGTGGATACCACTTCCATTTCGGTCAGGCTACGGTGCTTGGTCCCGCTGCAGCTCCACTCCTACCATGACGAGATCTGGTGTGATGTTCTCCCCATGGAAGTGGGTAGTATCATTCTTGGTAGGCCGTGGTTATTCGACCGGGATGCCATGCTCCATGGCCGGTCGAACACTTGTACCTTCGACCACGCTGGCCAGCGGGTCACCCTCCAACCCGTTCGGTCCAGGAGCCCATCAGTTAGGGGTCCTACTGGCCCTAGTACTCCGAAGCCTTCCGTTCCCGGGCCTAGTACCCCATCCCCAGCTCGGGCTATGACCGTTACCTCTGGCCCAGGAGAGCCCTCGACGAGGAGATTGATGATGATTAGCTCCCGGGAGATGGAGCAGGAGCTTAGTCAGGGCTGTCCGGTGTTTGCCATTATGGTCCGAGAGGTGGAGCGGGACGCCGAGGGTGAGCTCCCACCCGAGGTTGTTCCCATTCTGCAAGAGTATGCTGATGTCTTTCCCGATGAGCTTCCCGAGGGACTCCCACCTATGCGGGATATTCAACATGCCATCGACCTTGTTCCGGGCTCTTCTTTGCTCAACCTTCCTCATTATCGCATGAGTCCCACGGAGCATGCCGAGCTTAAATGGCAGGTCGATGAGTTAGTGCAGAGAGGGTCTGTTCGGGACAGCATGAGTCCATGTGCTGTACCCGCATTACTCGCCTCGAAGAAGGATGGCACGTGGAGAATGTGCATTGATAGTCATGCCATCAACAAAATCACCATGAAGTACAGGTTCCCTATTCCCCGCCTTGATGACATGCTGGACATGATGGCAGGTGCCACTATCTTTTCGAAGATCGATCTTAAGAGTGGCTACCATCAGGTGAGGATTAGGCCAGGTGATGAGTGGAAGACCGCATTTAAGACCAAGGACGGTCTATATGAGTGGTTGGTCATGCCTTTTGGGTTGACCAATGTCCCTAGCACTTTCATGCGACTCATGACTCAGGTCCTTCGACCTTTCATTGGAGTCTTTGTAGTGGTGTATTTTGATGATATCCTTATCTATAGCCGCACCACAGGGCACCACTTAGACCACCTTCGGCAGGTCTGTCTACTTCTTCGGCGAGAGCAGCTGTTTGCGAACCCAAAGAAGTGTGCCTTCATGACACCTCAGCTTACCTTCTTGGGTTTCATTGTGTCTAGTACGGGGGTCTCCGCCGATCCGGAGAAGGTCCGGGCCATTGTTGAGTGGCCGGAACCCCGTACTGTTCATGATGTTCGCAGCTTTCATGGTCTTGCGACGTTCTATCGTCGCTTCATCCGCGGATTTAGCTCCGTCACCGCCCCGATCACGGATTGTATCCGAAAGGGCACATTTGTATGGACGAAGGCCGCATCTGCCGCCTTCAAGGACATCAAGGAGCGCATGACCCAGACACCTATCCTTCGAGTGCCTGATTTCTCGAAGGTGTTTGAGGTCTCTTGTGATGCGTCGGGCGTGGGAATTGGAGGAGTTTTGAGTCAGGAGTCCCACCGGATCGCATATTTCAGCGAGAAGCTGAATGACGCTAAGCTGCGATATTCCACATATGATAAAGAATTCTACGCAGTTGTTCAGGCTCTTAGGCATTGGAGGCACTATCTTTTACATCAGGAGTTTGTCCTATACTCCGATCACGAGGCATTGAGGTATCTCCACTCCCAAAAGAAGCTGAACTCGCGTCACAGTCGTTGGGTCGAGTATCTCCAGCAGTTCACCTTTGTGCTTAAACATAAGGCTGGAGTGGAAAACAAGGTGGCTGATGCCTTGAGTCGGCGAGCATGTTTGCTTACCACCATGAGTGCCGAGGTCATAGGGTTAGAGAAGATGAAGGAGGCCTATGTTGATTGTCCTGACTTCGGTCAGATTTTTACCACTCTCTAGGCCGGACCCTCGAGAGACCTTGATGAGTATGTGCTTCAGGAGGGTTACCTCTTTCGAGGTAGCAGGCTATGTGTTCCCCGAACTTCGGTTCGAGATTTCTTAGTATGGGAACTACATGCGGGAGGTCTAGCCGGCCACTTTGGTCGGAACAAGACTATTGAGGCAGTGGAGCATCGATTTTATTGGCCGAGCTTGAAGCGCGATGTTGCTAACATCGTGGCTTAGTGCCGTACCTGTGCTACGGCCAAGATGAAGAAGCAAAGCTCCGGCCTTTATACGCCTCTTCCCGTGCCTGATGCCCCGTGGCAGGATGTTAGCATGGACTTTGTTTTGGGATTACCACGTACCTCCAGGAAGCATGATTCGGTCTATGTGGTGGTTGACCGTTTCTCGAAGATGACCCTCTTTATTCCTTGCTCGAAGACTTCGGATGCTTCGAGGGTAGCCTGCCTTTTCCTTACGCATGTGGTGTGCAAGTTCGGGTTACCTCGCACTATAGTGTCTGACCGTGATGTTAGATTCACTTCTTACTTTTGGAAGACACTATGGCATATGATGGGTACGCACCTCAAGTTTTCCACTGCATATCATCCCCAGACAGATGGTCAGACCGAGGTGGTCAATAGGAGTTTGGGAGACCTTTTGAGGTGTCTTGTTAGGGACCGCATTGGGGATTGGGATCTCAGTCTACCCATGGCCGAGTTTGCATATAATGATTCGGTGAATAGGTCTACCGGCATGAGTCCATTTGAGATTGTCACAGGTCGTAGGCCTAGGAAACCCGTTGACCTTATCCCCATGCCTATCCATGCTAGAGTGTCGAAGTCGACCGAGTCGTTTGCTAGGCATGTTAGGAGTTTGCATGACGACATCTGTCGTCACATTGAGGCCAGCAATGCACGTTACAAGGAGTTAGCCGATGCCCACCGACACCACCGAGAGTTCCAAGAGGGCGAATATGTCATGATCAGGGTAAGACCTGAACGGTTTCCCTCTGGAACCGTTAAGAAGTTGCAAGCTCGCGGAGCCGGTCCATTCAGAGTGTTGAAACGCGTTGGATCCAATGCGTACGTTGTGGACTTGCCAGAAGAATATGGTATTAGCTCTACTTTTAATGTATCGAATCTAGTTGCATATAGGGACCCAGCGGTGATCCCTAGTGAGCCTTTCGAGCCATCTCCTCCTCTTGAGAGTGATCCCACATCTGAGTGTCCACCTCCAGCCCTGTTGTTACGGCAGCGTGAGCATATAGATCATATATTGGATGAGCAGGTGACAGTTACCAGGAGTGGATCCTACCAGCGCTACCTAGTGCGGTGGAGAGGACGGCCCGCTACCGAGGACACGTGGATCACACATGGCGAGTTACAGCAGATCGATCCGGACCTTCTAGAGCGATACAGGAGCGATGCAGACCCTTACTCGACAGGGTCGAGTTTCTCCCACCCGGGGAGAATTGGTGCGGACACCCGAGCAGTTGAGCGGCGCGACACGCCGAGCCACCGGTACCGCACACGGAGCACGACTCGAGTCACCTCAGCGTCCATCTGGCTCGGAGACAGCCTGGAGACTCCGCCTTGAGCCTCCCCATTTATCATATTTAGTTAGACTTCATGTGTGTGTAATTTGTGTTTATTTCATTGAATTCGGTTTGCTATTTTGATTGTAAGAGGGGCTTATGTGCAATTTGGACCCCGTGGGCCCCACGGGCCCCCCAGGCCCCATCCCATTGAGCCACCTCAGCCTAGGGTCCCGTGTGGGGTCAGTCAACCTTCCACATGGAGGCTTCTAGAAGGGTGGGCCAAGGGAGGGGGACAATGGACTTGAAAAGTCCACATGGGAGGCCACCAACCCCACCTACCATGTCCCCCCCTTGACCCTCCTTGGTCAAGGTGCGCCCCCCTCCCCTTTTTGTTTAATATTTTGTTGTATTTTGATCAAACTCCATCCTAGCCATCCATCCCCAACCCCTAGATCCAACGGTGGAGGATGAGTTTGGTGGGAGTCATATATAAGGCATGTAATTACCATTTTCTTAAATTAATGTCATTTTGAACTTGAAAATTGTTGGAGCATGGCCTAGGCCGCCCCCTTCCTCTCTCCCTCTCCCCCTTGGATGCTGTGAAGGCTTCCATTCTGAGGTGTGACTCCTCGTATATCGGTTCCGACGATCGCCGCCGCCGCCACGAGCCGCTACCGCACCGCCATCGCCATCAACGGAGTTCTGCCTGCGCAGTACCACAGCAGCTTGTTCGAAATTCCCAGATCCGACCACCAGTCACCCCAAAAATCATAACAAATCTCAGCCACCTCCAAATCAAATTCTAAAAATAGTCCCAGTTCCGTGGTTTTATTACCTACAACTTTTAAGATGAGCTCGAAGTCTGAATCTAACTGTACGTAGGCAGTCAACGGCCATTTACAGGAAACTGATATGCTGATCTGAGATTTCGGGAGCTGTGGAGCAGAGAATTGAAAAATAGTTAAAGCCCAGGTACACACAGGTTCAGAAGAGTCCACTGACCCTAAATTGAAGGATTTCGAATCCTCTTTTCAACGGCGCTGGTTTCGTCACATTCCGGCGACGGGGCTGATCGCAGCTGCCGTTTTCGCCGGAACGCGCGCTGTTGAAACAGCAACATCAGCTCGTGGACAGCATCCTCTCCACTTGGGAACCGGGGCACCCGGCCTCCGGTGAGTGTCGCCGGCTGACCGCCGTCTAGGGAAGCGTGCTTCCAGGGGTCCCCATTATAGTGGGACCCACCCCGCCAGACCCGGAGGACAGGACAGCGTGTGGGCCCCACGGCCCATTGATTTCGCCATCCGGAAAGCACGAGAAAGCGGAGTTCGGCGCGTCGAGACGACATCAAGATGCTGCCCGTCAACCTGATTTGCGTGAACCCCGGGGCCCACATGTGACCTTTTACCTCCCTGCGTGGAGTGGGTCGAATCTCTTTGTACTGCTGTGAATTATGTTAACCGGGGGCCCGTAAGTCAGCCGGGGTGTCTTCACCACGCCGGGTGCGTGGAGGTAAAGGTCTTAACTCCTTGGCGTTACATTGCTTAGCTAGTATACGGTCTTAGGCCGCTGCCGAGCGTGTAGGTACTAGCCCGTGTGTCCATGTCACCGCTGTGAGAGTGAGAGTGACTACCCATCCCGTGACTCGATCCGAGTCCGGAAGTTGAGTCGGACTACCCTTGACCTCCGCCGGTTCCTTAACCGCGCACGGTCCGCGCTTTCCCTCGCTTGGGACGACGAGTGAGCTTCCACTTCTGTTAGCGACGTTTCGCCACTAGGAGCTCGTAGTGTCGGGCTTAGTGTCTCCCTGGTGTGTGTTGCTGGTCGCGTCCACATCTAGAGTCTGAGGTCCACCCCACGTAGAGTCGCCTCCCGTGTCCGTCCCGCTTCAGGTTTGGATGTGCTAAGCCCGGCCAAGGGACGAGCACGCATATTCAACCCAATAAGAGGATGCCCGACCCAGCAAAACGTCGGATTCCACAACGCACGGCGGAGCCTACCCTAGCGCAGTTCTCGCCGGAGGACACTCCGACGACCGACCGTTGCCTCCACGACGTCGGCCTTGACCCCGTAACGGGCGAGCACGCGCCATGAGCGCCGTAAGACTCGCCTAGGGACCGGCCGGCGCCGAGGCTATCGCCCCCCAACAGGAAACTCCTGCCAACATAGCGGGGAAACATTACTCTACTAAGCGGACCCTTCCCTCTCAAGGGATGAGGCCCCTCGCTCCAAGATAACCCATATGAAAGGGACATTGACAGAAGAGAAGGGACACGGTAGATTCCTCTACTAAACCCCATACTACTACGCAAGAGAAGAGACACGGTGGATACTTCTACCACAAGAACTTCCTACTGAGAATACAGCAACCAGACCTGCCACGACGACAGAGAGGTTACCCGCTACCTCCAGAGAGAATCCTCCTCCTGCACGGTCTTACCACCCAGCAAGCACTCTCCGAATATCCACTGGGAGCAGCGAGCACGCGTGCAGAGGACCTACATGTCTCTCGGATCATCTACTACGAACTCGACTTCTCTCTTACTTCGCTCTTCTCTATTGCTCATTGATCCTTTGCTGACTTAAGTATCGGAGGATTGTCCCCTGGGGTAACACTCGGGACTCTTTCTGACGCATCTTTGGTTTCTTGGTGTTTGCAGGCTTCCACGAACGCGAGATGACTTCTCCAACAAATAAATAGAGAAGATGGTACGTGACCTAAGACCCATTTTCCTATCGTTACAGATGCTCTCGACAATTTTACTCTAGATCCTTTGATCTTGACGTCCTTTCAATTCCATATTTGGTGGGTTCACAAAAGAAGGGGCGTTGATTAGTTTTGGAAATGAAGCACTTGTCTGTGCTAGAGGTTCTCCATGGCATGCAACAACCGATAAGATACCTCTCTTTTTAGACTCAGTCGTATTATCATTCTACTTTAGGTGTCAATAGTTTATGGGTGCACCCTTTTGTGAATAGTAATTGACACGAGTCTGATTCAAACATGTTATTGCTTGAGTTTGATGCAACAGGGACGCGTGACCCATTCCATGTTTAATTAATCTTGATCTTAAGTGTATAATTACGATGCCCTTTTATTTTTAAATGTAACGATATTTGTTTCAAGTGGATGTTATTCCAACCCTTCCATGTTTGAAACTTCCAAATATATGTGATGTGGAGTTGAAATCACCTATTTATGTGGATTTTATTTTAGAATAATTTATTTTTTAAATTTATAAGTGTTTATAATCAGAGTTTTACGAACTAATATGGTACGTACCATATCACACGTACTTGACCGTACGAGTCGATAACCAGTACGACTAATACGTGGTATGCAACCGCTATTTATTCTTTTTTAAATATTATATATATTATTTTATGTTAAATATTGTTCAATAAGTAAGTTGGTTTGTAGCATGTCTTTGGAACATTGAAACCCATGTTCTAGACTCGTAAGAGGCATCATTAGATTTTATTTTTCATTATTTTTTAAGAAAAAGAAGCAATAAATTTATATTAACAGTGAGATTTAAACCTTTAATCTCACGGACACCTAACACACTTATTAACTATTGAATCACACATAATTTTTTATCATATTTTATTATAATAAATATTTATTAAATAATTTTTTATTCGTGATACGTGATAATATAGTATAATATAATATCGTATCATACCGATAAAATATCGATACGATCAGTACGTTAGGTGACCAACAAACTTTGTTTATAATTCTGCGGGGGTGTGAATAACTTTTTATTTGAATCCTTAATTAGTTCAGAGTCTTTCTTATTTATTAAAAATTGTATAGCTAGTTTCCTTGGAATATGTTTATATGTAAGACTGCTATAAGTCTATCAATTGAAACAGATTTCATTAGCATTAGCGGACAAGGTTAAGGCTTCAGATTGGGGACCCTAATCAAAATAGATACCTTGGATAATCTGGAAATGGACTCACGCGATCAGACCTCAGTTGGTTACTAAAGAGGCCCCTGGATCTCAAGAGCAGGTTTCTCGTGCTAAACCCACGCTAGACAAAAGCAGCTCTCCAATCTATTATTACCATCTCATCTTATGTTGTCAGTGTGGAAGAAAAGGATGCATACGAGTTTAATGGGATGTTTGGTTGTGTTTTTTTTCCCCTTTTCTCTCTCAAATTTAAAAAAGAGAGAAAGAACTCACTTGTGAGGTGTTTGGTAAGTATTCCCTAATTTTTAAAAGAGAAATCAATTCTATTCAAATCTATTTCTAAAAAAAAATAACTCTTTAGTTATTTTTTTTTAAAATCATACGTCTCGTGAGACCCTCCCCCCTCTTCTGCTCTCTCTCTCTCCCACTCCGTCCTCTCTCTCCCTCTCTCTCTCTCTCTCTCTCTATGTGTAACTGCCGAGGGTGCCGGAGGGGAAGACCCCTCTCCCCTCCCCCGGCGGCTCCCCCCTCCCCCTGTGGCGCCCCCCCCCCTCTTCTGCTCTCTCTCTCTCTCTCTCTCTCTCTCTCTCTCTCTCTCTCTCTCTCTCTCTCTCTCTCTCTCTCTCTGCAAGTGCCGGGGGTGCCAGCGCCGGAGGGGAAGACCCCCCTCCCCCCGCGCAGCCCCCTCCCCAGCCCTCCAGCGGCCCCCTCCCCTCCCCCGACGGCTCCCCCCTCCCCCTGCGCAACCCCCTCCCCAGCCCTCCGGCGCCCCCCTCCCCTCCCCCAGCAGCTCCCCCCTCCCCCTGCGGTGCCCTCCCCTCCCCCGGCGGCTCCCCCCTCTCCCTGCGGCGCCCCCCCTATTCTGCTCTCTCTCTCTCTCTCTCTCTCTCTCTCTCCCACTCCGTCCTCTCTCTCTCTCTCTCTCTCTGTGCAAGTGCCAGGGGTGCCGGCGCCGGAGGGGAAGACCCCCCTCCCCCCGCGCAGCCCCCTCCCCAGCCCTCCGGCGGCCCCCTCCCCTCCCCCTGCGGCGCCCTCCCCCCCTCTTCTGCTCTCTCTCTCTCTCCCCCTCCGTCCTCTCTCTCTCCCCCCTCTCTCTCTCTCTGTGCAACTACTGGAGGTGCCGGCGCCTCGGAGGGGAAGACCCCCCTCCCCCTGCACAGCCCCCTCCCCCCCTCCGGCGGCCCCCTCCCCTCCTCCTACACTTCCGTCCGCCGGGTCTTCGTCGTGTGCAAGGAGGACGGGGATGACGGAGGACTTCCAGCGGTGGATAGTGGGGCGCAACTCGCCAGAGGAGGTCAGGGAGATGGACGGCGTCGATCACATAGAGAGTTGTATGTCAAACACATCTACACAAATTTTAAAATTTATGATACTGCTGTCAAACATAAAGTGTCAGTTTTTATCAATTTTAAATTTTAAGTCAAAAATTATGTTGACACAATTTTTTAGATAGAAATAGATTAAAAAAAAATTGTTCCCAAACACCCCGTAAGTATTTGTTAGGATTTATCACACATTTGATTTAGGATTTTTTTATTTTCACAATTTTAAAAATTAATATTAGAAATAAACCTCTGATTCACCTATTTATTGTTAAGCTTCCTAATTCTTCAAACTATTACTAAAAAAATCTCTGGAGTTAACAATCATATGGAAAAATAGAAAATACCATCCTATTCTTAAAATATTTATTTCTCACTCCCATCAATTTTTTCTTTCTCATTTTATTCTCTTCATCTCTCTCTCTCTCTCTCTCTCTCTTATTCTCTTTGGAGATGAGAGTTATTGGAGAGATTTTTAAGGCATTTCATCGTCTCGATTTAATATTAATTATAGATAGGTTAAATAATGTGCATGAGAATCATCATGGACGTCAAAAAATGAATAATAAATAAGTAGATTAGGAGGACTTTATTTATAATATCATCTTTGCTAAGGGGTAAAACTAAAAAAACCTTTGATCCAATCTTTCCAACCCTAATCGAGTGGCAATCGGGTGGAATTCTTCGAATATGCGAGAAGCGCCCCCTCCCTCGTATGGTCTAAAAGTACCCGCCCGCCCCTCTCCTCCTCTCCATCTCTTCTCTTTGTTGCCCATTTCGCCCCTTCGCAGACCAGCCGCGCAGCTACCAGCCGCCGCCGCCCACGCCGACGCGCTCCCTCGGGGAGTGGCCGTGCCGATCGCCTCTTCCCCGTCTCGTCGGCGTTGCTCTGTTCTAGCACCAGCCAGCCACCATGCCTCGCCGCAGCTCCAGTAAGATCCGCCGCCATCTGCATTTTATTCCCTGCTCGTGGGCATCCGTGTTCTCTCTTCTCACGTTGCCGCCTAGGGTTTTGTTACCTCTTCACAGGGGGATCCTCTGTCACATCTTTGTGGGAGGGAGTGCTCGTGCGACAATCTCGGTTTCTTTCACAAATATTGTCGATTCATGAAAAGAAGACTTTGCTTTGCTTAGAAATTCAACGGCGTCCGGTTGTTGTCTTCGGACCACCCTTTCCTGGGATCTTTCTCTTCGTCCGGCCGTTTTGGCGTCGTTGGTTTCCGGGGTTTTCTCGGGTTGATATGCGGCCGACTGGTGTTATTGTGGGGGCCTTTTTTGAGATGTGGCTGCCCTTGATCAGCCTGTCCTTGATCAGCCTGTAATACATTGTATCGTCTTTTTCGTGTGCCAAATATATTCTGATTCACATGTTGAAAATACTAATGAGAGTTTCATGATATCTTTTATTGTTGTTTATTTTCGTTCTATTTTTATCTTATAATCACTGAAGTGACTCGTTTGATTTCATGTAAAACTTTTCTTTTTTCTTTTTCTATAGGTCGCTCTGCAACACGTTCCGCTCCTCCTCGTGCTGCTCCAGTTCGTAACCCTCCTCAACCAGGTAATACACGCATTTGCTTTTCTGTAGTTGGCCGACCATTAGCTTCTCTAAGGATTTGGATTTTAATTATGACTTTCTCACAATCTATTCATTTTTAGGGATTCTTTTATCTTCTCTTTCGTTTTACCTTTTGTTACATGCATATGCTACGATTCATTTCCATGCAGTTGGTTAGGTTATGATTTCTTGTTTATCGTCTCTTTGCTTGTGAATGCACATCTGCCATATAACAAGATATGACTTATGGAAAGGAATTAAAGCGTATAATCATGGTGAATATATGTTAAATTATTCTAACACATCTTGGATTAGTTTTTTGATTGTTGATCGTCTTCTTAGTTGTTTGTAAATTTATTTTCTTTTCATGTTTTTTGTTAAAGATCTGAACTCGAACCCAAAATCTAGTCATTGAATCAAGAGAATTTTCTACATATAAAAGGCCATTAAACGGGTGGGGCAGCCTAACGAGTAAGCCCAGCTCTGATACCATGCTAAAGACCTGAACTCGATCTCAAAACCTAGTCACTGTGTAGATCGAATCCACTCTAGGTAAAGAGGGAAGGTGGCCAAAGATTATCCAATGTAGGACTAAATCTCAATAGTCTCCTGGCATCGAACATGAATAGTTACGATATGAACTTGATTCTTGAAGCAAAGATGGCAAGCGGATATAACAAGAAAGGCCAAGGCAGAGAAGGCCAATAGAAGAGGGGAAACAGATAGGGTGGAGGTAGGTAAGTAGCAGTGGGGGGTACTTTGTTTTGGTGGGAGGGATGGTTATGTCTTTTCAGGGGCGAGTGGTTAGAGCACTTCGGAGAGTTTTTTGGGGGTGTAAGGTGATTTTGTGGGCTTTAGAGTAGGGTTGAGTACACAGTGCAGTTTCGTGGTAGAACGTGACTGTCTTCTCGTGTATGTTGGAGGGGTAGTGTTGTTTCTCTTTTTTGTTTTGCTTTCAGGATAGAGAGTTGTCTGTCGACTTTTGTATTTGGGAGACTCTTGGGAGCTCTCCCTTCATACTTGTAAGTTTTTTTTTCTTTTTTATATTTGGTGGTACTATCCACTTTCAAAAAAAATGAACTTGATTCTTGAATGGTTACGTATAAGTGACGGTATTGTATGGGTGGGGCGGCCCAACGGGTAAGCCCAGCTTTCATACCATGTTAAAGGCTTGAATTTACACGCAAAACTTAGTCATTGAATTGAGGGAATCTTTTACAGATAAAGAGGGAAAGCGTCCACAAGTTATCTAATGAGGGACTAAATCTCAACATTTTTGTCAGATGCAGACTCCTAGTTATTTTCTAGTTTTGAAAGAATTCTTAGTTCATTTTACCATTCTAAGCTAGTTGGGGATTGAGCTAGTTTGGCCACCTACATTCTATAAATCCATTTTTCATCTTTTAGGTGGAGGAACACTTTGTTCTTAGTGTGGATTTAGTACGTACCTATGTCTTGGCATATGTGAGGGGTGAAGGGCACGACTTGTGTTGCCCCAAGTGTAACTATGATACCCTAGGAAAGGAAAGAGAATTTCATGTTCTTCCCTTTGGGAAGGAAGGATTGTAGAAAAGGGTAGAATCAAATACCTTAGAGTATGTTTTATATGTGGTCTCGAAGAGAGAAGAAATTGAATCAATATCCCCAAGGGGTCTGAAACAAGTCCACCGTAGTCCTTCCGATCCTATGTTGATGTTTTCCCTTTAGTGGCGTGTTGGCCTTTCAGAATTTTGATGTATGCGTGCATTGAAGTTGTAATTGTTTCTCCAGTGAAGAAACTTTCTTAATTTATTTTCTTCCTTTTTTCATAGGTAATATTCTTATATAATGTTCCACATCCTGTGATTTTTTTATTTATTGCCCTATTAATTTTTATTAACTTGAAGTGTTATTTGTTTGTAAAAGATTTGAAATGAACAATAATCTGCATTGTGGAAGATTGAATACCGGGTTATTCATGAAGGTTGGTCCATTTAATGCATCAAGGCTAATACATCATTTTAGATTGAGCATCATGGTGTCTTCCTGATATGAGCAAAACTCAAACTTGCCCTCCCCATGTCTATGATGTTGTTGAAACCTGCCAATGTTGTCTCCCATTATGTGGCCACCAACTAGCTTCATCCACCGCTTCAACCTTGACTTGTCTGGCCTTTCTTGTGTTTCGGTAAAGAGTGGTTGCTCCACTTGTTGATGAATAGTCCCCCCTTTTTTATCAAATCTTTGCTTATACTACACTTACATTTCCATAAAACAGCCAATATATGTAAAGTCTATGTCTTCCCTATGAAAGTTGAATGTTGGTCCTCCCCTACCCCAAAGAAAAACTTATGGGTATGCCATTTTATGACACTTGTTCAACACTGCATATGACATCAGGCGCTCACAATTGTGGCTGCTAAGCAGATGCTTTATGAATGTTCACCATTTCAATTTAATCAAGGTTGACTGGCTTGGCAGAATGGATTGGGTCAGTCTCGGTCCGGTCCAAATCTATGTAGTCTAAGGCGTGAGGCGAGCGAGGCGACCAAGGGGTCGCCTCACGCCTCAAAGGCCTAGGCGGTGGTCGAGGCGTTTGAGGCGAGATATTATTAAAAAAATAAAATTAAAATTATATGTCAGAATATCACAAAAATATATATTTTTGAACAGTAAATATCATAAAACTACATATACACTAAACAAGAAAAGCAACTAACAAGTGCAATATTATAACAAAACAAAAATAGTTAAACAACCAAACAAGTTAATTACATAATCCCATAACACAAAGTGTTTCAAATCTCTCTCAACTCTCAAGCCTCCTCATCATAAATCACTCATAAAAGAGGAGGAGCTATCACTTGGAAGTTCATTCTCATTCTTTGATTGTGTCCCCTCGGAATCAACATCTCTCACATTTATGGAGTGAGATGTGACAATACTTTTTCCCTTTCCTAGATGACGCTTTTTGGTTCCCGCCCTTGTGCTTGGCCCTTCCTCTTCATTAACATCGGCATGGATTTTAACATCTAGCCATGTGAGGTCCTCTCCTTCATCCACAAAATCTTCATTTTCTGGCGGATTAGCTATCCACTCATTGCAATCATCAATGTCATTCAAAGAAATAGGATCATAGTCACTTTGTTGAACACGCAAATGACGAGCATGGAGATGTTGATTATATTGCACAAAAACAAGATCGTTCAGCTTCTTTTGCTCCAACTTATTCCTTTTTTTTTGTGTGCACCTACAAGTATATTAGTTGCAACCAATTAAACAAAAAACACTAATCTTTTATGTACTTGAATATGAAATTATTCAACTAACCTGTTCAAATGTACTCTAATTGCGCTCACAACTAGATGCACTACATGTCAAACTTAAGATCCGAATGGCTATCTTTTGAAGGTTTGGTGTGGCGTTCCAAAGTTCAACCACCATGTAGCTACATCACAAAGAAATTATAATTCACATTTCACAATAATTCTTACTCCGCGATTGCAATGAAAATTAGACAAGAAATTGAGAAAAGCATCCATATCAGGAACCATAGAAGTGCGTTGCCTAATGGCCATTTCTCTCCCAAATAGCCCTTGAGCATATTGATAAGTTGCAAGCTCCTTGAAAATTGCATCTCGACATGAGGGTTATGGAACTAGCTTTTCAGTGCAATCATATAGCCTTTGCTTAACTTCTTGATCATACTTAATTTGGGAATTAGAGAAATAAAGAGCTGGATTAAGATAAAGGCCAGTTGCATGTAAAGGACGGTACATTTGAAAGTCCCACCGTCTATCAATGATTTCCCATATTGGACCATATTTGTCAAGCTTGTCATTTAATGCACTCTTAATACTCTCCTTTGCACGATCCATAGCCTCATAAATGTAGCCCATCGTTGGCTTTTCTCTATCAACCAACCATAAAACCATAACAAGGGGCTTGTATATTTGCAACGAATATGCCACACCATTTCAAAAAGAAGTCTTTAAGATTATGCCCTCTACCTTCTTCCCTTCAATTTTTTTGGCCCACCGATTATTACTAGCAAGCCAATCAGCAGATGTAAACATCCTTCTTAAGCCATCTTTGCAATCAAATAGACTCTGTAAATTTAAGTAGTTGGTGGCAAAGCGAGTGACAGTTGCACGTGCAAGATTTTTGTCATCTGTATACTTTCTCATCATAGCAAGAATCCTTGTGTGCCCATAAATAAATGTAGTTACTAATTTGGCTCTACGAATGGTTTCTTTCATTGGAGATAATTTGGAAATGTCCTCCAATATCAAGTCTAAATAATGGGCAGCACATGGTGTCCAGAATAAATGAGGATGGGCTGCCATCAACATTTTCCCGGCTGCCACATAACTTGACTCATTGTCTGTCACAATTTGGATGACATGCTGAACACTAACTTCTTTAATAACCTTGTCCAATAAATCTGCCAACAATTTGGCCTCTTTCACATGTGCAGAAGCATCAATTGATTTCAAGAAAACAGTCCTACCTAGAGAAAGAGAGTAAGACATAATGACATTGAGAGACATAGAAAGAAAAATAGAAAATATATTGAATAGTCGATAGTGAGAGATAGAGAGAAAAAAATCTCACCTGGAGAGTTCACAAGAAAGTTGATCAGTGTCCGTCCCTTCCGATCTGTCCATGCATCAGACATGATGTTGCAACCATATCTCACCCAATTTTCTTTTTGGGCTTCCACCAACTCTTGAGTTGATTTTATCTCCTTATGTAAAAGAGTCTCACGAATCTCATGATAGCTAGGCCCTTTATATCCCGGACCGTACTGTCCTACAGCTTCCAACATTGTTTGAAAGCTAGGTAGACGCATAATATTGAATGGGATGCCAGCTTGATAAAACCATCTACGCACATATTGGGAAACCCTATCCCGATGTTCTTTTTCCCATTTTTTATCTCTTACTGTCTTCACTTGTTCTGGATCAGGAGTGCAGAACTTGTCCAGAGGACCTTTCATCCGTGGTGGCTTTGAAATAATGTCATCAAATATATTAACTTCCAGCGATTGAGATTGACATGAATCATTCAACAAATTATCTCTACCTTCCATGTCCCTCATCATTTGTAACTTCTCAGTTTTAGCTTTCTTGACATTTTGCATATATTCTCGGATTTCTATCTTCACATCCACGGGAACCTTATGGCAAGCTGTCACATTTGTATCTAGGCCGCCTAAATGTTGCTTCAGTCGATAAATCCCTCCTTTACTCACTTTTTTACAAAAATTACATGTTATCTCATCTCTATTTTATGGATTGGCAGAGATTCTATATTTCCACCCAATATCTTTTGGTCTGCCCTTTTCTACATTGGGCCCTTGAGTGCTTACATTTGACGATGCACCACCAGAAACAGACATAGAAGTAGGTGGTGTAGGCGTAGACATCTTAAAAAAAAATCAAACAACATTTAATTCATATTGCAATAATAACTCACAAAAAAAATAAATCAAACACCCAATGTAAAAAAAATACTGACTATTTATTGCCAATGTCGATTATCCTGCACGAATGAGTGAGAGATCGGGGAGACAGACATTGAGAGAATTGTCGATTACCCTGCACAAATAAATCAAAAATAAGTCCCTCTGCCAATTTGCATCTGCTGCCATCAGAGAGAGTGAGAGATCGGAGAGACAGAGAGTTTACCTTGCACAAATAAGCCCCTCTGCCAATTGTCGATTACCCTGCACAAATATAAGCCCACTGCCAATTGTCGATTACCCTGCACAAATATAACAGATATAAGCCCACTGCCACCCCTGAGAGTGAGAGATCGGAGAGAGTGAGAGAGTGGAGACTGGAGAGACAGAGAGTGAGAGATCGGAGAGAGTGAGAGTTTGAGATACAGAGAGTGAGAGATCGGAGAGACAGTGAGAGAGTGGAGAGAGTGAGAGTGAGTCATCGGAGAGAGTGAGAGATCGGAGAGAGTGAGAGTGGAGACTGGAGAGACAGAGAGTGAGAGTCTGAGAGACAGAGAGTGAGAGAACGGAGAGACAGAGAGTGAGAGATCGGAGAGAGTGAGAGTGAGAGAGTGGAGAGACAGAGTGAGAGATCGGAGAGAGTAGAGATCGGAGAGAGTAGAGAGAGTGAGAGAGTGGACATACAGAGAGTGAGAGTGGCCGGAGGAAGCTACAACCATGCCGGAGGAAGTCGCTGCCGCTGCCGCTCGCCGGACGCCGGAGGACAGAGTTTGGGATCGTTGCTGCCGCTCAGCTGCCGCGCTTGGAGGTGGAAGCAGCGAAGGAAAAAAAAATACAGGCAGTGAAACCCTCCGGGGGGGGGGGTTAACATATCCGGACGCGGCTCTTTAACGGGTAGTTGAAACCCGATACGCGGATCTGTCTTCGGGCGAGCGGCCGACTCGCGCGGAGGCGGCCGACGCGTGTGAGGCGCGCGCAAGGCGCTCGCCTCGGCGAGCCGCGACGACGCGAGGCGGGCGATCGACGCCTCGCCCCGCCTCACTGCCTAGGCGCTCGCTTAGGCGGGATTCAACTACACAGGTCCAGATCCAGTACGAATTGGTCTGACTTGGGCTGACTCAGACCGACCAGGGCCAGCTCAAAGATAATTCAAGCCGAGTCGCCGTCTTGGCCCGGCTCAGATATAGTACGAGTTGCCCGAGTCGGCAAACCATGATATAAATATTCATTGACTGCTTGCATATTAACTAATTTCTGCTGCCTATATGATCTCTCTAGACACTGATTTTGTTTTTCTTTCATTCTGATTTATATGACATCAGCCTCAGATATTCCAGGGTTTAGCCTAGTATCAAACTAATATCTTATTTGGGGCCAACTGACTTCATGTCAACTCGTAAGTCTTCATGCCTTTTTATGGGATGGGTTACATTCACAGATATGCTGGTAGTCTCATGATGACATGCAGTTGGAGGAGGTATTCTGAAAACTAGGCATCTTACCATCCATCAGTTGAAGAAAGAGCTTGGACGAGGATAAGAAATATTGTTGATCCAGTGCTCTTTTTCTTTTCCTTCTTGTTGGTGTTGAATTATAAAGTAATTTTTAACTGAATGGTCAGTATAAAACTCGATCATGTGAGACAGGTGGCATGATGGATTGATGACAAACTGCACTACCATAAAAAAACAAAAAAAGCCCATTTCGGACATTCATTTCTAATTTGCATTGATAATAGTAACATATGCTCTGAATTTATGCCCAGTTCAGGCATTTATTTCTTATTTCACATTGATAATAATAAAAAATGTTCTCCTAGGGTAATGGTTATCTCTTAGTTTTCTGGATGCTGAGATCACTGCTTTTTGGAAAGATGGAAATTAATGTGACTTTAGGAATTAGGACCTATGTTACCGAAGGCACTTGAGGCGCTCGCCTAAGGCGAAGAGGCGAGGCGAGGCATCAACAGTTTGACTTGCCTCGGACAATCTTGCTTCGGTGATTGGGTAGGGCCGTGGTTGCCTTTGGGCCGAGCCCACTTAGGCCACCCAGCCCGTTCCTATAACCACATGTGCATGTATAAATTAAGTTTTCTTATAGGTTTTATATCTTTTGTTGACATATTTAATGAAAATATGTACATATCTAACCTATTTATAGGTTTAATTAAATGTGATATCAAACGTTCTAGGCCATTGCCTATGTGTTTGAGGCTTGAGGTGATTCCTTGGTCATCTCGGTTGTCTCTTGTCTCTGACTTCATAGGTTAGAACATTGGCCAATAAATATTGAATTTTATTGATGTCATTTTAATTCAAGAGGAGAGGAGAAAATGCATTAAAGCCATCCCTGGAATAATACTTCTTACTATTGTTCATCTCCTTTTTGCAAGAGTCAGCTTTCCTTGTACTCTTCTAAATCATAATTCGGCTTGTGAATAGCCACTACAATGGCTTTATTAATAGTTTTTAATCTTCTCTCTAAGCTGTATGAATTTGTAAAAGTAGCACAAGTCATGCTTTACTTCAAACTGATTGCTGAATTCCATCTTTTTTTCCATTTCTTTTGCAGTGAATCATGCCCCTCCTCCGGCCCCTGCCCAAAGTAGTGGCGGATCTATCCTTGGAGGCATTGGGTCCACCATCGCTCAAGGTAGAGAGACCTTATATTATTTTTTGAAGAAAGTTTTCTGAGATTGAGCTAATATGTGAATCAGTCGGTCCTGCGGAGGACTCCTGTCCATTGGCTTATGGTTTCGCTTTTCCTTCACAGGCATGGCTTTTGGAACCGGCAGTGCAGTTGCTCACAGGGCTGTGGATACTGTTTTGGGACCACGAACCGTGCAGCATGAATATGTCAACTCAGAGGCCTCTCCTGCTGCAGCTGCTACACCAATGACTAATGCCGTTGGTGCTGATGCGTGCAATATCCACTCCAAGGCTTTCCAGGACGTAAGTACATTGAGCTGGATTCCACGCAGCTCTCGTCCATCAAAGTTTTAAGTGCTAATATATCCAATGCTAATGTGTTTCTCATGCTAATTATTTAATTTGATCTCCGTTCCGAGTAATTAAGAAATTGGTATTAGGCGTAAGACTATCCTTTAGTTGTCTTTAGTTTACAGAATAGGGCACAATGTCTAACTGTTTTGATTGGCACTTCTGTTGTGTCGGTTAAAACAGGTTTTGAAAACATGTGATATCTGTCCACTTGAACAACGTGTCTTTGTGTTGTTGGAATATGACATGCTGCTCCGTTCTAATCCCTTAGCTTTTTTCTTGTGGCTGCGTCCCTTAGCTTTTTTCTTGTGGCTGCGCAGTGCGTCAACAGCAACGGAAGCGACATCAGCAAATGCCAGTTCTACTTGGACATGCTGAATGAATGCCGCCGGGGCTCTGGTTCTGTGGTGAATGCTTAATTGCATACATGCCCTTGAGTCTGAGGTTGGATAGCTTTGTTTTGGTTGGCCCAATTATAATCGTTCTTATGACTCTTGCAAGTGCTTAGTCGTCTGGGTTGTGGTGACTTGTTTACAGGTCACAGTCAATAAGTCGCCATTTATGATGCTTAAAAGGCTGGGGAAAAACCTCTATGTCATCTATTTAAATGACTCTCTCCAGTTTCTCCTGCCGTCACTTTTACTTGTCTTTCGAATTTTATCGGACTTTTTTTGCATATAAACTATTCTTGGGTGAAAATTTATAAAAATATCATTCTGAGAAATATATTTGAATACGCCATTATTTTTATCTAAATGTTGTCAAAATGTCATCACTCGAATCTACTGTATGTATGCTTCGGTAGCATATACTCCCCCAATTTTTGGAGCGAAGCCTAGGGGTTCCATTGTCAGAGCATTTAGGACCTCCACCGCTGGCCCTCCGTTGGCATCTCCATTGTCGACTTTGCGCCGGTGGAGACCTCACCGGCATTCCACCTGCAGCCTCCTCGTCGTGTTGCGATGACAAATTCTGGGGTGGGGGGAACACCCTCCGGCGTCTCTCCCCCTCACCCTGCCTTCCCCTTTCTCCTCCAGCCATTCTTTCACCTATACCAACTTTGCCTTTCGACCACCCTAGCTCGCGCCTTTCTCCCACTCGCGTCCACTCATTTTGGCTGGTGTCTTTCACCCTGAGCTATCGACTTTGCCGGATCATCGCCCCACCTAGTCTTTGTGGCCATTTACTTTCTCCGTCGTCCAACCCACTCCACTTGGCCCCTTTGCAACCTTACAGCCCCTCCCAACGACATCTGCCCTAACTTTTTTGCCCACTTCTCTCCATTAGCATCACCATCTTTCTTTGCCAACACTAACTCCTCTTTAGGTGCGTCCGGCTCGTAGGTCTGGCTCCCCTTCCCTCTCCTCAGATCTTTCATTCCTTTTTGTCTTGTAGACACACCCACCTAGCAAGCTTCCAAAACCCCGCCAGTGATGTCTTGACCCATCAGTTGCCTCGACCCCCCTTCAGCCTTGCTGCTCTTGGCCCTATCCACTCTGTCCTCCATCAAGATCTAGCCCATTGTCTATCATAGCCTTGTCGTAGTGAGATATTCACCGGAGTTGGACATGTTTCAACTGTTGATGCAGTCGATGAGGGTTCTTGGATATGTCGTGGTCATGTGCTTATTACATGTCTCTATTTGGTGGCATGTCATCAGAGGTATTCTCTCTTCCACTTTTGCTGTCAGATCACCACATGCAGCCATACGTTGTCGTTTGAAGCCCACCCTCTTACCTCCAATTAAAATCTCTCTCTCTCTCATATCATGAGAACCCTGTCGCCAATCTCCCATGAAATCCGTTGATTTAAGCACGTGGAAAATCTATAATCTCCAATCCCTTCATGTAGTCATCCTTTGTCCCAGTTCTTGTTAGACTGGAGCTCCGACTGGGGATTACTCGCTTCCTTCCCCTCACATTGATTGGGTGTCTTGGAGGAGCTAAGTTTCCCCCCTCAATTTGGTCGTCCGTGGATGGATGGAGATCTGAAGCATGCGGCAGGTGGGATTTGGCTGATGCCGTTCTAGAGTATCTGCCGTGGATGGGGACATCGGCGGGATTCATGGTTCAAGCGGGGACAAAGTGAGGGGAGGAAATGTTGATGACACGTGGCCGGTCCCTTCTCCTGGCACAACAGCAACAACCATAGCATCAGAGGCTTCACCTCCCTGGCCCATATCTGGAAGGACTTCGTCGTAGTAACGCCCACATGTACCCTGCTCACCGCTGAGCTAGTGCAGGACAGGCCACCGGGAGCACACCCACAATAGAGAGAGAGAGAGAGAGCAGTGAGAGAGAAACAGAGAAGCATAGTGTAAATTGAATCTTGTACGTTTAGCAATCGGGAGAAACACATGCCCTCATAAGTTACACCCTAGTCCTTGGTGCGATGCATGACACCTGGAACGAGCTAGGGGTGGCTTTATTTAAGGCATCGTTCGGTCCGATACGAATCCGTTCACATTCTCTTTCATAATTGATCGTTTGTGCTTGCTCGAGGCGTCAGGATCTTGCGTGTTGGCTGTAAAAGAGTGAGCCCGGGGCTTGGTGAATGTTACAGCATTTGCACGCCGGTGATCCACGATGGCTTGCTTTACCGACAAATCACAGGAGAGGGATGTCCTCACGCTCTTCGGCTTCTTCTTCTGCGAACAACAAGGACACAATAATACTGGCTTTCCGGCTCCACCGAGACATGGATAGGAGTGACGAGGAAGCGGCGAGGGTCTCGTCCCCGGAGGGAGAGAACGAGGTTTCTGTAGCACCTCTGATATTTTTTTGAAATTTTCAAAAGTTTAAATAAATTTATTTAAGTATTTTAATAAGTTTAAAGATTTAAATGGGTTAATAAGTTAAAAACCTTTGATTTAATAGCCCAACTATTAATCGGATAAGGGCCTTAAAACTTAAATTTGAGCCTTTTGGCTCGAGCCCAAATCCTAGAGACAGTAATAGGGATAAGTTTCCTAATCAAAATAGGGAAATAGGAGAATATAGAGGTTGAGTTAGGATAAAAGTTTAATTTCGGAAAAGTCAGGCAAGCTGCGGTCTATCAGGCAACCGCTTCTAGCGGTCGTGTCTCAACCGCGATCTGGTTCCGAAAACGGAAGTGGATAAATAACGAAAAATTCGGATTTATATCCACGATTTAGCCATGTTTCGATGTGATTTATAGAGAAAACTTACGCAAGACTCTTAGGAGATCGACTTGTCACCAAATAAGGATCCTAGTCCGAACTAAAACTCTAACCCTAAGTCATTCCCTATAAATAGGACCCAGATCGTCTGGCGCGAACCTTAGGTTTTCGATCACACAGAACGAAGGTAAAACGTCATCTTCTCAAGTTCTATCTTTAGAACTTATTGTACTCCTTCATATCTTATAACGTCCCTCCAATTTTCCTATTAGGAGGACGATCAACTAAGGAGATAGAGCGTGCGGAAGAAGCTAGTTCCACGCAAGACGCGCAGGAAGAAGGGCTCCCTTCTGACGATCAATTCGAAGTCTAGGACTAACCCAAGAGGTAGATTGTCACATCATCGACCTAAACTTGATGTTAGGAATAAAAGCCTTCTATTCCTTCTTGTTTTCATGTTACATGCACGATCTATTTCAAGTTTTTCCATGATCGCACATTAGGGTTCTAGTTCATACTGCCCCTGCAACATTAATGGAAAAGATAATAACTTTTGTTGATCACATGCCCTTTTCATGCATTATTTATGTGCTAGCATGATTCCCTTTTTAGTTTTCTACTAGTTGCATCTTTATTTGCCATTGAAATAGCCCTGCAAGGCCGATATTTTGTCTCTATCTGATGACATACGAATAGCGGTCTAACAGGAGTCGCGACCTGATTAACGATCCCCGACCAATCGCGGCCTCCAGAAGGCGGAAGTGGTGGAACCGCGATCCGGCCACTGTTCACCCCAAATAGTAACCAGATCAAGCTTCATGATTTCCTGATTGCATAGTGATATCTACACGTTATTTCGTTATGTTTATGTTTTATGCATAGCATGATTTAAAAAGGATTATGTTTTATTGTCAAATCGTGTTTTAAAAGTTTAATTTTCTTCATATGCTAATTTCATATTAAAACCTTATAGTTTTGTACTAAAGGAACTTTCATTCTTTTGGTGGAATTTCTTACACATCGGTCTATGTTTCATTATCGCTTTCTTTCCTTCATCGTTACTTGTACATAGCCGTACCCCGGTACAATCGCTATTAGTCACTTGCACTTGTTAGGAACACTCTCTTTGACTTGAATGTCTCTCCGTCAGATATTCCTTCTGTCGACTGAAAATTCTTGTTTCAAGGCCTCCGTAAGTCTTCGCGAGTCTGAGATTTCCACTAGGACGCTGAGCCGATTGTACCCTAAAAACCCAAAAGCTATACGAGCACTTCATGATTTCATGGTCTCTCCTGAACATGGCCTGTCGAGTAACCGCATTCTGTAGATCGCGGCGGCCAAACAACCGCATCCATCCAATATGGTTGGCTATTTTCAGTCGATCGATATTCTATTCCGGTCGACCGATTCCTATTTTTCAGTCGACAGACTCCTATTTCAGTCGACTGACTTTTACCTTGGTTGACAGATTTCTTGTCCTGAACGCGGACCTCCACCTGACTGCATTCTCAAGATAGCGGTCCTAGTCCAACCGCGTTCTATCAAAAATTATCCAACCTGAAGGTCTGACCGAAGGGTTGATTGTATTCTGTTTGCAGTCTCAGACGACCTTATGTCTGAAATCTGAAACAGTACCTACCAAGTCATTAATTAACTATGAAATTAAGAAAGATGCTGTTATGCTGTCGAAATCCTTCCGTAGCACAACGTCCCTTTAATTCATTCTTGACCTCTTTTCAAAGAATCTAGCACATTCTTACCTTGCTTACTATCGCCTCAAAGACAATTATTGAATTTAACATTCTTGGCCGAACTTATTGATATTCTCATGGAAGTAACTAGATTTATAACTTGAAGATGTAAGTGCGGGCGCGGAGGGTGTCCAAGGGCTCCAGTCTAGCCCCCACGGTAGAGGGTCGAAAATATACTAAAAACCATGTGATATAATGATTACTGGCATCGCATTAAGCTGGGAGTACTTTCTTTATAAACTAGCCAAATCCACGAGACAATTCATGAAATCGTATATGCTTTCTTGAAAAGTACATTCTCGTTACGTGCTTGTTACATGATAGTACATTCTCGTGCATAGCATTCCTAAGGTTATGAAATAGTACATTCTTGTGATTGATATTACATTATTGATTGAAAGGCCAATTTACATTCTTACTAGATCACACTCTTATATTCTTGAAACATCATATCGCACTTTATAGCTAGTCTTGCTACTTGTTACTATTACTTTTTACCGCATGATTTATCGCATTTTCTTTCATTATCATATCTTTTAGAGCTAAATCATTAAGCATGTAAACTATGTCGACATGATGACATGGAGATACCTACTGGGCGAGTGCGCTCACTCCCTGCTTTCTCTAACATTTTAGGAACCTCTAGTAGATCGGAGTCGGATCATTAAAGTGGTGGTTCCGAGAGCGAGTGAAGATTGAGAAGAACCCTAGATAGTCTGTCTACTTGAGTCTGTTATTATTGTCCAGGATCATTTACTGCAATAGGCGGTAAAGTTGTCATGTCTATGTAATTTTCTATTTTTTTGATTGTAGTGAGTCTTGTTATCAAGAGAGTCAATGTTCATTTGTAACTCTGATTACTTATTCTATAAAGTTGAAGGTTTTTGACCTAATGATGTTGGGTACATTACTTATGCTTTTGTATGAATGAATGTGGGGTTATAATTGTCTTGCTAGCTAGAGGCTTACTTTGCCAACTATTCATGTTCCCAACTTATTTTCGCTAAAATCTCAGGGTGTGACAATTTCTATGCTGAAGGGTCGAGCAAGTGCTGGAGGTGTGGCTGACACGGAGAGAGGGTCCCAGGTGGATGGTGCCCATGAGGACGTGGGACTTCGAGATGTAGCCGGAGGTGAATCCGGAGAGATGGTTGAGATGCTTTCTCCCGAAGGGGCCCTCAAAGGTCGAGGGGAAGGAGAAGGCCCTTCGGAACAGAGTTCCAATGCTTGGGAGGTGGCCACATCTGACAATGACATGGACTTTCCAGATGTCCCATAATCTGGTGAGGAACAGTTTGTCGTAGAAGTTCGGTCAGAGCTATCTCGGGAGCATGTGGATGTCATTGTGTCAGGTATGGGTTCCGTATGAGTGTTCAAGTTGTGGTTCTGACATATGTGGAGGTGTGGGCAAACTCCCCTTATCCTTCCTTGTTCGTCTTATACGAGGAGTACTTGAAGGCAGGGTTTACTGTAATACCTCTAGATTTCAGATACTATTTTTGTGGATTTTGGATATATTTTTATGTATGAATTAAAAATTATTTTGGATCTAAGACCTCGTTGGAATTATTGAGTTTTTCAAAATTTTTCATAATTGTTTAACCGGAAATGATAAAAGGAAGGGCATGCTGACGATTTTGATTTTTCCAGGGTTTTGGGAAAACCTTAAAACTTTTTCCCGTTAAACACCGAGTCCGCTCCCTCTCTCCCCATTCTTTCCTCCTTTCCGCTTCCGATCGCCCGATCCTTCTCCTCTCCTATCTGGTTGCAGACGACAAGCGCAAGGGGGGTCCGATCGACGACCGTGGTGTGTTAGGCAGAGTGTGGGTGCGCGACGGTGGTGGTTTGTGCGGTGGGATCATGGTTCGTGTGTTTGGTTCAAGATTAGGTGGGATCCGACGTGGATCGAGCCCTATTCAAGGTTTGGAAGCTTCCTCGAGGTAGGGGGATGGATCACGATCTCCTCTTTTGCATTTACCGCCGATTTGGTAGGGATCCGGGCGAGAGAGAGGGGTTATTGCATTTTCGAGAAATTTTCATGTTCGCGGCCGTGAGTATGAATTGATCCACCCCCGTAGCGATTCTTGATTTAAATCATGTTCCATGTATGGCATTATGGTCGGGGATGATTTCCCCATATTTTTCGAGGGTTTCCAAGCCCAATGTTGGCGAGTTAGGCATGGGAATGATCCTCCGAAGGTGGCTCAAGAGAGGACCCTGATAAGGAGGTGCCTGGATGGCCAGCTGCCTCTGCCCAACTTGGGTGGCCAGGGTAGTGGCTGCCTAGAGGGTTGGCCACCCAGGACGGTGCTGGGCGGCCAAACCCCTGGCCGCCCAAATGCAGGCGGCCAGAGGGCTGGCCACCCTGGCCTCAATGGAGGGAGGCCACTGGGGTGGCCGCCCAGGGGTGTCTATTGGCACCCAAGATATAATCAGATGGCAATTGTGCCTGAATGATGGAAGGATGCGGCCTACTAATGCACGAAAGCCGAAGAAGATCAACAAAGAAGATTCACTCGAACTGCTGAAGCCTTAAGATTCCCGGGGGAGGGACCCCCACAACTCATCTCTTAAAGCCCGGCGATGCCAGACGGCAATCCGGAGCTAACAAGCTGGTGTTGACTCGGTAACACCGAACAAGCCCCGTTCATGAGATGAAAATACCCCTGGTGGCCCACAACCTGAAGAAAACACTTTTCGAGGTGAACAAACCTATACGATCCCACCATACGGGTTTCCGAAGGCCATATCAGCAGGAAAGCCCGAGTGGCCGAATTAAGAGCACGGCTCGCGCCGGAAGTGGTTGATCAGTAGCCGGAGGGCCTCTACGATGGATGGGGATTCGAAATAGTCCCTGAAGCCAGTCTGGGACCCACGAACGGACTCGACCTGAACAAACATCACAAAAGGGGGTTTAAAACGGTGCGACCATGTTGATCCGGCGGCGCCTAAACTGGCACGCCAGATCTCTACCCGGTGCCATCAAAAGCGGCGCGCAAATGTGCGTTGCCCAATCCAAATCTGACGCTCTCCTCGCCACGCCAGATTAAGCCCAATAGACATAGCCCTATAAAGAGGGGTGAATTCGATGAAAAAAGAGAAGTTTAGAAGAGTCTTAGACAAGAAGAAGCTCGCCCGTAAGAGAGAGCCGTCAGAGCAGCCGCCACTTGATCCGTTCACAGAGGAGAGCCCCAGAGCGAAGATGGAGACCTTCCTGTCCGATACTTTGTTTTCATCTTATGAGGCAGAGGTGGGTTTCGTTGGAGGCTCCAAGTGTTTCCCCTTCCCCTTCCCCAAATCTGCTATGGTTTTCAATGTAGATGGGTGATGATATGAGCCCAGGATCCCCATTCCCCTGCTCGATCTCCTTCTTTATGGTAGTTGCCTCCCCTGTCTCCTTCCGTAGCTCTGGGAGTCACGATGTATGATGGCCGGTCTCTGAGCGACAACGCCAGGCCGTGCTCATATATGTGATATGTTGGCCTTTCTTCGGTAATTTAATAGCATTTTTGGGTGTGAATACCTCTATTGCATCTTATTGCTCCCCTTCCTCTCTGCTATGCTTCTATCTACACTATCTGTGCATTGCTGTTTGGGTTTCCATTTTAGCACAGAATACGCCCTGGGCTACTCAAGGGCTATATTAACACTATCCCCCTCCCTGGGATCTCTTTGGTGGATCGATCACATCAGAGTTATCTCGCGTGTTTTATGTGCATTTCCACCGTTCGTCAGATATGCATATGCCTCCTTGCTGACTTCCAGAACCGTCCTTCACCATCCCTCCACTCCTGGCCATGAGTTGGATGGACTATGGCGGTCCCCACAACTTGGACACCATATACTTAAGCATCAATATCACCTCTAAACTTTCTGCCTGTTAAGTGCTTTGAGTATTTGCCTTATAAAGCCACACACACATATATATATATATACACTGCCCTTCCTTGTGAGCTCCGTGGCTTGTGTGTCTTCATGACTGACCCCCTAAGTAGTGATGACTTAACCCCTTACATGTCTAAGCTTGACATCGATTTCCGTTGATGGTATAATCATTCCTCATATTTTGTTCACCCTGAGAGGGATAAGGCTGGAGTCTATTGGTATGACTCCCTGCCCCCTTTTACCAGTGTAATATGAAATGCTCTCATAGTCGCGGTGTTTCCTACGCGTGAATATTAATCCATCATCCGGGGAGGCGAAACATTCCCCATCAACGTGTCCACTATCGATTTTGTTCCGAACCGCCAAAAGCCCATAGGTACCCGTTATACCATAACGTGGAGCCCATTGGGCCAGTAAGGGCGAATATAAATAGATCCTCTGATCCAACAGGAAGTTAAAAACCCATCTTCCCCCTGGGGATTATGGTAGTCCATGGGTTTATGGAACCTCTCATAGGCTAGCCGTCGGGGTCTCCGTTCTGTCTGGGCTGTCCATTCGAACTCGTTGATGGCCCACGGATCATCAGTGCCCTTCGCAGGCTAGCCCTCGGGGTTTCCGTCCATTTGGGTTCGCCGGTCGCCGTGTTGGCCTCCCCAAAATTAGGAGCTTACCCCGGGAACCCGGTGGGAGAGCCTCCACTTTTCCCCTGTGACCCTTCAGGATATGGGGAAATGCTGCCCAATTTTACTCTCGATTTAATGACTTGTATGATCATCTTGCTCATGTTAATAAACAACTAAGCTACCCATGATGGTTAATACACCTAAGATAATTCTGTCAACAAAACACTTGGCATAGTGTATGTGGGCCTGCCTCGAACTGGGACAAATTATGCTTGAGTATGAACCTCGCATAGAGCTGAATCATTTAACTTCCGCCCTAATAAAATCTGATGATTAATAAGTTTGAATAAGCCACACAAATTCTGATAGAAGAATGCCTTAGCTTGCTCTGTTTTAATAGCTTTTCAAAGAACCCCTCTCCTAATCCGGCCTGGCCTAATCCGGCGCCCAAACCAGCGCGTCGGGTTAATCCCCCTCTCAAATCCCAAAATTTCTCAAGATCCTTGAAACGGCGTGGAGCCTAACCCGGCGCGCCCTCCACCGCACCGGATTACCCTCCCTCTCTCCATTTCCCGTGTCGGATTACCTTCCTCTTTCTCACCCCCACGCTGGATTAACCTTCGCGCATCCCCCATGCCAGATTAGCCTCCGCTCGTGCTTCTATTAACCCTTATATTGTCCTTCACGCACGGAGTCGACTCCATGGCTGAGGAGTCGACTCCACACCCCAACCTACCCCTTCTTAGCTTTCCACTTTGGTGTTAAGTGCTATCCCCAACGGCCTTTGTTGCTGCTGCAAATCAATTGCTCCCTTTTGAGGTGACAATATGCCCTTTCAACATGCCTAACTCATAGTCATCCTGTAAACGAGTGATAAGAATGGCAATGACTGCAATAATAATTCTCTCTTGGGTTTTCCCTCTTTATGCTTACTCATGCATCTATATATATACATACACATACGTACATTTATCATTATCGCGTATTTGTCATCGTCTCGACTTCTCAGTATATCAGATGGTGATTTACAGAAGGTCAGATTAGATCTGGCTGAAAGCTCTCGCTATGCGTGATGGTGGTCCTCGGACCTATGTTCCCCGCCATGTACCGGGGGTCAGGCTAATAAATATGATTACATTGCATGCTTGAATGTGTGTCTAGATCTTGTCTTTTAACTTGCTTACGTTTCCATATCTATTCAGTCCCGGTGGCCCGTTATCTTGGCAATTAATCAAGGGTTTTCCTCCTTCTCAGAGGATGTAATTAACGTCATAGCCTTTACAGTATGATAGACTTTCGGTCCCGACACGGACTTCACTTTCGTCTGACCAAGTCAGATCGAGCGCACAATAAATCTGTCACGCAAGTGACTGGCACGCCTACGCAACAAACAAATGAATCAAATAAATCTAACAAATCCCAATTAATAAATAAATAAACATTTAATAAAATCCATCCCCACAGTCTGGCACGCCCGGTGGGACTCAGTCTCTCTTCATCTCTTTGCGAAGATAAACGTGCCCCGGGGCCCTCCCAAAGAAGGCTGATCGTTTGCTTGTTTCTGTGATTACAGGAAGCAACAATGGCTGCTGGGTTTGCTGCCTTGACATTCGGCCCCACAATCATGGCTGGGCATGCTGCTTATGGGTACCTGGCGGTACCTACTATTTTTGGCACCTTTCCACCGGTGGTTGGCTTCCCCAATTTCTTGGGGGTGGCCTTTACTGATGTGCTTGAGGTGGAGGCTATAGAGCCGACTGAGAAAAGCATCAACAGGAAGCCCAAGGTTCACAACGCCCGAAGCTACAGAGGCCTGCCAAGAGGCCAGATTCAACTGACAAGCTACATGATACACCATGTTGCTAAGGGGGCTCACCACGTCCGCTACAACAAGCCCGGGAGTCGTCGCCAAGGAAGCTTCCGAAGGAAAGTTGCCACCCCTGTCACCGGATGGCTTTCGGCATCTTGGAAATCAATTCTCATTGGGGGCATCCGCGTCTTCCTAGATGGGCGCGATGCTCAGGTGATCCCGGACTGCGTGGTCCCTGCCATACCAGTTCGTAACTCCTACCAGGCCCTGTCCGGGAAGAGAGCTGAAAAAGAAGAAGTTGGCCACCAAGGCCGAAGAGAGTTGGCCCCAAGGCCGAAAACATTCAAGCAGGTGTGGGTCCCTAAGAAGATCCAGCCTGTCCGTCAAAGTGCACCTGTTTGCCACTACCCCGAGCTCATGGAGGCGAGGAAGAAGAATGAGATGGCCCTAGCCCCAAGAAGAGGAGAAATGGCTATGGACCCTCCACGTCGCACTACCTTTAGGGCCTGCGCCCGACAAGCTAACATCCCTATAGTAGGGAGAAGATTCGATCAACCTGCTGGGAGAGCCCAGCTAGCTTACATCCCTCCGGTGCGAGGTCGACAGCTGTCACCCATCCTCCACCGAGGACATGATCAAGAAGAAATGACCAACATGGTCAGAAGTTACTTCAAGGGTCTGGGAAACCCATCATTAGGCCAGCAGTGACTACTCCAGGCCGATGTGGCTGAAGAAGAAGACTGTTTGCCAATGGCAGCTGAAGAAGAAGAAGAAAGAGGAATGACATCATTAGTTGATGATAATGGGTATGAAGACGTCCCGGATGGTGAGGCCAATGAAGCCCTTCCCTAGTGGGAGGAGAAAGGAAGAATATCTGTGTTTGACAGATTGACCTTCCCCGGTCGAATAAAGAGGAGGGTCTGCAGATAGAAGAAAGGAATGCAGGTCTTTACTTGCAATATGGTCGGAGTGGCCAGCAAATACGGGAGTCTACCTAAGGAGCCCCAGGAACTGGCCCGATTAGCTGAAAGGCCAGGGCCGAATACCAGAAGAAGCGAAGCCGCAAAAGAAATGCTGAAGGCAGCAAAGGGAAAACAAGTGGTTTTTGAAGGGGTCACTATGCTAACCGCTAATGTAGTGACGACTGAAGAAGATGTGGTGTTGCTAACCACGTCGCCCGAAGGTCCTTCGGGAGAGACAGTTGAAGGCATACCCAGCCTGGCAACCATGGATCCATCAGTGTTGATGCTGCTACATAAATATCAATAGGAGATAGAACTCCTGAAAAAACAGCTGCACGAGAAGGCAGAACAAACCTCGGCGTCCAAACAGTCTAAAATGCAAGCTGAATGGTCACGAGGGGGTGTCAACCCGTGCGATTTTCCACCATTATACACTCTGCCCCAGCCAACAGAGCATGGCCAGGCTGCTACCCAGCAATGTGCACCTCAGCCGCTGCTGCCGCCAGTGCTACCTTGGTTGCATCAGGCACTGGTGCTGCATCCTCCATCGCAGGCGACCGCTTTGGTCACCCCATATCTGCAACCAACACACTTCTACCCCGAGCCGGTTGACACAACCGCTGTAAACAAGCTAATGGTGGAAAAGATGATTGAATTGAAACTTGCTGAACATGGTGAAGGTGGCCATGTTACATTTGATGCTTATCAGGTGCCATACCCACCGCATCATGTAGCCAAGCGGCTCCCTCCAGGGATCAGCAAGCCTCCAAAGTTTGACAAGTTCAACGGGTAGGGGTTCCCAAAAGAACATATTGCATATTACATGACCGTCATGGGAGACTTAGCTACAGACGAGTCATATTTGCTGAAATTCTTTGGGTCCTCACTAACGGGGCTCGCATTTGAATGGTACTCCAGCCTACCGGTCGGGTCGATCAGTGACTAGCCGGATATGCAGAAGAACTTTAGAGAAAGGTTCCATGTCACCGAGAGAGAAGTCACTGTGGCCGAGCTATATGCAACTAGGCAGAGGCCAGATGAAATAGCTCTCGACTATATTAAGAGGTGGAGGAACCTCGGCATGAGATGCAAGTGCCCCCCACATCAGGAGGATGCTGTACAAATTTACAAACAGAACCTTAGGAGGGAGGTACTGGAGAAGATGATTGGTATGGAAATACGGTCATTTAACTACTTGAACAATGTGGTGGCTGAAATTGAAGCCTTCCTGGCAAAGCATGCCTCGACAACAGCCAATGTCACCATATAGATAGCAAAAGTAGCAGAGCGGCGCCAGCCGCCTAAAGAAGCAAATACCCTCGACATCAAAATATTTGAACAGTAGAGAGACAAGGGCAAGAAGGCAGCTGCCCCTCAGCCTAATAAAATAGAAGAAAAGAGGGAGGGCCCCTCTCTCAAGGACAAAATGAAGAAGGCTTACTCTTTTCCCAAAGAGAAGACTAAAGTTCTGTTTGATTGGGTCACCTAGTACGAAAAGATTACCCTGCCCAAGCCAAAAAGTCCGGAAGACTTGAAAAGAAGAGACAGTCCAAGATTTTGCATCTACCATCAGATGCTAGGGCATCCAATTGAAAATTGCTATGTATTCAAGGACGTCATCGAGGGCTTGATAAAGAAGGGTGAACTCGAGATGGGGGAGTACAAAGTTGATCCTCCGTATCCTCATGAAGCACCAATGAACTGAGCAACGGCCAACATGGTATCTCTGTACCAGGCATTGCCAGAAGAAGTTGTAGAGTCCAGCACCCAACACACTTATGAAGCATGTTTTCTAGCTCCCCTGAAAGAACATCAAGTATGGCAGCAGGTCCCTGCAAAAAATAAAAAGAAGCTTCCACCCTGTCCAGCAGCAGGGGTACACATCTGTGGTGTGACATTGCGGCCAGCTCCACCGACTCCAGCACTAGTCTAGTTGAATCAGCCGACAGTGATCAGAATACCCACTCACAACTGGAGGAGACAGACTCCGTTGCCAGTGAACAAAGAAATCAGCCCAAAAATCTGGCGACTTCAAGCCTACATAAATGTGTTAGATGAATATGAATAGCCCAAGTTGTAGCCGTTGCTGATCAAAGACCATGTCCTATGGGAAGAGTTAGAATAGCTTTCTATAGAATAGAAAGAAGAGTCAGAGAAAGTAGCAGAAAAAGATGACGACCTGTTCTGGACACCATCCAAGAAAGAGCAGAAAAAGAAGAGAAAAGCCCGTAAAGACAAAGGGGAAACAATACTCTCCTGTAATACTCTCTCAACCCTTTTCAACTTGCCTGGGGAGGAAGACGAGGAGGACATATGCTTTACACCCGCAATTGAGGTAGACCAGGCCGAAACCGCAACTAATACCCATGCAACTCGGCCAGGCCGAAAATGGGGGCACCCGTCGCCCACCAACCACAATATTATCTTCAGAGGGGAGCAACCCTACAAGATACCCCCTCCAGAGGTTAGGGGAATTCAAATCCCTCTTCCGTCTGGGCTGTACAACCAAAATGAGGACCATGTTGGTGTCCCTGCTTTCACTGAATTTCTGAAGATGGCTAAGGGTAAACAACCCTGCAAGATGTCTTCCCCAGAAGTCAGGGGAACTCAGATCTCTCCCTCTTCGGGACTGTATAACCAAACTAAGGGCAATGACGGTGTACCTTCCTTCACCGAATTCTTGAAGATGGCCAAGGGCAAGCAGCCCTACAAAGAGACCAGCTCTGCGACCGGGGGCACCTCCCCACAGCCTTATCAACCTTCTGATCTACCGAATGAAGATAAGGCCAGCCCAACAGTAGGCATCAAGGAGCAGTAGGGTGATACCATACAACAACAGGGTTTAGACACAGAGTCCGATGAGGCGGGTCCATCAGAGATTGCAGCACAAGACTCGTCCAAGCCAAGGTGGGCAGAAGAAATGAAGCTATCAAATGTTCAGGCCAGAAGTCGGGTAGTGAAGCTACTGAAGAAGCTCCCGACAAGGTTCACCATTTGGGAGATTCTCTCCCTGAGTGAGGAAACCCGACAAGTCATTATTATTGCCTTGCAGACGCCAACACAATATGAAAGTTGTTTGGCTTAGACACTGCCAGGAACAAATGTGACCTTCACTGAGGAGGATATGTTACTTCCTACCGTTAGCCATAATAGGCCACTTTACATGAGGGGGCAGCTGAATGGCCAACAGCTGAACAGAATTGGAGAGGGGAAATCTCACCGCCCGTACGGAGAGGCCGAACGAGGTCCAACCCTGACCGAACGAGGCCCATCTCTTCCAAGTGGCAGCCCTCGTGCCCACTTACTATAAAGCCCAAAAACTCACTCGGAATAAGCGCTTCCTAGGCGGCCTTCAGGTTGGGAAGTCCGAGCATCAGTCGATCGGGAAAGCTCCAAACCCTGCTCTTGCCCCGACCTAGCACTTATCGCTCGGGAGACCACTCTTGAACAAGTGCCGATCGCTCGGGCTCGCTGATGGAAGCTTATTAACTCGGCTGTTGCGAATCCCTTAATGATAGGAAGCCCAAGAGGATAGGGGTAACCAAGAGTCCGCGCGCCGTAAGGAGCCCGCATGAAGGACGTAACTCCCCTTAAAACTCCTCCGCTTACAGGGATCAACTCGCACAACAGGCCACTATTTAAACAGGACATGCCCAACCGCGACAGAAGAGCTTAAGTAAGCTAAAGCAAGCCAAGTAAGCCTGAGCAGGAACCACTTCACCTTTTGGTGGAGAGGGATATCGTGCTCCCACTTTCCTCCCACTCTTCTCTTCGCTCCAGTGCTCTACTACATGTGCTGACTTAAGCATCGTAGGGTCTTCCCTGGGGATCTATCCCTGGGCACCTCTGACGAGTTTCCCTTCTTGCAGTTTATACTTCAAGGGGATGTGGTCATTCCCTTCTCGGCTCAGGAGCAGCGCGAGATCGCCCCTCTTTATCTGGCATCATCTGTGGGAAGCGCACAAAGAGCCATCATGGTGCAAAGAAGTTCTGGCCGGAGGACTGTCGGCGACCTAGGAAAAGCTCTGGTCATGGAGGAAGGCACACCTTCCCTCCCCACGGAGCACTCCCCATCCGGCAACCAGGCCAATGACCTACCTCCATCAGTGGTGGGGGAACAGCTTCCCGACGGGAGCACCGACGCCCCCCAAACCCTCAACGTAAAACTGGATGTCCTCGTGGATCCCATGAGGGCCCAAGCGGCTAGGGAGGAGAAGTCGCAGCTCCTCCGGAAGATCCCCCCACATGGAGATGCCTCCCAGCAAACTGTTGGAGGCCGTTTCACCCTCCGGGGGCAGCGACTCATCCGCAACCCGTCAGGGGGACCTTTGCACGCCCCTCCCTCGGAGCAAGAAGCCTCCTAGATCCCGAGGAGGGAGAAGATCGGAGCACGCCGACCATTTCCGGATGTCGAGGCCCCTGAGGAGCGTCAGGGTAGCATGCAAGTGCGCCCCCTAGCCCCTCGGGACAGCGACAACCGGAACTATCTCTCTGGTTGCGAGACTTCGAGAGGCATTTTGCAGAGCAAGAGCGCGCCCTCCGGGCCTTGCAGAAGACCTCTCCTCTGGAGGACGAGGAGCGATCCCCATTCTCCGACTACATCCTGAAGGCAGAGATATCCCCCAGAATCTTACTTTCGACCTTCAAGTCGTACGACGGCCAGGGAGACCCGGCCGAGCACTACGACAGCTTCGACACCCTGATGACCTTGCATGGGGCGTCCGATGTGATCAAGTGCCGAGCGTTCGTGACCACTCTGGTCCAGGGCACTCAAGCTTGGTTCAGAGCCCTCGCCCCTGGCAGCATCCACAACTTCAAGCATTTTGGGCGAATAATCAAGGAAAGCTTCACCGACAGCGGTCCACCCTGGTTAGTGGCGGGACTACTGGCCCTCAAGCAGGAACAAGGGGAGAAATTGCGAGCTTATATAAACCGATTTAAATCGGAAGCACTATGCATTCCCCGCCTGGACGTGGCCTTCGCCATCACCACACTGACCGGGGGTACTCGTGACAAAAACCTGCGACGCGAGCTAGTGCTTCATCCCCCGACCATTCTTGCCGAGCTAGTGACCTTGGCTCTGCGCCACGCCGAGTGCGAGGAAGTCCTCAGCGCCTGCCAAGGCATAATCGGCTCCGGTCGGGAGGGGGACAAGAAGAGACCGTCCGAGCAAGGGACAGGTCAAGGGAAAAGGTGGAACCAGGATGAAGACCGAAAGGATCCGTCCCGGAAGTACGAGCGGTATACCCCACTTACCGCCCCCGTCTATGAGATTTATGAAGACATCAAAGGCTCGGGTCTCCTCAACCAAGCTGAGCCTATGAATACCAAGCATCACAATCGCCGCAAGCATTGCCTGTTCCATAGCGACACGGGCATCACACCAGCGATTGCCATCAACTCCAACATGAGATCGAGCGCCTCATCCGTTAGGGACACCTATCTCGATACGTGTCCAAGGAAGACCGAGGCACCCCTGAAGAAATCGAAAATGCCCCCCGCGAAGTCCACATCAACGTCATCGCAGGCGGCACAACATCAGGCGGAGATACCAGCTGAGGAAGAAAGCGTCATGTCGAGCGGGTGAGCCGAGCCTCGACCGAGGCACCCACGGCCCTGTAGGCTAGCGAATCACAGGCCCTGATATTCTCTGATAAGGACCTGGAAGGGTTAACCACCCCGCACGACGACGCTCTCGTTGTATCATCTACAATAAACCATTGTAACGTAGACAGGATCTTAGTCGACAATGGAAGTGCCCCTGATGTATTATCCTATGAATGTTTCCTCAAGATGGGAGAGAATCCATCTAAGCTCCGCCTGATCCGAACCCCTCTCAGTGGGTTCAACGGCCAGGCTACTTGTCCCGAGGGAGCGCTGAGCCTGCCAGTTACTCTTGGCACCCCGCCCAAAATCGTTACGGTTATGGTAGACTTCATTGTGATCAAGGGGATGACGGCATACAATGCCATCTTCGGCCAAGGCATTCTCAGTCGAATGAAAGCGGTGTCTTCCACCTTTCACCAAAAGATGAAGTTCCCAACCAAATATGGCGTGGGGGAAATTCGAGGTAACCAGGCACTGGCTAGATGGTGCTATATAGTCTCGGTTGACGCCACTAGGTCGGAAGGGAGAAATAAGGGAGTAATGGGAGCCGAAGACCGACCCATAACATCTGAGCCTGGTGGCGAGTTGCTAACGGTCTTCCTTAACGGTGACCCGACCCTTGGGGTAAAGATTGGAGCCGATCTACCACTTGAGGAATAGGAGAAATATAAAGATTTCCTTGCGCAATACATCTGAGTCTTTGCATGGTCTGATGAGCACCTTCCTGGGATCCCGGGAGATGTGGTGATGCACAAGCTCAACCTCGACCCTACAGCAAGACCAGTACAACAGCGCAGGCGAAAGCATGTCCCAGAGAAGCAGGTGGTCATCAAGGAGCAAGTCATCAAGGGACAGAAGACTGGCCTCTTCTGTCCGGTTCTGTACCCCACGTGGCTCGCCAACGTCGTCCTGGTACCAAAAGCCTCCGGAAAATGGCGGATGTGCGTGGACTTCACCGACCTCAACCAGGCCACCCCGAAGGACTGCTACCCGCTGCCGAGCATCGATCAACTGGTCGATTCAACCTCTGGCAACGAGCTGCTCAGCTTTATGGACGCCTACTCTGGCTACCATCAGACCAGGATGGACCCGGAGGACATCGAGAAGACTGCCTTCATCACCGACTTTGGTGTACACTGCTACACCCGGATGCCGTTCGGGTGAAAGAACGTCGGAGAAACATATCAGAGGCTGATCAACCGCATTTTCGAAGGGCAGCTCGGTCGGAACGCGTGGCCTATATTGATGACATGCTCGTCAAGACGCCCAAAGCCAAAGACCACCTCGTCGACATAGCCGAGACCTTCGACACTCTTCTGAAGCACAACATGAAGCTCAATCCCGCCAAGTTCACCTTCGGAGTCCGATCCGGGAAGTTCCTTAGCTTCCTGGTAACTCAGCGCGGAATTTAGGCCAACCCCGATAAAGTTCAGGCCATCCTGAACATGCGGCCACCTACCTGCATCAAGGACGTCCAGCGCCTTGCGGTGCGCATTGCTGCACTCAACCGTTTCTTGTCTCGGGCGGCTGAACGTTGCCTACCCTTCTTCAAATTGTTGAGGGGACCCAAAATGGCATCTACTACGTTCGCCTGGGATGAGGAATGTCAGAAGGCATTCACCGAACTCAAGGAATTCCTGGCTTCACCCCCGGTGCTGCCCAAGCCAGTCCAAGGCGAAGCTCTACACCTCTATCTCTCGGCGACCCCTTCTACAGTAAGCTCGGTCCTGGTTAGGAATGACGCAGGGGTCGAAAGACCGGTGTACTATACCATTAAGGTGCTTACCGAGGCCAAAAAAAGGTACCTCGCAACCGAGAAGCTCGTGCTAGAGTTGGTTACCTCGGCCAAGCGCCTTAACCCTACTTCCAAGGGCACTCCATCGTCGTATTGACCATCGAACCCCTCAAGAAGATTCTCTTTCATCATGAAGCCTCGGGATGCCTCGTCAAATGGGCCATCATGCTAAGGGCCTACGATATCTCGTATCGACCCCGCTCGGCTATTAAAGGACAGGCTCTCGCGGACTTCATTGCTGAAAGCACGATCCAGATCAAAGATGCACTTCCACCTACACCCGGGCCAACCTGGGACCTGTTCGTCGACGGATCCTCCAATTCGATAGGGAGTGGTGCCGGCATTCTCCTCAAGTCCCCTGAAGGAGCGGAGCTACGGTACGCCCTGAAGTTCAGCTTCCAGGCGTCCAACAACGCCTCCGAGTATGAAGCTGTTATCTTGGGAGCCAGGATGGCTTGTCGACTGGGGGCTGAACGAGTCAGGATCCATACCTACTCTCAATTGGTCGCTAGCCAAATCAACGGTGACTACGAAGCTCAGGAAGGACAAATGGTCAAGTACCTCCAGGTGGTCAAGAGGATGGCCCAACTCTTCGAGAGCTTTGAGGTAGTCCGAATAACTCGGGAGGAAAACTCCCGGGCGGACGCCCTCTCTCGACTGGCCTCCTTGCCCGACCCCACCAGTACACGATCGGTCCTCCTCGAAGAGCTCGGGCAAAATCTGAGCTCATGATCGTTAACACGGCACCCTCAAGCGACTGGCGGACCCCCTACATATCCTGGCTCCGGGATTCTCACGAGCCCACCGATCCTCGGGAGGCTTGGAAACCCAAGCACCAAGCTCGGCGTTTCATCATGCTAGATGCTGCCTTGTACCGAAGATCTTTTTCCGGTCCCCTCCTCAAGTGCATCAGCGCCGACGAAGCTAGCCGAGCGATTCAAGAAGTTCACGAAGGCATCTACGGAGCGCACCAAGGAGGAAGATCGCTCGCCAGGATCTTGCTTCGGCAGGGTTACTAGTGGCCCACTCTCCAGCGTGACTACTCGACCTACGTGCAGAAGTGCGATCGATGTCAGCGCTTCGACCATCTGATTCATCGGCCAACAGCAGAGCTCGTCGCCCTTGCCGAGACATATGCCTTCGCTCGATGGGGAATCGACATCCAGGGGCCATTCCCCACGGCTCAAGCTCAAAAGAAGTTCGTCATTGTCACCATCGACTATTTCACCAAGTGGATCGAGGCTGAAGCCATCACCAGGATCACCGAGTCAGTCATATGGAGTTTTGTTTGGAAATCAATCATCTGCCGCTATGGTGTCCCCCGAGTGATTGTGAGCGACAACGGTTGGCAATTTGATTCTCATTACTTCAGAGACAGATGCGCCGACCTAAATATTCACAACCACTTCACTTCGGTAGCCCACCCTCAGGCTAATGGACTGGTCGAGAATGCCAATAAGACTATCTTAAAAGGCATCAAAACCAGGCTCGACAAGGCCAAGGGAATCTGGCTTGAGGAATTACCTAGCGTACTATGGTCGCACCGAACTACTCCGAGAACGGCCACCGGTGAAACACCTTTTCAACTGGTGTATGGCACGAAAGCCATAATTCCACTGGAGATCGGCAATCCCTCTCTCCGAGTCATCCACTTCGAGCCCGAGGTAAATGAGCAGAAATTGCGAGAGAACCTCTGTCACGCCCCGAGCCTTTATTTCAGCGGAAGACTAATTCAGGGAGCGCGAACAGCCGGCATGGTAAGCCTCTTGCAAGCAAGAACGATCAGAGCGCAAGACAATCTCACAAAATGAATGCAATTGCACAATATTTACTAAAAATCCAACTTCATTCCATTATCAATCAAATATTCAAAATACAATAACTTTTTCCACCATCTTTCACTCTACTAGACTCAAGAAATAGGAAAATTACATTGACTCCATCTAAACAATATAGACTTCCTAAGTCTTCACTAATCTTTATTCACTCTCGGATCCGCTACTTGAACATTCTGAACCCGAATCAGACTCACTTTCATTTCCTGAAAAAGATTGAAAATAGGTAATGAGCACACTTGCCCAGTAGGTATCTTCGCATCAACATGAAGGCACTATTAAAGTAATTAACAATTTAGCTCTAAAGAAGTAAGGCAAAATCATGCGAATGCGAATATCATGCGATTAAACCAAAGTAACACGATAATCATGTAAGATAGAGTGAACAAGAATGAACAAGGATGAATGTAACAAGAACATGATATTTGGCCTTTCATGAACAAGAATGTAACGAGAATGCACTTTCACTTTCATAACCATAAAGGTTACGCACGAGAATGTCAATCTTGTAGCAATTCACTAGATTTTCACGAGTGCTCATGGTTTTCACTTATTTATAAAGAAAGTACTCCCAGCGTAATGCGACGCCAGTAGCATCATACCCCATGGTTTATAAAATAGTATGTTTCCGGCAATCAGCCGTGGGGACTAGCATAGAGCCCTTGGACACAATCAGCGCCCAAACTGCATCTTCATGTATAAATCAAGCTACTTCCATGAGTGTAACAATAAAGTATGGCCAAGAATGTAATAAGTTCAATAACTCATGATAACAACAATCAATGAATGAATGCTTCAATTTAGAGTATGAGAGATCAAGAAAAAGACTTAAACAATGTCATGCTCACGGAAATAAATCGACAGCATAACGGTACATTCTTTTCTCTTTCCAATCATTATATTAAGTTTCTTGATCAAATTTATAAGTTATAGACTATCATTAGTCCATCTAGAACGTTTGTAATATCAACCATTGGGTCAAACCTTGGGTTAAATACTTAAGCAATGTGACGGTCGTTTACTGGGCCGTTACATCATGTAACGCTCCAGTAGTGGGCCGTTACAATGATCCGAGTCCCGAACAATAAAAATAGACTCAGAGAAAGGTGACGGTCATGCATTGGGCCGTTACATTATGTGACGGTCCAGGATTAGGCCGTTACATTAGTCTGGATCCCGAATCAAGAATTCAAACTCAGATGAATGTGACGGTCTTATATTGGGCCGTTACATGTGCCTGACGATCCAACACAGAGCCGTTACATTACTGATAATCAGAAAACATCGATAGTGTAGTCTAATCAATGGGCTTTAATGGTACAACCAACTCGGCGTCCTAGTGAGAATCCTAGGCTCGCGGAGAATTACGGAGGCCTTGAAACAAGATTTCTTAGTCCATTGGAAGGAATATCCAATAGAGAGGTCCTCATGTCCAAGAATAATGTTCCTATAGTGCAGACTGAACTAATGGACAACATACCGGAGTATGTGCCATGTACTTAAAGAAATGACTCTATAGATAGAGAGAGGAAACGTGTATCAATATGGAAATCAAGATAAAACTCTGTCAATACATCATTTAAAAATCATGATTTAGAATACAAAACTATAGAACTTTGGCAATGAAATTATCTTAACTTAAAATAATATTAAAGTATCAAAATCATGCAATACCTATCATGAGTAATCAAATAACTTAAGGATCACATAATAGGTTACAACTTAGATAACTAGGCATAATAATAAACAAATCTGGCAAGTCTTATTCCGTCTAGCATTGTCAGAAGACAGGGCTCTGGCGGTCTATAGATGGTGCGTCACAGTGATTGTGACGGTCTATAGAATAGCCGTTACATAAATGTAACACTCCTGCATAGATGCGTCAGAGATAACAGAGTAGAGCAGTAGACAACAAGACTGTGACGGCTTATCGCAAGGCCGTTATATGAGTGTGGCGGTCCTATGCTGATGCGTCAGAGAGTCTGCTAACAGAAAATAGTATGAAATCCAAGAGATCAACTCACATCATGTCTGTAAATCAAACATCATGTAGTCCTAGACATGTTAATGAAGTGTAGGCCAACTACATGCATAGGTATCAGTGAATAGACAGATAACATCTTTTAATTTTCTACTTAGGGCTAAGAGATGTATGAATGCATAGAACTATTAAAACATGAAATTCATGATCTATCATGCATGGAATTCAATCAAACCAGAGGGCTTTTATTCCTATCAAGCTATTTTTACCGTTCATGAGATGACCTACCTCTTCTAAGACTTTTAAACTTCCAATTTAGGGTTGAAAAAACGTGCCCTAGCTCTCCTCTTCCTGTGACTTTTCAGCAACTTCCTTGGGCTCTAACTCCTCGGTTGCTTGGTCTCCTAGCACGAAATTTGGAGAGCTATTAGTCTAATGTATTATAAACAAAAGTTTCTAAAGAACTTACCTTAAATTATGACTCCTTACCTTGATTCCACGCGAGCAAAAGTAAGGGTTGCTCAGTTCAGAACTAGGTCCTATTTATAGAGTTCTAGCTAGGGTTTGAGGATTAGATCGATTCTAGAGTCCTTATTCTGCAAAAAACATGATCTCTAAGAGTCCCTAGTGACTTAACATATCGTTCTAATTAGGTCTCTTGTAGATAAGAATCTGAAGTTTCAATCTTTTCATGAGTTCTTTAACTTACGGAACTCGCAGAGTGTAACGGTCCATGGTAGGCGCGTTACACGGCTGTGGCGGTCGCTCGATAGACTGCTACATCCAACGCATTCAGAATTTTAATTTTTAATAAAACTCTTTTATCCATTTATCCTCCAATTATCTTATTAAGTGGTAATTATCCTTAAAATCCGTGAATAAGCTAAATAACCTTCTAGAATATGGGCCAAACGTAATGGGCTTGGTCCTTAAACCTTTTGGACTTTATTTAAATGGATTTGGTTAATTTGTTAACACAAAATGGGCCTTATAATGACTTATTAATCTAATAACCCCTTTATTAATACATTTAGGCCTTTATAAATTCTAAAAAATTATATATAAATTCAAAAATTATTTACATAAATTCTGGGGTCTTACAACCTCGACTTGACGGAGGAGATCCGAGAGATTGCAAGTATCTGAGCAACGGAATACCAACGGCACATCATTTGATACTACAACTCCAGAGTCCGAGACAGACACTTTCAGCCGGGAGACTTCGTCCTGAGAAGAGCTGAGGCATCTCGACCACTAGAGGCGGCGGGGAAGCTGGCCCCTACTTGGGAAGGACCCTACCGAGTGGTCGAGAAGCTCGGGAAAGGAGCGTACCGATTGTCTACCATGGAAGGAACACCCATCCCTCAGATATGGAACGCGACAAATCTTCGCAAGTTCTAATTTTGAACATTTGGCAAGCATACACATGTAAGCAAAATAGAATAAATGCCATTCTTCTCTTCTTATCAAACTTTGATGTACATCAAGTAGGCCATGGCCGATACAGTATGCATGTACAGAAAAGAAAAAAATTACATCCCCTGGTACTATAACACGAGCAGAACGCTCGGTCGACCCAGCAGGCACTCCTACGCCCAGCCACTGACTCTGCCTCGTGCAGAAACTGGCTTGGATAAGGGATCGCCGGCTTCGTTGGTTTGAGAAAGCTTGGAGGAAAGGTGCCAAAGGGATTGGAAGGACAACAAAAAAGAAAAGAGGTCGCCCCGAAAGGTGAGGAATCTTGAGAGAGCTCCCTCCCTAGGCAACAGGATCGACGATGGAAAGAGGGGCGGGGCGACAGTGAAAGAATGAAGCTGGACGAGCTCCATTCCCCCTCAGAAGAGCGCCGGCAAGACAGGTATAGGAAGGCGACATGCTCCGGCATGAACCTTCCCCCTGAGCGACCTCCGGCCGACGAACCCTCTTCTGGAGCAAAATAACTGGAGCTTCCCTCCTATCGCCATCTCCATCATCATCTTCTGAAGCGCCTTCCATACCTCGCCAAGACTAACAGCACAACGCTTCATGGAAGGGAAACAAGGAGGAAACAGCCAGGGATAGCCTTAACCGACAAAAGGAAGGAGACGCCCCTCGAACCTTTTATAGGCCGAAGGGGGAGCTGATCGCCTTAAATGATTCTCCCCTTTTACAAAACACGCTACCAAGGCTTTCCCTAAGATGGTTACCTCAATTCCCGACACCCCCCTCCAGCGGGACGCGCGAAGTGGAAAGTCATTAAGGGCAACATGGAAAAATGGAAAGGCGCCAGCACCATGTCAGTTATTTGACAGATCGGCGCGCGCAGGATCTGCAGAGAATCGGCGCCTTCTTCAATGACTACGAATACGGTAGTTAAATCACACCAAAAGCGGTAAGAAATAGTCAATTCAACATTAAATACTGTCGCTATTAGAGTTTCCAAAAAAGCCGCACTCGGCTACACATGGAAAAGAAAGAAAGAAAAGAAAAGAGCTACTACATTAGGCCTCGGGCCCATCTCCAAGCTCGGAAGATGAAGTTTCCTCGGCACCAGAAGACCTGCCCCCAGTGCCCTCGGCGATGACAGACCCAGACACTGACCCCACTTGTGTGGGAACTGTCTCGGTCGCGTGCCCTCCCGAAGATGCTGGAGTTGGCAGTCGCTCGAATGGCGTCGAACTCACCTCTTCGCTCGATGTATAATGGGAAGAGTCGGTGGAGCCCCAATCTGAGTCATAGCGCTGACCAGAAGGAAAATCGAGCGACGACAACGTCTGGGCCTTTGCCTCTATGACGGCCTGATCGTAGCCTTGGGAGAAGCCCTTCCGGAGCCCCCGTCGGTAGCTTGACTCGTAATAAGGGAAGGCCGCCTGCTGCAGAGCTACCTGATATGATGGGGACATCGCTTACCACTTCCCACTTCTCCTCGGGTCCGGATGATTGCCATTATGTTCAGCCTGATTTCCTAAGTTCAGCTATGTATTTTTATATCTTTCTTGAGTCATTTTGATGTAATTTCTCCTTTTTTTTGAGTCATGTCCCTAGGTCATCATGCTATTTACCTATGTTTGTTAGGCTAGGGGGTCATATGGGCCCAATTAAATGGGCCTGGCCCATGGGCGCCCTCTTCCTTCCCCACCCCCTTGCTTATTTGCTTTTAGCACTTTCTCCAGGGACTTTTTGTAAATGTTGGGATTTCTATAAATAGGACCCCAACTCCACTTGAGTTCAGTAATGAAAGTTTGAATGAATTTTGAGCATTAGTGCACCTCTCTCTCTCTAGCTCTCTCTCTCTCTCCTCTCTTTTCTCTAAAGGGGGAACCCCATTCTCTCTCCTCCCCACCCCAAATTCGAAATTCACTCTCTCTCCACCCTATTCACCTCTAATTAAGACCCCTCCCCCTTCCCCATACCTCCCATTTAAGTCCCCTCCAACCCCTAGGTGGAATCCCTTTCTCCTAGGCACCTCTCCCTCCTCCCAAGCAACCTTTCCCCTTCCCCATACAACCTTTCATTTTCCCAAGGGAGAATCCCTTCTCCCAAGCACCCCTTCCTCTCCCCAACACAACCCTTCCCCTTCCCAAAGCAACATTAAACCCCATTAACCTCTCATTCAAACCAAAGGAGAGAGATCTCCCTCTCTCTCTATCCCAACCCAAATTCGCAGCTCCCCCTTCCTCCACCTGCTAGACCATCTTCCAGCCCCCATTCTGCCCCTCCCACACCTTAGATCACCCTATACCAGACCCCCACACAGCCCGGGGTCGCCCCCCACACACATCCACCCCATCTCTTCACCCCATCTACCCCATTTTCTATATACTAGTGAGCAGCTGCAGTTCTGCAGAACCGCCCCCCCTGTTGCAGCGCCGCCCACAACCTCATCCCGGAGCTCCTGGGGGCGTGGCCTACATCGACGGAAAGGTCTGCGAGTCTTCTTCGTAAGCAAGGTGGAATCATCTCATTCCGACGTCGCTATAGTTCGTGGTGCCCCATTCTTCCCCGGCTACACTGGGCTCCCTCTGCAGAGTACCTGAACCCGGTTCGACGCTGCACCACGCCAAACAGCAGAAGATTCAGACCACGAGACCTTCAACAAACTTCTTCCTCCTCCAGTCCTCTACCAGAAGCAAGAAGCAGAACTGCATTCGGCATCCGGAGGCCAGAGTTCTCTTTTTTCTCCCTCGGCTGGTCGGGTCTGCCTCCCACAGTCTGCAGCGACCAACCTCCACTCTTCGGAGTCTCCCCGTCCACTCCGGCATCAGACGGCTTCCCCGTCAGTTTTGCTGCGAAGAGGGCTTATCCACGGTTTCAGAAACTCCGGCGGTTCGTGATTTGGAGTCCGGGAGTGGTCGGGGCAACCTCTGCAAGTTACTGTCAGAAACAGGAAGCTACTGCGTCCAGATTCAGTCACTCTGTTCGAAGCTCTTCCCGGACCAGCACCTTCTTCAGAAGAATTCAGCAAAATTCTGAGGCATCCCCGTTCCAGTTACAACGCGTTCGCCGCTGGTCTCGTCATCAGCAGAATTCCAGAACGAGATCTATGACCTTGACATCAACTGTCAGTCAGCCATCGCAGACAGCCGGCAGATTCGGCGTCGGCTTCTCCGCCCGCTTTTCGGCGAATCTCCCCTCCCCGCCTGGCTGGCTCACCGCCCCTCCCTGCGTGGAGGTAGTGTTTGCATGTAATACAAATCATCCCCACCCCAAGTCCACCCTCCTACGTGAGGCGTAGTGAATGTTATTATTAAACAGGGATCAAGCTACACCGGCGCAATGTGCGGGGGAACCCACACTTCCCCGCTCGCCCTAGTCTCCGAATGGGGTTGGTTTCTTCAAACCAACCAGGTGAGCTCTGACCTTTGCTCCATTTCCTTCTGGTGCTTGTTCATTTAATATCCGTAGAATCTGCTCCGTTGAGCAAGCGAGAGAGTGTCCGACCCCACGTGCTCCACTTACGAGCGGTCACCGTGGAGTGTGTGAGAGAGGGACCTAGTGCTCCAAGTGGCACCCGGCCAACCCCTTAATTGTGGGCTTCGTACCTTCGGGAGGGTAACCCTAGCCTTGCTGGCACTCTACCAGCAAGGGTCTTGATCCATCACCTCCCCTTAGCATCATTTAGTCACCCCGGGCTCGTGTGTGTGCGACGGCGAATTGGCCCGATCTGCCAACTGAATTGCTATGTGGTTGTGATTGCGGAATAGGTCCTAAGTTTCTGTTTGCTTGCTGCATACCCCGTGGTCGTCTCACATCAGTTGGTATTAGAGCAAGTTCTAGACTTGTCTCTACTAAGTCTTGTCCTAGGGCACATTGCATTGAGGTCATCCGAGCATCCAAACCATGTATCTCACCAGGCACCCCGATGACTACTTCATTATCGGGCCGGAGTTGCCCCGCTTCGATGGGTCCCGAAACCCTCACACATATAGGAAATGAGAGACCTCCATGGATAGATACTTCCACCACTACTACATGACCGAGGAAAGAAAAGTGCGCATCGCCAAGACGACCCTTGGTCCCTTCGGCGAGACAGAATGGAGAAAGCTTGAGATTCGAAGGGGGATTGAGAGACAAGAGCCCATTCACTCATGGGAAGAGATGAAGGTAGAACTTAGGAAGATCCTCATTCCAAAACCTTCCCACTCTTCCAACTCAAGCACCCATAGCCCAATGAGCACTCCCACTCCCCCTTTCCCTCCCCGTCAACCCAAAACCTCTATTAGGACCCAAACCCCACCACCCAAAGGACCCCTAGATTTATTGGAAGAGATAAGGATTGAGATCAGGAAGATCTTCACTCCCCAACCTTCCCACTCCTACCCTGAGAACCATAACCCGAGGAGCACTCCCACTCCTCCTTTCCCCACCACCCAACCCAAAATTCTCCATCAAACCCACACCCCACAAACTTCCAAAAATCCTTCTTCCACCCCTTTCCAAAAGGAACTTAAAGAGGTAACCGAAGACTATGAGGCTCCACTAGATTGGGAAGAGGAATATGAATCACAGTGTCATGGGTTAGGCCGAGAAGTTCCCCTCCCAGGTGGAAGAAGCATCATGGCTCACTCCACCCTCACCACTCAAACCCACGTGGACCCCATGTCCACCCCTCCACCTAGGCCCGTGACAGCCACCATTCCCCAATCCAAAGTTACTCACCCAACCCACCTTCCACTTCCAACTCCTATCCTACCCAAACCTAGTCCCCCGCTACTTCCACTCCCAACCCCAACCCAAGTCCGGCCTCACTCACCACCCCGGGTACACCATGCACCAACCATCATCACCCCACCCCCAATAGACCTTCCCATTCCCTTGAGAGAGGAGACCACAACCATCCACATGGGAGTAGATGCTAGTCTGGAACCCATCCCCATCCTTGAGGAAACCCAAGTTCATATCTATGGTGAGGAAGAATCACAAATGTCCCCTTCACATAGCTTGGACCCCCAAGAGCCACAAGCCTTCACAAGTAGCACCGTAATCATAGAGGGGCCCCTAGCTAGATGGCTAAAGGAGAGACCACTTCACCCCATCGTGTCCTATGTTTACCCACCCATGGAGCAAAACCTTCCCATTGTACTCTTATCCACCTATCACACCACAATCCAATCATCCTATCAAGTGGAAACATTAGGGGATCTTCTTAAGGATATAGTTTGGCAAATGGAGCTAACTGGCATGATGTCTACAATAACCGACCAACCTAGGAGCCTTGACCTCCTACACCTATGTGTCGGATCAATCTCCTCCATTTACACTGTGGGTTGCTACAATAGTGACCTTCTTTTACTCCTCCCTACACCCGACGGGCCCGATGCTATTCACAAACTAGAGTTGCTTGTCTCGGGTAGAACATCTAGTCCTCCATTCAGGGCCGACCATCCCACCAAAAACTTTGGCCCGATCATATTACCTGGGGAGGAGAGTCCGCCATCCAATGGTTATGAGGACCATAAGGACCTAGAGTTCCTCTCCTTAGGTGACCCTTACCATGACCCCTTCGACCCCTTCCTATGCCCCCCCACCTTACTCTCCGCCAACCTTTTCCCACCCCAACCGACCTTATTAGACCAAACCCACTCCATTTTTCTTGACCCCTTTGACCCCTATGAGTGGAAACTCCCACACCAAGCCATATGCATAGGAGGAACCATTTGGATGAAAATACATGTGCCACTACATTGTGCATCATTTGGTAGGGCTACTAAGCCTAGTCATGTCATACATGTCACGCACACTTTTAGCCCAATGCATGACTGGCTCACATTTGGATGTGCTGGTCCTCCCTCATTCATCATTGATCATATGCACGTTAGGAGCATCTACGGGTGTCCAGGTCCCCCGGCATTCATCACCACCTTATGTAATAGGTTCTCCTACAGATACTAGGGCCCTCCCACCATTGTTATGAAGACTAGGTATGATAGGGCCACTAGTGGATGTCCCGGTCCTCCTAGGTTCATCAAAGTCCACGTGACATCATTGCATGTTAGGTCCACATTTGGTTGTCCGGGCCCTCCCTTCATCGCTAAAGGATCATTCACAACTCTGCATGGTAACATCCGCAAACACACCAACAAAAGCAATAAGGTGTATAAGAAATCGGTCGATTCCCACCGACGCCACCAAGAGTTTCGCGTGGGTGACTTTGTGATGGTGAGAACTGAGAGACCTTTCCCTGGGAATGTCTCAAAACTGAGGCCGCGTGGATCAGGCCCCTTCCAGGTTCTGAGGAGGATCGGCACAAATGCCTACGTGTTGGACCTCCCCGAGGAGTACGGAGTAAGTCCCATATTCAATGTGGCTGACTTGGTGCCATACAGGGGTCCCACGGTGACACCTAGTGAGAATATTGAGCCTGTTCCACTTCTTGAGAGAGTCACCACCCATAAGAGAGTTCCACCAACCCAGAGGGGGCCAACGTGAGCAATTGGAGCGGATATTGAATGAACAGGTTACGGCCATTTGGAGCAGAGGGATGGGCACTACCTCGCTTGGTGGAAAGGACCGACTACCTTTGGTGGACTTGAGAGCAACCTCGCTGTGGCTTCCTCCGCATACGATGGATCTTTACTCGACAGAGTCGAGTTCTCTGCACCCCGGGAGTATGATGGGGACATCGCTTACCACTTCCCACTTCTCCTCGGGTCCGGATGATTGCCATTATGTTCAGCCTGATTTCCTAAGTTCAGCTATGTATTTTTATATCTTTCTTGAGTCATTTTGATGTAATTTCCCCTTTGTTTTGAGTCATGTCCCTAGGTCGTCATGCTATTTACCTATGTTTGTTAGGCTAGGGGGTCATATGGGCCCAATTAAATGGGCCTGGCCCATGGGCGCCCTCTTCCTTCCCCACCCCCTTGCTTATTTGCTTTTAGCACTTTCTCCAGGGACTTTTTGTAAATGTTGGGATTCTTATAAATAGGACCCCAACTCCACTTGAGTTCAGTAATGAAAGCTTGAATGAATTTTGAGCATTAGTGCACCTCTCTCTCTCTCTAGCTCTCTCTCTCTCTCTCTCCTCTTCTCTCTTTCTCTAAAGGGGGAACCCCATTCTCTCTCCTCCCCACCCCAAATTCGAAATTCACTCTCTCTCCTCCCTATTCACCTCTAATTAAGACCCCTCCCCCTTCCCCTAACCTCCCATTTAAGTCCCCTCCAACCCCTAGGTGGAATCCCTTTCTCCTAGGCACCTCTCCCTCCTCCCAAGCAACCTTTCCCCTTCCCCATACAACCTTTCATTTTCCCAAGGGAGAATCCCTTCTCCCAAGCACCCCTTCCTCTCCCCAACACAACCCTTCCCCTTCCCAAAGCAACATTAAACCCCATTAACCTCTCATTCAAACCAAAGGAGAGAGATCTCCCTCTCTCTCTATCCCAACCCAAATTCGCAGCTCCCCCTTCCTCCACCTGCTAGACCATCTTCCAGCCCCCATTCTGCCCCTCCCACACCTTAGATCACCCTATACCAGACCCCCACACAGCCTGGGGTCGCCCCCCACACACATCCACCCCATCTCCCACCCCATCTACCCCATTTTCTATATACTAGTGAGCAGCTGCAGTTCTGCAGAACCGCCCCCCCTGTTGCAGCGCCGCCCACAGACCTCATCCCGGAGCTCCTGGGGGCGTGGCCTACATCGACGGAAAGGTCTGCGAGTATTCTTCGCAAGCAAGGTGGAATCATCTCATTCCGACGTCGCTACAGTTCGTGGTGCCCCATTCTTCCCCGGATACACTGGGCTCCCTCTGCAGAGTACCTGAACCCGGTTCGACGCTGCACCACACCAAACAGCAGAAGATTCAGACCACGAGCCCTTCAACAAACTTCTTCCTCCTCCAGTCCTCTACCAGAAGCAAGAAGCAGAACTACATTCGGCATCCGGAGGCCAGAGTTCTCTTTTTTCTCCCTCAGCTGGTCGGGTCTGCCTCCCACAGTCTGCAGCGACCAACCTCCACTCTTCGGAGTCTCCCCGTCCACTCCGGCATCAGACGGCTTCCCCGTCAGTTTTGCTGCGAAGAGGGCTTGTCCACGGTTTCAGAAACTCCGGCGGTTCGTGATTTGGAGTCCGGGAGCGGTCGGGGCAACCTCTGCAAGTTGCTGTCAGAAATAGGAAGCTACTGCGTCCAGATTCAGTCACTCTGTTCGAAGCTCTTCCCGGACCAGCACCTTCTTCAGAAGAATTCAGCAAAATTCTGAGGCATCCCCGTTCCAGTTACAACGCGTTCGCCGCTGGTCTCGTCATCAGCAGAATTCCAGAACGAGATCTATGACCTTGACATCAACTGTCAGTCAGCCATCGCAGACAGCCGGCAGATTCGGCGTCGGCTTCTCCGCCCGCTTTTCGGCGAATCTCCCCTCCCCGCCTGGCCGGCTCACCGCCCCTCCCTGCGTGGAGGTAGTGTTTGCATGTAATACAAATCATCCCCACCCCAAGTCCACCCTCCTGCGTGAGGCGTAGTGAATGTTATTATTAAACAGGGATCAAGCTACACCGGCGCAGTGTGCGGGGAACCCACACTTCCCCGCTCGCCCTCGTCTCCGAACGGGGTTAGTTTCTTCAAACCAACCAGGTGAGCTCTAACCTTTGCTCCATTTCCTTCTGGTGCTTGTTCATTTAATATCCATAGAATCCGCTCCGTTGAGCAAGCGAGAGAGTGTCCGACCCCACGTGCTCCACTTACGAGCGGTCACCATGGAGTGTGTGAGAGAGGGACCTAGTGCTCCAAGTGGCACCCGGCCAACCCCTTAATTGTGGGCTTCGTACCTTCGGGAGGGCAACCCTAGCCTTGCTGGCACTCTACCAGCAAGGGTCTTGATCCATCACCTCCCCTTAGCATCATTTAGTCACCCCGGGCTCGTGTGTGTGCGACGGCGAATTGGCCCGATCTGCCAACTGAATTGCTATGTGGTTGTGATTGCGGAATAGGTCCTAAGTTTCTGTTTGCTTGCTGCATACCCCATGGTCGTCTCACATCATGATAAGCCTCTGAGCGCTTATGCTGCTCGAGTGCTTCTCTCCCAGCCAGCTCTGCCTTCCCCTCGAGCTCGGCTATCCACTGCTTGGACTCGGACAGCTTCTCTCGGCCCTGATCCGCCAGTCCTTGGCCGCTCGGACCCGGTCCTTGAGCCCCGCTCGCTCGGCCCTCCATTGATCATCTCGCTCGACCTGGTTTCTGCGCTCTGACTCCAGGAGCTCGCTCTTCCGGTCGACCATGCGACGAGCCTGAGCCACCTGCTCCGCCAAAGATCGAGCCTCTGCCTGGCTCGACTGCGCCAACGCTCGGAGTGGAGTGATCTCTCGGTGAAGGTCTCCAAGCTCGAAGGTCAAACGCTCAACCTTCCGATCGAGCATACCGCGGGCCCACGAAAGATTTGACTACGGATACGGTAGTCAAATCGCACCAAAAGCGGTAAGAAACAATCAATTCAACATTTAATACTACCGCCATTAGAGTTTCCAAAAAAGCCGCACCCGGCTACATATGGAAAAGGAAGAAAAGAAAAGTGCTACTACATTAGGCCTCGGGCCCATCTCCAAGGTCGGAAGATAAAGTTTCCTCGGCACCAGATGACCTGCCCCCAGTGCTCTCGGCTACGGCCGGCCCAGACACTGACCCCACTTGTGTGGGAACTGTCTCGTTCGCGTGCCCTCCCGAGGATGCTGGAGTTGGCGGTCGCTCGGACAGTGCCGAACTCACCTCTTCACTCGATGTATAGTGGGAATAGTTGGTGGAGCCCCACTCCGAGTCATAGCGCTGACCGGAAGGAAAATCAAGCGACGACAACGTCTGGGCCTTTGCCTCTATGACGACCCAATCGTAGCCTTGAGAGAAGCCTTTCCAGAGCCCCCGTCGGTAGTCTGACTCGTAATAGGGAAAGGCCGTCTGAAGAGCTGCCTGATAAGCCTCTGAGTGCTTATGCTGCTCGAGCGCTTCTCTCCCAGCCAGCTCTGCCTTCCCCTCGAGTTTGGCTATCCGCTGCTTAGACTTGGACAGTTTCCTCTCGGCCTCGACCTGCCAGTCCTCGGCCGCCTGGACTCATTCCTCGAGCCCCGCTCGCTCGGCCCTCCACTGGTTGTCACACTCGACCTGGTTTCGACGCTCTGACTCCAGGAGCTCATTCTTTCGATCGACCATACGAGGAGCCTGGGCCAGCTGCCCCGCCAAAGATCGAGCCTCCGCCTGGCTCGACTGCGCCAACGCTCGGAGCAGAGTTATCTCTTGGTGAAGGTCTCAAAACTTGAGGGTTAGACGCTCGACCTTCCGATCGAGCGCGCCATGGGCCCACGAAAGAGCCTCTCGCTCCGTCTCCACCTGAGTGTACGCATCTACGGCCTCAGCTCCCAGCTGGACCAGGATCAGCCCTCCCTCCATTATCTGCTCCAACATCGCAGAGGGAGGACCCTTCCGGACTTTCTCTCGCAAGTCCCACGAAGCTAAAGAATGGCACGGCCGATATAGAGGAGCTCGGACGCTGAAGGTGCTGGTAGAGGGAGGGGATACCCTCATTGGAATGGCTGGGACTGGGGCACCTCCCTCGTGCAACCTCGTCTCGGGAGCCCCACCGGTCGGCTCGGCGTGAATGGCCCCACCTTGTGCCTCCCCAGTTTTGGTCAGCTGCGATTGGGTCGCCTTCTCCTGCGACCCTCTAGCCTCGACCTGCCCGCCCCTCGTCCGACGGCCCCTCAGCTACGCTCGACGCCTCGGCATCGACAGCGGCCCCTCCTTCTTCGGCCCCCTCTTGCTCGACAAAGGGGAGAGCCGTGGGGGAGTCTTCTCCAGACAGATGAGCGACCTCCTCTTTCCTCACCCGCTTCTTCTCAGTAGACTTAACCTGCATCTAAGACCGCAGTAGCTTGGCCGCGGGATCCTTGCGCTTGACCCCCCGGCGCTCGGAGGTGTCATCCTGGGCCACCCGCTTTCCCTTGTCCTAGGCGCGAGACGAGCCCTCTAAAGCTTCACGGTCACCCGGAGCCAGCGTCTCATCCAGGTCAATGATCTCCCGCTCGGACGGAGGTGCCTCTTCCTCTACTGCTCGTCTTGTGTCTGAACCACAGAAAGCAGAATGTGAGAAAGAAAATTCTTACTTCGCAAGGAGAAGGACCAAGTTCCCAAATATCTTACCTGTCGGCGACAGCACACGAGAAAGGTAGCCCTCAATGTTGGAAGAAGTCACCAAATCACCTGTCTCCTGGCGATTCTGCTGGAGGATTGTAGCTTCCTCTTCCACATCCGGAGAGAACACAGTCTACTTCGAAGGAATGTTCGGATGAAAATTGGGCACTGTCAGGAAGTTCCAGACTACACCAACTGCCGACGAGCCCACCTAGAAATATTGGGTCTTCCACCCTTTATGTGAAGAATCCTTCCCAGAGTGGGACACATAACTCCTTCCTCGCCTCACCTGGATGAAGAAGAAGCCCCTCCCCGCATGGAGATTATCCTTCAACTCGAAGAAATAATGGAAGAGATCCAACGAGGCACGCACCCCACACTGGCCGCAGAGAAAAATGAAGGAGAAGATGAAGGTGTAAGAGTTGGAGACCAGCTGGACCAGAGCCAGTCGGTAGAACTGAAGCAACTCGGTGACAAAGGGATGAAGGGGTAGATAGAAGCCACATTTCCAGGCGAGGAGGAAGGAACAAAAGAGGCCGGAGCATGTGGACAGGCTAGTCTCATGAGGCTCAGGCGCCAGGAACTGGAATCGCCAAGGCAGCCTGTAGCGACTCTCCAGCCGCTTCACCTCCGCTTCCCCTAGCTCGCTGCAAAGCGACTCCGGCGGCGTCAGGAAAACCCTGGGGGCCCGCTCTCTCTGTCGCCCCTCAACCTCATAACGATGATCCGCCATCAGACAGAGAGAAGAAGAAGGGAAAAGCTCCACGCCAGAGAACTTCGGAGAAGAAAGGGGACCTACGGAGGCCGCGACGGTTCTCTACCCTTCCGAAACTACTCTCACCGCGCGGGAGCCCCCCCTCAAATATAACTACAAAGAGCGGCAAAACCTTAAAACCTTAGAGATAAGAGGACGCAAAACGTGCAATGCCTAAAACCCCTGATGGGAGGCGGCGCGGCGTCCGATCTCCCGAGGAGGGTCCTTCTCTTACTCATCATAACGAGCGTATTTCCAAGGCGAGCCGCATCCTGTGGCCACTACCAAAGAGATATCTTTACCCAACCAGTGCCACAACGGTCCAGCCCAAGTGCTACTCGTCCGAGCCTAATCTTGGCTCGGGAGTAGGAGGGGGACAAGTGGAGAGGGGAAATCTCACCGCCCGTACGGAGAGGCCGAACGAGGTCCAACCCTGACCGAACGAGGCCCATCTTCTCCAAGTGGTAGCCCCCGGGCCCACTTACTATAAAGCCCAAACACTCACTCGGAATAAGCGCTTCCTAGGCGACCTTCGGGTTGGGAAGTCCGAGCATCACTCGATCGGGAAAGCTCCTTCGGAGCCCTTTGCTCTTGCCCCGACCTAGCACTTATCGCCCGGGTGACCACTCTTGAACAAGTGCCGATCGCCCGGGCTCGCTGATGAAAGCTTTTATTAACTCGGCCGTTGTGAATCCCTTAATGACAGGAAGCCCAAGAGGACAGGGGTAACCAAGAGTCCGTGCACCGTAAGGAGCCCGCATGAAGGACGTAACTCCCCCTAAAACTCCTCCGCTTACAGGGATCAACTCGCACAACCTACTACCTGTGCTGACTTAAGCATCGGAGGGTCTTCCCTGGGGATCTATCCCTGGGCACCTCTGACGAGTTTCCCTTCTTGTTGTTTATACTTCAAGGGGACGTGGTCATTCCCTTCCCGGCTCAGGAGCAACGCGAGATCGCCCCTCTTCAAGAATTCTAGTAGACTCGGGTGCAGCTGTCAACATTCTTCCCTACAGAATTTACCAGAAGTATTATTTCGATGTGCACCTTCATAAAGTTGGAGATATGCGTATCGCAGGCTTTAACCAAAAGTTTGAATTCCCATTGGGAGTGGCAGAGTTCACCCTCACCATAGCAGATTTCACCACGAGAGTGCAGTTTCATGTTATCAACTCTAGCACCTCATACAAAGCATTGCTCGGCCGCCCCTGGCTGCATGAGAATTTAGTGGTGCCATCTACATTGTACCAATGTATCAAATATAATCAAGGTGGAAAGGAGGAGAAGATATTTGCTGACCTCCATCCATTTGAAATATTTGAGTGCCACCTGCTTGATGCCTCTTTGTATGTGGAACAGCCACGGAAGACCCCCAAGACAAAGGCTTCTGCCAGGATAGCGAAAAGCACCTCTGGTGAGGACTGGTTTCCACCATCGCTGCCGGGATATGTGAGTCCCAGAGCAGTGTCACTCATTGCTAGCATAGGGGACGTGGGCAGAGCTGCATCTCCTGCTACTTACCCTGAAGTAAATGAAGCCAAGGTTGACGAGCACTACGGCCACATCAAAATCCCCGAGGGTCTTGTCAAGCTGATATCCGGCCTCGACCATTGTAACGCTCGAGAATTTTCTAGGAATTTTTTGAGATTAAAATATAATTATTAGATATTTTTAATAGTTTAATGGATAATTAAGAAGAATTAAGGATTTATTAAATCCATTTAAAGGCCCTATATTTACCAAAGGGCTAAGCCCAACTCAAATAGGCCCAAAGACCCAATTCCAAGGCTTTTAGACCCAAGCCCATTAATAGAAACATAAATTAGGTAATTTAGGGATTAAAAATGGGATATATACATCAATTAAGGGATAAATGGGGGATAATACGAAAATCTAAAAAATTTGAATTTAATGAAGCCTGGTGGTCTATCACGCGACCACCAGATCCGCCCTAGCGGTCCTCCCACGACCGCTAAGCAACCCTAGTTCCGTGAATAAAAGAAATGTGAAAAAGCTTGGATCTTGGATGATCAAATCACCTTAGATCGAAGCTACCTGGCGTGGAAGACTCTCTAGAACTCTCTAGGGATTAACTCTACTTTAATTTAGGACTCTAGGTTCGATCTAATCTCTTAAACCCTATAAATAGACCCTGACTTCGACGCATGCGAACCCTAATGTTGGCTCGCGTATTCGAAGGTAAGGAAACCCTATCTCAGGTTGGTTATTTAGAACTTTATGTTCTTCTTAGTTCTGTCTAATTCCCCTCAAATTTTCGTGCTAGAAGACCCAGCCGTTGGAGAGTTAGAGCCTCTGCATGTTGCTGGTTCGCAACAGACTGCACAAGAACTAGTGTGACGGTCCAGTGAAGATCAGGAAAGTAGAAGCCCAAAATGAGGTATTTAGAAATTAGTCCTTTGGAATTTTCTGTTCTTCTTCATATCGTCTACCTATTCTCTAATTTTCATGGATTTAGGTCAAGAGGATCGGGAGATAGAGGGACAGGAAGTTACTGATTTGGCACAGGACGTGCAGGAAATAGGGTCTACTTCCAGTCAAAAATCTAAAGTCTAGGGAACGAATCAAAGGTAGGTTATCGCATGAAAATGCTAAATTAAAGTGTTAGGAATAAAAGCCCTCTATTTCCTCATGTTTTCATTGATTGTACATGACGAATTTGATGTTTTGTTATGATTGCGCATATAGGGTTAACATAACATGCATGAACCTTGCCCTTAATAAGAAAATGATAATTCTAGTTAATTTTACTCAAACCCATGCATCTCTATGTTCTAATATGATTTTTTTCAGGCCATATTTACCTATTGGCATGTTTTACCATACATCTATCTGCCCTATATTAGCCTGTATTGCAATTTTGTTGCTGTTTACAGTAGACAGGAAGAAACGGTCTTCTTGAGATCGCATGAGTCCCTTAGCGGCCCTACGATAGACCGCTAAAGCCCATAAAACGGTCCTCCCGAGACCGCTTTAGTTTTCTAAGTTCTATATTATTGTTAACCTGAAACATAATGTAGAACGACCCTATTTATCATATGATAAGCCTAGCTAATTAGGTCTCACACCTGTCTTAAGTATTGTATTCATAGACTTGGTTATGTTAATTGTTCATCCTAGTAGATTTCATGTTCTTGTGTACTTTGAACTTATTTTAAACTTATGTTACTTTCATGACCAAAACCTATACTCTTGTATTATGATCATAATTTCATAAGATTCATGGACTTTGTTGTGATGTTTTGATCGATGTCTTTCCCGATCTCACTCTCACCTTGAGTCTTTCATAAGTACATGGTGCATACCCCGGTGCATAACCATTAGATACACTTTGCACTTAAGCACACAATCTTAGACTTGTGATCCTCTCCGTTGGATATTCCTTCCACTGGACTAGGCGATCTTATTTCAAGGCCTCTATAAGACTCCGCGAGTCTGGGATTCCCACTAGGACGCCGAGCTGGTTGTACCCTCAAAACTCAATTGTCTAGAAAGCACTTTATCGGTGTTTTGTGTGTTCTGGACCTTAGAAGCCTTCTAGTGACCGCCAGAGGTACCTAGCGGCCATTTACCTGACTGCCAAGGACGCCTAGCGGCCCTGCCATGACCGCATGGTTCCAGTTCATTTGTTTCATTAACTTTGTTGCTAAACGGTCCAGTCATGACCGCATAGATCCATATACGGTCTAGTAAACGACTGCTATTTTCAGAAAACGGCCCTGATATGACCGTTTGATGTCTAAGTATTGATTAACCCAAGGTTTGACCCAAGGGTTGATTTTTCTATGATCCTAGATGGTCTATGATTATCTAGAACCTAACACCTTATTTTCAAAGCTATCTAATGAATTATGGAAATTAAAGAATATGCCGTTATGCTGCCGATTTTCTCCATGGCATAACCTTGTTCTAAATCAATTTTGAATTCTAATATTCTTAATTGAAGCATTCTTACCTTGATATTTGTAATCATGGAACTATAGTTTGAACTTGTTACATTATTGGCCATATTTATATTTCTCGTGGAAGTAGCTTGATTTATAACTTGAAGATGCAAGAGCGGGCACGGACAGTATCCAACGGCTCCACTCTAGTCCCCTTGACAGATAGTTGGAAATATAGTATAAATGTAGTACCCCGAGAATTTATTTAAACAAGATTTCTAATTATTTTGATAATTTTTACCTGATGTAATTAGAACCCCTTTTTGGCTAAAATTCAATTAATTCATAAAAATTTAGAAAAATTATAATCACGTAGAGGACGAAATATTTAGACTATTTGTCTTCTGGGGTAAACAATAATTTAAACTCTAACTAGGCCGAATAATGGGTTTAAAAGCAAAATCAGAGTTTAATCTAGCTAAACCTTGGCTCACCTAATTCGAGCCCAAATCGCGATGGTTTGAGCCCAAACCAGGCCCATTAGAAAGCCCTCGACTTGGGGCCCAAAAGCCCTCTCTTTCCTCGCGCTGAACCTAACCCTAAAATTTGAATTCGGTGGTGAACGGCGGCGCACGACTTGGTCAAACGCGAATCTCGTGCGACCGGCGGGTGTGGACTCTATCCCCTCAATTGATCCTTCTAAAAATCTATTGATCCTATAAAACCTACCCTAACCCGACCTAGAATCCACATTTGCTGCGGCGGCCGATGAGGAGCACGATCGAGGGCGAATTTCGACGTGTTCTTGGAGGGTGTTCTCCCCACATCCGGTGACCGACGTTGTCTTCTTCCTTCGATTAAGGTAGGCAATTGTAGCCCAAACCTAATAAAAATTATACCATTGGAAGTGCCTCTTAGTCCTCTTTTGATCCATAGCAAAAGCCCCAAATTTCATCTTATATTGAGATCGTATGATAGGTTTTGGTAAGAGCATGTCAAACTAGGGTTTCTTCCATGCTTAGTTATACATGTGATCTGATCGTAGGCTATCTAGCGGGCTAAATCCAAATTAAAACATGCCTAATCATATGAAATCTTATGCTCTTTCCAGCAGTTCTATTTTGCCCAAATTTTATGCATTGTACTTCGCGAATTTCTTTTAGCAATTAGAGTCCATCGTTGATCCCCGGAGACTGGGCATGTCAATCTGTTAGCGGTTGTAACAGGAACCACCATGGTCCCAAGCGGTCGAACGATTGACTGTTTGAGACATCCAGCGGTCGCCCGACAGACCGTTTACCCTTGTTTTTCCAGCCTTGTAGATCGTCGGTCTAAGCGATCCTTCGATAGACTACTAGCCTCTATTAGTGGTCCTCCCTAGACCGATTAAAGCCGTTGATTCATTGATTGTATGTTTCGATTAAGTTGATTATCTTGGTTAAGATGGCATGTGTAGGATAGAAACCCACACACAAAAATTTGGTAAATGATAGAATATATGAACTTGTTTAACTATATGAAATGGCTAATTTCCCTTTCATTCCATCATTCTATGTGCTTTTACATGATTTTGGTGCAAAAATTTAAACTTGTATCAACATGTTGCAAATGTAAAAAATTTCTAGGAATTATTTGACAGTCACCCCACTCCGGTGTTACTGACTGACCGATTCACTATCGCTTTCCGTTGCTTCATTACCCTTTAATCTTGTAATGGTTTGCACTCTTCGCCGGATACTCCTTCCGTCGGACTAGGACCTCCATTATGAGACCTCCGTAAGACCCCGCGAGCCTGGGATTCCCATTAGGACGTTGGGCGGGTTGTACCTCCAAGACCTGCACCAATCTCTCGATCGAATCGTCCATTTTACAGCCCAGAATTTGGGTTGTCTTGGCTTAAAGGCAGCCCTGGGCTAGACTATGTGGCGACTTAAGCGGTCCAGTCATGACCATTTTCTTACTGGCCATGAGCCAGGTTCTGCTGGTCGTCATTCCTTATCTCCATCGACCTAGCAATGTCTAAATTGATCCAATAGCCTCTGGCTTGACATGGGAGGTGTGGGCTGGACCCTGGTTCAGTCCCATCATGTCTTGGGCGGGCTGGGAGCCCTTTTAGGTTGATTGATTCAATCTTACTGGGCCGAGGTTGTCGCGGTTGTCAATGGACCGTTTCAGGATGGGGCGGCCCAATGGGCGACCGTTTACATTGCTGTGGCCCAGCGACCTTCTCGTGCGTGGCGGCCCCTGTGGACCATTTTCATTTGTTAACGGCCCATCTAGGACCGTTTTATTCCTACTTTTCGGGTCTTGTTCTTTTGGCCCGATAGCACTTGTAGCGGTCCATGTTAGACCATTTTCATCTTGTTGTGGCCCAGGTTTGACCGTGACTCAGCTTGAAGCTTGTTTTATGTGTTTCTTGTATATTCTAAGCCGGGCCAAGATGGCTTATGGATTTTCATTCCATTGTTGAGAACTTACTTAATCTTAGAGATTAAGTTTCATAGCTTAACCTTGGAATTCCTGGCCGATTCCAATGATTGTCTAGATATTACTTGGGATCTTGGATCCACCAAATCAATGCCAACGCATCATAAGGGCCCGGTCTGGTCCTGGGAAGAGCACTCGAAAAGTACTAGTGCCCCAGGGAGTTGTAATGGCATGGTGAGGCATTGCACTGAGTGCATGACTAGCGTGTGTTTATGACATTCATCTCTTTTCCTCTATACATTTTATTAGATTCCTACATGGAATTTATCTCGATATGACTTGCTTGCGTGCTTGATCGGCCAATCTTCCTGGAATCGATATATCTTGATTCAGTACAGTCTAATAATTTCGTTCCATCAGTTCTTATGTAAACTTGTTTATCGTGTTAGTTCGCATGCGTAAACAGTTATTTAACTTGGTTAACTACTTAAACTTGCCTGCTATTGCCTACTGAGCGTACGCTCACCCAATTTTTCCCCCCTTTTCAGGTAGTTCAAGTGATGATACGCAAACAGACGTGGATGGGCAGGAGTGAAGTCTTTGGAGCGAGCCAGCTAGAAAGCTTCTTGGAGTGTCCTTAGATAGCTTGAGTCAAGAGTGTCATCATGATAAAATTTGTTTCGGAAATTATAAGGAGTCAAGAGTGTCCCAGTTACTATTGAGTTGTAATGTTAAGAAGTCAGTGGATGATGGGGACTTTCTTGTTTCATTTAGTTGTTGATGGATATCAGAATTTATTTATGTTTCATTAGATCGGAATAAATGTTTTATAGGGAGGTTTCCTACCCAGATGAAGTCGAGAATTGGCTAAAGGAGATGGAGCGAGTTTTTAGAGTAATGCAGTGCAACGACCAGGATCAAGTTCTTTTGGCAACTTTCCAGTTAGAACGGGATGCACGCACTTGGTGGTAGGTTGTAGAAGCTATACTCGGGAATATGCGTACGACATGGGACGAATTCAAGGAACATTTTAATAGCAAGTACTTTTCAGATCATGTCCAAGAGAAGAAGGCGGCAGAATTCGCTGCTCTGAAACAGAGAAACTTGTCAGTTGCAGAATATGAAGCTCAGTTTGCTAGACTATCCCAATATGCAACGCACTTGATATCCACCGAGAAGATGAAGGCCAAGCGTTTTATGAACGGGTTGAAGCTCCATTATATTAATCAGTTAGCACCTTTGAAAATTTAGACCTATGCAGAGATGGTGAGAAAAGCTCAAGTTCTTGAGGATACACTAGAAATGATCGAAAGGATTTGAGGAAAGAACCCTAAGAAAGAGCAGACCACTAGTTCTGGGAATTTCAAACCCAACAATGGCAAGAAGAGGCCCAATGGCGGGTCAAGTTTCTCACAGGATAAGAAGTCAAGGAACGACGATAAGAAGGCAGGGTTGGCTGCCTAGTCTAAGACTATTTGTAAGTTTTGTGACCGACCTGGTTACAAGATGGAGGAGTGTTGGCGCAAGCTAGGCACCTGTTTACGTTACGGAAGCTGGGACCATCGTATACCTGAGTGTCCCCTCTTGTCAGACCAAGCTACTCTGAATAAGCCACGGGGAGGCCAGAAGCGGCAGGGTAAGCTCCAAGCTCTACAGGAAACTGAGGCTGAAACCACTAAGGAGGGTGGTCTTGTTGAAGATACACTTATTGTCTCTGATAAGCCATCATTTGTTCTATTTGATATCGGAGCAACACATTCCTTTATTTCTCAGAGTTTTGCTAATTCCTTATCTGTGAAACCGGTATTAATGAATTCTCATTCTGAAATTTCAACTCCTATTGGTTCGGGTTCAACAATCAAATATTACTACCCCTCTAGTAAGATCCTGATTAATGGGCAGAATATGCCAGCTGATTTGATTTGTATGGCAATGAAGGATTATGATGTAATCCTAGGAGCTGATTGGTTGGCTAGAAATGAGACCAGTGTTCATTGTAGATCTAGCTCCGTGTCTTTTTCTGGACACCCCGAACTTTCTTTTGTTGGGGTTAAGCGCTCTAAATCCATGCCGCTCATTTCAGCTCTTCGAGCTGAGAAGTTGATGAAGAAAGGATGTCAGGCTTTCCTAGCTTTGATTTCTTTAACTAATAAGAAGGAGTTTGAGATTAAGGATATCCCTATTGTTCGGGATTTTCCAGATATCTTTCCAGAGGATTTACCAGGACTTTCGCCTGAGAGAGAGGTAGTCTTTTCTATTGATCTAATTCCTGGCGCGTCCCCTGTTTCTAAGGCTCCGTACCATATGTCTCCTGAGGAGTTAAGAGAATTGAAGAGGTAATTAATGGAGTTGCTCGAGAAGGGGTTTATTCACCCTAGTACATCCCTGTGGGGAGCCCCCGTGTTGTTCGTACGAAAGAAGGATGGTTCATTGCGACTGTGCATTGATTACCGGCAATTGAACCAGCTTATTGTCAAGAACAAGTATCCATTGCCGATGATAGATGAACTATTCGATCAGATAGCGAGAGAATTATATTTCTCAAAAATTGATCTTCCATCGGGATACCATCAGCTGCAGATCAAGGGCGAGGATATCTTTAAAACTGCCTTCCGTAGCAGGTACGGGCTTTTTGAATTTGTAGTAATGCCTTTTGGACTGACGAATGCTCCTGTAGCTTTTATGCAGTTGATGAATAGTGTGTTTTGGCCCTATCTAGATCAGTGGGTCGTGGTGTTTATTGATGATATTTTGATATACTCTAAGAGTGAGGAGGAGCATGCTGAGCACTTGAAGATGGCATTGAGATTATTGAGAGATCATCAATTGTATGTAAAGTTCAGTAAATGTGACTTCTGGATGCAAGAAGTGTCTTTTCTAGGACACATAATCACTAGGGAAGGAATCTCTGTTGACCCCTCGAAGGTGGAGGCAGTAAGAGATTGGGATAGGCCTACGACTGTCACTAAAGTAAGAAATTTTCTAGGCCTACTAGGTTACTATCGGAGATTCATTAAAGATTTCTCCAAGATTGCGGTACCCTTGACTAGATTAACCCGCAAGGAGAATCAGTTTGAGTGGTCGGAAGATTGTGAGCGGAGTTTCCAAACTTTGAAGGACTATTTGACCACTGCCCCTATTTTGGCTTTGCCTTCGGGAGAAGGAGGATTTGAAGTCTACATGGACGCTTTGGGTATTGGCTTGGGTTGCATGCTTATGCAGAATGGCAGGGTTATAGCTTATTCCTCGAGGCAATTAAGGAAGCATGAAGAGAATTATCCCGTCCGTGACTTGGAACTTGCTGCAGTAGTGTTTGCCCTGAAAATTTGGAGGCATTATTTATACGGAGAGGCTTTTACCGTGTTCTCTGATCATAAGAGCCTTAAATACTTGTTTTCTCAAAAGGAACTTAACATGAGGTAGAGAAGGTGGCTCGAGTATTTGAAGGATTTTGATTTCTCTATTGAGCACCATCCTGGGAAAGGTAATGTGGTGGCTGATGCTTTAAGCCGCAAGTCGATTGTAAGATTATCAAGTCTCATGTTGCAAGAATGGAGACTGCTGGAACAATTGGCTAGTTTAGACCTCAATGTTAGCAAGGATCGGGTCGTGATCGCTCAGTTTCAACTTCGTCCAGAATTATTTATGGAAATCAAGTCCCTGCAAGAAAATGATCCTATGTTGGTAGAAATCAAGGAGAGTCTGAAGAATAGACCAGATTTTATGTTAGCCAATGACGGCAGGTTATTATTTCAAGGGAGAACGTGTGTTCCTGATGTGGCCGAAGTAAAAGGCATGATCTTAGAAGAAGCCCATAGGTCCAAGTATATTATTCACCCTAGAGGTACTAAGATGTACCGAGATTTTAAAAGGATCTTTTGGTGGCCAAGTATGAAAAAAGAAGTGGTAGAATTTATGAGTAGATGCTTGGTATGTCAGCAAGTAAAAGCTGAACACTTCAGACCCGCTGGGAAGTTAAAGGCGCTCGATATATCACAATGGAAGTGGGAAAGTGTCGGTATAGATTTTATCATGGGTCTACCCAAGACTCATGGTGGATTGATGCAATATGGGTCATTGTTGATAGACTGACTAAGTCCACTCATTTCTTATCCATTAAGTCAAAATGGACAGTTGATGTTTTGGCTGCCCTGTATATGAAGGAAGTTGTAAGACTGCATGGAGTACCAGTAAGCATTGTGTCAGATAGAGACCCCATGTTTACTTCGCATTTTTGGAAATGACTGCAAGAGTCCTTGGGAACCCGTCTGAGTTTCAGCATTGCCTTTCATCCTCAGACAGACGGACAGACTTAAAGAACTAACCAAAATGTTGAAGATATGCTAAGAGCTTGCATGATTGATTTTGGAGGCAGTTGGCATGAGCACTTAGCTTTGATTGAGTTCGCCTATAATAATAGTTACCAGTCCAGTATCGAGATGGCTCCGTTCGAGGCACATTATGGGAGAAGTTATCGATCACCATTGTGTTGGGATGAGGTTGGAGAGAAGCAATGGTTGGGACTGGATCTCATTTCGGAATCATCCAAGAACATCCATATTATCCGAGATCATCTACAAGTTGCACAATTGAGGCAGAAAAGTTATGCTGATAGCCGAAGAAGGGCCTTGGAGTTTCAAGTAGGTGAGCATGTATTCTTGAAGGTTTCGCCTATGAGAGGAATTCGAAGGTTTGGCATTCGTGGCAAGCTAAGTCCAAGATACGTTGGCCCTTTCGAGATTTTGGAAAGAGTGGGAGAGGTTGCTTATAGATTAGCTTTACCACCTCAGTTACCTGGAGTACACAATATTTTTCACGTATCGATGTTACGGAAATATGTTTATGACCCCACTTACATCATTCAACATGCAGATCTGGAATTGAAAGGAGATTTGACGTATGAAGAAAAGCCAATCAAGATTTTGGATCGGAAGGAGCAACAACTCAGGAATCGTTCCATACATATGGTCAAAGTTCAATGGAGCCGGCGAGGGACCGAAGAAGCTACTTGGGAATCTGAAGATGCTATCCGAAGGTAATACCCCGATTTATTCCGAGGTCAGTTATCGTACTTCCCCATTTCAATAAGTGTAGTGAATTTGGAGGACCAAATTCCTTAAAGTGGGGGAGGGTGTAGTACCCCGAGAATTTATTTAAACAAGATTTCTAATTATCTTAATAATTTTTGCCTTATGTAATAAGAATCCCTTTTGGCTAAAATTCAATTAATTCATAAAAATATGGAAACATTATAATCACGTAGAGGACGAAACATTTAGACTATTTGTCTTCTGGGGTAAACCCTAATTTAAACTCTAACTAGGCCGAATAATGGGTTTAAAAGCAAAATCAGAGTTTAATCTAGCTAAACCTTGGATCGCCTAATTCTAGCCCAAATCGCGATGGTTTGAGCCCAAACTAGGCCCATTAGAAAGCCCTCGACTTGGGGCCCTAAAGCCCTCTCTTTCCTCGCGTTGAACCTAACCCTAAAATTCGAATTCGGTGGTGAACGGCGACGCACGACTTGGTCAAACGCGAATCTCGCGCGACCGACGGGTATGGACTCTATCCCCTCAATCGATCCTTTTAAAAATCTATTGATCCTATAAAACTGACCCTAACCCGACCTAGAATCGACGTTTGCTATGGCGGCCGACGAGGAGCACGATCGAGGGTGAATTCTGACGTGTTCTTGGAGGGTGTTCTTCGCTCATCCGGCGACCGGCGTTGTCTTCTTCCTTCGATTAAGGTAGGCAATCGTAACCCAAACCTAAAAAAAATATACCATTGGAAGCGCCTCTTAGTCCTCTTTAAATGCATAGAAAAATCCCCAAATTTCATCTTATATTGAGATCGTATGATAGGTTTTGGTAAGAGCATGTCAAACTAGGGTTTCTTCCATGCTTAGTTATACATGTGATCTAATCGTAGGCTATCTAGCGGGATAAATCCAAATTAAAAATGCCTAATCATGTGAAATCTTATGCTCTTTCCAACAGTTCTATTTTGCCCAAATTTTATGCATTGTACTTTGCAAATTTCTTTTAGCAATTAGAGTCCATCGTTGATCATCGGAGACCGGGCATGTCGATCTATTAGCAGTCGTAATAGGAATCGCTAGGGTCCCAAGCGGTCGAACGATTGACCGTTTGAGACATTCGGTGGTCGCCCGATAGACCGTTTACCCCTATTTTTCTAGCCTTGCAGATCGTCGGTCTAAGCGGTCCTTCGATAGACCGCTAGCCTCTGTTAGTGGTCCTCCCTAGTCCGTTTAGAGCCGTTGATTCATTGATTGTATGTTTTGATTAAGTTGATTATCTTGGTTAAGATGGCATGTGTAGGATAGAAACCCACACACAAAAATTTGGTAAATGATAGAATATATGAACTTGTTTAACTATATGAAATGGCTAATTTCTCTTTCATTCCATCATACTATGTGCTTTTACATGATTTTGGTGCAAAAATTTAAACTTGTATCAACATGTTGCAAATGTGAAAAATTTCTAGGAATTGTTTGACAGTCACTCCACTCCAGTGGTACTGACTGATCGATTCGCTACCATTTTCCGTTGCTTCATTACCCTTTAATCTTGTAATGGTTGGGACTCTCCGCCGGATACTCCTTCCGTTGGACTAGGACCTCCATTATGAGACCTCTGTAAGACCTCGTGAGCCTGGGATTCCCACTAGGACGCCGGGCAGGTTGTACCTTCAAGACCTGCACCAATCTCTCGATCAAATCGTCCATTTTACAGCCCAGAATTCTGGTCTATCTTGGCTTAAGGGCGACCCTGGGCTAGACCGTGTGGCGACTTAAGCGGTCCAGTCATGACCGTTTTCTTACTGGCCATGAGCCAGGTTCTACTGGTCGTCATTCCTTATCTCCATCAACCTAGCAATGTCTAAATTGATCTAATAGCCTCTGGCTTGACCTGGGAGGTGTGAGCTGGACCCTGGTTCAGTCCCATCATGTCTTGGGCAGGCTGGGAGCCCTTTTGGGTCGATTGATTCAATCTTACTGGGCCTAGGTTGTCGCAGTTGTCAATGGACCGTTTCAAGATGGGGCGGCCCAATGGGTGACCATTTACATTGCTGTGGCCCAGGGACCTTCTCGTGCGTGGCGGCCCTTGTGGACCGTTTTCATTTGTTAACGGCCCATCTAGGACCGTTTTATTCCTGCTTTTCGTGTCTTGTTCTTTTGGCCCAATAGCACTTGTAGCGGTCCATGTTAGACCTTTTTCGTCTTGTTGCGGCCCAGGTTTGACCGTGACTCATCCTGAAGCTTGTTTTACGTGTTTCTTGTATATTCTAAGCCGAGCCAAGATGGCTTATGGATTTTCATTCCATTATTGAGAACTTACTCAATCTTAGAGATTAAGTTGCATAGCTTAACCTTGGAATTCCTGACCGATTCTAATGATTGTCTAGATATTACTTGGGATCTTGGATCCACCAAATCAATGCCAACGCATCATAAGGGCCCGGTCTGGTCCTGGGAAGAGTGCCCGAAAAGTACTAGTGCCCCGGGGAGTTGTAATGACATGGTGAGGCATTGCACCGAGTGCATGACAAGCGTGTGTCTATGACATTCATCTCTTTTCCTCTATACATTTTATTAGATTCCTACATGGAATTTATCTCGATATGACTTGCTTGCGTGCTTGATCGGCCAATCTTCCTGGAATCGATATATCTTGATTCAGTACAGTCTAATAATTTCGTTCCATCAGTTCTTATGTAAACTTGTTTATCGTGTTAGTTCGCATGCGTAAATAGTTATTTAACTTGGTTAACTACTTAAACTTGCCTGCTATTGCCTACTGAGCGTTTGCTCACCCAATATTCCCCCCTTTTTCAGGTAGTTCAGGTGATGATACGCAAATAGACGGGGATGGGTAGGAGTGAAGTCTTTGGAGCGAGCCAGCTAGAAAGCTTCTTGGAGTGTCCTTAGATAGCTTGAGTCAAGAGTGTCATCATGATAAAATTTGTTTCGAAAATTGTAATTTTGGTTGTCCAGTTACTATTGAGCTGTAATGTTAAGAAGTCAGTGGATGATGGGGACTTTCTTGTTCCATTTAGTTGTTGATGGATATCAGAATTTATTTATGTTTCATTAGATCGGAATAAATGTTTTATAAGGAGGTTTCCTACCCTTTTGCTATTGTGTTATTTTTGTTATCTAAATGCTAACCTAAGGCACAACATGTCTGGAAATCAACATATTTTAAATTCTACTACCGCGTTCTAATTTTCGGCATCGGGGCGTGACAATAAAAAACCATGGGGTATGATGAACACTAGCGTTGCATTGCGTTGGGAGTACTTTTTTTATGAACGAGTGAAGATTCACGAGGCAATCTTGTGAAATTACATACTTGCTAGTATATTTTCGTTACATGACTTTCTAGTACATAGCCTTTATGGTTATGAAAAAGTACATTCTTGTTCATGAAAGGCCAAATTACATTCATGTTATATTCTTGGTTGATCATATTTCTAGTCTACATGAACTCTCATTGAAGTCCCGCGATCAATGACACCTAAGAGAGGGGTGAATTGGGTGTTTATAAATTTTAAAGAAACTTTTGGCCTTTTATAAAATATGTGATAAACTACTATTTAAGAGAATCAAATCTATTCACTCACAAATTGATTTAACAAATTTTATTTGGTGATGAGATAGATTATGCAAGGTGAACGAGGATAAAATCTGAACTATAATGTACACTCACACTCACGTAGAATGGGGGTAGACGAAATGGAACAAACCACACAATTCAAACACAATGCACATCGATTTTTAAGGTGGTTCGGATGCAACGACGGTAATCCTACGTCCACCCCTCACCAAACCCGGTGAGACTTCACTCGGGGATAAATCCCCAAATGGAAACGATGCTCCAACCACACACGCAGGACGACGCCTGCACACACACATGGGAACGCGCCCCAATACACACGCACACGCACACACACACACACACAAAATACAACAGATTTGCAGATAAATATTTTATTTAATTTTTTTATCAATTCAAAATTTTTTTTATGCAACGACGGTAATCCTACGTCCACCCCTCACCAAACCCGGTGAGACTTCACTCAGGGATAAATCCCCAAATGGAAACGACGCTCCAACCACACACGCAGGACGACGCCTGCACACACACACGGGAACACGCCCCAATACACACACACACGCGCACACACACACACACACACACACACACACACACACACACACACACACACACACACACACACACACACACACACACACACACACACACACACACACACACACACACACACACACACACACATACGGAGACGATGTCTCCAACACGATCCGACAACCGGATCACCAACACAAACACCCGCTACCACAAGTGCAGCAATCCACACACACGAGACAGAACGGATCTAAATAGACCCACACACACACACAAACGTAGATCTAGGAAGATCCAAGCACACACAAGAATCAAATACGACACACACACACACACACGACCACGGATCCAACAATGATCCACATACACACAAGTTCTTCAGTTTATGACGAACACAAATACAACACCCAAAACATAAAGATGATGAGGCTTAGTTTAGAAAACTCATGTTTTGGGTTCCCCTTGAATGCATGTTGAGGATCTTGAATGTATCTTCAATCTTCACTTGACCGGAGCTTCAATCCATGCTTGCTTAGCTTTTCTCCTTTCTTGCTTGCTTGGCTTATCTTCTTTCTCCCTTAGGCACACATCTTGGAATCCTTGCTTGCTTGGCTTCTCTTCTTTCTCCCTTAGGCACTCTTCTTGGAATCCTTGCTTGCTTGCTTTGCTCTTCTCTTCCTTGGAGGAGATTGGCTTCAGATATGCCTTCAATGGGTTGAGAATGGATGAAGAACACTTACTACTGTGGACATGCAAAATTGCACTCCCGTATCTCCCCAACTAGTCCAGCATCAACAACAACGTCAGTTGAAGAAGCTGTGAAGAAGGGAAGGGCCATCCGGACTCCCCGAACGCACACACACTATCGTGAAGCCATTTCTGAAGTCACGACGGTGAAGAGAAATCAACCACCAAGAGCCCCACAATCCATAGGCCTTGAAGAAAATCAAACGGACCACAAAATGCTCTTCAGCGGCACGCCCTGAGGCCTTCAGCGGGACGCCCTCAGTGGCCTTCAGCGGCACGCCCCTGGTGGCCCTTCAGCGGCACACCCGTTGCTCCCTTCAGCGGCACGCCCTTCTGGCCGTTCAGCGGCACGCCCTCCTGGCCTTCAGCGGCACACTCTCCTGGCCGTTCAGCGGCACGCCTTTTGGGCTCTTCAGCGGCACGCTTGCCGTGCCTTCCAGCAGCATGCCCTTTTGGCCCTCCCGCGGCACGCTTGTTGTGCCTGCTAGTGGTACGCCATTCAGGCTCTTCAACGGCACGTTCCGGCAGAAGAAATCTTACGCCCATGCCCTCGGGATTCTTGGTGTGCAGTGGACTTGCTGAGGTGTCGCCCGAGGAGAGGGCTACGCTGCCTACTCCTCCTGCCACCCAGGATAAGGGAGTCAACTCCCATTAAATGCCCGTCGGACGCTTCTCGCCTTCGGACGCTTCCGCCGTGGAGGATAAAAGCCCCTCTCCTTCGATACACAAAAGAGAGAGAGAGAGAGAGGCAGACGTAGAAGAGAAGAAGAGAAGAAGAGAAGAAGAAGAGGAGGGCAGGCTCTGCCTCCCCCTCCTGCTGCTCCGTCCACCGTCGTCCGTGCGAAGAAGAGAAGAGAAGAAGATAAGAAGAAGAGGAGGGGAGGCTCTGCCTCCCCCTCCTGCGGCTCCGTCCACCGCCGTCCGCACGAAGAGGAGAAGAAGAAGAGAAGAGAAGAAGAGAAGAAGAGAAGAAGAGGAGGGGAGGCTCCGCCTCCCCCTCCTACTGCTCTGTCCATCGCCGTCCGTGCGAAGAGGAGAAGAAGAAGAGAAGAGGAGAAGAGAAGAAGAGAAGAAGAAGAGGAGGGGAGGCTCTACCTCCCCCTCCTGCTGCTCCATCCACCGCCGTCCGTGCGAAGAAGAGAAGAGAAGAAGAGAAGAAGAGAAGAAGAAGAGGAGGGGAGGCTCTGCCTCCCCCTCCTGCTACTCCGTCCACCGCCGTCCGTGCGAAGAGGAGAAGAAGAAGAGAAGAGAAGAAGAGAAGAAGAGAAGAAGAGAAGAAGAGGAGGGGAGGCTCCCCCTCCCCCTCCTGCTGCTCCGTCCACCGTCGTCCGCGCAAAGAGAAAGAGAAGAAGGAGAAGAGAAGAAGAGTGGGTGGAGAGAGGGAGTGAGGTCCGGGAGGGGAGGAGTCCGTGCTCCGTCCCCCCCCCACGGCATCTTCTTTCCTTCTTTCTTTGTCCCCCTTTCTTTTCATCCCTTCTTTAGGGTTTGCCTCCTCCCGGGCATTTTCGCCTTCGTTCACATCCCGGCTGTGCCTTTGGTGGCACACCCCAACCAGCCCTCCAACGGCACAGTCCATTGGGCCCTCACCGGTGCACCTTACAACACCCTTCGCCGGTGCACCCTTCCTTGAACCCTTCGCCGGTACACCCTTTGACGCCCTTCGCCGGCACGCCCCTATGGGGCCTTCAGCGGCACACCCAGCAACTCTTCGCCGACACGCCTGTGATGGCCTTCGCCGGCACGCCCCCTTTTTCCGGCACGGTCCTAATGGCCTTCACCGGCACACCCTTGGTCTCCCTAGCCCGGCGCGCCCCTGACCGGTTCTAGAGAGGCTCCCCCTCCTTTTTTCCACCATTGCCTCCGAGTTTTCCGAGGTTTTATTAAGGTGTTGCCGCTCTCGGGCGCCCACCTCCAGTTGTCGGGTTCCGCCACTCCATGTGGGCGCGTTCCCTGTATCTCCCTTACGCTCGGGTCAAGGGGAGATGCTGCCGAATTTTTATTAGAAGTGATAATATATTAAAAGGTAAAAAGAAAGCAACAAACAAACGAAAAGAACAACGGTAAAACACTTTAACCAAGATAAGGGAACCACAATCAACACAAAGAGAGCCTAATCGAACGACAACTAAGCAACTTGAACATTCATCCTCATGGGAGAAAGAATGGATGATAATCAAGAGAAAGAGAGAAGAAACCCATGCAAACCGAATAAAAATCAAGGGGGGGAGAGAAAAGCAAAAGATATAAGAGTGGGAGCGGAGTGGGCCCCGTCGTCACCCTCATCCGATACGCCTGCTTGCCTTGGCCTTCCTCGGCACGCTTCTAGACCGGCACACCTTGCCAGGCCCTTCGCTGGTACTCCCTGCAATTGCTCTTCACCGGCGCGCCCCCAGCCCAGTTTCCCCGGCACGCTCCTTCCCCGGTACACCCCTTGGAACCTCTCGGCGGCACACTCGCCACGCCCTTTGCCGGTACACCCTGCAGTACCCTTCGCCGGCACGCCTCCTCTTCCTTCCCCGGCACGCTCCCATGGCCTTCGCCGGTACGCGCTTCCAGCTCCTTCGCCGGCACGCCCATCCTTGAACCCTCCGGCGGCACAACCCAGCACCTTCGCCGGTACAGCCTGGCCGCTCTTCGCCGGCACGCCCCTTTAGCCCCTTCCTAGCCCTCTAGCGGCCCACTCTCTCCGAATATATATATATATATATATATATATATATATATATATATATATATATAATATAATAATAATAATAAATCAATGCAAATTATGATGGATAAATAAATCTAAATATATATATATGAAATAAACAAAAAGGGTGTGAAATAGTAATAACAATAGTAAGAAAAGAGAAAAAAATATAATAATAATAATGAATGAAAATGGAGAAATCATTCAGAACAAATACATAAAAGGGAAATAACCGAATATATATATATATATATATATATATATATATATATATATATATATATATATATATGAAACCCAGATAAAAAAAATGGTAAAATCTGTATCGCAGCCCCCGTCTCTCCCGCGACCTGGTGCTGAAGGAACAACTGTCACGCCCCGAGCGCGGAAGATACCCGGAGATGCGCGACGTGTCTATATCAATCATGTCAATCAGAGTGGTCGTGTATTCGACACAAAGACAGAGATGCGCAAAATAGCAAGATAACCCAATCCTTTATTTCATAATGGATAGGCTATTACAAATCCAATACTCTGTTTAATAAAAAGAAAAGTACATAGTTGACTCGAGAAAACTATAGAAACAACTAGACGACACTTGTAGAAGCTCTATCACTTTCACTCTTGACTATTCCCATCCGATTGACTTCCATCGTCGTCGGACTTACCTGAAAAGTACAAGGGACAAACGGAATGAGCGAACGCTCAGTAGGAAATTATATCTCAAGTACTAGCAAGGGGTTTAAGTAATTACATTTTCATGAATGCAATAAAGCTATGCATGCTCGCATAAAACGACAGGATAGATAGAATGTAGTATCAAGGAAATAAGATGAACTTATCATGAACTTTCAACAAGATAACAAGTTTATTCGAGATATTCAAGCAAGTACATTTAACAAGTCATGTCAAGAACTTTGGCTATCATGTATCAAGCAAGTAAATTACCCTTTTTCGGGCCACGCATTTCATTTCATGTCAAGTACGAGTCAAGTACAAGATGTGTGTGGAATGTCCAATCAAGCAAGTCAAGTACTCGGTATAATGCCAGATACCTTATCATTTTAACTCCCATGGGCACAAGTACTTTCGGGTGCTCCTCCCAGGACCAGATCGGGCCCTATATGCGCAGGCATTTATCATGTGTTTTGACATCCACTCTTGTTTATATAGCCAATATAGAATTTCAATCATCAAGCTTGTAGACACGTATGACAACTTTGACAGAATAGAGTCCAAAAATATGACAAGGACATAGAATGGCGATCATAACGGTATAATCACGATATCGATAAAACTAGGTAGAATATGGTTCCTTTAACTTAGGTACCATGACAAATCAATATGGACATTCTTTATATAGAATTGAGGTCCACATAAACATAAGATCAAGCAAGATACCCTCATTCTTATCATAGAATTGGGGTTTACAAGAACGACATGATATGGCATGATATCATCATCCCATTAAGAATTTCTTATGATATACTCTTTGTATAATCATAAGGGCCGGTATACCATGTTTCTTTAGATTGACATGGCAAAAACTGTGTAATGGGTTTTTAGGGTACAACCAGCTCAGTCGGCCTTGAGGGAATCCAAGGCTACGAGGAGTCTTACGGAGGTCTCTATGACTAACTCGCTAGTCCAAAGGAACGGAATGTCCAATGGAGAGCTTGTATGTCAATGAGAGTTGAGTGTGATCGATAAATCAACATGAAACGTGGGACTATACTCACGGAGTGGAGAATAGTGCCGATATATATATATATATGTATAATATGAAACCATCGGTAATAGAATCAGGATAAAATCAGTTTACAGTAAAATAACGACTTAAGTAAAGTCGTGTATTGAATAATTAACGCCTAACAGAAGGGCGTTTACATATATTGCCAATTTGCAGAATTTCCATTATTTCATTAATTTATCAAAAACACGCCTTTCCTGGGGGCGTTTCTTCAAAGTTGACGACTGCAGAGGCAGGCGTCTCATTATTTACATATTCGACAGGATATAATTATTCTCAGAAATTTATCAAAAACGCGCCCTTGAAAGGGGCGTTACTTTCTAATTCCATTTTACAGAATATGTGAATTTCAGGATTTTAACAGATACACGCCCTAGGAAGGGGCGTTACTTTTCCGATTCACGCCTTGTTCTGGGGCGTTAGAATATGGAAAACGGCTTTGTCCAAGTCGTGAATTTCAAGGAATTTATGATATTTTAATAAATAATATTTCGAGAGACAGGAGACATGTCATGGCAGTAAATTTTAACAGGAATTCACAGAGTCATGCAAGATATTAAAAATCATTATTTCATATGTATTGTAATTTTTAAACAGGATCAATTATTAATCACATGCGATTCTTATGAAATTAACGCCTGCGTAGAGGGCGTCAAATATTAAATTGACGACCACTAGCATGGTCGTTCTTTTAAATTAGCGCCCTAATCAAGGGCGTTTCTTTCAAAATTTTGCAGAAAACGTAATAAAACCTTATAAACAGTATGCATGCCATGCTCATATACGTATGTATAGATATCTTGCATTAATTCTTATTTGGGCTACAATAACTTGAGAAAATCCTACCTTTTGATTCGAAGACAACCGTGAGGGGTTTTGACTAGAAGAAGATGATGCTTTGCTACGCTCCTGAAGACAACGGCTACTGGATGATGGAAGAAGATGTTGGCTTCGATTGTAGAAGAAGAACTCTGAAGGTTATAGATGAGTCCCGATTGCAAAACCTATAGCGGGCACGTCAAAGGTATCAACATCTTTGTACTTAGTCGTTGGAGGCGAAGGAAGAATACTTACTGTTGTTCTTCACGACGTCCAAGCCTCTTAAACTGTAGAAAAGAAGAAGAAGAATAATCAATATTCTTCATGCATCATGGAAGAAGATTATCAGAAAAAAAAAAACTCACTGTTCGTCAACTTACCGTAGCAGGCGAATGATCAAATAGGTTTAGGGTTGGATCGAACAGGCTTATTTATAGGATATTGAAGTCCTAACAAGAGTAGGGTTTGATTGAGGGTAGTATATCCCTAATAGAGTCCTTACTCTAATAGACACTTACTAGATTAGGTTGATCTTCCCTGGATAAGCTCTGGGTTCGAACGGTTCACGAACTGAATTAACGCCTTAGGTCAGGGCGTGTATTCTTTAATTGACGCCTTACTTTAGGGCGTTTCTTAGAAAGCGCCTTGAAAAAGGGCGTTTCGTGTTTTAAAACACGCCCAAGATAGGGGCGTTTCTTTTACTTACCCATTTGGTCGCATGAGAACTGACGACCGTATGTGTGGGCGTCCTTTCTTTAATCACGCCATGGATAGAGGCGTTTCTTTATAAATTAACGCCTTAATAAGAGGCGTTATTTTTAATTTGTTTTATTTCGTCCAATTAACCCTATTCCTTTTATATATATATTACTTCTGTAATATATATGTTTTAATTCATTTCAATTATTCATTTATTAGGGTTGCTACACCCTCCCCCACTTAAAAAGAATTTGGTCCCCAAATTCAATATATATATAATTATACGTGGAGAGTGTAGGACATATACCTCTTAGAATAACTCGGGAAATCGTTTCTTCATAGATTCTCGGTCTCCCATGTCGCTTCGCGTTCAGGATTCTTATTCCATTGCACCTTAAGCATGGGAATAACCTTATTCCTTAGAGCTCGTATTTCTCGATCTAATATCTTTAAAGGCCTCTGTTCATATGTGAGATCTTTCTGGATCACCAGATCTCCATGCTCAATAATATGTGACGGATCGTGCACATACTTCTTCAACATAGATATGTGAAATACATTGTGTACCTCGGACAACTGAGGAGGCAACGCGATGCGATAAGCAACCTCGCCAACTCTTTCGAGTACCTCAAATGGTCCGATGAATCTTGGCGTAAGCTTGCCCTTAACACCAAATCTTCGTATGCCACGTCCAGGCGATATCTTGAGAAATACATGATCTCCGATTTGGAATTCAAGATCTCTCCTTCTTGTATCAGCATAAGCTTTTTGTCTCGTCTGAGCAACTTGCAATCTTTCTCTGATTACTTGTATCTTCTCAGTTGTATCCCTTACCATGTCTGGACCTAATAGTTGTTTCTCTCCAACTTCGTTCCAACATATGGGAGATCGGCAACTCCTTCCGTATAAGGCTTCGAAAGGTGCCATTTGGATACTAGCTTGGTAGCTATTATTATATGCAAATTCAACTAAAGGTAAGTGGTCATGCCAGCTTCCTCCAAAGTCAATAATGCATGCTCTCAGCATATCTTCAGCAACTTGATTAGTTCGCTCGGTCTGACCATCCGTTTGTGGGTGAAAGCTGTACTAAAGTTGAGCCTTGTTCCCAACGAATGTTGTAATCCCTTCCAAAAATGAGAAGTAAAACGGGGATCTCTGTCAGACACGATTGAGACAGGAATTCCATGTATCCTGACTATTTCCTTGATGTACAGTGCAGCTAGCACATCAATTGACCATCGGCTTTTTATTGGCAAGAAATGTGCCGATTTAGTTAATCGGTCAATGATAACCCAGATTCCATCATGTCCTCCTTTAGATTTAGACAAACCCATGATGAAGTCCATACCAATATCCTCCCATTTCCACTTAGGAATATCTAGAGGATGTAGTTTTCCCGCAGGCTTTTGGTGTTCCGCCTTGACCTGTTGGCATGTGAGACAGCGCGATACATAGTCCGCTATTTCTCTTTTCATATTAGGCCACCAAAAGTTCCTCTTTACATCTTGGTACATTTTGGTTGATCCTGGATGAATAGTGTACCTTGATCTGTGAGCTTCATCTAAGATCTTCTTCTTTAATTCCGGACAATCAGGTATACAAGTTCTATCTTTGAATAATAACCTTCCCTCGGAAGTTAGTTGAAAATCAGATTGTCCTTCTAATCTGCCTTTGATTTCCACTAACATAGGATCATCATCCTGAAGTGCTTGTATCTCAGATAATAAGTCTGACTGTACGCTTACATGAGATAGTGTGATAAATTTGGCTTCCGTGTCCAAGCTTATATTGAGCTCGGAGAATTGTTCAAGTAACCTCCATTCTTGCATCATACAATTTGCTATCATTGCTCTCGGCTTTCGACTAAGGGCGTCAGCAACATAATTACCCTTTCCGGGATGGTATTGTATATTGAAGTCGAAGTCCTTGAGATATTCTAGCCAGCGTCTTTGTCTCATGTTTAGCTCCTTTTGTGAAAATAGATATTTGAGACTTTTGTGATCGGAGTATACAGTAAACTGTACTCCACATAAGTAGTGTTTCCATATCTTTAGGGCAAATACTACCGCGGCCAGTTCTAAGTCATGGACGGGGTAATTCTCCTCATGCTTCTTCAGCTGACGTGAAGAGTATGCTATGACCTTTCCTTGTTGCATTAGGACACATCCGAGGCCAATGCCAGAAGCATCAGTGTAGACCTCGAATTTCTCTCCTTCTATCGGTAGAGCTAAGACCGGAGCTGTGGTGAGATGATTTTTGAGAGTTTGAAAACTTCTTTCACATTCCTCACTCCATTCGTATCGGATCTCCTTGCGAGTTAACCTTGTAAGGGGCACGGCGATCTTAGAGAAATCTTTGATGAATCGCCGATAATAGCCTGCAAGACCTAAGAAGCTTCTGATCTCGCTTGCATTAGTGGGTCTTTCCCAGTTTCTTACAGCTTCAACCTTTGACGGATCTACAGATAAACCGTCATTGGATATGACATGTCCGAGAAAAGCCACTTCTTCAAGCCAGAACTCGCATTTGCTGAGTTTAGCATATAATTGATTTGTCCTCAAGACTTGCAATGCAATCCTCAAATGCTCCTCATGTTCTTCCTTAGTCTTAGAATATATCAATATATCGTCAATGAAGACTACTATGAATTGATCCAAGTAAGGCCTGAATATGTTATTCATTAACTGCATAAAGGCAGCAGGGGCATTTGTTAGTCCAAAAGGCATAACAACAAATTCGTAATGGCCATACCTGCTTCTGAATGCGGTCTTGTGAATGTCATCATCCTTGATTCTTAATTGATGATATCCCGACCTGAGATCAATCTTGGAGAAATATTTGGATCCTGAAATCTGATCAAATAACTCATCGATTCTCGGCAGTGGATACTTGTTCTTGATAGTAAGATGATTCAACTGTCGATAGTCGATACACAATCTCATGGATCCATCCTTCTTCTTTACAAATAAGACTGGTGCTCCCCACGGGGAAGTACTTGGTCTAATAAACCCTTTTCGGATTAGTTCCATCAACTGCTCCTTCAACTCCTTGAGTTCAGCAGGGGACATTATATATGGTGCCTTTGAAACAGGACCAGCACCAGGGACTAAGTCAATGGTGAAGGCCACTTCTCTTTGAGGGGGTAATCCCGGCAATTCTTCCGGAAATACGTCTGGAAATTCTCGCACTACCTGAATGTCCTCTATCTTGGTTTCTTTAGCTTCTTTAATAGTGACAAAAGCAAGGAAGGATACACATCCTTTCTTGACGAGCTTGCTTGCTCGAAGAGCCGAAATAAGAGGGGATTTGCTTCGACTCTTAGGACTAGTATAAGTCAGTTCCGGAAATTCCTTGAAAACAATCTTGCTATCACGGAAATCAACCGTTGCCTGGTATTTGGATAACCAATCTGCTCCTAGTATAACATCATACTCTTTTAGATCTAAGCAGATAAGATCAATAGGAAAATTCTTTCCTCGAACCAATACCTCACAGTTTTGGTAATGATGTGTGATATCCGTCTCGTTTCCGAGAGGAGTAGACAATATTAACTTCATCCATTCTGGTTCTAGAGGTAATGGGTCAACAAACTTCTTGGAAATAATGGAATGCGATGCACCAGTATCAAATAAAACATGTGCATATTTGGAACAAATTTTTAATGTACCTTCCACCAATCCGCCTTCTTCTTCTGGTTCGGTCTCTTGGATTGCATGAAGACGAGCATTCTTTGTCACTGGACGTTTACCCTCACCGGCTTGGTCATTCATTAATGGACAATCGGGAATCCGATGTTCACGACTCCCACAACGGAGACATGCTCCTAATTTCCTCCAGCATTCTTCTGTTTTGTGACCAGCCTTGTCGCAATGCTTGCATACTACGTTTGAAGGTGTAGTGGTGATAGAGAAAGGCTTGGATTTCTTGAACTTCTGATCTTGAGAGGAAGAACCTCCATTATTGGGCCTCTTCTTAAGTTGGGTTTAAAAGAACCCGAACTTGTGACTTGCTCCTTTTTGTCTTTCCCACGGATCCTATCAGATAGTTCCGTGGCATCTTCAAGCAACTGAGCTCGGCGCACTATTTCAGTATAAACTTGAATATCCATAGGCGCCAGTTGAGTAATGTAGTGGGGCCTAAGCCCATTAAGAAATCTACGGGCTTTCATCTTTTCCGTGCTAATTAAATGCTTAGCATATCTAGACAGTCTAGAAAACTGTGCTTCATAATCAGCCACCGATAAAGATCTTTGCTTTAATGCGGCAAATTCGGCGGCCTTCTTTTCCTGGACCCTATCAGAGAAATATTTGGCGTTGAAATATTCAACGAATTCACCCCATGTAACTTGAGTTGGGTCAATAGTAGCTTCAATCGACTCCCACCAGCATCTAGCATCCTTTTCTAACTGGAAAGTAGCTAATAAGACTTTGTCCTGATCCGTGCATTGCATAACACGGAATATACGTTCAATCTCCCGAACCCAATGCTCGGCATCGTCTGGATCGGTCGATCCCATGAACTTCGGGGGATTCATATTCTTGAATGCTTGGTGTAAGCTTCCAGCTCGTGGAGCACCACCTTGTGCTACCTGTTGTAGCACTTGGGTCATCCCTTGAAGGGTACGCTGCATGTTGCGCCATTGAGCACGTTCGGCAGCCATTATCCTACAATTACAATAGCTATGTTAGTATTATATCACTATGATCTTGTAAAGGACTCATTGATCATTTAACCCTTGGTTCTACCCACTCTCACTTGGTTAAAGGTTTTGAAACCTATCCTTGGACTTGGGTTTCCTAGGAATTGAATAACCTTAGGCTCTGATACCACAAAGACTGTCACGCCCCGAGCGCGGAAGATACCCGGAGATGCGCGACGTGTCTATATCAATCATGTCAATCAGAGTGGTCGTGTATTCGACACAAAGACAAAGATGCGCAAAATAGCAAGATAACCCAATCCTTTATTTCATAATGGATAGGCTATTACAAATCCAATACTCTGTTTAATAAAAAGAAAAGTACATAGTTGACTCGAGAAAACTATAGAAACAACTAGACGACACTTGTAGAAGCTCTATCACTTTCACTCTTGACTATTCCCATCCGATTGACTTCCATCGTCGTCGGACTTACCTGAAAAGTACAAGGGACAAACGGAATGAGCGAACGCTCAGTAGGAAATTATATCTCAAGTACTAGCAAGGGGTTTAAGTAATTACATTTTCATGAATGCAATAAAGCTATGCATGCTCGCATAAAACGACAGGATAGATAGAATGTAGTATCAAGGAAATAAGATGAACTTATCATGAACTTTCAACAAGATAACAAGTTTATTCGAGATATTCAAGCAAGTACATTTAACAAGTCATGTCAAGAACTTTGGCTATCATGTATCAAGCAAGTAAATTACCCTTTTTCGGGCCACGCATTTCATTTCATGTCAAGTACGAGTCAAGTACAAGATGTGTGTGGAATGTCCAATCAAGCAAGTCAAGTACTCGGTATAATGCCAGATACCTTATCATTTTAACTCCCATGGGCACAAGTACTTTCGGGTGCTCCTCCCAGGACCAGATCGGGCCCTATATGCGCAGGCATTTATCATGTGTTTTGACATCCACTCTTGTTTATATAGCCAATATAGAATTTCAATCATCAAGCTTGTAGACACGTATGACAACTTTGACAGAATAGAGTCCAAAAATATGACAAGGACATAGAATGGCGATCATAACGGTATAATCACGATATCGATAAAACTAGGTAGAATATGGTTCCTTTAACTTAGGTACCATGGCAAATCAATATGGACATTCTTTATATAGAATTGAGGTCCACATAAACATAAGATCAAGCAAGATACCCTCATTCTTATCATAGAATTGGGGTTTACAAGAACGACATGATATGGCATGATATCATCATCCCATTAAGAATTTCTTATGATATACTCTTTGTATAATCATAAGGGCCGGTATACCATGTTTCTTTAGATTGACATGGCAAAAACTGTGTAATGGGTTTTTAGGGTACAACCAGCTCAGTCGGCCTTGAGGGAATCCAAGGCTACGAGGAGTCTTACGGAGGTCTCTATGACTAACTCGCTAGTCCAAAGGAACGGAATGTCCAATGGAGAGCTTGTATGTCAATGAGAGTTGAGTGTGATCGATAAATCAACATGAAACGTGGGACTATACTCACGGAGTGGAGAATAGTGCCGATATATATATATATATATGTATAATATGAAACCATCGGTAATAGAATCAGGATAAAATCAGTTTACAGTAAAATAACGACTTAAGTAAAGTCGTGTATTGAATAATTAACGCCTAACAGAAGGGCGTTTACATATATTGCCAATTTGCAGAATTTCCATTATTTCATTAATTTGTCAAAAACACGCCTTTCCTGGGGGCGTTTCTTCAAAGTTGACGACTGCAGAGGCAGGCGTCTCATTATTTACATATTCGACAGGATATAATTATTCTCAGAAATTTATCAAAAACGCGCCCTTGAAAGGGGCGTTACTTTCTAATTCCATTTTACAGAATATGTGAATTTCAGGATTTTAACAGATACACGCCCTAGGAAGGGGCGTTACTTTTCCGATTCACGCCTTGTTCTGGGGCGTTAGAATATGGAAAACGACTTTGTCCAAGTCGTGAATTTCAAGGAATTTATGATATTTTAATAAATAATATTTCGAGAGACAGGAGACATGTCATGGTAATAAATTTTAACAGGAATTCACAGAGTCATGCAAGATATTAAAAATCATTATTTCATATGTATTGTAAATTTTTTTTTAAACAGGATCCATTATTAATCACATGCGATTCTTATGAAATTAACGCCTGCGTAGAGGGCGTCAAATATTAAATTGACGACCACTAGCATGGTCGTTCCTTTTAAATTAGCGCCCTAATCAAGGGCGTTTCTTTCAAAATTTTGCAGAAAACGTAATAAAACCTTATAAACAGTATGCATGCCATGCTCATATACGTATGTATAGATATCTTGCATTAATTCTTATTTGGGCTACAATAACTTGAGAAAATCCTACCTTTTGATTCGAAGACAACCGTGAGGGGTTTTGACTAGAAGAAGATGATGCTTTGCTACGCTCCTGAAGACAACGGCTACTGGATGATGGAAGAAGATGTTGGCTTCGATTGTAGAAGAAGAACTCTGAAGGTTATAGATGAGTCCCGATTGCAAAACCTATAGCGGGCACGTCAAAGGTATCAACATCTTTGTACTTAGTCGTTGGAGGCGAAGGAAGAATACTTACTGTTGTTCTTCACGACGTCCAAGCCTCTTAAACTGTAGAAAAGAAGAAGAAGAATAATCAATATTCTTCATGCATCATGGAAGAAGATTATCAGAAAAAAAAAAAACTCACTGTTCGTCAACTTACCGTAGCAGGCGAATGATCAAATAGGTTTAGGGTTGGATCGAACAGGCTTATTTATAGGATACTGAAGTCCTAACAAGAGTAGGGTTTGATTGAGGGTAGTATATCCCTAATAGAGTCCTTACTCTAATAGACACTTACTAGATTAGGTTGATCTTCCCTGGATAAGCTCTGGGTTCGAACGGTTCACGAACTGAATTAACGCCTTAGGTCAGGGCGTGTATTCTTTAATTGACGCCTTACTTTAGGGCGTTTCTTAAAAAGCGCCTTGAAAAAGGGCGTTTCGTGTTTTAAAACACGCCCAAGATAGGGGCGTTTCTTTTACTTACCCATTTGGTCGCATGAGAACTGACGACCGTATGTGTGGGCGTCCTTTCTTTAATCACGCCATGGATAGAGGCGTTTCTTTATAAATTAACGCCTTAATAAGAGGCGTTATTTTTAATTTGTTTTATTTCGTCCAATTAACCCTATTCCTTTTATATATATATTACTTCTGTAATATATATGTTTTAATTCATTTCAATTATTCATTTATTAGGGTTGCTACAGCAACAATGCCGCCCTTCCAGGTTGGGCCTGAGTCTTGGGAATTATCTCGAAATGACCATGACCCGACCCCACCTCGGGCCGACATTCCGATTAAGTCGGACTCGTTTCTCAGGCCGGATCCCTTCCGAGCCGCTACTAAAATTGCCGCACGCTCGGCATACATTTGTACGGGGTTGTTTCTACCTACGTCGTACCTTCAATACGGACCTGCGTCCGAACATGAAAAGGTCCGTGAGTGACCGACAAAAATCGGAATAGAACGAGATGGCTCCCGTCATCCCTGGACCCTTTGCATGGGAATGTCAACGAGGCCTCCGTGGGCCACGCTTAGACCTCGGGTCCGTCCCGATTATGGCCATTGTATGACCCATATCCTCGGCCTATAGCCCGCTCCCTCCGAACACGTTTTGGTTTTAGAATATAGTCTCGGGACTATTCCCCGTTGTCCCCCCCCCGGCACCGGAAATATTAATGATGCCCACGCATGCCCCGTTTGGACCGCGGGAGGCACCCCTGGTATGGTCCTGACTCGATCTCGCACCGCGCTGATAAATTCACTAGTTTCCTTCCATACTAGCCGAGATTTAACCGAATGTTTTCAGTACCTCGGAATAATATATTCACCGTACCCCGGCATACATATGTTCCAGGTCCTCCCGCGATGATTACGATATTCTCAAGCCGGACACATGTCCGAATATTAAACGGTCTCCCGAACGACCGACACGTTTCGGACCCTCGCTTCCCTAGACGCGGGGCTTTCCAGCTGATTCAAGGGATATACCCCCGTTGCCCCTTGGCACCGGAAACATTAATGACGCTCATGCGAGCCTGACTTCGACCGCGGGGGGCCCACAGTAGTATGGTCGCAGCTTGCTCTTGCACCGGGCCAACAGATTTACTAGTTTTTGACCGCTTCAACCGAGGTTTTGCCGAACGCTTTCCGTCCTTCTGAATAATAAATCTGCCGTACCTCGGCATACATGCACTCTGGTTTCCCCGTGATGATCGCGCTTTTCTCGAGCCGGACATTCGTCTGAATATTAACTGGTTAGTACACGACCGACATGACCGCGAATGTTTTCTTCTCACCCTCATACGGGGATTTTAATGCTTCCTAATAGGCCTTCCCATGCAATTAATTTCCTGGCCATGAGGCCCTGATTCTCGGTGATTAATCAAGGGTGTTCCCTCGTATGGGGGATGTAAATGACGTCGTGACCTTTATGGCGCGGCGGGTTTTGGTCCCGACACGAACCACACAATCGTCTGACCAAGTCAGATCGAGCGCACCATGGGCTCTTCGGAGCCCGAATACGTTGCCACTTCGTGACTGGCACGCCCACGCACTTAATAAACCAATAAACGAATGCGCCAATGATTTAAGCAAAAAGTGCGTCCACAAGTCTGGCACGCCCAGTGGGAGCAAACCACCCTTCATCTCTTCGCCGAGATTCAGGGCCTCATGGCCCCCTAATAAATGATGTTTGCCTGCTTTGATGAATTGCATGTGCTGTCTTCGCCTGCCCTATAGGGAGAAAAGCCACTAGGCGCAATCATCTTCGTGGCCTCGGAGATGCTACCCCGGGGCACATGCAGCTTCCAGGGATTGTGGAGGCCGCCACTAAAAAAAAGGAGAGAAGAAGGGAGGGGAAATCAAACCCCCCTGTCCTCAAGAAGAAAGAGAAGAAAAGGAGAAAAGAAGAAAAGAAGAAAAGAAGAAAAGAAGAAAAGAAAGAAGCAAAAAAGGAAGAGAAAGAATCGGCGAGAGAGGGTTGTACGGCCATATCCGCCGACACCCGTGCTAAAAAAGGGATTACCACTGTGGCATTGGTGCGGTGGAGCGAACCACTCATCCCCTCCTTGGGGGGGGGGGGTGAGCGCTCTCCTGCGCTCCCACCTTGGCCTATCATGCAAAAAAAAGGAGAAGAAAAGAAAAGAAAAGATAAAAGGAAGGGTTGGCAAGCATCGCCGACCAAAAGAACAAGAAGAAGGACGGCATCCCGCCTGGCTCCAGGAGGCTCCAAGTCCGCGGTGCAATGACCCGGCCCATTCCTCCTTCCTGCTGCCCCTGTCCGGCATAAGGCGACCCGTCGAGTGGCTGTTAGAAGATCCAACAAACTACAATCATGGCTTGATGAATTGCTGCCCGTTGTGGGGAATGCTTTATAGTAATGAGGCCAAGCACGGCCACCACTCCCGAAGAGAGCATGCATATACCCCGCCACGGGGAATAAGAAGAAGAAATATACCCCGCCATGGGGGCATAAGATGCAAGAAAAGCTATACCCCGCCATGGGGGCATAGGAAGCAACAAAGAATTCACCCCGGCCCGGGGGCATAAGAAATAAAGAATACACCCCAGACTTAGGAGAATCTGAAGAAGAAACATAAACCCCGCACGGGGGCATGAGAAGCAAAAGATACAGCCCGCCTTGGGGGCATAAGCAGCATACTCCACCCCGCCATGAGGGCGGAAGAAGCCAAGACTCTACCCCGTATGGAGGCACATGAAACAAAAAAGGGCACACCCCGGCTTAGGGGAATACGAAGAGAAATGTACCCTACCATGGGGTAGAAGAAGCAGAAAACTCTCCCCCGATATAGGGGCATAAGAAGTAGCAGAATATACACCCCACCTTGGGGGCACCAAAAAGCAAAACATACCCCCACTGAGGGGGCGTTTGAAGAAGAAACACACCCCGCCTGGGGGCATGGAAGCCAAAAGAAGACACCCCGGCTTAAGGGGGGGCATTTAAAGAAGCAACACACCCCGCTTAGGGGCACATAAGCATAAGAAGAAGAGACTGCCCCGGCCTGGGGTCATGAGAAGAAGCAGAGTTTCACCCTGGCTTAGGGGCATATGAAGAGAAGTGTACCCCACCCTGGGGCATAAGAGGCAGAAAAATCAACCCCGACTCAGGGGTAACTGAAGAGAAATTCACCCCGCCTCGGGGGGCACAAGAAGCAAGAATTCCACCCCCGCCATGGGGGCACAAGAAGCAACACCCCCGATTCGGGGGGCATGTGAGACAAAGAATACGCCCCGGCTTAAGGGCATTTAAAAAATACATACACCTCCGCCTCAGGGGGGCATAAGAAGCAAGAGAATACACTCCATCCTGGGGGCATATGAAGCGAAAAGAATGCACCCCGACCGGGGACATACGAGGAGAAATATACCCCACTCTGGGATAGAAGAAGCAGAAGAATCTACCCCGACCTAGGACACAACAAGCAACAAAGAGACACCCTGCTCTGGGGACATATGAAGAGAAGCACTCCTCCGCCTTCAGGGGTAGAAGTAGCAGAATTCACCCCCACCGCGGGGGGGGGGGGGTATAAGAAACAAAAGACACGCCCCGTGCCAGGGGCATATGTAGAGAAACTCACCCCGCCATGGGGGCATAAAAGGCAGAAGAACCCACCCTGGCTTAGGGGTATTTGAAGAAGAAACAAAAGATATACCCCACCTGGGGGCATAGAAGCCATGAAGAGTATACCCCGGCTTGGGGGCACTTGAAGAGAGCTGCACCCCGCCTTGGGGGCATCTGAAGAAGAAACATACCCCACCTGGGGGCATAGAAGCCGTGAAGAGTATACCCCGGCTTGGGGGCATTTGAAGAGAGTCCACCCCGGCTCCGGGGCATTTGACGAAGAAACTCACCCCCGCTCTAGGGGCATATGAGACAAAACCATACCCTGATTTAGGGGCATTTGAAGCAAGTACCTCACCCCACCTCAGGGGGCATAAGAAGTGAAAGATATACCCCGACCTGGGGACACATGAAGAGCATCCACCCCCCCCTCTGGGGGCATAAAAAAAAGAGATACATTCCGCCCTTGGCGCATAAGGAGCAGAAACATCTATCCTGACCCGGGGCACAGAAGCGAAGAGAGATACATCCCGACATGGGAGTATATGAAGAAATGTATGCCTCGCTCTAGGGGCATTTGAAGAAGAACTACCCCCCCCGCTCTGGGGCAGAAGAAGCATAAAAATCTACCCCGACCGGGGGCGCAACAAGCAACAAAGATATCCCCTCGTGCCGGGGACATATGAAGAGAAGCACTCCTCCGCCTTCAGGGGTAGAAGAAGCAGAATTCACCCCCGCCATGGGGGGGTTTAAGAAACAAGAGACACACCCCGTGCCAGGGGCATATATGGAGAAACTCACCCCGCCATGGGGGCATAAAGAGCAGAAGAACTCACCCTGACTTAAGGGTATTTGAAGAAGAAACATACCCCACCTGGGGGCATAGAAGCTGTGAAGAGTGTACCCCGGCTTTGGGGCATTTGAAGAAAGCTACACCCCGGCTTGGGGGAATTCGAAGAGAGCTACACCCCGATCCGGGGGGCATAGAAAGAGAAGAATACACCCCGCCTGGGGGCACAGAAGCGAAGAGGCAAAACACACCCCTAAAGGGGGGGGGACGCATACGAGGTAAAGCTACACCCCAACTTGGGGGCACACTAAGAGAAATACACTCCAGCGCAGAGGCATTAATGAGAAAAGAAGAAAAGAAAAGAAAGAAAAAGAGACACATAAGGCAGGCGTGGTCTCCGAGCCCGCCTCATCCCACAAAGGAAGAGAAGAAAAGAAAGAAAAGAGACATGAGGCAGACGTGGTCTGTGAACCCGCCTCTTTACGAAAAGGGGGGGGGGGACAGTCGTGAGGCAGACGTGGTCTTCGAGTCCGCCTCATCACACAAAAGAGGAAGAGAAGAAAAAAAGAGACATGAGGCAAACATGGTCTTTGCACCCGTCTCTCCACAAAGGAAGAAGAGAAGAAAAAAAGGGACATGAGGCAAACATAGTCTTTGCACCTGCCTCCCCGTAAAAGAAGAAGAGAAGAAGAAAAAGAGCAATTACGAGGCAAACATGGTCTTTGCACCTGCCTCTCCACAAAAAAAGAAGAGAAGAAAAGAAAGGAAAGATACACGAGGCAAACATGGTCTTTGCACCTGCCTCTCCACACAAAAGAAGAAGGGAAGAAAAGAAAGAAAAGAGACATGAGGCAGACGTGGTCTTCGAACCCGCCTCTTTACATAAGAGAAAAAAAAGAACAGTCATGAGGCAGACGTGGTCCTCGAACCCGCCTCATCGTACAAGAGAAGAGAAGAAAAGGAAGAAAAGACACGTGAGGCAGACGCGGTCTTTGCACCCGCCTCTCCACACAAAAGAAGAAGAGAAGAAGAGAAAGAAGAGTCATGAGGCAAATATGGTCTTTGCACCTGCCTCTCTACAAAAGAAGAAAAGAAGAAGGAAAAGAGAGACGGGAGGCGAACATGGTCTTTGCACCTGCCTCTCCGTAAAAGAAGAAGAGAAGAAGAGAAAGAACAGTCATGAGGCAGACGTGGTCCTCGAACCCGCCTCATCGCACAAGAAGAAGAGAAGAGAAGAAAGAAAAGACACATGAGGCGAACATGGTCTTTGCACCCGCCTCTCCTCACAAAAGAAGAAGAAAAGAGGAGAAAGAAGAGTCACGAGGCAGACTGTTACCCCCGACCTTCGGTCATCCAACAAATAGAAACCAACTAAACCTTCCGCCGACGGGGCATTAAACTGACTAGACCTTCCACCGACGGGGCATTAAATCGACTAAACCTTCCGTTGACGGGGCGTTAAACCAACTAAACCTTTCGCCGATGGGGCGCTAAACCAACCAACTTTCAGCCATCGGGGCTTCATGCCGACAGCTACCCCTTCATCGGCCTTCGGGTCGACGACTATCTAATTATCGGCCTTCGGGCCGACAGCTACCTCATCATCGGCTCCTAGTCGACAACTGTATAATCATCGGCCTCCTAGCCGACATCTACCTCATTTTCGGCCTTCGGGCTGACAGCTACCTCATCATCGGCCCCCGAGCTGACAGCTACCTCATCATCGGCTCCTGGCCGACAGCTACCTCATCATTGGCATCCCAGCCGACAGCTTCCCAGTTAAAAAAATAGACCTCTCTCTTTGGTTCGGATCCTTCCCCGGCCAGAGAACAATAGAATAAACCTTCCATTTTGGTTCGGACCCTTCCCCCGGCCAGGGAACAAAAGGGGACCCTTCTCTTCGGCTCTCATATCTTGCTACCCGACGCCCTTTGGTTCAGCCACTTCGGCCAAGGCCCACTATCAGGATTAATCCACCCGTCCCACTACGCTCTCCGATATCTTTTGGCTTCGCAGCCGACTTATAACATCTCCTGGCGCGTTAACCCGCTCCCAATATCTCTTGGCTTTCTAACCTACTTTTCAATATCTCAACTTCGACTTGTAGCCTTCTTCCCATAATTTCGGCTCTTGCAGCCTGCTTCCCAATATCTTTGGCTCTGGCAGCCTGCTTCCCAGAATTCGGCCTTCACGGCCCGCTTCTCATAACTTTGGCTTTATAGCCTGCTTCCCAATTTTGGCTCTTGCAGCCTGCTTACCTTTGGCCTTTGTGGCCTGCTTCCCATAACTTTAGCTTTTATAGCCTGCTCCCCCAATTCGGCCTTCACGGCCCGCTTCCCATAACTTTGGCTCTTGTAGCCTGCTTACCTTTGGCCCTCGTGGCCTACTTCCCAACTTTGGCTCTTGCAGCCTGCTTCCCTTTGGCTTTTATAGCATGCTTCTCAACTTTGGCTCTTGCAGCCTGCTTACCTTTGGCCTTCGTGGCCTGCTTCCCATAACTGTGGCTTTTATAGCATGCTTCCCCAATTCGGCCTTCACGGCCCGCTTCCCATAACTTTGGCTTTTATAGCATGCTTCCCCAATTCGGCCTTCACGGCCCGCTTCCCATAACTTTGGCTCTTGTAGCCTGCTTACCTTTGGCCCTCGTGGCCTACTTCCCAACTTTGGCTCTTGCAGCCTGCTTCCCTTTGGCTTTTATAGCATGCTTCTCAACTTTGGCTCTTGCAGCCTGCTTACCTTTGGCCTTTGTGGCCTGCTTCCCATAACTGTGGCTTTTATAGCATGCTTCCCCAATTCGGCCTTCACGGCCTGCTTCCCATAACTTTGGCTCTCGTAGTCTACTTACCTTTGGCCCTCGTGGCCTACTTCCCAACTGTGGCTCTTGCAGCCTGCTTCCCTTTGGCTTTTATAGCCTGCTTCTCAACTTTGGTTCTTGCAGCCTACTTACCTGTGGCCTTCGTGGCCTGCTTCCCAATTCTGGATCTCGTAGCCTGCTTCCCAGAATTTGGCCTCCACGACCCGCTTCCCAACTTTGGCTCTTGCAGCCTGCTTCCCTTTGGCTTTTATAGCATGCTTCCCCAATTCGGCCTCCACGGCCCGCTTCCCGATTTTTGCTCTTGCAGCCCGCTTCCCAACTTGGGCTCTCGCAGCCTGCTTCCTTTTGGCCTTTATGGCCTACTTCCCCAATGTCCCTCGGCTTCTATAGCCCGCTTCCCTGGTGTCCTTTCGGCCCTCCGTGGTCTGCTTCCCTAATACCTTTACTATCACTACGCTTATACGTAACAACTATATGTTTTTACGCAAAAAAAAAGCAAAAAGCAAAACAAAAAGGAAAAAAATTTTGCTCGACTGCCCTGCTTGCATGCTTGCTTATAATATGGAATAATACACCTCCTTGAAATTTTCTAGGACCGTGTTTCCTTGCTAAATAATAATATCACCTCGATTCCGGATGCACGGGCGTCATGGCACGCACTCGAAGGGAACCCAATTATGGCAGGTGCACACGTCAAGGGGAAGAGTCATGGCTGAATCGCTAAGCCCAACTCACAAAATAAACCTGAGGCAACGCTCCCACACTTAACACTTAATGTGTTCAATAACTTTTAACCATAGGGATTGCCCGAATTCCTTCTTAGCACTCTACGGAGACTTGAATTCCCGCACTCGCGTGAAAGGTAATCGTGAGGAAAAAGTTACCTACCCCCACTGTAAAATAAAAAAAATAAAAAAGAGAGAGAAAAAAATGATACAAAAAAAAGAGAGAAATGTGAATCCGAGTAGCCGGGAATCCTTATTGAGACACATGAGGAGACTCGCGCGAAATGGTGAAGCGAATTACAATAAGGATGAAACCTATTAGCCGGGAATCCCCATTGAGACATATGAGGAAACTCGCGTCAAATGGTGGAATCTACAATAGAATCACAATAAGGATGAATCTTAGTAGTCGGGAATCCCCATTGAGACACATGAGGAAACTCGCGCCGAACGGTGAAATCCGCTACCAAAATAAACAAGTGGGGGCTGTGTGAAGCTACCGAAAGTCAAAAGCCTGAAACTAATGTGTAGGCGCTAGAGTGATCCTCGAGTGTCACCAGGAAAACCTGCATATCCCTATGGTTAGGGCTCTTTGTTCACACATTTGTACCGCCACGCCATAGAGAATTGTCTCCGGTGAAATGTGTGAATTAAGGCTATGCATGCAAGACATGCAATATCCTCTTGACGGGTGCACCACCCCTCAATTGTGCCTCATGACCCGTACCGTGTCTGCAAATTATGGGCGATGTCCCTATCCCATCCCCTATAGAGGGAGCTATCACATACGTATATTTACGTTATGCCTGCTAATGAATGCCTGCATGCTTGAATAAAAAAAAACAAATAAAAAATAAAATAATAATAATAATGTGTGTATACAGTAAAATCAATTTCGGCTATCGCAGTCTACTTTCCCAGCTCTTGCTCGTAGAGCCCAATCTTGGGCCCCCATGGCCTACCTCTTCCCTTGCGACTCGTTAATCTCCCAACTCCGGCTTCCGTAGTCCGCTTCCCTGATTTGGGCTTTCACATCTTACGCCTTAATTTCGGCTCTTGCAGCCCGCTTCCCAACAACTTTGGCTCTTGTAGCCTGCTTACCTCGGCCCCCATGGCCCGCTTTCCCAATTCTGGCCTTCACGGCCTGCTTCCCAGAATTCGGCCTTCATGGCCCGCTGCCCATAATTTCGGCCTTCACGGCCCGCTTCCCAACTTTAGCTCTTACAGCCTGCTTCCCAGAATTCGGCTCTCATAACCTGCTTCCCAGAATTTGACCTTCACGGCCCACTTCCCATAATTTCGGCTCTTGCAGCCCGCTTCCCAATATCCTTGACTTTCATAAGCTGCTCCCCCAATTCGGCCTCTGCGGCCCGCTTCTCGACTTTGGCTCTTCTGGCCTGCTTCCCTTCGACTCTCGCAGCCCACTTTCCCAATTTTGGCTCTGGCAGCCTGCTCCCAAAATTTCGGCTTTCGCAGCCCGCTTTCCTGATTTGGGGACACTAAATAATTTCTCACCCCATGTTTACGTGCAGGGGAATATAGAAGAGGAGAAAAGAGAAGAGAAGGTGAAAATAAGGAAAGAAGAAAAGGAAACACTCTTGAAGTGCTCCAACGGCGCAGCAGCCTGCAAGCCCTCCAGCGGCACACTCATTGTGAAGCCTCCAGCGGCACGCCCTTTTGCCGCTCCAACGTCAGTTCCCGACACCTTGTCGACACTGATTAAGATAAGAAGAGACCAATATACCACGTCAGTTCTCAACGCCCCGTCGGCACTGACAAAGAGAAAAAGAGATCAACAAACCATGTCAGCACCCGGCACCCTGTCGGCATTGACGAAGAGACAAAGAAACCAACAAACCATGTCAGCTCCCGGCGCCCCGTCGGCACTGACGAAGAGACCAACATACTGCTTCAGTTCCCAGCACCCCGTCGGCACTGATGAAGAGACGAAGAGACCAACATACTGCTTCAGTCCCCGGCACCCTGTCGGCACTGACGAAGAGACAAAGAGACCAACACACTGCTTCAGTTCCCGACACCCCTTCGGCACTGACGAAGAGACCAACATACTGCTTCAGTTTCGGCACCCCGTCGGCACTGATGAAGAGACGAAGAGACCAACATACTGCTTCAGTCCCCGGCACCCTGTCGGCACTGACGAAGAGATAAAGAGACCAACACACTGCTTCAGTTCCCGACACCCCGTCGGCACTGATGAAGAGACCAACATACTGCGTCAGTCCCCGACATCCCGTCGGCACTGATGAAGAGACAAAGAGACCAACATACCACGTCAGTCCCCGACATCCTGTAGGCACTGATGAAGAGACAAAGAGACCAACTTGCCAGGTCAGTTCCCAACACCCCGTTGGCACCGACAAAGAGAAGAGGAGACCAGTACACCCACGGGCACTGCCCGGCTCATCCCTCGCCTGCGCTACCCGTGGGTGGGGGGCATTTGTGGACATGCAAAATTGCACTCCCGTATGTCTCCAACTAGTCCAGCATCAACAACAACGTCAGTTGAAGAAACTGTGAAGAAGAGAAGGGCCATCTGGACTCCCCGAACGCACACACAGTATCGTGAAGCCGTTTCTGAAGTCACGACGGTGAAGAGAAATCAACCACCAAGAGCCCCACAATCCATGGGCCTTGAAGAAAATCAAATGGACCACAAAATGCCCTTCAGCGGCACACCCCGAGGCCTTCAGCGGCACGCCCTCAGTGGCCTTCAGTGGCACGACCCTAGTGGCCCTTCAGCGGAACACCCGTTGCTCCCTTCAGCGGCACGCCCTCCTGACCTTCAGCGGCACACCCTCCTGGCCGTTCAGCGGCACGCCTTTTGGGCTCTTCAGCGGCATGCTTGCCGTGCCTTCCAGCGGCACGCCCTTTTGGCCCTCCCGCGGCACGCTTGTTGTGCCTGCCAGCGGTACGCCATTCAGGCTCTTCAACGACACGTTCCGGCAGAAGAAATCTTACGCCCATGCCCTCGGGATTCTTGGTGCACAGTGGACTTGCTGAGGTGTCACCCGGGGAGAGGGCCACGCTGCCTACTCCTCCTGCCACCCAGGACAAGGGAGTCAACTCCCATTAAATACCCGTCGGACGCTTCCCGCCTTCGGACGCTTCCGCCGTGGAGGATAAAAGCCCCTCTCGTTTGATACACACAAAAAGAGAGAGAGAGAGAGAGGCAGACGTAGAAGAGAAGAAGAGAAGAAGAGAAGAAGAAGAGGAGGGGAGGCTCTGCCTCCCCCTGCTGCTGCTCCGTCCACCGTCGTCCGTGCGAAGAAGAGAAGAAGAAGAAGAGGGGAGGCTCTGCCTCCCCCTCCTGCGGCTCCGTCCACCGCCGTCCGTGTGAAGAGGAGAAGAAGAAGAGAAGAGAAGAAGAGAAGAAGAGAAGAAGAGGAGGGGAGGCTCCGCCTCCCCCTCCTACTGCTCTGTCCACCGCCGTCCGTGCGAAGAGGAGAAGAAGAAGAGAAGAGGAGAAGAGAAGAAGAGAAGAAGAAGAGGAGGGGAGGCTCTACCTCCCCCTCCTGTTGCTCCGTCCACCGCCGTCCGTGCGAAGAAGAGAAGAAGAGAAGAAGAAGAGGAGGGGAGGCTCTGCCTCCCCCTCCTGCTACTCCGTCCACCGCCGTCCGTGCGAAGAGGAGAAGAAGAAGAGAAGAGAAGAGAAGAAGAGTGGGTGGAGAGAGGGAGTGAGGTCCGGGAGGGGAGGAGTCCGTGCTCCGTCCCCCACCCCCACGGCATCTTCTTTCCTTCTTTCTTTGTCCCCCTTTCTTTTCATCCCTTCTTTAGGGTTTGCCTCCTCCCGGGCGTTTTCGCCTTCGTTCACATCCCGGCTGTGCCTTCGGCGGCACACCCCAACCAGCCCTCCAACGGCACAGTCCATTGGGCCCTCACCGGTGCACCTTACAACACCCTTTGCCGGTGCACCCTTCCTTGAACCCTTCGCCGGTACACCCTTTGACGCCCTTCGCCGGCATGCCCCTATGGGGCCTCAGCGGCACACCCAGCAACTCTTCGCCGACACGCCTGTGATGGCCTTTGCCGGCACGCCCCCTTTTTCCGGCATGGTCCTAATGGCCTTCACCGGCACACCCTTGGTCTCCCTAGCCCGACGCGCCCCTGACCGGTTCTAGAGAGGCTCCCCCCTTTTTTCCATAGTTGCCTCCGAGTTTTCTGAGCTTTTGTTAAGGTGTTGACGCTCTCGGGCGCCCACCTCCAGTTGTCGGGTTCCGCCACTCCATGTGGGCGCATTCCCTGTATCTCCCTTACGCTCAGGTCAAGGGGAGATGCTGTTGAATTTTTGTTAGAAGTGATAACATATTAAAAGGCAAAAAGAAAGCAACAAACAAACGAAAAGAACAACGGTAAAACACTTTAACCAAGACAAGGGAACCGTAATCAACACAAAGAGAGCCTAATCAAACGACAACTAAGTAACTTGAACATTCGTCCTCATGGGAGAAAGAATGGAAGATAATCAAGAGAAAAAGAGAAGAAACCCATGCGAACCGAATAAAAATCAAGGGGGGAGAGAAAAGTAAAAGATATAAGAGTGGGAGCGGAGTGGGCCCCGTCCTCACCCTCATCCGATACGCCTGCTTGCCTTGGCCTTCCTCGGCACGCTCCTAGACCGGCACACCTTGCCAGGCCCTTCGCCGGTACTCCCTGCAATCGCTCTTCACCGGTGCGCCCCCAGCCTAGTTTCCCCGGCTTGCTCCTTCCCAGGTACACCCCTTGGAACCTCTCGGCGGCACACTCGCCACGCGCTTCGCCGGTACACCCTGCAGCACCCTTCGCCGGCACGCCTCCTCTTCCGTCCCCGACACGCTCCCATGGCCTTCGCCGGTACGCGCTTCCAGCTCCTTCGCCGGCACGCCCATCCTTGAACCCTCCGGCGGCACAACCCAGCACCTTCGCCGGTACAGCCTGGCCGCTCTTCGCCGGCACGCCCCTTTAGCCCCTTCCTAGCCCTCTAGCGGCCCACTCTCTCCGAATATATATATATATATATATATATATAATACAATAACAATAATAATAATAATAAATTAATGCAAATTATGATGGGTAAATAAATCTAAATATATATATATGAAATAAACAAAAAGGGTGTGAAATAGTAATAACAATAGTAAGAAAAGAGAAAAAAAATATAATAATAATAATGAACGAAAATGGAGAAATCATTCAGAACAAATACATAAAAGGGAAATAACCGAATATATATATATATATATATATATATATATATATTTGAAACCCAGATAAAAAAATGGTAAAATCTGTATCGTAGCCCCCGTCTCTCCCGCGACCTGGTGCTGAAGGAACAACAATGCCGCCCTTCCAGGTTGGGCCTGAGTCTTGGGAATTATCCCGAAATGACCATGACCCGACCCCGCCTCGGGCCGACATTCCGATTAAGCCGGACTCGTTTCTCAGGCCGTATACCTTCCAAGCCGCTACTAAAATTGCCGCTCGCTCGGCATATATTTGTACGGGGTTGTTTCTACCTACGTCGTACCTTCAATACGGACCTGCGTCCGAACATGAAAAGGTCCGTGAGTGACCGACAAAAATCGGAATAGAACGAGATGGCTCCCGTCATCCCTGGACCCTTTGCATGGGAATGTCAACGAGGCCTCCGTGGGCCACACTTAGACCTCGGGTCCGTCCCGATTATGGCCATTGTATGACCCATATCCTCGGCCTATAGCCCGCTCCCTCTGAACACGTTTTGGTTTTGGAATCTAGTTCCGGGACTATTCCCCGTTGCCCCCCCCCGGCACCGGAAATATTAATGATGCCCGCGCAAGCCCCGTGTGGACCGCGGGAGGCACCCCCAGTATGGTCCTGACTCGATCTCGCACCGGGCTGATAAATTCACTAGTTTCCTTCCATACTAGCCGAGATTTAACCGAATGTTTTCAGTACCTCGGAATAATATATTCACCGTACCTCGGCATACATATGTTCCAGGTCCTCCCGCGACGATTACGATATTCTCAAGCCGGACACATGTCCGAATATTAAACGGTCTCCCGAACGACCGACACGTTTCGGACGCTCGCTTCCCTAGACGTGGGGCTTTCTAGCTGATTCAAGGGATATCCCCCCGTTGCCCCTTGGCACCGGAAACATTAATGACGCTCATGCGAGCCTGACTTCGACCGCGGGGGGCCCACCGTAGTATGGTCGCAGCTTGCTGTTGAACCGGGCCAACAGATTTACTGGTTTTTGACCACTTCAACCGAGGTTTAGCCGAACGCTTTCCGTCCTTCTGAACAATAGATCTGTCGTACCTCGGCATACATGCACTCCGATTTCCCCGTGACGATCGTGCTTTTCTCGAGCTGGACATTCGTCTAAATATTAACTGGTCAGTACACGACCGACATGACCGCGAATGTTTTCTTCTCACCGTCATACGGGGATTTTAATGCTTCCTAATAGGCCTTCCCATGCAATTAATTTCCTGGCCATGAGGCCCTGATTCTCGGCGATTAATCAAGGGTGTTCCCTCGTATGGGGGATGTAAATGACGTCGTGACCTTTATGGCGCGGCAGGTTTTGGTCCCGACACGAACCACACAATCATCTGACCGAGTTAGGTCGAGCGCACCATGGGCTCTTCGGAGCCCGAATAAATTTTCACTTCATGACTAGCACGCCCACGCACTTAATAAACCAATAAACGAATGCGCCAACGATTTAAGCAAAAAGTGCGTCCACAACTGCATGGAGTACTGTTCACGGCTACAATACCCTTCTTCTTCCTCCTTGGACAGCACCCTCTTGATCTCCCTTTGAAGCTCTTGGAGTCACTTAGTGTTTATGACCTTAATGAGAGGTTTTATAACCCTTGGAAGGTTAGGAGACAAATCCCAGACCAGATCCATAATTTCCGGAGTGATTGGGAGCATTGGGATTAAAGAAATGGGGAAGGGAATCTCTCCATGAGCTGGAAACACGAAGTCAAAATTGGAGGCTTCGGGGCTGTCGGTCGACCGGAATGCCTGGGTCGGTCGACCAGAAATCTGCAGATAGAACATTGTTCGGTTCTGGCAAAATCGGTCGACCGCCAGCCATCGGTCGATCGAAATTCTACAGGAAAGCTTCTTTTTGGTTCTGTCGATTTAGGTCGATCGGTATGGGTCCGTTGGTCGACCGAAATTATCCAGACCTGTAAAGATGAAGTGTTAGCCCAAAGAAACATGTCCATAAGTCAAGGGCTTCATGTCCATATCAAATCCATGCATTTTGGGATTGATTTCAACTTAGTTTATGCATTATACCATTTAAGCATTTCTCATTACATGAAATCTCCTTAAACAAATTCAATGCTCACTCTTGAAGTTAATGGATAAAACAAATTAAAGGAATATCACCCCTATAATCAAAATTTTGTTCCAGGGGCTCCGCCCCCAGAAATCCCCGCAAGGGGCGCTGCCCCCTTGACCCCTGCGACCTGACCGCGTAGGTCGATCTGCGTGCGAGAGTGCACGATGGCGAGTTTTGCAAGGGCTTGAAACCTCTGGTAGAACCAACGTTTCAACCAAAGGTCAAAACCATTTAGCAATGCATTTCATCAACATGTTTGACCCTCAAAACAAATTTTCAACTCACTCATGTTTAAGTTATGCAAGGATGAGGTGTCAAGAAGAGGTATATGAGATACACATGGTGAGATCGATGCTAAGACAAGGTAAGAATCTCACCACTGGTTCTTGACAGTTCATGACATATACCACATGTTTTGGATTGTAGAAAAGTAAGGTGCTTATCCACACGTTAGGTTCAACCAGGCGACTGCCATGAGATTATAAGTTTGATCCTGCAAGCAAGATAGTCAAGGTTAATACAATGCTTGTTCACATTAAAGAGATTATGAAACCTCATGCCTCTTGTTCACATTAAAGAAAATTTGAAACCTCTTGCCTCTTGTAAAACTAACTCAATCAACCAAGGATCAAGACCATGTAACCATGCATTCAACCAATCATGTTGTAGCCTCAAAAGCCATTTGTCAACTCAATCATATTTAAACAACAATATGAATGTACATAGTCAGCAAGAACATGTGCAATCAACCATAAGTTTAGTTATCATCAAAACCATAACTCAACACTCATATCTCACCTTGATCATATCTTGTCATTTGTGTTACTTTGATTTGTTCATGTGTTTCATCGTATTTTCATGACTTATCTTATACTCTAGAGCTAAAATATTAATTACTTAGACATTGCCTTCGTGTTGATACGAAGATACCTACTGGGCATGTGTGCTCATTCCCTACTTTCCCAATCTTTTTCAAGAAATTCTAGCGAGTTGGATTCAGACTATTCGAGTGATGGATCCGAGAGTGATTAAAGAAGGAGCAAAGCCTTAGATTGTCATTAGTGATAGTCAAGAGTCATTATGTAATTTTTCATTTTATTGAGTCTAGTTAGTCCGAGAGCCAAGAGTCAACCTTGTGTACTTTTGATTATTGTTTAAATAAAGCAAAGGTTTTGTTCAAATATTGTGCATTCATTTCTTATATGTGAATATGTTAGCGCTCTGATTATATTGCTTGCTTGAGACATACTAGCCGACTGTTCACGTTCTCGATTGTTTCCACTGCATAATCTCGGGACGTGACAGTTAAAGTCGTATCAGAGACTAGGTCTTAGAACTTACTTATTCCCAGGAAAATGTCATGTCATAGGTTAAGTCTAAGGTTAAGGACCCATACCTATGAAATAAGGAAAGAAATTTCCAACCCATGAGAGAAATTGGGTAGAACCTGAGATGAGATAGTAATTAGAAATTATCTCTAGGAAATTAACCGCATCAAATCCATGGGAGTTGACAAATTTATTATTTTTCTCAGGTACCTATTCTTACAATGGCTCAATGTGTTGATTGGGGTGGAATGCAACAAACTGTTGCGGGACTCACCCAGGCCTTGCAAAATATGGCCCAAGCCGAGGGCTGGTGCTGGCGATCTGCACCATAACTTTCGGAGTCTAAACCCTCCGCAATTTTCTGGTTCTTCCAACCCAGATGAAGCTGAAAACTAGATAGATGAAATGAACCGTATATTCAAGGTCATGCAATGTGCCGACCAAGAGAAGGTTCATCTCACCACGTTCCAACTCAACAAGGATGCGTGTACTTGGTGGAAGTCTATTCCGGCACCGCCTCAAAATGCACCACACACTTGGGAGGGATTTCTCACACTCTTCCGAGTAAAATACTTCTCCAAACATGTCAAGGAGAGGAAGGCGGCGGAGTTCGCTTCGCTACATCAAGGCATGATGACGGTGGCAAAGTATGAGTCACAATTCTCTCGCCTATCACCCTATGCTCAACATTTAGTGAGTACTGATCTTCTAAAAGTAAATCGCTTCATGGACAGACTGCGGCCCATTTTCATCCAGCAACTTGGCCCACAAAATATTCGGACCTATGCAGAGATGGTCCAACGGGCACACTTGTGTGAATGGACCTTGGAGAAGGTCGATAAACTCAAAGGCAAAGGGGAGGAGCCGAGCCGAAAGTCTGATCGGCGAGGAAGAAGAGAGGAAAAATTCAGCATCAACTCTACACAAAGCTTAACAAGTGCGAGTTTTGGCTAAAGGAGGTCTCTTTCCTTGGCCATATTATTTCAAAGGAAGACATCGCTGTCGATCCTTCTAAGGTAGAAGCTATTAAGAATTGGAGCCGGTTGACGACCGTGTCCGAAGGCAGAAGTTTTCTGGGTCTGGCTAGTTATTATAGTTGATTCATTAAGGATTTCTCTAAAATCGCTGTCCCTTTGACTAGAATTACAAGAAAGGAGAACCCTTGTATATGGTCAAAGGATTGCGAAGAAAGTTTCCTAACTCTTAAATATCATCTCACTACGGCCCCTATCTTGTCACTACATGTTGAGGGTGGTGGCTTTGAAGTCTATACCGATGCATCTGGCATTAGCCTGGGAGGCGTGCTTATGCAAAATGATAAGGTGATTTGCTATTCGTCGAGGTAGTTAAAGCGTCATGAAGAAAACTACCATGTACATGATCTGGAACTAGCTGCGGTTATATTCGCCTTGAAAATTCGACGACACTACCTCTATGGGGAGAAGTTCACTATATTTTCAGATCACAAAAGTCTGAAATATCTCTTCACCCAGAAAGAATTGAACATGAGGCAACGCAGATGGTTGGAGTATCTCAAAGACTTCGACTTTACTATCCAATATCATCTAGGCAAAGCAAATGTTGTAGTTGACGCTCTTAGCAGAAGACCAATGGCAACTCTAGCAAGCCTCAGGAAAGGTACGACTTGTCTTATTGAGGATTTTGCTCGTTTGAATCTAGATGTTGATAAAGAGGAAGGGTGTATAATTGCTAATATAAGGTCACAACCTGCATTGATTGAAGACCTAGTCAAATTACAAGAAAATGACCTCACATTGATGGAGATCAAGGGTAATATTGATCAAAGGTCGGAATTCTCCATTTAAACTGATGGAAGGCTGTTGTTCAATGATCGAATCTGTGTGCCGGATCATGCCGACACTAAGAAATTGATCATGGAAGAAGCTCATAAATCAAGGTATGCTATTCACCTTGGTGCTACCAAGATGTACCAAGACTTGAAAAGAAATTTCTGGTGGCCCAATATGAAAAGAGAAGTAGCAGACTTTGTATCTCGCTGCCTCACTTGTCAGCAGGTAAAGGCGGAACATTAAAGCCCGCCGGGAAACTACATCCCTTGGATATTCTCGAGTGGAAATGAGAAAGTATAGGGATGGATTTCATCATGGGTTTACCTAAGACGAGAGGTGGACACGATGGTATATGGGTAATTATAGACCGATTGACTAAATCTGCACATTTTCTACCAGTCAAAAGTCGATGGTCTGTGGATGTATTAGCAGCACTATACATGAAGGAAATTGTCAAACTACATGGTGTCCCTGCCACCATTATATCTGACCGAGATCCTCGGTTCACATTACAATTCTAGAAGAGTCTACAATATTCATTAGGGACTCGACTCAACTTTAGCACTGTGTTCCATCCACAAACTGATGGTCAGACTGAAAGGACAAATCAGGTGGTAGAGGATATGCTCAGGGCATGTGCTATTGATTTTGGAGGGAGTTGGCACGATCACTTGCCTCTAGTGGAATTCGCCTACAACAATAGCTATCAAGCTAGTATACAAATGGCACCGTTCAAGACACGATATGGAAGAAGCTATCGCACACCTATATGTTGGAATGAAGTAGGAAAATAGTAATTTCTCGGCCCCAATATCATCAGAGATACTATCGAGAAGATAAAGCTTATTCGGGAGAGACTCCAGATGGCTCAAGACAGGCAAAAATCATATGCTGATAACAGAAGGCGCGACCTGAAATTCTAAGTAGGAGACCATGTATTTTTTAAGGTTTCTCCAGGTCGAGGTATTCGAAGATTCGGCATCAAAGGCAAACTCACTCCGAGATTCATTGGCCCCTTTGAAATTCTTGAAAGGGTTAGTGAAGTCACATATCGAATAGCTTTGCCCCCTCAATTAGCTGGAGTCCATGATGTGTTTCACGTTTCAATGCTTAAAAGGTTCGTCCCCGATCCATTCCATGTCATAACTTATGACAACCTAGAGATTAAAAAGGATTTGACGTATGAGCAAAAGCCAATCAAAATAATTGAACAGGAAGTACGTCAACTTCGAAATAAAACTATTCGCATGGTCAAAGTCCAATGGAGTAAATCTTGTCCACATGAAGCGACATGGGAAATCGAAGAGGCCATGCGCAAAAGATTTCCGGAGATATTTGAATGTAAGTACACTCTCCTAAGCAAATCTTGTTACGATGAATTTGGGGACAAAATTCTTTTTACGTGAGGGAGGGTGTAACACTCGAGAATTTTTTAAGATTAAAATATAATTATTAGATATTTTTAAAGGTTTAATGAATAATTAAGAAGAATTAATGATTTATTAAATCCATTTAAAGGCCCTATATTTAGCAAAGGGCTAAGCCAAACTCAAATAGGCCCAAAAACCCAATTCCAAGACTTTTAGACCCAAGCCCATTAATAGAAACATAAATTAGGTAATTTACGGATTAAAAATAGGATATTTACATCAATTAAGGGATAAATGGGGGATAATACGAAAATCTGAAAAATTCAGATTTAATGAAGCCTGGCGGTCTATCATGCGACCGCCAGATCTGCCCTAGCGATCCTCCCATGACTGCTAAGCAACCCCAGTTCCGGGAATCAAAGAAACCTAAAAAAGATTGGATCTTGGATGATCAAATCACCTTAGATAGAAACAACATGGTGTGGAAGACTCTCTAGAACTCTCTAGGGATTAACTCTACTTCAATTTAAGACTCTAGGTTCGATCTAATCCTTTAAACCCTATAAATAGACCCTAACTTCGATGCATGCGAACCCTAATGTTAGCTTGCGTATTTCGAAGGTAAGGAAACTTTATCTTAGGTTAGTTGTAGTGCCCCAAAATTTATATAATAATTTTTGAATTATTTATAGAATTTTCTGGAATTTATTAGGAATTTATAAATGCTAAATAGATTAATAAATAGCTTATTGAAATAATAAGTCATTATAAGGCCCAATTGTGTTAAATAATTAACCTAGCCTATTTAAATAAAACCTAAAAGGTTTAATGCCGTTCGGGTTAACAAATGCCCCAGCAGCATTTATGCAACTTCTGAACAGTATTTTCCAGCCATATCTAGACCAATTCATCGTCGTCTTCATCGATGACATCTTGATATATTCCAAGACAAAGGAAGAACATGAAGAACATCTGAAGATAGCTTTGCAAACACTTAGAGAATATAAACTTTATGCCAAGCTTAATAAGTGTGAATTCTGGCTCAAGGAAGTTTCATTCCTAGGCCACATTATTTCAAAAGAAGGTATCAGTGTGGATCCTTCTAAGGTAGAAGCCATTAAGAATTGGAGCCGGCCAACGACCTATCGGAAGTACGAAGTTTTCTAGGTCTAGCTGGTTATTATAGAAGATTCATTAAGGATTTCTCAAAGATTGCAGTTCCTTTAACTAGACTCACGAGAAAAGAAAATCCTTTTGTCTGGTCAGAGGAATGTGAAAAGATTTTCCAAACTCTTAAGAATCATCTTACTACAGCTCCTATTCTAACACTACCGATGGATGGTGGTGGATTCGAAGTATATATGGATGCATCTGGCATTGGCCTAGGGTGTGTCCTCATGCAAAATGGAAAAGTAATATGTTATTCTTCTAAACAATTGAAGCGTCACGAGGAAAATTATCTTGTGCATGATTTGGAATTAGCAGCTGTCATTTTCGCCTTGAAAATTTGGCGTCATTATCTCTATGGAGAAAAGTTTACGGTCTACTCAGACCACAAAAGCTTGAAGTACTTATTTTCTCAAAAAGGGCCAAATATAAGGCAGAGGAGGTGGTTAGAATATCTCAAAGACTTTGATTTTGCTATTCAATATCATCCTGACAAGGCTAATGCTGTAGCAGATGCACTCAGCAGAAAATCAATGGGTATGCTATCAAGTCTCATAATTAGTATGACTAATCTTATTCCTCAATTTGCTCAGTTGAACTTAGATATTGACAGGAAGGAATATTGTTTCCTAGCTAATATTCAAGCTCAACCTACATTAATAGAAGATCTGGTCAAGCTGCAAAATGATGATCCTATAGTATTGGAGATCAAAATCAATGTTGAACAAAGGCCGGATTTTTCTATTAAGGATGGAAGATTGCTATTTAAAGATCGAATACGTGTACCGGATCATGAGGATACGAAGAAATTAATTCTAGAAGAAGCACATAAATCCAGGTATACCATTCACCCAAGTAGTACAAAAATGTGTCAGGATCTCAAAAGAAAATTCTGGTGGCCCAACATGAAGAGGGAAATAGCTGATTTCGTGTCTCGCTGTCTCACTTGTCAGCAAGTAAAGGTAGAACATTTTAGACCCGCAGGTAAACTATATCCCTTGAATATTCCCGAATGGAAGTGGGAGAGTATAGGGATGGATTTCATTATGGGGTTACCTAAGACAAGAGGTGGACATGATGGTATATGGGTAATCATAGACCGATTAACTAAATCTACACATTTCATACCAATCAAAAGTCGATGGTCTGTGGATATTCTGGCAGCATTATACATAAGAGAAATTGTTAAATTACATGGTGTCCCAGTCACTATTATATATGATAGAGATCCTCGATTCACATCACAGTTTTGGAATGGTCTACAACAGTCACTAGGGCCTAGATTGAATTTCAGCATAGCCTTTCATCAACAAACTGATTGTCAGACAGAAAGAACGAATCAAGTGGTAGAAGTCATGCTCAGGGCTTGTGTTATTGATTTTGGAGGTAGTTGGCATGATCACTTGCCTCTAGTAGAATTTGTATATAACAACAGTTATCAGGTCAGCATACAAATGGCACCTTTTGAAGCTCTATATGAAAAAAGTTCTCGATCACCAATATGTTGGAATGAAATAGGGGAAAGACAATTCCTAGGCCCCGATATTATCAGAGATTTTACAGAGAAGATCAAGCTCATTCTAGAGAGAATAAAGATGGCGCAAGATAGGCATAAATCTTATGCTGATAATCGAAGACGCGACTTAGAATTTCAAGTAGGAGACCATGTGTATCTCAAGATTTCTCCAGGTTGTGATATTCAAAGATTTGGCATTAAAGGCAAGCTAACTCCAAAATTCATTGGCCTGTTTAAAATTCTTGAAAGGGTCGGTGAAGTGACCTACAAACTGACTTTACCTCCACAATTAGTAGGAGTTCATGACGTATTTCACGTCTCTATGCTGAAGAAGTATGTATATGATCCTGACCATATTATCACTTATGACAATCTGGAGATTTAGAAGGATATGACGTACGAGCAAACGCCAATAAAGATTCTGGAACGGGAAGTGCGTCAACTAAGAAATAAAGTTATTCCTATGGTCAAGATTCAATGGAAGAAAATATGGCCATATGAAGCAACGTGGGAAATCGAAGCAGCCATGCGGAAAAGATTCCCAGAATTATTTTAACTGTAAGAACACTCTCCATAATCCATGTATTGAATTTGGAGACCAATATCTTCTAAGTGGGGGAGGGTGTAGTGCCCCAGAATTTATATAATAATTTCTAGATTATTTATTAAATTTTCTGGAATTTATTAGGAATTTATAAAGGCTAAATATATTAATAAATGGATTATTGAAATAATAAGTCATTATAAGGCCCAATTGTGTTAAATAATTAACCTAGCCTATTTAAATAAAATCCAAAAGGTTTAAGGACCAAGCCAATTAAGTTTGGCCCATATTCTAGAAGGTTATTTAACTTATTTACGTATTTTAAGGATAAATACTATTTTTATAGATAATAATATGGATAATTAATAAAAGAGCTTGATTTATGTTGAATTCTGTGCACGTTGGAAGTAACGGTCTATCGTGAGACCTCCACAGCCACGTAACGCACCAGTTTTGATGCGTTACACCCTGATAGTTCCGTAAATGGAAGAACGAGCATGAAGATTGGAACTTTAGGATCCTATCTACAAGAGATCAACTTGGGAGAGCTTATAACATTACTAAGGACTCTTAGAGATTAGGTTCTGGCAAATTAAGGACTCTAGAATTGATCTAATCTTCAAACCCTAGCCAAAACCCTATAAATAGGACATACTTCTGAACTAAACGACCCTTACTTTTGGCTCGTGAAGAATCAAGGTAAGGAGTCATAATTTCGGGTAAGTTCTTTAGAAGATTTTGTTTAGTATACTTTAGACTAATAGTTCTCCAAATTTCATGTTAGGAGGTCAGGCAACCAAGGAGATTGAAGCTTCCAAAGTTGCTGGTTCGACCATAATAACTCAGGAAACTGAACGCAAGACCCCTGAAGATCAAGAGATTAGGACGTCTAAACGAGGTAATTAGAGCTCAATCCTTTAGAACTTTTTGTTCACCTTAGTTTCATCTTCTTACCCTCAAAATTTCACATCTTTAGGTCAAAAGGTCATGGAGTTAGAGCAGCAGGAAATTGCTGGAAAATCACTGGAAAAGGAGAACTAGGGCACGGTTTTCAGACTCAAATTAGAAGCTTAAAGCCTAGTTAAGAGATAGGTCATCTCATGATTGGTAAAAACATCTTGTTAGGGATAAAAGCCCTCTGGTTTTGATTGATTTCATGCATCATAGATCATGAATTTCATGTTTTAGTAGGACATGCATACATGTATACTCTTAACCCTAACTAAGTTAAAAAGGAACTCTCTTGTCAAATTCACAGAAAACCCATGCATACTCGTAGATTAGCCTTCATTCTATCATGTGTAAGTTTTATATGATTTCCAGACATGATGTAAGTTGAAACCTTAGATTTTTTTATCTTTTCTGCCAGCAGACGATCTGACGCATCAAGGTAAGACCGTCACAAGGATCTAACGGCCTTACGACAAGCTGTCACACCTTCTGTTATTTTTAAATTTCTCTGTTATCTCTGATGGCCCAGACTCAGTGCGTTACAACACTATAACGGTCCCACGATAAACCGTCACAATCACTGTGACGCCCCCATTCTCGACCGTCAGAGTAACTGTAGACAGAATTGAAGAACAGTCACATTAACTTATAAATATGCCTAGTTATCTAAGTTTGGCCTGTTGATATGACTTTAAATTTATTAATTGGTTCATGATAAGTATCGCATGTTAAAAGTATCTTGAATTATTTTAAGGATATGCTAATTTCATGCCAAAGCACTATAGTTTGTATTAACTCCATGATTTTAAATGATGTATTGACGAAGTTTTATCATGATTTCATATTGTTACACATTCTCTCTATCAATAGAGTCATTTTCTTTAAGTATATGGCACATATTCCGGTATGTTGTCCATTAGTTCACACTTTACACTATAGGAACATTATTCTTGGACATGAGGACCTCTCTATTGGATATTCCTTTCAATGGACTAGGAAATCTTGTTTCAAGGCCTCCGTAATTCTCCGCAAGCTTGGGATTCCCACTAGGACGCCGAGTTGGTTGTACCATTAAAGCCCATTTTGTAGATTACACTATCGATGTTTCTGGTTCTAACAATGTAACGGATCTATACTGGACCGTCAGGAGCATCTAACGGCCCAATATAAGACCTTCACATTTCATTAAGTCTATTTTACTATTTCTGGATTCAGACTAATGTAACGGCTGAATACTGGAGCGTCACATCATGTAACGGCCCAATCATTGACCGTCACATTATTTGAGTGCTTAACCTGAGGTTTGACCCAAGGGTTGATGTTCCAAAGTTTCTAGATGGATTATTGATGATCTAGAACTTGCCATATTATCCAAAGAGGCTTAATATAATGAAATAAAAGTTAAAGAAATGTACCGTTATGTTGCCGATTTATTTCCATAAGCATAACCTTGTTTAAGTCATTCTTGACTCTCACATTATTAAATTGAAGCGTTCATTCATTGAATAGTATTATCATGAACTTATTGAATTACACATTCTTGGCCATACTTTATTGTTACATGTGTGGAAGAAGCTTGATTTATACTTGAAGATGCGATCAAGCACTGATTGTGTTCAAGGGCTCTATGCTAGTCCCCTCGGCTGATTGCCGGAAACATACTATTATAAACCATGGGGTATGATGCTACTGGCGTTGCATTACGCTGGGAGTACTTTCTCTATAAATAAGTGAAGATTCACGGCATGACATGACTTGATATTCCACAGAAATTCACGAAGTACTTGCTCATAAGCAAAAGATACTGGAATGATGATTATGTGGCTTGCTAGTACATTCTCGTTACATTCTTGTTCTTGAAAGGTCATAACATGTTCTTGTTACATTTTTACTAGTTCATACTTGCTCTCATTATATCTTAAACGATCATCTTTGTTACTTTGGGTATTCGCATGATTGATCTCATTCGCATGATTTTACCTTATTTATTTAGAGCTAAAATGGTAATTACTTTACTGATACCTTCATGTTGATGCGAAGATACCTACTGGGCATGTGTGCTCATTATCTATTTCCATTCTTTTCCGGAAATGAAAGTGATTCGAATTCGAATTCGGGTTATACAAGTAGCGGGTCCGAGAGCGAATGAAAGTGTTGTCAAAGATGAGAGTGAAGACTTAGGAAAGTCTATATTGTTTAGATTGAGTCTATGTAATTTTCCTATTTCTTGAGTCTTATAGGTTGGAAGAAGTTGAATGTTATTGTATTTGAATATTTGATTATTATGAAATAAGTTAGAGTTTGATGAAAATATTGTGCAATTGCATTTATGTGTGTGATTGTCTTACGCTCTGATCATTCTTGCTTGCAAGAGGCTTACCATGTCGGCTGTTCACGTTTCTCGAGTGAGTCTTCCGCTGTCATAAAGGCTCGAGGCGTGATATTAATTATTTAGAACTTTATATTCTTCTTCGTTCTATCTAATTCCCCTCAAATTTTGGTGATAGAAGACCCAACCGTTGGAGAGTTAGAGCCTCTACAAGTTGTTGGTTCGCAACAGACTGCACAAGAACTAGTGTGACGGTCCAGTGAAGATCAGGAAAGTAGAAGCCCAAAACGAGGTATTTAGAAATTGGTCCTTTAGAAGTTTCTATTCTTCTTCGTATCGTCTACCTATCCTCCAATTTTCATGGATTTAGGTCAAGAGGATCGGGAGATAGAGGGACGGGAAGCTACTGGTTTGGCACAGGACGTGCAGGAACTAGGGTCTACTTCCAGTAAAAAATCTAAAGTCTAGGGAACGAATCAAAAGTAAGTTATCTCATGAAAAGGCTAAATTAATGTGTTAGGAACAAAAGCCCTCTGTTTCCTCTTGTTTTCATTGATTGTACATGACGAATTTGATGTTTGTTATGATTACGCATATAGGGTTAACATAGCATGCATGAACCTTGCCCTTAATAAGAAAATGATAATTCTAGTTAATTTCACTCAAACCCATGCATCTCCATGTTCTAATATGATTTTTTTCAGCCCATATTTACCTGTTGGCATGTTTTACCATACATCTGTCTGCCCTAGATTAGCCTATATTTCGGTTTTGTTGCTGTTTACAGTAGACATGACGAAACGGTCTTCCAGAGACCGCATGAGTCTCTTAGCGGCCCTACGATAGACCGCTAAAGCACATAAAATGGTCCTCCTGAGACCGCTTTAGTTTTCTGAGTTCTATATTATTGTTAACCCGAAACATAATGCAGAATAGCCCTATTTATCATATGATAAGTCTAGCTAATTAGGTCTCACACCTGTCTTAAGTACTGTATTCATAGACTTGGTTATGTTAATTGTTCATCCTAGTAGATTTCATGTTCTTGTGTACTTTGGACTTATTTTAAACTTATGTTACTTTCATTACCAAAACATATACTCTTGTATTATGATCATAATTTCATAAGATTCATGGACTTTGTTGTGATGTTTTGATCGATGTCTTTCCCGATCTCACTCTCACCTTGAGTCTTTCATAAGTACATGGTGCATACCCCGGTGCGTAACCATTAGATACACTTTACACTTAAGCACACAATCTCCGTTAGATATTCTTTCCGCCGGACTAGGTGATCTTGTTTCAAGGCCTCCATAAGACTCCGCGAGCCTGAGATTCCCACTAGGATGCTGAGCTGATTGTACCCTCAAAATCCAATTATCTAGAAAGTACTTTATCAGTGTTTTATGTGTTCTGGACCTTAGCGGCCTTCTGGTGACCGCCAGAGCTACCTAGCGGCCATTTACCTGACTGCCAAGGATGCCTAGCGGCCATGCCATGACCGCATGGTTCCAGTTCATTCGTTTCATCAACTTTGTTGCTAAACGGTCTAGTCATGACTGCATAGATCCATATACGGTCCAGTAAACGACTACTATTTCTCGAAAACGGGAAAACGGCACTGATATGACCGTTTGATGTCTAAGTATTGATTTACCCAAGGTTTGACCCAAAGGTTAATTTTCCTATGATTCTAGATGGTCTATGATTATCTAAAACCTAACACCTTGTTTTCAAAGCTATCTAATGAATTATGGAAATTAAAGAATATGCCGTTATGCTGCCGATTTTTCTCCATGGCATAACCTTATTCTAAATCAATTTTGAATTCTCATATTCTTAATTGAAGCATTCTTACCTTGATATTTGTTATCATGGAACTATAGTTTGAACTTGTTACATTATTGGCCATATTTATATTTCTTGTGAAAGTAGCTTGATTTATAACTTGAAGATGCAAGAGCGGGCACAGACAGTGTCCAAGGGCTCCACTCTAGTCCCCTCGACAGATAGTCGGAAATATACTATAAACCATGGAGTATGATGAACACTGGCGTCGCATTGTGCTGGGAGTACTTTTTTTATAAACGAGTGAAGATCCACGAGGTAATCTTGTGAAATTACATGCTTGCTAGTACATTCTCGTTACATGACTTTCTAGTGCATAGCCTTTATGGTTATTAAATAGTACATTCTTGTTCATGAAAGGCCAAATTGCATTCATGTTATATTCTTGGTTGATCATATTTCCAGTCTACATGAACTCTCATATCTCACCTTGATCATATCTTGTCATTTGTGTTACTTTGATTTGTTCACGTGTTTCATCGAATTTTCATGACTTATCTTATACTCTAGAGCTAAAATGTTAATTACTTAAACATTACCTTCATGTTGATACGAAGATACCTACTGGGCATGTGTGCTCATTCCATACTTTTCTAATCTTTTTCAGGAAATTCTAGCGGGTCGGACAAGGCTTGTCGAGCTTGATGTGCGCCGCAGTAGCCTTGTCGCAACAAGATCCTGGCGAGCGCTCTTCCTCCTTGATGTGCGCCGTAGACGCCTTCGTGAACCTCTTGAATTGCTCAACCGGCCTCCTCGATGTCGAGGCACTTAAGGAGGGGACCAGAAAAAGATCATCGATACAAAGCGTCGTCTAAGATGATGAAGCGTCGAGCTTGATACTTCAGTCTTCGTGCGTCCCGAGGGTTAGAGGGCTCTCGAGAATCCCGGCCCTAGGATATATATGGGGTCCGCCAGTCACTTGATAATGCCCGATCAATGGTCATGAGCTCTACTTCTATGCTCGGTCGTTCTAGCTCTTCGAGAAAAATCGATCATGTACCTTCTGGGACAACAAAGGAGGCCAATCGAGAGTGTGCGTCCGCTCGGGAGTTTTCCTCCCGACTGATCCAGATGACTTGAAAATTCTCGAATAGTGGGGCTATTCCTCTTACCAGTTGGAGGTATTTGATCATCGATGTTTCCCGAGCTTCGTAGTCACCGTTGATCTGGCTGGCGTCCAATTAGGAGTCAGTGTGGATTTCAACTCGTTCGGCCCCCAGTCGTCGTGCCATCCTGGGTCTCGAGATGAGGGCCTCATACTCGGAGACGTTGTTGGATGCTGGGAAGTTGAACTTCAAGGCGTATTACAGTTCTGCTCCTTCCAAGGATCGGAGAAGAACACTGGTGCCGCTGCCGGTCGAGTTCGAGGATCCGTTGACGAAAAGATCTCAGGTGGGCCCGGGCGTCAGCAGATGGACTTCCTCGGTTGGGACGGTACTCTCTACAATGAAATCTGTGAGTGCCTGTCCCTTAATGGCCGAGTGGGGGCGATAGGAGATATCTTAAGCCCCGAGCATTATAGCCCGCTTGACGAGGCAACCCAAAGCTTCAGGGTGAGCAAGGATCCTCTTCAGGGGCTCATTGGTCAACACGACGATGGAGTGCCCTTGGAAGTAGGGCCGAAGGCGCTTGGCTGAGGTCACCAACGCTAGCACGAGTTTCTCGGTTACGGGGTATCGTCATTCGGCCTCGCTGAGCACCTTGCTGGTGTAATATACTGGTCTTTGCACTCCTGCATCATCTCAAACTAGGACCGAGCTCACTGTGGAAGGAGTCGATGAGAGGTAAAGGTGCAATGATTCACCTGGGACTGGTTTTGATAGCACCCGGGGCGAAGCTAGAAACTCCTTTAATTCTGTAAAAGCCTTCTGGCATTCCTCGTCCCAGGCGAACGTGGAGGATGCCATTTTAGGCCCTCTTAACAACTTGAAGAAGGGCAGGCATCGTTCGGCCGCTCGGGACAAGAAACGGTTGAGTGTGGCGACTCGTCCAATTAGGCGCTGGACATCTTTGACGCACGTGGACGGCCGCATGCTCAGGATGGCCTGAACTTTGTCGGGGTTGGCTTCGATTCCACGCTGGGTGACTAGAAAATCCAGAAACTTTTTGGACCGAACCCCAAAGGCACATTTAGCTGGGTTGAGCTTCATGTTGTACCTCAGGAGAGTGTCAAAGGTTTCCGCTAGGTTGGTGAAGTGGCCCTTAGCCTCGGGAGTCTTGATGAGCATATCATCTATGTAGGCTTCGATGTTCCGATCGATTTGTCCTTCGAAAATGTGGTTGATTAGCCTTTGATATGTTGCCCCGGCGTTCTTCAGCCCGAAAAGCATTCGGGTGTAGCAGTATACGCCAAAGTCGGTAATGAAGGCTATCTTCTCTATGTCTTCAAGATCCATTCGGATTTGATGGTAGCCAGAGTAGGCATCTAGGAAGTTGAGCAATTGGTTACCAGAGGTCAAGTCGACTAGCTGGTCGATGCTCGACAGTGGGTAATAATCTTTCGGAGTGGCTTTGTTAAGGTCGGTGAAGTCCACGCACATTCGCCATTTGCCCGAAACTTTTGGTACTAAGCCGACATTAGCGAGCCATGTCGGGTAAAGGACCGGTCGGAATAGGCCGGTTTTCTTCCCCTTGAGAATTTGCTCTTTGATGATCGTCTGCTTCTCTAGGGCGTGCTTTCTTCTGCGTTGCTGGATGGGTTTCACCGATGGGTCAAGGTTGAGCTTGTGTACTACCATCTCCCCAGGGATCCCGGGAAGATGCTCATTAAACCACACGAAGACTTGAATGTACTCCAAAAGACAATCTTTGTATTACTTTTGTACATCAGGTGATAAATCAGCTCCAATTTTTACTTCTAGAGCTGGGTCGTCTTTGAGGAAGACAGTCAACAGTTCGCCTCCAGGCTCAGATGCTGAAGGTTCGTCCTCGACTCCCTCGCCCTTTTTCTTTTTTCCCTCTGGCCTTATGGCTTCGATCGAGATTATGTAGCACCTCCGAGCTATTGCCTGGTTACCTCAGACTTCCCCGATACCGTATTTAGTGGGAAACTTCATTTTTTGGTGATAGGTGGAGGGCACTGCCTTAGTCTGGCTAAGGATATCTCGTCCAAAAATGGCATTGTAGGCTGACATCCCCTTAATCACGATGAAGTCTGCCATAATAGTGACGGTTTTAGGAGGGGTGCCGATGGTGACCGGTAGGCTTAGGGTTCTCTCGGGATAGGTTGCCTGACTGTTGAACCCGCAAAGGGGGGTTCGAATTGGGCGGAGCTTGGATGGGTTTTCACCCATCTTAAAGAAGCATTCGTACGAAAGTACATCAGGGGTGCTACCATTGTCGACCAATATCTTGTCTATGTTACAATAGTTTATACTGGCCGACACTACAAGAGCATCGTCGTGCGGGGTAGATAACCCTTCCAGGTCTTGGTTGGAGAATACCAGGGCCTGTTGCTTGGTCGTCGGTGGGGATTTGGGGGGCTCGGAGGCCCTGCTTGCCCGTTCGGCGTGACACTTTCTTCCTCAGCTACTGTCTCCTCCTGATGCCGTGCCTCCAGAAATGACGTTGATGTGGACCCCGTGAGGTTGATTGTCAATCTCCTCTAGCATGCCACGGTCCTCCATCTGGCGCTTGGACACATACCGAGATAAGTCTCTCTGGCAGACGAGACGCTCGATCTCGTCCCTGAGCTGATTACAATCTTCGGTATGGCGCCCGTGGTCGTCGTGGAATTGGCAATGTTTGCGGTGGTTACGGCACTTGGCCTTCATAGGCTCGGGTTGGCGGAGAATGCCCGAGCTTTTGATGTATTCGTATATCTCAAAGATGAGAGCGGATAAAGGAGTGTACCACTCGTATTTCCGTGGGGGTTCCCTTCGGTCTCCATCTTGATTCCGCTATTTTTCTTGGCCCGAGCCTTCCTCGGATGGTCGCTTCTTATCCCCCACCCGACCCGAGCCCGTTGGGCCGTGACAAGCACTGAGGACTTCCTCACACTCTGCATGGCGCAGGGCTAGGGTCACCAGATCGGCGAGGGAGGTGGGGGGATGGAGGACCAATTCTCGCCGAAGGTTCTCATCGCGGGTGCCTCCGGTCAGTGCGGTGATGGCTGAGGCAACATCCAGGCGAGGGATACGCAGGGCTTCTGATTTAAATCGGTTGATGTAGGCCCGAAGTTTCTCCCCCTGTGCCTATTTTAGTGCCAGCAACCCCGCTACTAACCTTGGAGGGCCGCTGCCGGAGAAGCTTTCCTTGAATACTCGCCTGAATTGTCTAAAGTCGTGAATGCTACTGGGGGTGAGTGCTCGGAACCAGGCCTGAGCGCCTTGGACCAAGGTGGTCATGAACGCTCGCCACTTGACAGCGTCGGAGACCCCGTGCAAGGTCATGAGGGCATCGAAGCTGTCATAGTGGTCGGCTGGATCTCCCTGGCCGTCATACTACTTAAAGGTTGGTAGCAGGATTCTGGGGGAGATCTCGGCCTTCAAGATATGGTCAGAGAATGGGGATGGGTCCTCATTCTCCTTGGTGGAAGTTTTCTGCAGGGCGCGGAGGGAGCACTCTTGTTCCGCAAATCATCACTCGAAGTCCCGCAGCTGGAGGGATAACTCCGGTTGCCGCTGAACCGAAGGGCTGTGGGGGCGTCCTTGCAGGCTGCCACGTCATCCCTCAGGGGGATCAGTTTCTGGGAACTACCAGTGTGTCCCGGTTCTTTCTCTCCTGGGGGTGGAGGAGGCTTCTTGTTCTGGAGGGGGGCGTGGGAAGGTCCCCCCAACCTGTTGCGTATGAGCCGTCATCCTCGGAGGGTGAAACAGCATGTAACCGTTTGTTGGGAAACTCCGCCGCGGGGGGGGGGGGGGGGGGGGGCTCTCCTCTGGAAGTTGTGACTTCTCTTCCCTTGCCGCCTGGGTCCTCATTAATTTGATGAGGATGTCCAGTTTGGTGTTGAGGGTTTGAAGAGCGTTAGAGTTCCCGTTGGGGGGTCGCACCTCTGGAGGCTGCGGAGGTGACTCATTGGCTTGCTCGTTGTTGTTGGAGGGGAGGTTTTCTATGAGATGGGGAGATATGGGTCCTCCTTCCTCCACCGCGGCTTTTCCCTTGTCGTCAGTGGTTCTCCTACCGAAATTTCTCCGCACCATGATGGCTCTCTTTTATTCGCTTCCCACAGACGGTGCCAGATGAAGAGGCGTAATCTCACGCTGATCCTGAGCCGTGAGATCTAGGGAGAATCTTTGATCACGGTCACCACTTCTGTATGAACTGCAAGGCAGGAAGCGGATTAGAGGTGCCCAGGGAGGAACCCTTGAGGGAAGCCCTCCGATGCTTATGTCAGCAAATGTGATAGAGCATGGATACGAAGAAAGAGAGGGTAGGAGAAAGAGGGGGCGCGAGATTATTCTCCACCAAAATGTGTGGTGGTTTTCTCTCAGGATCGTTACCTGTCCTCTCGGAGGGTTTCTCTGGAGTTTAAATAGCAGTCCGTTTCACGTAATAGTCCAGGGAGCTGAGAGGATTTCGGGGGGGGGGGGGTTACGTCCTAGTAACGGGCTCTTTATGGCATAGGGACTCTTGCCCTCCCCTGTCCCTTGGAGTGCCCTGCTCCAGCTGGAGGCGTAACGGATGCTCGACCAAGCTTCCGACAGTCGGTCTGAGCCAGAGGTGCTCGCTTGGGGTTTTACCCAGGGTGATGAGGGTATAGCTCGGGCAGGCCATGTTTGGTCCCCACGGGGGATCTCTCAATGGATCTGTCGCCCGGACTTCTGGACCTAAGGGTCGCCTAGGAAGTGCTGCTCCGAGTGTGTTTTGGGCTTGAAATAAGTGGGCCAAAAATGGGGCTGTCACTTTGGGAAGCTGGGCCTTGTTTGGTCGAATTGGACCTAGTTGGGCCGTGCTTTCAGGTGGCAGATTTTCCCCCTCTCCAGCTAGCTTCAATCAGAAGTGCGAAACCCCGCTCGGGGTAGCAGAATTCAACCTTACATTGGGTGATTTCACCACCACTGTGCAGTTCAATGTCATAAATTCTAATACTACATACAAAGCCTTACTGGGACGACATTGGCTGTATAGATACCAAATAGTGCCCTTCACATTACACCAATGTATCAAGTACTGAAACAATGGCAAAGAAGAAAGGGTGTTTACAGACTTGCATCCCTTTGAAGTATACGAGTGTCACATGCTCGATGCACCGTTCTATATGGAGGCCTCCCGAGGGGCAAAGAAGAAAGGAACTCCTGCAAACCAGAAGAAAGCAATGTCAAAAATAGATGACTGGTTCCCTCCACCGCCTCCAGGCTACATGGAACAACACGAGGTCTCCCATATCTCTCAAACTGGAGACTTTGCTCGAGCTACACCATCAACCATCTATCCTGGGGAAGCTGATGATGATATTGAAGAAAAGTTCACGCACATCAAAATCCCACAAGGATTATTCAAACCCATTCTGAGCTTAGAATGCCAGACAATGCAACCACTGAAGACTATGGTGGTCCCTCATCTCTGCGAGCCTCCTTTAATATTTTACTCTGGGGAGCCTACTGATAAAGATGATCAAGACTATATAATCCCCGAAGAAGCAACAAACCAGATGGTGCCAATAGCGGGCCTGGATTACACCACACAACGGGTCTCCCGAATGTTCACCAGGATGCAGGTGCCTTCACTACAACCCGCTAACCAGAAGGAGGCATTCCAGAAGCTCTGGGATCCGCCCTATAACAATAAAGAGTTGCTGAAAATTACCCATCACCCGGGGCTGGGCTGCACCTTGCAAGAATATTATGAAGCAGAGGTGGATGTTATCTCTACCTTCTTCACCCATGAAGACCCTTTCGAGGTTGATCATGTTGAATACCCTCCGGGGGATGAAGAGATTATATGCCACTCCACTATTGGTGGTGAACCCCTCAACAGTCAGCAAAATATAGAAGGACAAGATGAAGCAACACTATACCGGTGTTGGGAAGAGTTGTTCCCCAAGGAAGATTTGTTTCAAGCTGAAGCCAAATTCAATACAGGAACGCCTGATGAAGATCAAACCTCCGATGAAGAAAAGGAGCGCCTGGAATTCGAGCGCATCCTGAAGGAAGTTCGAGCTATGCAACAACTGGCAGGCTCGACAAAAGAGCTTCTACCCGCAGACCTTCAGGAGGCAGAAGTATATATAATGGGACCACAAGTGGAGATGCCAAGATAGCAAAGCCAAGCTGAACAAAACCTAATGGAGAGTCTAATGGCTCAACATCGCAGCAGAGAGAATGAGGGACAAATCCCTCTGTTCTCAAGAAGCCAATTTGAAGAAAATCAACAAGCTATGACTAACTTCAAAGGCTCGCTATCAACTTATACTTCATTCGAAGAGTTGGAAGTCTTTGGAGCTGAAGAAGATTACATCAATGGGGGCTTTGTCGACCTACAAGAAGCTCCAGATGGCAGTCAAGCTACCGTTAATGAATTAATAGAGGTGAATCTGGGAACCGTAGAGGAACCAAGACCGACCTTTCTTAGTGCCCCACTGACACCAGAAGCCCAAGAACAATATATACAGTTCTTAAAAGAGTTCAGGGATTGTTTTTCCTGGACATATGATGAAATGCTAGGGTTAAGTCCCGCTGTGGTGCAGCATCTGTTAGCAATTGACCCAAAGGCGGAACCAGTAAAGCAGCCTCCCAGATGGATGCGTCCTGAGCTGATTAATCAAATTAATAAAGAAGTTGACAAGCGCATTGATGTGGGGTTTGTTGAAGAAAATCAATATACAACATGGCTGGCAAACATAGTGCCCGTGAAGAAGAAAAATGGGCAGATAAGAATATGTGTCGACTTTCGGGACCTCAACGAAGCATGCCCGAAAGATGATTTTCCCGTGCCAATCACTGAGGTGATGATCGACGCCACCACAGGCCATGAAACTCTCTCATTTATGGACGGGTTGTCCGGATACAACAAATTTTGGATTGCTAAGCAAGACATGATCCATACTGCATTCCGCACTCCAAAAGGAAAATTTCACTATAAGAGGATGCCGTTCGGCCTTAAGAATGCATGCGCTACATATCAAAGAGCCATGATGAAGATATTCGATGACCTACTCTACAAAAAGGTGGAGTGCTATATTGATGACTTGGTGGTGAAGACCAAGAGAAAAGAGGACCATCTGCAAGATTTGAGGGTGGTGTTTCAAAGGTTGTGCCAATATGAGCTAAAAATGAACCCCATGAAATGCGCCTTCGGCGTGTCCAGCGTAAAATTCCTTGGATTCATTATCCGACACAGAGGCATTGAGATTGATCCATACAAGATTAAAGCTATTCAAGAACTTCCTCCACCAAAGAATCTCTTAGAGCTGCGGTCCTTGCAAGGCTGACTGGCGTATATTCGCCGATTTATTTCAAATCTGTCAGGTCGATGTCACCCTTTTCACAAGCTCATGATAAAAGATGTGCCGTTCTTCTTGGGCGATGAATGCCAAGCAGCTTTCAAGAAGTTGAAAGAATATCTGAAAACCCCTCTGATGTTGGGAGCGCCGATTAAAGGAAGACCTCGGATTCTCTACATAGCGGCCACTCACTGTTCCCTAGGGGCAATGCTAGCTCAAATGAATGAACAAGGAAAAGAGCAAGCCCTTTACTACCTCAGTAGAAGGTTAGTAAGGACTGAAGAGAAATGCACCTTTATAGAAAATACTTGCCTGGCGCTAGTCTTCGCTGTCAAGAAACTCCGGCATTACATTCTGTCCCATGAAATCAAATTGATATCTGGAGCGGACCCGCTCAAGTACATATTATCCCAGCCAGCACTCAAAGGCTGACTTGGCAAATGGGCCGTGATCCTGATGGAATTTGATATTTCATATGTACCCCGGAGAGATATAAAAGGTCAGGCCATGGCTGACTTTTTCGCAGCACATCCTGTGCTAGAAAATACCCCACTGGGGATTGAACTTCCTGATGATGAAACGCTGGAGGCATGTTAGGCCCAGCCGTTATATGGCAACTCTCCTTTGATGGGGCATCAAGAATAGAAGCTACATTAACTGGACAAGTCAGAATCCGAGTAGGAGCCGGTATTGTCTTGAAGTCACCTGACGGGGAAGTGGTACACACTTCATACTCAATAAACAAGCCATGCACCAATAATGAAGCTGAGTATGAAGCTCTGATAATCGGTCTACAAATTACCCTCAGCATGGGAATTCAAATGCTCCAAGTGTTTGGTGACTCTATGTTGATAATCAAACAAATGCAAGGGGAGTTTGATGTTCGAAAGCCAGAGCTCACCCCCTACCATCAAAAAGCACTGTGCCTCATGGCAAGTTTCTACCACATTGAACTTAATCATGTGGGCCGGGGACACAATGCGCAGGCTGATGCTCTAGCAAAGCTAGCCAGTTCATTAGTAATTCCACCAGATGAAACACTCAACATTGTTGTGATAAATCGACGACAGGTTCCCAGTGTGCTAGAATCATGTCCAGAGGAATGTGAGGCTAACATAGCCGAAGAAGCGCCGGAGCCCGATTGGAGATAGCATCTGATACAATGGTTCCTCCACCAGCAGTTTCCCAAAAGCAAAGAAGAAAGAATGAAGCTCCTTAGGACCAAAGATTCCTATGAATTCAGAAGCGAGACATTGCTCAGAGTCATGACTAATGCCCATAAAAAGATTCTACTCCGCTGCCTATCCACAGAGGAGGCTTGGCAAGTGATGAAAGAAATACATGCCGGAACAGCTGGGGCACACCAAGCTGGACCGAAGATGAAAATTGAAATCAAGAAATTAGGCTATTACTAGCCTGCTATGTTTGAAGATTATTGCCAATTTACAAAATCAAGTCAGAAATGCCAAGAACATGCTGCTGTGCGCAGGAGGCCCCCTGTACCCCTACACCCAACAATTCCCAGCTGACCCTTCGCTCAATGGGGAACCGATGTGGTTGCACCTCTTCCAACTTCCTCAGTCAAACACAAGTATATCTTGGTAATAACAGATTACTTTTCTAGATGGGCAGAGGCTATAGCACTCAAAGAGGTGACTGGTGAACTGGTCGCCAGATTCATCAAACAAAATATTATTTTTCGGTTTGGTGTTCCCAACCGAATAATTTCTGACAACGGAAGCCACTTCAAGAATCAAAAAATATATCGGCTCGTCGAGAAGTATAAAATTGATTGGAGGGCCTCCACCCCTTACAATCCGCAAGCAAATGGATTGGCTGAAGCATTTAACAAAACCCTATGCACACTCCTTGCCAAGATCGTCAGCTCCCACAAAAGGGACTGGGGGGAGAAGATGTATGAAGCATTGCGGGCATATCATACTATCTACAAGACTCCTACGGGTTGATCACCCTTCTCGTTAGTATATGGCTCCGAGGCTGTGGTCCCCGTGGAGCTAGAAGTACCGTCGCTCAGGGTTGCCATTCAATACGGTTTAGCCCGCGATGAACAAACAAATGCTGAAAGAAGACTTGAAGAATTGGCTGAGCTGGAGGGAAAGCGCCTTCACGCACAGAAGAATATCCAAGTATATCAAGCTTGCATGGCAAATATCTTCAACAAGCTTGTCAAAGAGTGAGAATTCAAGAAAGGTGACCTGGTCAGGGTCAAGAAGAAAGAAGTCATGGCTTCCAACCCAAAGGGAAAGTTTGCTGCTAACTGGTTGGGTGCATATGTAGTTCAAAGAGTCTACGAGGGTGGAGCCTACGTGGTTGTCAACCATCGGGGAGAGTTCAGTTCCCGCCACTGAACGGGAAGCATCTAAAGCTCTATCATGCTGTACCCCTGCCCTTTGAGGGAGTGACGAATGATTGAATAAACATTCTAAAAAAAAAGTCGATGGTAATGAGAGTTAAAAAAAAAAGAAGAAAAAAAATGATGAGGATGGTCATTCCTTCACTGCATATTGACATCAATTTGGACCTTCCGTCCGGGTAGATGAGGAAACCTTATTTTCCCTTGCGTTGATGTTAATCCCCACATCGATGATGAAACTCACATATCTTCAGCGAACGGCTTCGTGCCTAAGCTGCTGCATACCAACATCAATTCGGACCTTCCGTCCGGGTGGATGATGAAATCTTATTTTCCCTTGCATTGATGTTAATCCCCACATTGACGATGAAACTCACATATCTTCGGCAAACGGCTTCGCGCCTAAGCTGCTGCATATCAACATCAATTCGGACCTTTCGTCTAGATAGAAGATGAAACCTTATCTTCCCTTGCATTGGTGTTTACCCCACATCAACGATAACACTCACACATTTTTGGCAAACGACTTCGCGCCTAAGCTGCTGCATACCAACATCAATTCGGACCTTCCGTCTGGATAATGATGAAAACTTATCTTCCCTTGCGTTAATGTTAATCCCTACATCAACGATAAGCACTTTTACACGTTCAAAAGGCCGACATGCAAACTCAAAGGTTACGTTAAAAAAATAATAATAAAATGAGGCTCAAAATGGAGGTGCCTCGCCGGACTTGTCCAAACATCTCGGGCAAGGGTAAAAAATGGCTACAACCCGACCATGGCGAAAACCCGTAAGGGCGCTGTGGGCAAAATTGGGTACCCCGCCACGTGAAAACCCGCAAGGGCGCATGGGCAAAAGTAATAGGGGGCTAACCTTGGCAAAAACCCGAAAGGGTGCTTGGGTAAGTAATGTGGTTATGATAATATGAAATATACATATGTCTTTTAGCAACACACCCACCATATGTCCCACCGATGATGAAACTTTCCATTGATCATATGGCATATCGCCTCGATCGATGCTAAAACCTATCCAGGATAGAACTTTCGTCTATTCTGATGAAACCCATCAATTTCCTTGCGTCGACATAAACCCTATGCCGATGATGAAACTTCCATTGATCATAAGGCATCATCGCTTGGATCGATGCTAAAATCTATCCGGGATAGACATTCCATCTATTCTGATGAAACCTATCCATTCTCTTGCATCGGCATAAACCCAATGCCGATGATGAAACTTCCATTGATCATATGGCACATCACCTCGATCGATGCTAAAACCTATCCGGAATAGACCTTCTGTCTATTCTGATGATACCTATCTATTCCCTTGCGTCGGCATAAACCCAATGCCGATGATGAAACTTCCATTGATCATAAGGCATCATTGCTTGGATCGATGCTAAAACCTATCCGGGATAGACCTTCCGTCTATTCTGATGAAACCTATCCATTCCCTTGCGTCGGCATAAACCCAATGCCGATGATGAAACATCCATTGATCATATGGCACATCACCTCAATCGATGCTAAAACCTATCCGGAATAGACCTTCCGTCTATTCTGATGAAACCTATCCATTCCCTTGTGTCATTCTATTCTAACGAAACATATCCATTCCCTTGCGTCGGCATAAACCCAATGCCGATGATGAAACTTCCATTGATCATATGGCACATCACCTCGATCGATGCTAAAACCTATCCGGAATAGACCTTCCGTCTATTCTGATGAAACCTATCCATTCCCTTGCGTCGGCATAGACCCAATGCCGATGATGAAACTTCCATTGATTATATGGCACATTGCTTTGATCGATGCTAAAACCTATCCGGGATAGAGCTTCCGTCTATTCTGATGAAACCTATCCATTCCCTTGCGTCGGCATAAACCCAATGCCGATGGTGAAACTTCCATTGATCATATGGCACATCGCCTCGATCGATGCTAAAACCTATCTGGGATAGACCTTCCGTCTAGTCTGATGAAACATATCCATTCCCTTGCGTCGACAAAAACCCAATGCCGATGATGAAACTTCCATTGATCATATGGCACATTGCCTCGATCGATGCTAAAGCCTATCCCGGATTGACCTTACGTCTATTCTGACAAAACTTATCCATTCCCTTGCGTCGGCATAAATCCCATGCTGATGATGAAATTTCCATCGATCACATGGCACCATCGCCTTGATCGATACTAAAACCTATTCGAGATAGACCTTCCCTCTTTTTCGACGAAGCCTATGAACCCTTCTTCCACACATCAACAAACATCCCTACATTACATTCGACACCTCTGGCCAATGAAACATATACTTATGCCAACATAAACATATGCTCACACAAGACCCTAAACAAACCTACTGTTAGACCGACCCATACATATGCAATGGTGGACCAGGACATCCGAATATGTGCCATGCATAAACACGACGCAACCTAATATTGGTGGAATGAAATCCTAGACATCCTAACATGCACCATCCATACACTGACGGCCCTTTGGATTTGGAAGGTTTGGGTGGGCAAGGAGAGCCGAATTCTCCTACTTCCGTACCCCAAAGAACGGGCTCCTTGCGAAGTGTAGGTGGACTGGCCCGTGGGGTAGGAGTGTGATAGGGGACTTCCCTAACAAGGTGGAATGGTGGTGGTGGGTCACGAGGCTCACTAAGGAACGGGTCAAATGGATCAAAGAATGTGTGACCCCTCGATATGGGTTCCCCCATCACACGGTCCCATGTGTGGAATTTTTGAAAGTGTAGATGGTCACCTTCAGGCATTGTGGTAAGTGGGACGATGATCTCATGTAGAAATTATGGGTCCTCCCTTAGGATAAGTGTACTGAAATTAGGCTCATCAGGAATGGGGAGGAGAAAAAGGATCTCCGTGGTGACATGACCCACGGTGCACATGGAGGTAATGGACCCCAATGCCGGATGTGTGAAGCTACGACTATTGAGTTGGTCGAAGCCTCGGGCCAACATGTTCGTCAACTTCCATTGCATGAAAAATCCACTTAGAAAAAAAACTAAGAAGAATTAATGGAAAAAAAGGATGGGAAAAGGGGAGAAAATGGGAGCATGCGAGGATGCTAAGGGGAATGTGTGATCGCCAGAGACGCGAGGGCCTCAAAGGATATAATCAAATAATCAATGGAGGGATCGCGAAAAATACCTCAAAAGGATGCGGGGGAGATTGTGAGTGCTTTCCTTCTCTTCCGATCGGCCAGCCGATGAAGAGAGTTCTTCTTGTTGATTACCCTTGCAAAATTAACAAACACCAATAAACAAACATAGATTAGAAACCAAGATGTGTAGCATCAAATCCAAATGTAAATATGGACATAGAAAGCATGGGTATGAACACACCTTATTGGTGTTTGGCCTTTAAACCCCTATGCAAAAGGGTAGGTAAAAGATGATGTATGATGAAGAATAGAGGGAGATGTGCAAGTGTTGCACTAAGGGAGATGTGCTAGAGTGCACAACATGGGAAGATATCAATATTGAGATAAAAAGAGATAAAAGAAAAATATGATATGATGCATGCAATTAACTAAAGCAAAAATAAGAGATAGGAGGGGGAAAGCTTAGTGATTTTCTCCAATTTGGCTTCAAGGATGAAGATCTTCAATGGAGGAAGAAGAGGATGTAGAACTCCATGGGTGTAGAGGCTTCAAATCTTCAATAGAGGAAGAAGAACTCCATGGATGAAGCTTTTAGGTGCATGGGAGTCTTCCTTCTTGAGCCTTTGGTCCAACAGCACCTCCTCTTTAATTGATCTTGATCTTCTTTTCACAAGGGAGAGAGGGGTCCTATTAATAGGGTTGAAATTCGGAGTTAATTCCAAGGGAAATTAGGAAAATATGTTTTAGTGGGATTTGGAATGGGATAAACATTGCCCAAGTGTCCCCTCAATATTAGAAAGTCATAGGAACCCTTCCCTAAGTGAAAAGGGGCTTAAAACGAGGAAAGAAGGAGGTTCTGGGAAAGCTCGAAATTCAATAAGAATTGACGACCGTATGACAGTCGCTTCTTAAAATGACGCCCGCGGAGGAAACGTCATTTTAAGAATTGACGACTTGCAGAGGGACGTTATTTAGAATTTAATATGAATTTCGGGCGGATTCAAAATCTCAAAATATAGCAATGGAAATGACGACCGGACTTGGGACGTTAATTGAAAATGATAACTTGCACAACGTCGTCAATTTAAAATAATAAAAAGTCAAAAAGAATGGACGACCGGGAATTCGGGCGTCAATTAAATTGACGTCCGATTTAGGGTCGTTAATTCAAAATATGTAAAACATGGCTATTTTTCATTTCTCAATATTATTTTCTGATTTTTTAGGTGGAGGTGTATCTAACTGTGCTGATTCCAAATACTATTTTTTCGTATTTTTCTGACACCCGGAAGGCCACCAAATCACCCTAGAAGAGGGATAGAAATAATATTAAAATAATCAAATTTGAAATTGACGCCTTCCAACATGTCTTGAATTCAATTTTTTTCATTTTTTATTCTATTTAAAAATCAAACAACGCCCCATGCTAAGTCGTTAATTCCAAAAAAAAATTCGAAAAATACTCAGAAAAATTCAGAAAAATGGGAAAAATGAAAGAATGGACGCCTCTATTGATAGTCGTCATTTTATTTTTTATTTTCTTTAATTTTTTTAAAAATAAATGATGCCCCCCTCACGTCGTTAATTCTGAAAAATTCATAAAAATAGAGAAAAATACCCAGAAAATTCAAAAAAATAGGGAAAAATAAGAAAAGGGAGGAAAAAGGGAGAAATCTAAAAAAAGGGAAAAAATACTCAAACAAAGTTAATTTGAGAGTCAAATTGGGGCATTGCGAGATAATATGAGATGTACTCACAGTAACATCAATTTTGGCGTGTCTACAGCTGCCCCGCCTTGGCGTCTGCTTTACAAGGGAGCATAGCAAACTGAAAAGTAGATGCCAAGGTGTGATGAGACACGCAATTAACATCACTTGATGAGAATTGAATCAAAAGCTCGAGATGAAGCAATCTCAGGAAATCTAATGAAATCAACGATGTTTGGATAAAAGAGGGAGTGTGCACGCGGGCACGAAAAGGAATGATCAACTTCCAGCGTGGTGGAAGTACCCCAGGTCACAAACCTGTAGGTTTCACCATTGGGGAGCGGTTACCAGCCAATGTGGACGTGCTGCAGCCAAGGTGGATTAAGGGAAAGGATTGAAATAAGAGGATAGAAATCCAAACAAAGAACTTTCGAGAAAGTGGCCCAAAACAGCGACAAAATGATTTGAGGATTCTATTCAGCAATGAATATCTCATATCTTTAAGATCAATTTGACTCTCCAAATCAGCTTATTAGAATGATTTTTCAACGTTGATTCAAATTCCTATATGAATGCATGCTGGGTTTAAAGGAAAAATTAAAACAAATGAAAATATAAGATAATCAAGGATAATATGGTTAAACTAGGAAACCGATTTCACGAGCTGATACTAAGCCGAAGCCCGTTTATCCGCGCACCAACTCGTAAAAGGGAACCATCGTCCCCAGTCTTGGACGGCTCAACGGCTTATCCGTATGACTAAGACTCCTCTGGAATCATCATTATTTTTGATGAAGGGGAACTCAAATTCCAGATTTACCAGTAGCGTATGTAACATATAGTACAAATGCATACATGAAGATGGTGATAGCAATGAGCATATGGGGAACTGAGAAAATGCAGCACATAATAAAGTCACCACGGGACTTGAATGTTGATGCCCAGACGGTGGGGCCAAGGGCTTCTTCCTGCGCTCAAAAGTTCATTAGCCAAGATATAAGGAAGATAACAAGCAATGAATAAGGCATTTAAGCATAGCAAGCATAGCATGAATCAAAGCATCAATAGCATGTATGTATCATATCATGAATAGCATTCAAGTGTGCACAGCGTGAAAGGCATGAATAACATTTAACATAGATAGCATCATTAAAGCATAGATAGCATAGCCTCATTGTTTGTTGTTTGTCATGAGGATGACAACTTGGCTAATCAAGATTTGGAGTTGAATGATCAAGATCTGATAATGCCCATCGGCAGAGTGATCAACAAGATTTGATAAAAAAGATTTGGAGATGAATAATCGGAGGTAATGCGCAGTAAATCAATGGGGAGAATCAAAAGGTAGATAGTAACGAATGGAGAGGACTCATCCCGTGCTCTTGGTCCTTGCAAAGTTGTTGTCCCTGCAAAAACACCATCAAAAAAATGTAATGCAATTTTTTTGGATTTTGAATTATGTAAATTTTTATGAGTTTTAAAAATATTTCAATTTTTATGGATTTTTGGAAGATATTTGAATTTTTATTATGAATTTTGAAAATATTTAATTTTTGTTGAATTTTTGCTTAGGAAATATTCAACTTTTTTTTTTAGATTTTTCACAAGAAATATTCAACTCTTTTTTTTTTTAAGATTTTGATTTAGACATTGCTAAAGCAGCATCAAAGGATGTTTAAACCACTGGCTAAGGGTCCTTGTTCCTTCCCCTTTCGCTAAAAACTGCCCAAAGCCAGGCGTGCATTTAAAGGTGGCACCTTATGACCGGCCGCCCATGTATAACGGTGCCTCTACCAAGGCCATACCCGAGAAACATTCGATTTTAGAGGGAGAAGAGAAGAATAATTGAGGATAAGCTTTATGCAGGATATGAGATGTCGGGATTTGAATTCCTTCCAAGGTATTTTCCCTCAAAGAGGTAGTCTGTTGTGCCGGGGCTTTATGTCTTTGATTTTTAGACCCTTGACACGCATACGACTAGGGTTTTCCCTGCGGGGACTTTGCCTCTCTTGACATGCCATAATTCATAATTTTGCATTTATCAAAATTTTGACTTGATTTTTCATAATAGCCCTTTTTGGCTAGATGTATCATGAAATTTGATTTTAGTTTGGGTCAAGACTGCCCCTATTTGAGACTTCTCTCGTATTGGGGATTACCTAGGTTGGTCATCTCATCCATCAACCTCTTGCCCCTGCATTCGGCTGAGCAAAGAAGAGAAAAGACTTTCAGATATACTCATGGCATGGCCAAAGTAGGGACGGTGTTTACCCAAAGGAGCCGGCTAAGGACGCCGTGAAGTGTGTGCGGTGCCCAGCTAAGGGTTGCTCTTAACAAGCGGGGAGAGAATGTTGAATTCCCAGCGTGGAGTTCTTATAACCAAAGTGCTGCATAGCAAGCCTAAAGACTCTTTTCCATTTTTTTTAAAGATGAAATTCAATAAAGATAAATTTCTAGGATAAAGGCTTAAAATATCACTCTTAATCATGTTAAGAAGCACTTCACTTTGAAAATCATGCGTGAAGCAATGAGAAAATGATATCATAAAAATGCTTACTTACGTCAACATTTTACCTTGCGATCTTTGTTGAAGCAGCTACTGTGAGAGGCGGGGTTGATCATCGTGGGATAGTCCTCTTAGGCAGATAAAAGGATTGGAAGCAAAAGATTTGGAAGTGGCTTAACAAGAAGGAGTGGTGCTCAGATGAGACTCAGACGAATAAGAAGAAAAGAAAGAGAGGCGAGGGCTAGAACTCCCTCACTTAGGCGTAGAGACCCTGATCACATGGAACAGTCTACAGAAGGAGAGGAGAATTAGAAGGAGGAGTGAAGACTAAAGCCTCGGAAGCAGTGGGAGAAAGGGCAGATGGCCAAGGCAGTGGACGTGGAAGAAGTTGGGTCGGACCCAGGATCAGGAGGAATTAGAAGAAGAAATTGATAAATTGAAAGAGGCGGATCCGGAGGGTCTGGAGGCAGTGGAGGAAAATCATGAGAGGAAGAAGAGTCCGGAGGCTCCGGAGGGATAAAATATCGAGGGACACGGTGCCCTGGGAAGAAATAGGGAAAAAGATGATGGAAGAGGAGGAAAAGAATGAAGAACGCGATGTCCTGGAAGCGTAAGAAGACAAATTGGAAGAAAGATGGAGGGTTCGGAGGTTCCAGAGGAGGAAAATGCCGAGGGAAGCGGTGCCCCGGGAAGAGTGGATGAAAATGGTCAGGAGGATCCGGAGGTTCCGGAGGAACATATCGAGGGACGCGGTGCCCTCGGAATAGATATGGAAAAAGATGATAGAAAAGGAAGAAAAGAATGAAGGACGTGATGTCCCGGAGAAGCAGGAGGATGAATTGGAGAAAAGATGGAGGGTCTGGAAGTTCCGGGGCTAGAAAATAGAAAGGGGCGTCATGCCCAAGGGATAGAGAGAGGGATGAAGGATCCAAAGGCTCCGGAGGAATGAGATGGGAAGGGACGCGATGCCCTAAGAAGAAGGAAAGAGAATCCGGAGGTTCCGGAGGAAGAAGGTAGAAAAGGGCGCGATGCCCAAGAAAAATCAGTGAGATGCCGGAGGATCCGGACGTGATGGTGCAGAGGGGCGCGATGCCCAATGAGCAAGATCCGGAGGTTCCGGAGGGGGAAGATACCATGGGACGCAATGCCCAGGGAGAAGAGAAAGATCCGGATATGAAGGTGTAGAGGGGCGCGATGCCCTAAAAGGGAGGTTCGGAGGTTCCGGAGGAAGCAAATACCGTGGGACGCGATGCCCAGGGAGAATCAGTAAGAAGCCCAGAAGATCCGGACTTGAGGGTGTACAGGGGCGCGATGCCCAAAGAGAAAGATCCGGAGGTTCCGGAGGAAGCAAATACCGTGGGACGCGATGCCCAAGGAGGATGGGAGAGAAATCCGGGGAGTGCGGATGCAATAGTTGGAAAGGGGCGTGGTGCCCTGAGGGAAGATCGGAGGGGGCACAATGCCCGGCGAGTGTAAGGGGACCTGGAGATCCCGAAGATAGAGGCGGAAGATATAGGAAACGTGGGGGATCCGGAGGTTCAGGAAGGCGGGGAAGATACGGGTTTTGAAACCCGGGAAAGAAGAAGTGCCAATGCATGTGGATGCAATGCAACAGATGCGATGGATGCAAAGAATGTAGAGAACATGAAGGGCGAGAGGATGAGATTCTCCTTCTTACCCCTGGAGCGGCCCATGAAGAATCGGTGATAGACGAGAATATGGATGGCGTTGAATGGAAGGTGGGTAGAATAGTGGAAGGCCCCTTAGCACCAAGATAACAGCTCCTCCATGGCAGTGAAAGTGTATAGCCAATTGGCCCAATGGATAAAGCAAGAGCCCATGATGAAGCTTCAATAGTGAATGACAACTCCCTTGGAGAGTGAAAAGCAATAATGCGAGGGACTTGAAGAGTCGGGATAGGAAGCATCGCCATGCCCAGTGATTGTGTCATATAAAGAATGTTGAACAGAATAGGCATTCACCCCTTGTATGGAAGAAAAGGTTCAAGATTTGAAAGTTGGAACAAGGGGTGCCCTGTCTGGCCTTTGGGCACAAGCCTACACGGCATCAAAGCTTGACATTCTCTTTTAGTGAGCAGTGGCGGGGACTTGGCCTCTTAGACCATGCTTGGCACGACAACACGGATTGGCATCCGGCATATAAACTCTTGCATCTTGAATAGCTCGGCCGTGGCCAAATCCTTCTTGCCCGACTCTTGATCATCTTCGGTACAAGTACTTACAGAAGGACGCCCGTTCCGAGTAGTAAAGGGGGGTGAAGCGGAGGCGGAAGGCTCCATGGATGGTGGAGGTATAATGGAAGGTGTTGGAGGAAGGGTGAGTGGAAGCGAAGGTTCAAACACGTCGAGCTTCTCCCTTTGCTCGGAAGCAGTCGGGGTTGGCTCGAGTGCAACAAGGGGTGGATCCTGCTCAGGACTAGCCACGGGTAAGGGTGAAGGGTTAAGTAGTGGAGTAGGGGTTATAGGCATAGTGGGTTTTGGGGTTAAAGGGATAATGGAGGGTTGAGGTGGCGAACAAAGAGGAGGAGTAATAGAAGGCTCGGTGGAGACCGGCGTAGTGGAGGGTGATGGAGGCTCGACGGAGGCCGATGGAATGGAGGATATTGGTGTGGTTACGGGAGGTGAAGGTTTAGTGCGTTGAAAATGCCGGATGGGGCGAGAGGTGTTAGGGATAGGATGAGACTCATGATGCGGCGGTATGGGTGATTGGAATATCGACCCATCATCGTAACACCAAGAGGTCTCATAAATGGGGATTGGATCGGGGACTGTGGCATAGTCTTGAGCATAGGGGTCTTCTGGCAGTGGAGGAAGAGGACGGCGAAGGAAACGCGGAAGGGGTGCATCTCGAGGAGCTTCAAATTCTTGTACCATCTCCAACTCTTCATGATTAAAGAAATTCAGCGGATGCCGTGGTGGAGGCGAAATGATAAGTGGTGGAGTATGGTGATGTGGGGAATTTTGAGGAGGCGAATATGTGTATGGAGGCGGAGAGCCATGTAAATGCGCAGTGCGGATGAGTGGAGGGCGGACGACGTCCACAGAACTTGTAACATCTTCTCGCTCACATATATCATTGATGCCATTATCTCTTATCTCCTTCCAATTTTTATCTATCTTAGCGATGTTATTCATGAGATCATGAAGAGGATTGACTTGAGAAGGAGAAGGAGCGGGCTGCGGGCTGGTGAGCCTCTTAAGTTGTTCCTCCATGGAAGCAAGTCTATCAAAGAGGCTTTGTTGGAAGGGTGTAACATGAGCAACAGAAGGTTGGAAAGATTGCCTTGGAGGGGTGGCTTGATATGACGGCCGTTGAGGAGGATTAATGGGCCGACCCATAGAAGGACCCGGATGGGCCAGGTTGCAAGGTATAAATGGGCCTTGGGATCGTGAAGGATGAGAAATGGAAGGAGGCGGGTGATGGGCTACCCGAGGAGTAGGTGTGGATGAAGGAGATGGGCCACCCGAATGGGAGTATGCGTGGACGAAGGAGGTGGGTGATGGGCCACCCGAATAGGGGTATGCGTGGATGAAGGAGGCGTACCCTCAACAATGGCCTTAAGGGCTCGGATTTGTTGAGGGGTGAAATGATCTAGTCCACGGATGATTTGAGAGACCTTCTCGTCGTTGGGAGGAGGCGGTCCCGAAGGAATAGTGGCTTGCGATTGAGGCAAGGGACCATGAGATTGGACATTGCCCATGGGTCGGGCAACACCATAAGAATGAGGGCGTGGTCCCTTGAAAATATGGTGAGAATTATGATGAACATGTTGAGATTGAGGAGTATAGGATGTGCTAGGTTGTGCATCCTCATGAACATAATTAAGATTAAACATGTTATTTTATCTATCAAGGTAAGCTGTTATGCAATCAAAGTTCAAGCAAGATAATTTGCAAAGAAGCACACAAGTTGGAATGGTTACCGTTGATTTTTATTTATTTGAAGCTTAGTGAATTAATGATTTTTAACAAACTTTGGGGTGATTCACACAAGGGAGGAACCTAGTTTCAATGTAAGTTCACTTTGATGCCAACTAGGAACACTCTCTCACCACACATAGGCCAACTAAACCCGGGACTTCAAAGGTACAGCCTGCCCAGCGTCCGTGAGGCAATCCACGGGTGCGGGGACTTATGGAGGCTTGGTTTAGGAATTTCTGATCCAAAGAGACGGAATACTAAAAGGAGGGTCCTTCCTTCACCAAGAGGGGTGTAAGATCTCCTAACAATGTGGGGAGAGGAGGTCTCCCAAACCAATACAAATGGATGAATGCAAGTAGGTGATATCAAGCAGACAGTATCAGCATCATCACAGAATAAAAACAAATGACGACCTGGGAAGGGTCGCTATATCATAAAGTAGCGCCTGAGTGTCAGTCGCTAATCACTGTGAAAAGTGGAAGCAGAGTAAAATAGCACCTTAGGGTGAGGCGCTTTCTCTAGAATGGACGCCCGTGAGCAGGGGTGTCAAATAGTAGTAATCAACACAGATAAACAATGATAATAAAAATAACGCCTTCCAGTAAGGCGCTGTCCAAGTGAAAGACGCCTCTGACAGGGGCGTCAGAATGTAATGCTGAAGAAAAAGATGCCTTGGTGTTAGGCGTTAAATTGGTAAATGACGCCTCTGTGAGGGGCGTTAATTCCGTGAACAGTAATCAGGAAATGACCAAAGTGACAAGTAATGAAAGCAAATGACGCCTTGGTCTAAGGCGTATAATGAGAAAATGACGCCTGGGAATTAGGGCGTCCAAACACAATGAACAGTGATCGGGGAGTGGCGAGAATGAATAGTAACAACGCAAATGACGCCTTTCTGTAAGGTGTTGAATGAAGAAATAACGCCACTGTAGAGGGCGCTAATTCCTCTCCAAGGACCAGAGAGCTCAGACGATGATGAAAATACCAACAGGAAGGAATGAAAACACTCACTATCACAAGATATGAATCATGGCAATCAATAATAACATGAAATAGGATATAGCATGCTCATCATTTTTTTTAAAGATGGATAAATGGAATTTCTAAAAATCTATCAAACTAACCAATCACATAGGGAGAGTGCTACGTGGAGCACAAAGGGAGGCGCACCGTGGGTGCAAAAGGGGAGATGGCATACGTGGGTGCCCAAGGGGAAGGGTAATCAAAAGAAAAATAAAATGAGTCCCACCGTGATCGCCAATTTGTAGATTATGAAAAATCCACTTAGAAAAAAAACTAAGAAGAATTAATGGAAAAAAGGATGGGAAAATGGGAGAAAAGGGGAGCATGCGAGGATGCTAAGGGGAATGTGTGATCGCCAGAGACGCGAGGGCCTCAAAGGATATAATCAAATAATCAATGGAGGGATCGCGAAAAATACCTCAAAAGGATGCGGGGGAGATTGTGAGTGCTTTCCTTCTCTTCCGATCGGCCGGCCAATGAAGAGAGTTCTTCTTGTTGATTACCCTTGCAAAATTAATTAACACCAATAAACAAACATGGATTAGAAACCAAGATGTGTAGCATCAAATCCAAATGTAAATATGGACATAGAAAGCATGGATATGAACACACCTTATTGGTGTTTGGCCTTTAAACCCCTATGCAAAAGGGTAGGTAAAAGATGATGTATGTTGAAGAATAGAGGGAGATGTGCAAGTGTTGTACTAAGGGAGATGTGCTAGAGTGCACAACATGGGAAGATCTCAATATTGAGATAAAAAGAGATAAAAGAAAAATATGATATGATGCATGCAATTAACTAAAGTAAAAATAAGAGATAGGAGGAGGAAAGCTTAGTGATTTTCTCCAATTTGGCTTCAAGGATGAAGATCTTCAATGGAGGAAGAAGAGGATGTAGAACTCCATGGATGAAGCTTTTAGGTGCATGGGAGTCTTCCTCCTTGAGCCTTTGGTCCAACAGCACCTCCTCTTTAATTGATCTTAATCTTCTTTTCACATGGGAGAGAGGGGTCCTATTTATAGGGTTGAAATTCGGAGTTAATTCCAATGGAAATTAGGAAAACATGTTTTAGTGGGATTTGGAATGGGATAAACATTGCCCAAGTGTCCCCTCAATATTAGAAAGTCATAGGAACCCTTCCCTAAGTGAAAAGAGGCTTAAAACGAGGAAAGAAGGAGGTTCTGGGAAAGTTCAAAATTCAATAAGAATTGACGACCGTATGACAGTCGCTTCTTAAAATGACGTCTGCGGAGGAAACGTCATTTTAAGAATTGACGACTTGCAGAGGGGCGTTATTTAGAATTTAATACGAATTTCGGGCGGATTCAAAATCTCAAAATATAGCAATGGAAATGACGACCGGACTTGGGCCATTAATTGAAAATGACGACTTGCACAGCGTCGTCAATTTAAAATAATAAAAAGCCAAAAAGAATGGACGACTGGGAATTCGAGCGTCAATTAAATTGACGTCCGATTTAGGGTCGTTAATTCAAAATATGCAAAACAGGGCTATTTTTCATTTCTCAATATTATTTTCTGATTTTTTAGGTGGAGGTGTATCTAACTGTGCTGATTCTAAATACTATTTTTTCGTATTTTTCTGACACCCGGAAGGCCACCAAATGTCCCCTAGAAGAGGGATAGAAATAATATTAAAATAATCAAATTTGAAATTGACGCCTTCCAACGTGTTGTGAATTCAATTTTTTTATTTTTTATTCTATTTAAAAATCAAACAACGCCCCATGCTCAGTCTTTAATTCCAAAAAAAAATCCGAAAAATGCCCAGAAAAATTCAGAAAAATGGGAAAAATGAAAGAATGGACGCCTCTATTGATAGTCGTCATTTTCCTTTTTATTTTTTTTAATTTTTTTAAAAACAAATGACGCCCCCCCTCACCTCGTTAATTCTGAAAAATTCATAAAAATAGAGAAAAATGCCCAGAAAATTTAGAAAAATAGGAAAAAATAAGAAAACTGAGGAAAAAAAGGAAGAAATCTAAAAAAAAGGGAAAATCACTCAAACAAAGTTAATTTGAGGGTCAAATTGGGACATTGCGAGGTAATATGAGATGTACTCACAGTAACATCAATTTTGGCGTGTCTACACCAGTCTAATCTATTAATAAGGTCATTCAATGTATCAACATGGTGACAAGACTGAAATATGGTATGTAATGAGTTGACTGGCACTAATGGTAGTGTAGGGTCCATGGATGGACAAGAAGGCGGTTTAGGGACCAAGCCTACCTTGAGCCAACTAAGTAGTGGCTCGGTGATGAATACTTTCCCGTTAGAAACACGGGTGGCTCCAAATGAGGTGGCTCCGAATAAAGATCGAAAGGTAAAGTAGGTGGCAAAGGAGCTATAGGGGAAGGGTTCCACGGCTGTGGTGGGTGAGGCCGTGGGGCAGGAGCATCCTGCCTCGTGGGCTCATGTGGCTGGCCGATCGGCTCGATGCTCTGCTGACAGGTAGATGCTCGCCGTAGGGCAGCATCAAACTTTGACTCGAAAGTCTCAACCTCTAGAGCGACCTGATAAGAATGCTTCAGAGTGGTCAGGTTGCGGCAAAGCAACTCAAACTAGTAGTGAAGCCGTAAACCTCTCCGGAACTGAAATGCGGTTGTGGTGCTCTTCTCTCCAACTCCACTACCCAACCGATACTCATCGAAGTCCCTAATGTACTCAGACACGGACTTGTTGCCTTGGATGGGTCTGATCAGGGCTTTCTCTAGCGCGGGGACTTGTGTAACCAGACCTTAGATAGTCCGGTCGGTAGCGTCCATCCTATCCTTGATGGCTTTAAACCTACCCTCGGCATGGCAAAAATATTCCCGCGCGTCTCGGTCAAACCTGTCCATCCTATCCATGAGGGTATGCACCGTTTTGACCAATGAAGAATGCCCTGGGACTTGGGCGTAGGGGTTGGCCATGGTTGCAAATAAGTGGGCATGCAAGAGACTCTTTTTCTTTTTTTATATGCAAAACTAATGCAAGAACCTAGACACTCTACATGGTGACAAGGGATAAAATGAGGACTCGATTACAAACCTATACTCAACCAGTATCCGCTACGTGGCGGAGGTTTGATCCCAAGATCGCACTCACGCACGTGTGTCACCTTCCCAATAGGCGTAACCTATCATTCCGGAGGCACCTTTTAATATATCGGGTAAAGGGTGCAATATGAAACCTTGGACTGACTACCCTAGACTCGACGTGGCTCTGATACCAATTTGATGCGGGATGGGATGCGAACCTGGAACTCTGGGTCGTGGACGTCCCTAAGCGAGGGAAGCGTGCAGACGTGCGCGGTTGAGAAATCGGCAATGAGTCTCGGGTATCGGCTTTTCACGTGCTCGGATCGAGTCACGGGACAGGTTTCGCTCTCTCTCGCAGCGGTAATTAAAAAATATTTTAACGAGCTAGGACCTATTATATGCAAGCAGCGACATATAGAAATATATACGAGTAAAGCAAATGCCAAGTAGAGAGCGGTCACGATACCTCCACGCTCCGGGCGTGGGAAGACGACCCCGGCTGAAACTTGTACTCCCGGTGTACAGTAAATAAATAATTACAGCAGTGAATTTAATTGCCCACTCCACGCAGAGAGGTAAAGGGCTACACGTGGGACTCGGGAGTAGCGAACTCGGGTTGACGGGCAGCAAGCCAGAAGGCTCTCGGGCCGGAGACGGGCTGTTGGTCTGGCTCAGTTCTGCGGGGCCCGCGGGACAACAAGCGGGTCCAGCTGCTGGGACGGTGGTACCTAGGCGTCTCCCTGCTGCGGCGGCTGGCTGGGACGCTACTGAGGGGTTACTGATCGATCTCCGGGAGCGGCGGTCACCGAATGTGAGCCGGCGTATTTTACCAGAATTAACCGGCAGACTGCTCTGCTGGGCTGTTCTCGTATTAGATCTGTGCGTCTCCACAAAAATAATTGTTGCGCCCAGATCCGGTGTCGGATCGAGGTAAAATTGGTACCGTTGGAAACTAGACTCGAAGGGCTGAAACATATATTAATTTTAGATCCATCCAACAAACGGATTTGAAATAAAAATGATTGTAACACTGTAACTACCTCTGGCTCGGAACCCAGAACACATTGGACAGAAAAGGATCTGTCTGAAGATGAACGTTGACCAAAATAAAAACGATGGATCTAGACTCTGGGAAAATTATGGGTAGAAGGGGGGGATGTGAGGATCACGTATGAATTTTTTGAGATTTTTTGGAGATGACTAAGGTGGCGTTAAAAATATAACAACATGCTATTATCCCGCAGATCTGCAAACTGGCAGATTGCTGGGGGGAAACTAAATTATTGGAAAAAATAGTAAACGACGGCGGGATGACATGAAATTTAAACTGGAGATGGGGGATGATAGGGGGAACAAACTCTCAAAATTTGAGGTCGAACAGATCTATGGATTATAAGATAAAATTTTGGCCTCAAAAGAATAGATTGAAGACGGGTTGGCGGCGGTGGTGCGATGGCGGCGGCGGCGACAGTGCTGAGCTTCTCACTCAGAGAGGGGTTGATCGGGAGGCTTCACACCTCAGAAGATCAGAGCTTTCACAGCTGCAAGGGGGGAGAGAGGAGAGAGGGGGCTGCGCCCTTGGGCTTGGACCGAAATTGCTAGTTTTTCTTTCATTAATTGTATGAAATGTGGAAATACAAGGCTTATATAGAAATAGATAAAAGACCTAAACTATCCTTAGATCTAGGGTTAGGGAGGGGCACTTAGGGGATAGGAGAATTATTGTCCCATGTGGTCAAATGACCATTAATAAAAAATTACAACATGAATTAAAAACTATAAAAGGGGCGCCCCTTTGAAAAAAAGGGAGAGAACTTTGAATTCTTCCTTCCTCTCCTTGGTCCAAGTCCAAGGTGGACCATGGACCAGCCCCACATGGGCCCTAGAGCCTAGGTGGACCAATGGGAAAGGAGGTGGGGGTCCCGCCGAGCCTACACGACCTTTTTGCAAAGAAACCCATTAACTTAGCCCAAGTAACCCATTGGCTTATACTTGCCATACATTTGCAACCCAATTAACACAACGGTATAAATGCAAACAAAAGGATACAAATGTAAAAACAAAATGTTAGTGCCCGGTGTTGATTCCCATCACAAACCATTACAAAATAAAGAAATGCAGATGGGCACCCAAGGCACTACATAGAAGACAACTTTTCATTGCAAAAAAGGGACAAGTACAATTGAAGCCCTTGGAAGGGACGCATTACAAGGCAAGGAACGACTAAGGTCGCCGAAAGATGTCCTCAAAGTCAAGGAGTCTGACATTCGGAGCCGCTCCTAATTCCTGAAGACGAGCTTCTTCTTCTTGGAGGCGAGTTGCTTCATCTTATAGTGATGCCACTTGTCCCTCTAGCAAGGAAATCTCTCGAGCACTCTGAGACTGTGTCACCTCCACTAGCGGCAGTTCAACCTCTATGGCACTCAATTTTACCCGTAGCTCGTCCATCCGGCTGCGCAAAAATTATGCATGAGCAAATGAGGTTTCCAGCTGGGTTCTGTGCCTTTGAAGATTATAGTTCAGCATTTCTAGACCTGACCGACAATCGACTTTCTGCAATGTGAGGGCCGCCAGTCTATCATTCATAGAACGCCACATAAAATCCCGGCAATTCACAAATTTCAGCAATAACAGCACCCGCTGGGTCCATATCTCTAAGGGACAGCCTAGCGCTTCAAGGCCAACTATCAGCCGCTCAGCTACCTCCTTCAATTGTAGATAAGTCAGTGCCGGCTGAGATTCCACTACCTGGCGCAGCATCTCCAAATTTTGCCAAATGAAGTCCTCTGATGATGTGAAGCCAAGAGAGACTACTGGAGTTACTTCAAAAGTAACCTCACTGTCGATGGACGCGCACAAGCCAATGTCTAGCTCGAAAGAAGGGGATGGAATGGCCGTTGGTTGATGAACCAAGCACTTCAACAGCTTGTTCTTGAGCTGTTGTTCCTTCCACTATCGGACTCTCAGAAGTTGCTTCCTATGTAAGTGCTGGAGGTGGCAGAGGCTCCGACTCTGTTGCTTGCATAAATGGAGTCATAAGCTCAGGCGCAATAGTCAGTACGGCTGCTGGAACGAAGGCAGATCCTCTGGACGGATCCACTTCGGCTCTCAACTCTGAAGCCCGCACTAAAGCAGAACTCTCCCCCTATGAGCTCAGCTCTAGTGATGACACCTCAGCTTCCGGTTGTATCCTTACTGGCACAGGACGAAGTACAGTAACCGCCTCTGGAGAAGCTACGGTTGCAAGAGGTAGTATGATGATATCTGAAGCTGGTGTCAAAAGATGATCGGTGGCGCCGGTCTCCTGGAACAAATTTTCAATACGCACCAAGGTAACAAAAATAAATGAAAGGCTATGCAGCCCCGCAAAAGAGGTGGACAGAACTTACCCTGATCCCGGAATCCATCTCCCCAAATGCCTGTATAGAGGATGATAATTCCGCAGATGAAGCCACAAAGGGGGGGTTTATCTCCTCTTCCATGTTGATTCCGACAAATTCCTCTTGCGATGTTCCCTCAAACGACAGTTCCAGCAACTTCGGAGGACGAAATATCGAAGGAACACTCAGTAGCACAGGAGGCGTTTCTACCCCTTGGCTGACCAGTAGAATAGGAGCAGGCAGCTCTGACTTGAACTTGGGAGGCTTGCTCTGCTTGCCAGCAACTGGAGCTACTGAAGGAAACTCATTGTACTTTAAAGGGCCGCCGAAGAAATATTAGATCCAATGTCCTACTCGGACTTTTATCCTACTACTCTTTTTTCGGGTTTGATAGCCCTTATATGATCCCCTATAATGTGCCAGGCAAAGGGAGCGATATGCTTTCATCAGGTATCGGTATGAAAAGCCGAAGAAATATTGGCCCTCTCCGTCAGTCTCATCCTTAACAAAGTCATACAAGCAGATTTCCTCATAAGGTTCTCCGTCAATCGGCAGACTTGAAAGCTGTGACAAACTCCAGAGGTCCAAAGAAGTTTCACCCTCTGCTATATAAAAGGTGTTAAACTGTGGGTAGAAGACTTCAAACATGTTGCAGCACAGGCCTTTGGAGATGGGATACCAGAAGCGGGATACATACACGCTATTGTTAGATCCAGAGGGGGGGGGTGAATAGATCTTAAATACAAAGATTTGCCAATTTAAAAAATTTTAAGTTTGAATAACTTTCCACTAGATGAATTACCAATACGTGAAAGCATAGTAAAGCACCAAACAAGTGCAAGGCAGATTTCTCAGAATAGAGAACAACACAGGGATGACCTTGAATTCTTTAAAGGCGATCTATGAGCTAATGGGGAATGATACTGAAACAACACGCACACAAAACATCCACTCCACAGATTTGACGAATCAGGCAAGCAATGAATCAAACAGATGGCACACACCGAACCTGACAAGAGCCCCTGTGATGGAGGTAGAAGACAAGGATAAACACACAACGTAAACCACGGGGCACCAGAGTTTTAGGTGGTTCGGCCAGACCCACAGTCTGCCTACGTCCACCTCTCGTTCGCACCGAACGAGGATTCCACTAGCTTTTGCTAGAAAAGAAAGCAGACTTAGTCTGCGACAGGACGCTGCCTCACAGCTTGCCCAGAGGGAGATAAATCCCTCTCACTGATCCTGCAACACACAGGATCTGAACTGGAGGACCAATCCTCCCTTCCTTCAAACCGGAGGGAACCCACGAGCAACTTCCTGTTACTCTCAACCGGAGACTATGTCTCCCTTCTCCTGAATCCACATGATGGATGTGAACAACAACCTACTACTCACCAAAGCCCAGAGGATTAGATCCTTTCTTCCTCTGAATCCACAGAGGGAAACTGTGAGTGACATCCAGTCACTCACAACCGGAGACCCAAGTCTCCCTTCTCCTGAACACACAGGAGGAACCCGATACCCAAATCAGGATATCGCAAGAACACTAAGCAAATGTAAAAAGGGTAACAGAAAAATCAAAACGAAGAACAAAAAAAACAAGAAGCTCCAAGGAGCACAATCATTCTGGATTTGATCCACGAACAATCTAATCAGCTTGCTGCACTCTTCTCTCGTTGAACTGCTCTCTCTTCTTCCTCTCTCTTCTTCCTCTCTGGCTCTCGCTCTTTTCTTCTTCTCTAGTTCTTTTCTAATCTAGCTGCGGCTCTCTTTTCTTCTGATCTTTTCTCTTAGGCTTTGCTCCGTTCTTCTTCTTCTTCGATCGCAAACGAGGCCTTTATATAAGGCATCAGGCAGGGTCCCACGAGCTCATGCCTTGGGCGTAAAGGAGGCGCATTCCTGCCTTTTCCAGAGAAGCCACGCGTCAAGTGCAGATGGAATGTTGATCCACGTGCTAGAAGATGCTTCCCTTGCTTGTGTAGGGAAGGCATTGCACCGACCATGCTTGTGTAGGGAAGGCATTGCACCGATCTTGCTAACAAAGAGACAGAAACAATGCACCGATGTTACTTGCAGTTTAACAAGGTATGCACCGACTCTTTTACCTATGTGTTATGCTTTTACAAAAAGCATGCACCGACCGTGAGACTCATATGCACAGACTTTGGATGGTATGAACAAAGGATGCACCGACCTTGTGTATGTGTAAAATAGAACCTGCATTGACTCTGTATGCGTGAAGGCAATCCTGCACCGACCTTTATATGTGCAAGGCAAAGCTTTCACAGACCTTGAAACAATGTATGCACCGACCCTGAAACATAAACCCAACCTGCACCGACCTTTGTCGTGTAGGATGCAAAACTTGCACCGACTATGTGTTGGGTTCGGTGCAAGTATTCAGAGGGGGGGTGAATGAATATAGCCCTTTAAAAAATCGCCCAATTAAAATCTTATGCTCACTAAAAATGCTAGTTCGCAAACTAAACAAACTTGAAAGCTAATGGGCAGTTGCCGAACTAAACAAACACACAGTGAGATCACTAGAGTGCTAACAAAATATAGCTCAACTAGAATTTCGCTCTCTTGACAGATTAAAACATTCAGAACAAAATCTGATCAAATCATTTACTCGACCTGTAAGCAAACACTTGGAGCGCCCCTATGCAAACATCTAGTGGAAGCACAAATAGACAAATCAAACCACAATGCACAAGGGGTTTTTAGGTGGTTCGGTCCAGCAGACCTACATCCACCCCACACTCAAACCGAGTGTGGATTCCGCTGACTCACAGCTTGAACAGCTGGGCATCACAGCTTGCCATACAACCGCTGGGCAACACAGCTTGCCGTCCGAGGAATCCTCCTCGCCCCGCTGAGCAACACAGCTTGCTGTCCAGTGGAATCCTCCACTGCAAACCGCTGGGCAATACAGCTTAGCCGTCCAGAGGCAGCACCTCTGCAATCCGCTGACTAATAGCTTGAAGAAAGATGTAAAAAGAAAATAAAAGACAGGATGAACAGCAATCGGAAAGCGGTAAACATAAAGCACAATATGGCTCTCAAAGAGCTGACTGGCCTGGATTTGATCCACGGTCCAGTGAAGACTAATCTCCAGACAACCTCTCTCACACTCTTCTTCTTACGATCTCACTCTCTCTTTCTCTTTTACTTCTTTCTTCTCTGCTCTTTGTCTCTCTTTCTTTTCTTCACTCTTTTCTTCTTCTCTTCTACTGGATCGAAGGGCTCTTTGCTTCTGCTCTTCTGGTTCAACTCACAGGCTTCGATCTGTCTCCTCCGATCAGCCTTCATCTGTGGACGAAGGCTTGTATATATAGCGGCAGCAGCAGCAGCAGCCAGGGCACGTGTGGCTTCCATAGTTTTCGCCCTAAGAATTCGGACCACGTGGCAGCATCCAGCAGGCTGTCAGTACACGTGTCCTCATCTGGACACTGTTCTTATCCTCGGATCACGTGCCTTAACGTGCTCAGCAACTAGAATTAGATGGCGTCAACCCTCTTGCTCAAAGGAGTTGACGCAGCCTTCTGATATCTTCTTCTTACGAAACTCAAGTCTGATGCGTTGACTCCATCAGCCAGCTGCGTTAACGCATCGGCAATCCAGTGATCAAGGTCTTCGGCAGATAGCCGTGCTGCGTCGACGCTGCTAATCCATAGCGTTGACGCAGTGGTGTTCCAGAGCTGAATGTATATCAGACTCAATTGCTATGTGGACGCTGTCTTGCAATGGCGTTGACGCACTGCAGTATTCCAGTGAGCTATGGACTCTGCCTTATTAACTACTGCGTCGACGCTGCTGTAGCATGGAGTTGACGCAGCCAGGTGAAGCTCTGAAATCCTCTTCAATTGAAGCGTGGACGCATTGAATTCCCAGCGTCGACCCTATTCTTCATTGTTGTCATCATCTGAAGACAATGTATAGACTTTATCAGCAGCAGATGAGCAAGTGTGAGCACTGAGTGAGTGTATAGACTTTGTAAGCATTCAGCTCGTGTAATGTATATACTTCATGCAATGTACAGACTTCGTGAGACTTCAATGAAGACAGACGATGTATAGACTTCACGACTGATGAATGCAATGCAATGCACTGCAGTCCAAAGTACAGACTTCCTAAATGAAGGCAATGGCTGTACAGACTTCATATGATACACTGATAATGTACAGACATGATTCAAAGGCCAATGTGAAGACTTCACGATGTATAGACTTAGATTGTGAAGACAGGCTGTATATACTTGAAGAATAAGCCAGTGTATAGACTTGTAGATGTGAAGCCAATGTACAGACTTTGAGCTTCAAAGCACAATGTGCAGACTTTACCACTGTATAGACTTGAGGCTCTGAACGTAGGTAAGGACTGGCAGTCCAATGTATAGACTTTCTGAAAGAACGTCTGTATAGACTTGAAAGATCAAGACGCTAAGGAAGACGGACAAAGTACAGACTTGCTGTAACAGTCTGATGTACAGACATCATGAAACTCTAGACACTGAATGCTGTACAGACTTAGCCCATGCAATGAGACGCTAAATGAGACGGTGAATGAGACGCTGGACTCTGTACAGACTTTGCCCAATGTCTGAGACGCTAACAAAGACGGACGATGTTCAGACTTGCTGAAAGACCGATGTACAAACTTTGCCCAAATGCATGAGACGCTAACTAAGACGCTGGACTCTGTACAGACTTGAGCGATGTCTGGGCTTAGCTTCGTGCAAGCTACAGTCCAATGTATGGACTTTTAAGTTCAACTGGTGAGTGTACAGACTTCACCAATGAGATGCTCACTGTACAGACTTTGCCTTAGACTCTAAGTGAGACAGACAGTGTATAGACTTAGCCAATGCACTGTGGATGTATGGACTTTGACGCCTGCATGCTATGCAATGTACACACTTGGTGACTTCGCATGTTGTGAAATGTGCAACCAGTGTATGGACTTGTCGTGCCTACACAGGGCGTTGTACACACTTGCTGCCTGATGCTCATGTGCAGACTTTGATGCCCAACAACGATGTATAGACTTTGAGAGCGTACGCTAACTGAGACGGTGGCTGAGACAATGGACTTATAGAGTTGACGCTGCAGACTTGAGAATGCTCTCACAGCGTTGACGCTGCAGACTTGAGAATGCTCTCACAGCGTTGACGCTACACGAGACACAAGACAGACAGACAGTGTATAGACTTGTACTCTGGGGGTGTCGACCCGTCTGAGAAGGGGGTCGACCCACTGCTGTTCAGACTATGTAGAGACATGTAGAGACATGATATCTGACAGAATGCAATGCATATATATAAAGAACAAATGCCATCAATGCTAAACATCATCATTCATGTTGCTATCATATGCAGAATGCTCAAGGATAAGAATGCACAGAAATGCACTTACTTTGTTGCAATCATCAAAACACAATATCATTTATGCACTCACTGTGTTGCTGTCATCAAAACAACATAGCACATGCTTGTGCCTAAGGGGCACAACATTCTCCTCCTTTTTGATGATGGCAACACAATGTGACAGTGAGTCACACATAAAATCTTCTCCCCCTTTGACATGATCAAAAAGAGAAAAATAGTAAAAACATGAGTGCAAAGTGCATTATGCATGCAAATTCCTCTAGAACATTCTCCCCCTGACTGTAAGACTCTCCCTGAACTGGTTCTCCCCCTAAATAATTGCTCCCCCTTTGAGAAGGAATATGAACATATAATTCAAAGGTAGAGAAGGTAGGAGGGTCACTAGACAACAGCTGAATCATTGGTTCAGAAAATAAGCATGATTATAAACAACAGTTAAAGTATAAGAATCAGCAACATACTACTTTCAAAATTCAGGTTTAACAGTGATAAATCTAGAGTAAAACACTTGACCCTTGAAAAAGAGTTTATGGACTCCATTTATAGCAATGAATCTAGGGCACATGGTATTAATAGATAAGTCTGAAATAATTCCCTTTTGTGATTAAACATGGAATTTCAGGAAAGGCAACTTGAATATGTATTGAGAAAAATAATTTTCACTCATTGACTTTTGATTTCAAAGGGTTACAGCAGTTTGATTTTCATTTTTTAATTTCTGAACCTGAACTAAGTGAATAGACCAATGGCATTCATGCTGTTGACATTAGGTGTACACCTTGATCAGAGGCAGGTACCCTCAGTTACTAGGCATAAACTACTAGATCTATTTCAGATCAAGACCTACAAGGAATAGTCTTCACTTTTGACATTAAGGGTATACCTTGATTAGAGGCCAGTACCCTCAGTTACTTGGTGAGGACTCCCACTATAGATTTGACCCTATGAACAGAGATAGTCTAAAGCACCTCATGACATATGAAATCTCCTGCTTCTTTGGAGGAGTTCACAGTTTCTCAGTGCAATCAGCCATTGCTCTGTCACAATGTTCAGTTCTTTACATTTATGATCTTATTTACTGCTGCCCTTAATTCTTTTAGAGTGATTGTTTGAAAAATATTACACAGTCTTGTTCACCTGTTCTAGACATTTCCAGTTCAACACATTTAGGCATTACAAAAACCTTTTTCTATTTTAGCCATGAGACAAAGATTAAGAGCTATAAAAGTTTTCTTTTATCTCAAATTCTGAAGTGCAGACACTTAACTCTCCAATTTATAAAGGTTAAACCTTTAATTCCTTTCAATTTGTAAGAGTGATTCTTATAAGTGAACACTTGCAATAATCACAACTCAATATACTAAACTAGAAATAATTACTGTTGCTCAGTGAAAATGATGGAGAAAAGATAGCAATAAGCATTATGATCCAATAGCATCTGATGTCAAAAGATATGAATCAATTGAATGGGGACAGTGAGGAGTAAATAGGATTCAAGAATTGAACTAAACTCACACCTCCCCCTGACATCATGATGCAAAGATTATGCTATGCACTAGGCTGTTCTACATGCAGACTATGCACCAAGGATACATGAGACAAGTATGCAATCAATTCAGGTTTATGCATCCAAGTCATGAACATTTTTATCTTTTTTCAATTTTTTTTTTCAAAATATGATGCAGTGCACTGTTTTACATGAAGACTGGACCCATGGTACTAGGCGGAGAATCTGGTCTCAAAGCCCATCTCACACATGGTAGGAACCTCCGGGCAGATTTCCCTGCCTTTTAGTAACTTACCATTTGATATACCAGGGTTAACAAGGACAATGCAACATAAAGCAGTCCTACATGCATTGAACAGCATCATTGACAGTCATGCAAATGATGTATGTAGACATAAGACACATGCAATGACTGTGTGCATTAAAAGAACTATTCACAATCAACAAGTTATGTATTTAACAACAAGCATGCAATGCATTGACACAACGTCTATATAATGCATTAATTGTATATGCTAAAAAAGCATTCAAATTCAGTTCAACATATAGCAAGAGAAGAACATCAGATATTCAGAATTGAATTCAATAGCTAAGTCTGGAATGCAGACTGATCAGTTAGACATGAAGAGATCATCAAAATTTAGACAAGCATATCAACATGAAGTTCACATTTTTTCATACTCACAAATTCAGATGATGAGTTTTAGAGCAAAGTTCAGAACTGATCTGAAATGGAGTATCCTGGGGTTTTCTTGTTGAGTGCCTTGGTTAACCCCTTTTATTTCTCCCACCAAGGCACACCTGCAAGATAAAATCAAGTTGATCCTGCAGGAACCCAAGAGGTCTTGGGTCCTGAATTACCCCTATCAGGTGTTCTAAATAATTTCTTAGCAATATTGTCATCAAATTCCATTAGAGAGCAATCAGACATAGAATGTCCAAAATTTCCATAATAATGACATGAACCAACAGATTTTCTGGTCCTATGATGCTTATCAAAAGTAGCATGAGACCTATGAGATTGAGCATGAGTTGTTCTGTTGTTTACATGGACATTCTGTTTCTTATTCTTCTTAACCCAACATTCAGCAGATTTGTGACATGTTTTATCACAGTTAAAGCATGAAAAATTCACAGGTCATTTTGCAGAGAATTTAAAGGCTTTGTCATTAACATGACTTACCTGAGCATGCCAACAGTTCTTGACTGTATGGCCATGCTTCCCACACTCATAGCACCTCAGGTGCTTACTTCTCGAGTTGTTGTTCCCCCAATGATATCCTGACCAGCATTCATTTGCCTTATGCCTAGGCTTATTACAAGTGAAACAGATAGTATGCTGGCCTGAAGTAGATCTGTGTCTATGTGGGTCATGAGCATGTGCAAAAGATCTAGAATTCACATTGTTATCTTCTTTCAGTTTAAAATATGCATTCATTAAATGACCACGCCTACCACAATAATAACAGGATGCATTAGATTTCTTAGTGGCATGGTTTCTATGCATTATTTTACTAGCATGCTCATCTTCTTTCAGTATTCTGCAATCATCTATGATATGCCCTTTCTTGCCACAATAATAGCATGATAATTTCTTCTCTGATGCATGTGAGTGAGTGGATGAATTGTGAGTGACATGTGTCAGTCTATCAGACTCCACACTGCTAGCAGAATTCACATCACATGCAGGGACAATTTTGACTTTATTCAATTTACCATTATTTTTCAATTTATTGCCCCCTTTCACAATTTTTGTTTGCTTTTCATTTTTCTGGGCTTTGAACTGAAATACAGATGAAGATGATTTCAGATTTTCATTTTGTTTTGGGGATTGCATTGAAGTACTAACTACATCTGAACCTTGCACAAAGGTGTTGTATAGCTGACTTTTAGTGATGTTCTTGACATCAGAAGTGCAATTTGTTCCCCCATTTAAATCCTTATCCTCACTTTTCACAATAGTTTTTATTTTTCTTTCAATTTTTGCAAACTTGGATGCTGAGTTTTCCAGGTCATGAATTTTATTTTCTAAGGATGCTATATGAAGCTCATAACTGGCTATCTCCTGTTCACTGCAATTTATACATTCACTTAAGACTTTATTTATAATTTTATACTTCTCAACTTCTTGTTCTAGATTAATCAAAGTTTGTGATTCTTCATCATGGACACCTTTTCCTTTTTCTATGGTGAGAAGTCTTTTAGATAAGCTAGTATTTAACCATTTCAATTTTTCAACTTCAGCTTTTAATTCAGTATTTTCTTCCTCAAGATTTTTATCATGAATTTCATTATTAGCACATCTCTCTCTTCTAGACATTTGCTCCAATATTTCAATTAGCTCCTCTTCTCTTTCCTCCACTCTAATTTTCTCAGCCACCAAGTTTTTGTGATCCTCTTTAAGTGAGATAATTTGTTTACTCAGCCATTCATTCTCACTATAAAGATCTTCATTACGTTCTCTTAGAGCTGAGCACATATTGCAGTTTGATTCAGCAGAAGAGGAATGTGAACCTTCCCCATTGATTTCATTTATTCTGGCCATAAGGTTTTCATTTTTTTTTGAAATTCTTTATTCTCAAGTTTCAGTTTGTCCAATTCAGAATTGACTTCAGTAAGTTCTTGCATACTTTTTAGATGCTCATTTTTCTTATCATTCAGCTGATTCTCAATTTCTGACATTTTATCTAAGCATGTTTATTTTTCAATTTCTAGAGAATCATTTTGTTTCTTAAGATTCTGAACGTCTAGTGTACATGCATCATAAGATTGTTTCAAATTTGGACAGTTTTCACAGGAGGCTTTCAAATTTGCTTTATCACATTTCTTTTTCAACTTTTTGTTTTCGGATTTCAAATTTTTGGACACTTTAAACAGATTTTCATACATCACTATCAATTCATCAAAAGAGACTCCCTCTGATCCGGAGCTTACCTGAGATGAGGTTTCCTCATCATCACTTCCCCGGTTGGCCATTAAGCATATGGACTTTTCTCCTTCTTCATCAATGTCCGAAGTGTTCCCTTTGAGTTTCGATGGTTCTGGACAGTCAGCCTTCGTATGGCCAGCCTTCCTGCATTTGTAGCAGACATTAGTGTCAACAATCTTGGCAGGATTAGAATTATACCTTATTTGCTTTCGGCCATCACTAGGCTTTCCTTCTCTGTTTCTCAGAAATTTCATGAATTCACTAGTCACCCTTTCAATGTCTCCATCAATTTCAGACCGTGACAGGCTGATTTTCTCGCTTAATGATCCACTGTGGCTGGATCTGTTTGCTTTGCTGGAGCTTGCCTTCAGCACGATTGGTTCCATTGCAAATAATCTGAAAGCACAGAGAAACTGAAGCACCGAGACCAGATGAACAAGACAAGGCACTAAGTCGATGAAACTAAACAACGAACACAGAAAGCACACTCTAAAATGCACCAAAAATCTAGCAGGATCCTCTGCAGATTGTTAGATCTGATAGATCAGAGACCCGCTCTGATACCAAGTGTTGGGTTCGGTGCAAGTATTCAGAGGGGGGGTGAATGAATATAGCCCTTTAAAAAATCGCCCAATTAAAATCTTATGCTCACTAAAAATGCTAGTTCGCAAACTAAACAAACTTGAAAGCTAATGGGCAGTTGCCGAACTAAAGAAACACACAGTGAGATCACTGGAGTGCTAACAAAATATAGCTCAACTAGAATTTCGCTCTTTTGACAGATTAAAACATTCAGAACAAAATCTGATCAAATCATTTACTCGACCTATAAGCAAACACTTGGAGCGCCCCTATGCAAACATCTAGCGGAAGCACAAATAGACAAATCAAACCACAATGCACAAGGGGTTTTTAGGTGGTTCGGTCCAGCAGACCTACATCCACCCCACACTCAAACCGAGTGTGGATTCCGCTGACTCACAGCTTGAACAGCTGGGCATCACAGCTTGCCATACAATCGCTGGGCAACACAGCTTGCCATCCGAGGAATCCTCCTCGCCCCGCTGAGCAACACAGCTTGCTGTCCAGTGGAATCCTCTACTGCAAACCGCTAGGCAATACAGCTTAGCCGTCCAGAGGCAGCACCTCTGCAATCCGCTGACTAACAGCTTGAAGAAAGATGTAAAAAGAAAATAAAAGACAGGATGAACAGCAATCAGAAAGCTGTAAACGTAAAGCATAATATGGCTCTCAAAGAGCTGACTGGCCTAGATTTGATCCACGGTCCAGTGAAGACTGATCTTCAGACAACCTCTCTCACACTCTTCTTCTTACGATCTCACTCTCTCTTTCTCTTTTACTTCTTTCTTCTCTGCTCTCTGTCTCTCTTTCTTTTCTTCACTCTTTTCTTCTTCTCTTCTGCTGGATCAAAGGGCTCTTTGCTTCTGCTCTTCTGGTTCAACTCACAGGCTTCGATCTGTCTCCTCCGATCAGCCTTCGTCTGTGGACGAAGGCTTGTATATATAGCGGCAGCAGCAGCCAGGGCACGTGTGGCTTCCACAGTTCCCGCCCTAATAATTCGGACCACGTGGCAGCATCCATCAGGCTGTCAGTACACGTGTCCTCATCTGGACACTGTTCTTATCTTCGGATCACGTGCCTTAACGTGCTCAGCAACTGGAATTAGATGGCGTCAACCCTCTTGCTCCAAGGAGTTGACGCAGCCTTCTGATATCTTCTTCCTACGAAACTCAAGTCTGATGCGTTGACTCCATCAGCCAGCTGCGTTAACGCATCGGCAATCCAGTGATCAAGGTCTTCGGCAGATAGCCGTGCTGCGTCGACGCTGCTAATCCATAGCGTTGACGCAGTGGTGTTCCAGAGATGAATGTATATCAGACTCAATTGATGCATGGATGCTGTCTTGCAATGGTGTTGACGCACTGCAGTATTCCAGTGAGCTATGGACTCTGCCTTATTAACTACTGCGTCGACGCTGCTGTAGCATGGAGTTGACGCAGCCAGGTGAAGCTCTGAAATCCTCTTCAATTGAAGCGTGGACGTATTGAATTCCCAGCATCGACCCTGTTCTTCATTGTTGTCATCATCTGAAGACAGTGTATAGACTTTATCAGCAGCAGATGAGCAAGTGTGAGTACTGAGTGAGTGTATAGACTGTGTAAGCATTCAACTCGTGTAATGTATATACTTCATGCAATGTACAGACTTCGTGAGACTTCAATGAAGACAGACGATGTATAGACTTCACGACTGATGAATGCAATGCAATGCACTGCAGTCCAATGTACAGACTTCCTAAATGAAGGCAATGGTTGTACAGACTTCATATGATACACTGATAATGTACAAACATGATTCAAAGGTCAGTGTGAAGACTTCACGATGTATAGACTTAGATCGTGAAGACAGGCTGTATAGACTTGAAGAATAAGCCAGTGTATAGACTTGAAGATGTGAAGCCAATGTACAGACTTTGAGCTTCAAAGCACAATGTGCAGACTTTACCACTGTATAGACTTGAGGCTCTGAACGTAGGTAAGGACTGGCAGTCCAATGTATAGACTTTCTGAAAGAACGTGTGTATAGACTTGAAAGATCAAGACGCTAAGGAAGACGGACAAAGTATAGACTTGCTGTAACAGTCTGATGTACAGACATCATGAAACTCTAGACACTGAATGCTGTACAGACTTAGCCCATGCAATGAGACGCTAAATGAGACGGTGAATGAGACGCTGGACTCTGTACAGACTTTGCCCAATGCCTGAGACGCTAAATGAGACGGTGAATGAGACGCTGGACTCTGTACAGACTTTGCCCAATGCCTGAGACGCTAACAAAGACGGACGATGTTCAGACTTGCTGAAAGACCGATGTACAGACTTTGCCCAAATGCATGAGACGCTAACTAAGATGCTGGACTCTGTACAGACTTGAGCGATGTATGGGCTTAGCTTCGTGCAAGCTACAGTCCAATGTATGGACTTTGAAGTTCAACTGGTGAGTGTACAGACTTCACCAATGAGATGCTCACTGTACAGACTTTGCCTTAGACTCTAAGTGAGACAGACAGTGTATAGACTTAGCCAATGCACTGTGGATGTATGGACTTCGACGCCTGCATGCTATGCAATGTACACACTTGGTGACTTCGCATGTTGTGAAATGTGCAACCAGTGTATGGACTTGTCGTGCCTACACAGGGCGTTGTACACACTTGCTGCCTGATGCTCATGTGCAGACTTTGATGCCCAACAGCGATGTATAGACTTTGAGAGCGTACGCTAACTGAGACGGTGGCTGAGACAATGGACTTATAGAGTTGACGCTGCAAACTTGAGAATGCTCTCACAGCGTTGACGCTGCAGACTTGAGAATGCTCTCACAGCGTTGACGCTGTACGAGACACAAGACAGACAGACAGTGTATAGACTTGTACTCTGGGGGTGTCGACCCATCTGAGAAGGCGGTCGACCCACTGCTGTTCAGACTATGTAGAGACATGCAGAGACATGATATCTGACAGAATGCAATGCATATATATAAAGAACAAATGCCATCAATGCTAAACATCATCATTCATGTTGCTATCATATGCAGAATGCTCAAGGATAAGAATGCACAGAAATGCACTTACTTTGTTGCAATCATCAAAACACAATATCATTTATGCACTCACTGTGTTGCTGTCATCAAAATAAATAGCATTGCTATCATCAAAACAACATAGCACATGCTTGTGCCTAAGGGCACAACACTATGTGCATAGGACAATGAAGGATGCACCGACCATGCTACACATGCACTGACTTAGTGAGCATGTATGCACAGACCTAACTGAAAGGTGCACTGACCTTGACAGTTAAATATAAACATGCACCGACCCATATACTGGTCCTTGTATCGCACGAAAGGTAGAAATGCACCGACCTTGTTGTATGTTTTTATAGAAACGTACACTGACCTTATGAGCTTGTAGTAAATATGATATGCACCGACTTCATGATAGCTAACATATAAACGTGCACCGACCTTGTTTCTGCTTATTGCAGATGTGCACCGACTTGATGTTCTATAGAAGAGAGAATGCACCGACTTGATGTTCAAGCCAAAACATGCACCAACTTGCTAACCCAAATGCTTAAAGTATGCATCGACCTCATGAATGCTTATTGCATGAAACCTAAACATGCACTGACTGTGTATATGCTGACAGACGAAACGTGCACCGACTCTATGTATGCAAAAGGTGCAACTAGCACCGACCTTATGTGAAGTTAAGTAAAAACTACACCGAGGTTATATGCACAAGGCAAACAATGCACTGACCTTTGTACGCGATCACACAAGGAATGCACCGACCTTACACCTGGTTAAACAGAGAAGGGTGCACAGACCTTATTCTGAAAACATATATGCACAGACTTATAAGCATAGTAGTAAAACGTGCATAGACCTTCAGCATGCACAGACCCAAAGTATGCATAGACCAAAAACGTTGCACAGACCTCACGCAAAGCTAACACAGACCTTAGATGTGTGAAAACACAACTCGCACTGACCTTAGATGCATGCAACAAAATGGAAGCCTGAGATATCTGTACTGACCTGAACATGTATCAGACTTGGATGATCATTGACTTTACCTGTCAGAAGCTGATTTACATTTTACCAGAAATTGACTTGCTGTCAGTTGGAGTTGACCGTTGACTTTCTTTTCATGTCTTTTTGAATCATCTTTAGAACCTGTCAGAAGCTGATTCATATTTTACCAGAAATTGACTTGCTGTCAGTTGGAGTTGACCGTTGACTTTCTTTTTAGGTCTTTTTGAATCATCTTTAGAACCTGTTCTGACATATTTCATACTTTTATAAATGATGAGATCATCAATGAATGCATCACAATTAAATGACCAAAGTCGTATATGATGACTCATAATATTTGTCATCATCAAAACTTCAGAACCACAAGGGACGCAACAATCTCTCCCTTTTTGATGATGAAAATATTATGAGTCATTGCAATAGATTCAACATGATGTTTAAGCCAATATGAAATACCAGTATGAAATATGCAATGAGCATTCAACACAAATGACTCACAAAAATTCTCCCCCTTTGACAACATCAAAAAGGAATGATCATTATTGTTGAAAGAAAGGCTATGACTCAAAATCTCCCCCCGAATAGGTACTCTCTTGTGACATAGCAGAACCACAGGGACATTCAAGAATTCTCCCCCTTGGATTGATACCACAGTGTGGGTTACAAAATAGACTGGTTCAAGATGGAATGACTTATACCAATGTTTGAGTTTTCTTATGCTCCCCCTGAATGAATGCACTTAAACAATCTATTTGGAATATTCAATATGCATGAAATGCAGTTGACTATGTGAATGATACCAGGACATGAAGACAATGCAAGGGACTCAGACAGAAGAAGAAAAATCTGATAGACAAACTGAATGGTTGTTCATTGACAAAGCAAACCGAGCACAGATTCTTCTAGTATAAGAATTCAGATTAATGCATACAAGAATTATGTGGTTTAAAAATTATGAAAGTTAGAGAATAGCCACTTCACTCTATTGAAAAGCAATCAGTGTGAACTCTTAATAGTGGAGAACCAGAAGAACATGATGCATGTCAGATTTTATCTTGCTTCATCTTAATTATCTAAACATCAATGTATCTATCAGGAGAAACCAGAACATGTATTGGGATTAAACAAAAACACAATTCTGATTTAAAGTTCAGAGGAGCAGTGCCAATTTTTCTATTCTTTTCTTTACTATATTAGAATAGTCAAGTATAACCTTGCCTTTTGACATAAGAGCACACGTTTATCAGACGCCAGTGCTCCTAGTTACTCAATAGTGATGCGGGACGGACCACAGACACGACAAGCTCGCGATTGTCCCTTAACGAGGGAAGCGTCGGACGTGCGCGGTTGAGAAACTGGCAATGAGATAAAGTGATCGGCTCTCTTTTGTGCCCGGATCGGGTCACGGGACGGTCACTCTCTCTCTCGCAGCAGCGGTAATAAACATCATATAGCGAGCTAGATATCCCTACACATGCTCTCTAGCAGCGGTATAAAGATATATATACGAAAGAAAGCAAATGCCGAGAAGGGAGCGGAAACGATACCTCCACGCTACCGGGCGTGGGGAAGACGGACCCGGCCGATCTCGTACTCCCGGAACAAATATTACACAATAATGACATCAATGAAATATCGCCCACTCCACGCAAGGAGGTAAAGGGCTACACAAATGGGTCCGGGAGGACCGATTTCGGGTTGACGGGCGGCTTCTCGCGTCTCTTCGGCAGCACCCGAAGTCATGACTGTGGGGCCCGCGTGCTGTCCGGAGGGGCCGTGTGGGACCCGGTGGCACCGCTGTAGTGGGAACGCTTGGGGAAGCACTCCCTGGGATGGTGGTACGCTGGAACGTCGACCGGAGGCCGGGCGGCTCCGTTCGTCACCCGTCGGAAAAACTTCCCACGGATCTGCAACTTCTGTTTTCAGGCGCGCGCTCCGGCGAGAACGGACGCTGCGATCAATCCCGATGTCGGATCGGGGCACAGAAGCTATCGTTGGAAAGCTCTCTTGAAATCCTTAAATCTAGGCCAAGAGAGAGGACCTGGATTTGCGCGGATCTAGGCTTTGTTGAATTTTGAAGTTCCTGTCGTACAGTACCCGAACTCTCAGATCTGCAGGTGAGTTGTCTGAGAACGGCCGTTGACCGCGAGATAGACGTCCGATTCAGCTCCTGAGCTCTTCACCAAAGTTGTATAGTTTTGAACAAGGAAAACGGAAATAATTTTTGTGGAAGGATTGGTGGAGGATACGAATTTTTATGAATTTTGGACTGACTGGTGGTCGGATCTGGAAACAGGCTAACCGAACTATAGATAGAAACTTGGAAGAATTGTAGAAAATATGTGGGGGGCTGAAAAAAATCAAGAAAATTTGTGGAGAGTGGGAAAGGTGGACAGAATCTCCAGTAAAATTGGGGACTCCTAGGAAAATCAAAAGATGGGTCGAATATGGGGAACTCAGGCTGATTGTTACAGTGAACAGACAACAGACAGATCTGGGAAGGGGTTGAAGACCGAAAATGGGAAAATAGGAAAAGAAGAAATTTGGGCGTGAAATTTTTTGTGGAGATGGGGTTTCAAGTGGGGAACAAACCCTGGAAATTTCCGATCAAGCAGATGTCGGAGTTGAGTTCAGGAATTCTCGTAGTAGACTTCTATTATGTAAAACAGAACCTTAGCAGCACTTCAGAATCGGTATCACGGCGGCTCGTTGGCGGCACGAATGGCGGCGGTGGCACCGGAGATGAACTCAGAGATTGAGGGGGAGGAGATAGAGAGGATCCACTCTAGAATTGGGGGTTGGAGAAGGAAGAACACCAGGGGAAGGAGCTGGGGGCGCAAGAGGCTCTTGGGCTTTCAACAATTTTTCTATCATTCATTAATTTCCAAATGGAAAATACAAGGTTTTATATGATTCACATCAAATCAAATTTCCACCCTTGGATCTAAGGATGGGGAATGAAAGGCCTAGATGAAATGTGAACAACACATACACAAAAAAATAAAATAATCAAGGGGGGGCGGCCTATTGACCATGGGAGACAAGTTGAAATGGTAGGTAGCCTACCAAGGAAATATTTAACCACTTGTCTATCCATGTGGCATTTGACATTCAACCATTCTAGATGGGCACCTAGGATGGTTGACCAGCCCCACATGAGTGACATGGACCAATGGGAAAGGGCTGAGGGCCCCCTTGCTGGACCTACTGGCAAATTACATAGAAACCCACACAATCCAAGGGAATGACGCATTGACTTACAAAGCCTTACAATTGCGCATATACTTTCCCATGGATATAAAAATAAACTAAAGGACATAAATGCAAGATAAAATGTATATGCTCGGCGTCGATTCCCATCAACTCTCCTCGGGTGGGAGGAACTCGACTCCGTCGAGTAAGGGGTGCGGCTGCTCGAGTACACCGGCGGATCCGTCACCGTGCCAAGTAGCGCGGGTATGCTCCACTCCAAGTGATCGTCACCTGCTCATTCCATATATACTCGATATGCACGAACTGCTATGGGCTAAAGGTGGACACTCCGAGTGGGGCACTCTCAAAAGGGGAGGTGGCGGCTTGAAGACTCACTAGGAATCACCGTTGGGTCCCTGTAGGTGATTGATCCGGGTATAGATATAGAGCCGATCCCATACTCATTGAGCGAGTCCACTCGCCTCTTGCTCTTAAGAGATCGTCAACAAACTTGCACAAGACACATGCAGACTCACCAAGCACTAACACACGTATGCAAACCATACAAACAATCGAATCAAAACACGCCACACAAAGAAACAGACTGACTCATGCAGGACCCTAGACTAAGGTGGTAACATCAATCCCACTAAATGGCTGCATCCTGAACTGCGGGAGAGTCCTCCAGCTCTTCCCTTAAGGCATAGTACTCCTCGGATAGTGCCGGGTCGGCCACGTAACTGACACACTCAAGCTCGGGAGGTAAGGTATCTCCAACGCCTAGGGCTAGGGTGGCACGAGCGGGACATTCACTGGCAATGTGGCCAAACCCGTGACCGTGGAGACACTGCACTCGCGACCGACTGCTCTCTCCGATAAGAGGGGCCTTACCCTTATCCTCCCGACGGGTAGGGGGCGTAGGTAACAAGGGTGGAGGTGTAGGCGCCGTGGGCAACAAGGGAGGAAGTGTCGGGGCCAGGGGACTGGCTATATGTGCCGGGGGACGGGCAACGGGTGCCGGTGGATGGGGTGGAGGTAGATCCCGTGGTGGGGGAGGTCGAGGTCTAGGAGCGAAGTGCTCCTGACGGGCGGACTCCTGAGGACTAGCCATGGGTCCCCTCGGGTATGAACCTAAGGAGCCACGGGAATCACTATGGGGAGGAGTGGGGCTCCACCGTGGAATAGACTCGAACTCTCCCTCGAATTGCTCCATCTCGAGAGCAACTTGATATGCATCCTCCAACTTGTCCACCTTGCGGCGGAGAAGCTCATACCGTAGGTGCGGCCGTAGACCATGCCGAAACCGAGAGACGGTAAGGGAGTCTTCCTCCTTGGCATCACATTGCAAGTAGTATTCATCAAATTCGACGATGTAATCAGAGACGGACCGGTCTCTTTGGGTGAGGCTTTGCCACCTCTCTATAAGACGGTGGCGGTAGGAGGTAGAGAGATACTTCTTCCTAAGCTTCTCTCTCATCTTGGTCCATGTATCGATCGGGGGTTCATGACGATGAAACAATAGATTCTCCATGTTCCTCCAATATGTTTGTGCTTGGCCTAAAGGTTTCATCCTGGCGTACTTGACCTTCCGTTGGTCCGACATCTCGAACCACTCAAAATATCGGTCCATGCTAGCCTCCCAATCAAGATAGACTTTTGGGTCTAGCCTCCCAATCAAGATAGACTTTTGGGTCTAAGGACCTGTCAAAGGTGGGAGGGTCGGCCCGAACGGTCCTAAGGGCCCGTTCATCCATATCTTGGTCGTGGGTACGCCGTGTAGGGCGATGATCACGACCATGTCCCCGATGCTCATTGTCAGACTCATAGTCATGCACCTCGGGGACTTCGTGCCTCCTAACAGCTACCCCTTGAACCCTTGGAGTCGCGGGTTGGTGAACCGGCTCCGGTTGACCTTGTGTAGGTGGGACGGGTGCCTGGACTGGGGCAATCGGGTGTGTCTCGGCTGGTCCTTTCTCTAGTGCGACGACTCTCCCGACCAATCCCTGAACGGACTGGCTCGACCCAGCGGCCCTATCCTCTACGGCCTTCATCCTCTCTTCTAGGTGGGTGCCTAGGCCATTAACCCTTCCATCCTATCCACTCGAGTACTTAACACATCCATGCGCTCATTCAACCCATCCATTTTCCCCATAAGAGTTCGGAACATTGTGGCCACTTCATCGGAACTATAGACTCGGGATTCCGCCATAGGTGGTGGTGGGGGTGAGTATTGAGTACCTCGACGAGTGGGCATGCAAGACATGGAGTAGGAGACACCGACTAATGCAAATGCACACTACCAGATGATGCACCTAGACGTAACCAAAACTCGGCACGTGGCGGAGTTAATCGATCCGAAGATCACTCGCGTAAGTGTGCGGCCTTCCCGATAGGCATAGCCTAACGTTCGGACAACACCTTTTGATATACCGGGTTATTAGGATGCAATGCAAAAGACACATTTTTTTATGTTTTAAAATAATGATGACCCTAAACACGACTTAGACAATGACTAATGGCTAGACGTAAATGACACTTTTTTTTGTGACACCCTAGACTCAACCTTGCTCTGATACCAAATTAAAGCAGGATGGACCACGGACACGACAAGCTCGCGATTGTCCCTTAACGAGGGAAGCGTCGGACGTGCGCGGTTGAGAAATCGGCAATGAGCTAGGGTGATCGGCTCTCTTTTGTGCCCGGATCGGGTCACGGGACGGTCACTCTCTCTCTCGCAGCAGCAGTAATAAACATCATATAGCGAGCTAGATATCCCTACACATGCTCTCTAGCAGCGACATAAAGATATATATACAAAAGAAAGCAAATGCCGAGAAGGGAGCGGAAAAGATACCTCCACGCTACCGGGCGTGAGGATGACGGACCCGGCCGATCTCGTACTCCCAGAACAAATATTACACATTAATGACAACCATGAAATATCGCCCACTCCACGCAGGGAGGTAAAGGGCTACACAAATGGGTCCGGGAGGACCGATCTCGGGTTGACGGGCGGCTTCTCGCGTCTCTTCGACAGCACCCGAAGTCGTGACTATGGGGCCCGCGTGCTGGCCGGAGGGGCCGTGTGGGACCCGGTGGCACCGCTATAGTGGGGACACTTGGGGAAGTGCTCCCTGGGACGGCGGCACGCTGGAACGTCGACCGGAGGCCGGGCGACTCTGTTCGTCACCCGTCGGAAAAACTTCCCATGGATCTGCAACTTCTGTTTTCAGGCGCGCGCTCCGGCGAGAACGGACACTGCGATCAATCCCGATGTCGGATCGGGGCACAGGAGCTTGTTGATATTTATTTGTCTATTTTCTATCTTTCTTTTGAGGTTTGAAGAGTGATATGGTAAGATGACAAACAAGCAATCAAAGATCTACTCAAACCTATGAACATGTGATCATGAACCTAGGCAATCATAGCTAGCTCTAGCATGGGCATGCTATCTCAATCAAACTACGCTAAGGAAAAAGGAAAACACACACCGGGGCGTGGAGCAAGGAGTAAATAAAAACACACCGTAAAGGTGGAACAAGCAAGGAAAATAGAAAGATATCATGAAGAAGACAGCTAATGCCCAATACCAAGGAAAGATGTGATCGCCACCAAAGTAAAAACAAGTCAAAGACCTGAATATACCTTGGAAATAGGTGGATGAAACACCCACCCACGGGAGAGAAAACCAGAGAAAGCCTGCAGATCGACTTAGAAGTAATGGCCAGAACCCCGTGCGTCGCTTGGAAGCGACGGCCACACGATAGACCGCCGAAAGAGAGTGACGCGCTTGTACAAGGCCGTCAGATAACCTGCAGTAACAAAGCTTGAATTCTTTTAACTCTAACTCTTCCAGCCGGCTAGAAGACCTGGGCCTCGTGTCAATGAATCTGTAAACCTGCCAAAGATGTAGAAAGACCAAACAAAATAACCTCAATTAGTCCTTTTCACAAGCATAGCATCAATTCTCAAAGGACTTAACATCATCAAAAGGAGAGTGGATTACCGGGGAGTTTTTGGTTTTTTAACCCCTCTGGGTGTTTTAAAAGTCTGGGAAGATGTTTATATGCTTAGAGCACAGTGAAAAACGTGGAGAAAGAGGAGGGACAATGCTTTGATTGAGAAAAAAAGAACAGGGAAGAACTCAAGCATGCAATGATGAACTTGGAAGACCAAAACTAAAGTACTCCCTTGATTATGAGATGGAGGGACGTGGGAAGCAGTTCCTCTTGGATAAAGATGGCTCCTGAGTTTGGCAGCACTTCGTCGTGAATTCAAATCTTCCTCCTTCGGGTCATGAAGTCAAGGGTTCTATTTATAGACCCTCAAACTCTCAGGTCGAGCAGAGGATAATCAAGCAAGATAAAGAGATAACTCTTTAGTAAATCCTCGAAGATAATATCACCAAGAGTCCATAGAATCGAATGGAAGGTCCTGAGGATCAGATTTGAAAGAGATATCGTCAATCCAAACCCTTATCTCGACCACGGAGTAGCAGAGAAAAGGCCCGAACTGCCAGGACTCTCTGAAGGAAGTAACGGCTGCACGACAGACCGCCGCTTGGAAGAAACGCATCAAGGACCATCCGTTACTCTCAACCCTATCCCAAAGGATAAGATCGACGGGAAGAAGACTTAATCAATTGGACTCTGCAAAGAAGCGACGGCCAAGACATAGGGCGTCATACTGAAACAACGGCCTCTCGACAGACCATTATTACCAATGTGTAAGCCAAAGGATAAGCACTGAAAATGAGGCCTTAAGCCTTAGGACTCCTCAAAGCGTAACGGTCCAGGCCCCATGCGTTATAATGAAACAACGCGCCTGGTTCGGACCGTTATTACCATTGAGTTTCAAGAATAGCAATGAAGGGTTGCTAAGCTGTTGCCAACGAAACGCCACCAGGAGCCAATTCTTAATCCAGGAATTAAGACCCAAGAAATAGGCCTGAACTGATCAAGAGACTCAATGAAGAGTGAACAACTCGGAGCATCATATAGAATGAAATAAGGAGATGACCCGACTTATTGGGTATAAACGGGTGTCAACAGATGCCCCTCCTTAACGTCCTGTTTGCTGGGGAGCGAGCGGAGGTGAAGCGAAAGTGAAATGGAACATGAAGATGAAGCGGAAATGAAGCAGAGTGTTTCAAAAAGTGGGCGTTAAGGTAAACGACACCCGTTCTTTACCGACAAGCGATAGGAAATTTCTGGAAAACTTCGAATTGATCACAAGGAAATAGCCAGCCAAAGGGATGCGAGTCTGGAGGAACTATTTAACTAAGGAAAGGAAACACGGCTAGCCGTCGGAGGCAACGGAAAGGAAAGAGACTAAACTCCAGACAGGAATCTTCAGCGAACCAGATCAAGCGAGCAGATCGAAGGAAACCTTCTAATTCAGAGTGGAATGATTCTCCTCATCTAGAATCAAGAACACAGCTGTTCACCATCATCGAGACACCTTGAACAAATGAAGCTTCATGAATGCTCAAAGAATGCGTATGATGCATGCTGGGCTAAAGGAAAACAAAAATCTTCAAAACAAATGCGAAGAAAGATAAGATAGAAAATACTCGAGAATAATATTGCTAGATCAGAGAAATCAGAGTCAGGACACCATCCACAACCACGGCGTGCAAGATAGAACCATCGTCCCCAAATTTTCCAATCTAACGGCCTATCCAACGATTAAACATGTGAACTTAGATCATCATCATTTTTGTTTAAGGGGAACATCAAATCCCAGGACACATGAATGACCAGCCGGTTCTCGAGATAATATATCATAAGTAACATATAGTAATGCATTAAAGGAGTGAGGGAATGAGATACAATACCTGACTTACCTGCCTGACGGACGATAAAGCATGACTTCACTCATAAGTCCTTCATGAAAGATAGGTTAGCCAACAATAAATATGATAAGGAATCAAGGCATAACCATTGTACGTGCAAGGGACATCAATAAGGAACATTAATGCATAACATGGGATCATTTGACATCAATCAGACCTTTCAGTTCATCAAGGAACTTGCAAGCATATAACGGTCTAATGAAATGGCGTCATACCAAGCAACGGATCACCCCTGGTCCGTCATAAATCAGGCGGTTCACATTCTTCAATAAAACAGTCCAACACATGTAACGGTCACCTCAAGGTGCGTCAGAAGGATGTAACGGTCCGTCGATAGACCGTCGCATTTCCTGAGTTTTCAAAAAAAACAACCGAACGGTCATTGCCCATTCATTTCACACTCAACGCCCCCAAAAAAACCAAAACCGAGAGAGCTCCGGCGACTCCAACCCCCACCACCGCAATGGCCGGCGACGAGGCACCCCAGCCGCCACCACAGAAGAGGGGGAGAAGGAAGAAGATGGCCATACGGCGGTTCCACCGCCGGCTCGACCGGGAAGTGATCCCGCCTGCCATGGAAGAAGAACCGACGAGGAGAAGCCCAATAGAAGAAGAAGAAGTCCCCACGACCGAGGAGGACCAAGGAGAAGCCTCATTGGGCGCAGAGGAGCCCAAGGAACCAGAGAAGAAGAAGAAGAGAGGCATGGACCGTGAGGTAGGCCCCCTTGCCTTAATTCAAAATTTTGATTTTTATGTTTTTATTTATGAATGCATGTGGGGAATAGGGGTAGAAATGGGTCTACGAACCCACTAGGAACAATTGTAGGCCATTTGGCCATAGTGGGAGACCACGGGGATGCAAGGGAAAAAATTCCCAAATGCAGACAATGTGACGGTCCTGCCAGCGACCGTCACTCGTCTGACGCACCATGCTGAGTCCGTCAGAGTCAAAAGACGCCCTACCCCAGGGCCGTCACTCATGCCAGGGACTTAAGCTATTTTTTAGGGTTTTCAATTTTCAAAATTTTGTTTTCTTTTCAATTATGAATGTTTATGCAATGATTATATGATGCAAATTGGACTAATTAATGATCTAATATGCAATGCAGGGGAAGAGACGATCACGGATCTCCTGGCTACAGATCCGGGCAGTGTACCAGGCATTGCCCGACTACCAGAGAGAGAGATTAGCCGGCATGGGATTCGCCGAGGTGCTCAGCATCGAGGTGATCCGGATGGACACGCCGCTACTGTACGCCTTGCACGAGAGATGGGACCCGATCAGCAGAGCTTTCATCTTCCCGTGGGGTCACATGATCCCCACGCTAGAAGACATAGCGAGGATTACCGGATTGAGAGTCCACGGATCCGCGGTGACAGGGTGGACATACGGCGACTACCGAGAGATGGCACAGCAGCTGCTCGGGCTAGATTTGATCAGACTGGGACAGTCCTCCTCCCAGCTTTCGAGATCAGTGCTACAGGAGAGCTTGGGACTGAGAGGAGCGGCGATCGTCGTGGGAGAGCTACCTGAGGAGCATCTGGGCAGAGTGATAGACCAGGTGCGCCCTCGCGTGGCGGCAGAGGCAGGACCAGAGGGAGATAGAGTGCTCAGACGCTTCCTGATGCTACTATTCGGGAAGCTACTCTTCGCGACTCGGGCAGATGTCATCAGCTGCAGACTGCTGCCGATGATAGAGGATTTGGGCAGAGTCAGGAAGTACGCCTGGGGAGCGGCAGTGCTCGCGTTCTTATTCGAGTCCCTCAGCACCACGGACCGACAGACAATGCTGGGCGGCTTCTCGCCTTTCCTACAGGTAAATGCACTTCATATGCTTTCTATTATGCCATGAATATTTATGCCATGATTTATGCAATGATTTATGCCATGCGACTGACTTGATTCCTAAATGCAGATCTGGAGCTACATGTACCTCCCAGGCATCGGGAGAGGCGCATCACTCCATCCTGGCCGCATACCGATCGCGAGGCGATGGTCGGTGGTGAGGGACACAGGGTCGATCATTAGATTGACCCGGACGATCCAGGATGACTTGGACTCCTTCCCGCATACGTCGGTAAGTCCAGAACTGAAAAATGATTCCTATATGTTTTAAATGCTTCTAAATGCTGACCATGCAAATGCTGATGAATGGACTAAAAATGCTTTCAGGTGAGATGGACTCCGTACCGCGGCGAGGGTTACACGGGACAGCCATGGGTGGAGGCGGCTTTATCGTACCGGGGGCGAGACATATGGTTGCATTGCATCCATATCATCGAGCCTCTACATTACAGGCTGATCCTGCGGACTCGGGGACTACACCAGCCCGAGGTGACCTTTCCGCACCGCAATGACGACCACCCAGGTAAGTCAGCAAGGGGCATCAGCGGCAATGTGGATTGGTGCGCCCGGAAGGCGAAGTACGTCCTCGATTGGAGGAAGCGGGGCAGAGCCGTGAAGGAGCGGGATGAGAGCGACGAGGCATATCTGAAGGCCTTCGCTCGATTCTACGACGACCGGGTGTACCGAGGCACCCAACGACCGGTATGCAATTCTAAATCTAAAAAGCCCTTTTCTATATGCAAAATGTAATGTGATAGATGCTGACTCATGCTTTCTAAAATGCAGCTAGATCCTGAGGGACGGATAGCCGAGCTGGAGGGATTACTCCATTCCACCATCCAGCAGCGGGACGGGTACCGGACCGCTCTGGAGCTCCTGGTGAGACCTAAAATGCTTTATGATTATGCTTAATGGAATATCATGATGCAAATGCTGATTAACCATGACTTCTAACCATGAATTCTAAATGCAGCGGGCCGAGGGAGCCCAACGAGCTGGACCGGACGCCCCATCGTCTTCCTCACAGCCTGCGGGAGGCAGGGCTGAGCAGGAGGCCGATTTTGCTCGAGCAGTTGCCCGGGCCGAGGAGGCGGAGGCCACCCTCGCGGAGCGGGTAAGATGCTAAAATGCTCATGCTTATGATTATGCCTAAAAATGCCTTATGATTAATGATATGATATAAAATGCAATCTACAGGTGAGGGAGCTAGCAGCAGCAGTGGTCGAGGCCAGTCAGGCGAGGGCAGAGGCAGAGAGAAGCCGGGCTGAGACCGATCGAGCCCGAGCGGAGACAGAGCTTGTACGGGCAGAGATGGCTCGGCTGAGAGCGGAGGCCCCGTGACGCTCAGATGATGCAGAGATGGAGCAACTACGGAGAGAGTTAGCGCGAGCACAGGCTGAGGTGGAGTAGCTCTGTATCGGGACGGCGGACCTGGATTGCTACCAGACCGAGGCACGGGAGACGCGGCGTCAGATCTTCACACTGAAGATCGAGCTGCGGACTCTGGAGCGGACGGTCCGGATGATGGGCCGGGGACCGGAGCGGAGTGCTTCTCAGAGTGGGGCACGGAGGAGTGCTGCCCCGAGTGGTTCGGTAGGGGATTTTCTTGTCAGCTCCTCTGGCCAACGGAGGAGTGAGAGGGCGGAGCGGGGACAGCAGGAGGAGAGTGCTTCTATAGCGCCGCCACCCGCGAGGAGACCCGAGGATGGAGAGGATGAGGGTGGTCTGGAGGATAAGCCGACCGAATGATGTATTTTTTTGTGTTTTTTCTTATCTTTTGTACAGAACTTGTGGTAGATGGAATGAGATCTTTTTTCTTTTTGGTTTTCTATTTTATTTTGTGCAAGTGTGAATGAATGAAATGTATGCCAGAATGTGCATGAATTTTTTGGCAGGTGGAGGTGGCTTTGAATGTGCAGGGTGGATGAAATGAATAAATGAATGGCTTTGGCAAGTGATTTGTGTATTTGAATATGCATGCACGGACGAGATGTGAATGAATGTATGAGACATATGCAGGAACGTATGCGTGTGGGGAAAACTGTGGAGCGAATGAGGTGTATAATGTGAAAGACTGCCAGGTCTAGGCAAGGGAAGAAGGAATAGCCTGAAATCAACAACAGAGAAAGTAACGGTCTAGGCTCAGACCGTCTTAATCAAACGACGCGCCGGTGAAAGGCCGTTAATCATAACAGGGGCCCATCCTGGTAGTAGCGCTTCAGGAGAAACGACGGCCAACGGCAGGTGCGTCAAAGACAAATAACGGCCAAAGACTAGACCGTTGATCATGGCAGAACGATGGTTGTCAGGACAACTAGCAGAAAATGCGACGGCCTGAGGGAGACGCGTCAGAGTGAAGCAACGGCCATAACCAGGGCCGTCAGGAAGTGCTTAGCCCAGAAGAGAAAGGACTGAGTGGATGAGAGTATAACGGCTCAGGAGTCGCGCGTTACAAGAAACGACGGTCAGCCCTTAGACCGTTAATCTTCACAGAACATGATCGGGGAATTAAACCCACAGGAAAATGCGACGGCCTAAGGTTGGCACGTCGGAGTGAAATAACGGCCGTACGATAGACCGTTAGATTCTGGGTTATATTCCGAGATGGATTTAGCCGTGAGAACTTAAACCCGAGGTTTAGCCACTTAATCCATCACTAGAACTTATCCTGATTTAAGATAAAGCTTTCTAGTCCGAATCCTATCCTTCCAAAAGCCAAAATCAAGCTTTTAAGACTCAGAAACTCAATCAAAATCGTAGCTTTGCTGAAAACCTCTGCTTTAGGGTTGAAGAACCTCTCCTAAGGGCAGAAATTAAGATGAAGAGAAGCTTCGAGGTGATGGCTACGGAGGAGAAGGTCTACACTGGACCTAAAGCTGCCAGAAAAGAACATGGAGAGCTCCAACGGTTGACATCAGTTCCCAAGCACTTAAGCTCCAATGTTCAAAGGGTGGTAAGTCCCTCAACAACACATCCAAGTCCAGAAAATTCTGCACTTCAATTCGTTTTATGATTTCTTCTTCTCCTTCTCAAGCCCCTTCCTGGCCCAAGGTGCTATTCCAATCTGAAGTGGGTGGCTCCCATGGTAAAGGCACTCCCCATAGAGGTCACATCAATCCTTAAAGCATGGCACCTTCAAACTCTCTTGGTTTTAGGCAAGAATTTCCAGAAATTGTCCTTCGATTGGCCAAGCCTTTCAGCACTTGTGAAACTATGGCATCCACAAACTCATACTTTCATCTTCCCTTCCTTCGAAGCAACCGTCCTATTAGAAGAGGTAGAAGCCTACCTAACCCTTCCTAAGACTAAGGTGGGGGATGAAGACCGGGTTTGCTATACAATAGAGCCCATTGACCCGTCCTTGATCTTGAGCGACTTCATTCATAATCCAAAGGACGTGAGAACCATGATCAGCCCACACCACATTCACTTGATACCCTTGGCACAATGGATAGTGTCTCATTGTAAAAACAAGTGGGAGAGACATGAAGCAATAGCCAAGGCGGTGGCGACTTGCTTGTGCGGGGTCTTCCTTTTTACCACGACCGACCACCTCTTAGACATCCAAAATCTTGGTATTATTAGCGGGCTGTGGCGGGGACTGTCTATCTCTCAAGCGGTCCTATCATACCTCTATGAAGGACTAAGCTCAGCTTGCATAGGAGGTCCTTTGTTTGGTTCCATGATACTCCTTGAGTGCTGGACAGGAGTGAGAGTCAAATTCCTTCCCAAGGAAGACATAACTTCTGCAAGCCGGATCTTCGGGAGCCACCCTCTCTTCTTCATTGGAGGGGCATTTGGATATTCTTCTCAGGTGGAATGCAGGACGGCGGATAAGAAAACTCGGGATGAATGGCGCCTCTTTTTCAACACTTTGCCAATGGACAAGTTCATTATGCGACCAAGAATCCTTCGAAGCATTCTTCTCAAAATACCGCGGCGTCAAGGCCTGGACCTCCAGCTAGTGGGGAATACTGCCATGGCGATCTACAACCCGCACCGATGCCATCTTCAGATCGGACTACCTCGAACCGGCGTTCCTGCACTATCACACTACCCTCCCCTTCTACCTAGGAAGATGGGGACCGAGGAAGATGAACGAGCAGTCCGGAACGCGCTGATCATGTGGGAGATCAGCAAGGTGCGCCCGTGGCAAGCAGAAGTTGAAGAGAATGACGAAGCACGCCGAGACTATGTGAATGAATTGAGAAGAATCCGCCCTCTTACGGATAAGAAGTTGAATGTATCTTGATTTTCTTTTTGTTCATGAGAGATGTTATGTGTACTTGATCATCAGAGCTTGGTTTATCATGAATTATATTTTATTCAGTTTGCTTACACGTGATGAGATTGTCTTAGTTGAATGAGCTTGAGTTTTGTGTTTTGAATGGCTTGGAATGATGTGAACAGGCAGAGCCTCTGGAGATAGCAACGGATATGCAATGGGCCGCCACAAGGAAATAACGGTCTTACGACAGGCCGTCAGAATGAGAGTAACAATAGAACCCTGCCTCTGAAGGATATGACGGATAGGCCTTGGGCCGTTATAAGAAAGTAACGGTATTCTCCAGACCGTTATAATGATGGTTAGTGAAAGAAAGAAGGCCCATGCCTGAAGGAAAATAACGGTCGAAGAGGGGGCCGTTATGTGACTGTAACGGTCTGATATTGGCGCGTTACATACCTTAAACCTGCATAGCTGTGAACTTTTTGCTTTGAATCTTGCCCCTACATTCTGCACACACACTTTAAACATGAATCAAGTTAGATCTGTTCTTGGACTCAACCCCTTGCCTTGAAGCAAGTTAGATAATGACCGTTCCTTGATATTCAGTCAAGGGGTGGAGCCTTTATTAAATAGGCAGAAACATAATGAAAATGCAATGCATGCTATGCACATGATGGTATTTTTGGGAGTTTTTGGAAAATATTTAATGTTTTTAGATTTTTAGAGATATTTGTTTTGATTTTTGAAAAATATTTGATTTTTTTAGATTTTGAAATATTTGATTTTTTTAGATTTTAAAAATATTTGATTTTTTGAAAGATATTTGATTTTTTTTTTGGATTTTGAAAAATATTTGATTTTTTTTAGGTTTTGAAAAACCAGTGCCTCTTTAGCAACGCGAACCCTTCCTTGTTTTAGATTGAGTCCCGAGATTGGCATGTAATAGTGTGACAACCCCTGGCCAAGACCTAATCATCGTGACGGTGTTTCTACCAATGCCATACTCAGGGTACTAATCTTAGTCCTAAAAGGAAAAAAAGATCATGGGGGTAAGCTTAGGCCAGATATGGGAGTTTTTAGGACTTGATTTTCTCACCGCACAACCCTATTAGAGATTTGGTCTGTTGCGCCGGGGCTTTTTGCGTCCGTCATCGAACCTTTATCCACCCTAGGCATGTATGCGACCGGGCTCATAACGTCCCACGGGGAATTGTACTGCCACTCTTGTCATGCCTATCTTTCTTTTCTCCTTAGAGTTTTTCAGAAATTCAGAATCTGTAGACCTTTGAGATAACGCTTTTGATTTTGTCATAAAGAGCACTCCTTTTGTTTTCTTTTCCTTTCTTGCTTGTGGCGTCAGGTCATAACGGACTTGCCCCTGTTTGAGACCTCCTCTCACTAGGGTGTTTGGATTGGTTGTCGCCTCCTTATTCACTCCTGGTCCCTGGATTCAGCCAAAGAATGAAGCGGACAGGGACTTCGACTTTCCCCTAAAGCATGGACAAGGAGAAACGGTGTCTTTTAAACAAGGATCCCGACCAGGGATGTCGTGTGGTGTGTGATTGCCTTACTTGGGACCTCTTCTTTTGAAAATAGGAAGGAAGATCTTGTTGCCGGGAAAGCACGTAGTTCAGACTCTAAGGAAAGAAACGCTTAAGATACAACCCATTCCACAGGTGAGAGAGCTCCTCACCTTCCGCATTTATTAAATGATAAGCATTCCCTGGATAAGCCTCTTTTATTACAAACGGCCCTTCCCAGTTAGGTTGCAATTTAGACCTAGGACCTGCAGACCGAATGAATTTACGTTTCAAAACAATATCACCCGTCATAAACTTACGTTCAATTACCTTCTTTTGAAAATAACGCGAAACCCTCTTTTGATAAACAGAAACGTGATCGGCCACATTCATCCTCTTCTCATCCAAGAGTTCCAACTGGACCAGCAACGCCTCTCGACGTTCATCGAGATTAAGTTCCTTATCGAGCTGCACTCTAAGGGAAGGGATCAAGATCTCATATGGGAGCACCGCCTCCATCCCATAGGTCAGGGAATAGGGAGTTTGCCCCGTAGGGGTACGGACGGAGGTGCGGTAAGCCCACAGAGCTTCTACCAATCTTTCTGGCCAATCGGAAAATTTATGAGATTCGCACGTTTTCTTGATGATTTTAAGAAGGGTTTTATTGGTGGCCTCGGCTTGACCGTTGCCCTGAGGGTAATATGGAGATGAATGATGTAGTGCAATATTGAACTTCTTACATAGGTCCTTAAGCTCTTGGGAGACGAACTGGGGTCCGTTGTCGGTGATGATGCTGCTTGGCACTCCGAACCGCGAGATGATATTCTTCATGATAAAGCGGCACACCGTTGTAGCTTTGATTTCTACGTACACCTCGGCTTCGGCCCATTTAGTGAAGTACTCAGTAGCGGTGAGGATAAATGATTTCTGCTTGATCTGAGAATTAGGATCACCGAGCGGGCCGACGACGTCGAAAGCCCACATAGAGAAAGGTCAAGGAGCAGTCATAGGATGGAGAGATGAAGCTGGAGAGTGAATTTTATCAGCATGGAGTTGGCATTTAAGACACCTCCGGACATAGAGGGAGCAATCTTCCTCTAGAGTGGGCCAATAGTAGCCCTGCCTAAGGATCTTCTTCGCTAGAGCCTGGCCATTGACATGACCTCCACACTCGCTAGAATGGGCTGCTTCAGCCACTTTCCAAGCTTCTACATCATCCAAGCATCTCAGGAGCATTCCATTAGTAGCGCGCCTATACAGTTCTCCTGCAATGATAGTGTACCTTTCGGCGGCTCTTCTTAATGCTTTACGCTGCTCGACCTTTGCCCCTTCTGGGAATGACCCTTCCTTGCAAAACAATTCAATTTCATGATACCAAGGCAATTCTTCTTCATCCAGAATCTCCTCTAGCTCTGTTAATGAAACTTCCTTGAGATCTTCCTTCTCAGCTCTCGCCTCTACAGCTTTCCTAAGGTTGATGAACCAAGGATCTTGAAGAGAGGGTGCGTCCAATCTCTGGACGACGATGGTCTCAGTGCTACGACTGAGAGGGAAAGATAAGGAGGAAGCAAGAGATGCCAAAGCATTAGCTAGAATGTTCAGAGAACGGGGAATATGGATATAGATCAGCTTACGGAATCGCTTAGCAATGAGCGTGACCAAATCTTGATAAGGCTTGAGCTTGGGGTCACGGGTACGGTAAGTGGACAGAACTTGCCATAGGACGAGCTGAGAGTCTCCTATGATGTTTAAATAGCGCGCGTCTAGGATATAGGCGTGCTTCAAGCCGGCCAGGAGAGCCTCATACTCAGCGATGTTGTTGGTAGCAGGAAATCGAAGTTGATAAGAGAAGGGGATGGTTACTTCCTCTGGAGTAAGCAAGACAGCACCGATCCCTTGGCCTTGGGAGTTGAGTGCACCATCGAAGTGCAGAGACCAAAAGGGATGATGAGAAAGGACAGAGAGATGCTCATCAGGGAAATCATCCTGAATAGAATCGGTGTGAGGAATAGGGAGATGTGCAAGATGCTCAGCAATGGCATATCCTTTGACTGCCTTCTGAACAACAAAGGTGATGCCGAACTGAGAGAGGAAGCTCTGCCAGCGAGCTAACCTACTAGAAAGGATGGGTTTTTCTAAGAGATAACGGATCGGGTCCATTCTAGAGATCAACCTAACTGGGTGGGCGAGAAAGTAATGTTTAAGCTTCTGAGCTACCCACACTAAGGCGGCACAAGTCTTCTCCATAGCGGTGTACTTGGATTCAGCTGGATTAAACAGTCGAGAGAGGTAGTACGCAGCCCGCTCTTTCCGTTCATCATCTACTTGTGCTAAGACCGCCCCTAGGGAGTCCTTAATAACCGAGATGTATAGGATTAGGGGTTTCCCAGGGACAGGAGGTTGCAAAACCGGGGGATTGGATAGATACTCTTTGAGGTCCTTATAGGCGTTCTGACAATCTTGATTCCATTCGAACTTGACCCCCGCCTTAAGCAATTCATAAAACGGACGACACCTCTGAGAATGCTGAGATATAAATCTTCTAATGAATTGCAATCTACCAATCAATCCTCGAAGTTCCGTAATGTTCTTTGGTGGAGGCATGTCCATGACGGCCTGTGCTTTATTAGGATCAATCTGGATCCCCCGTTTGCTCACTATGAACCCTAACAACTTCCCTGAGGAGACTCCGAATACACACTTCTTCAGATTCATCTTAAGCTTGTACTCCCTGGCTCTCTGCAGCACCTTAGCCAGGATAGAGGGGTGTTCTTCTTTTGTTCTTGACTTCACCAAGATGTCGTCCACGTAAGCTTCCATATATATGTGCATCATGTCGTGGAAGATGGCCATCATCGCCCTTTGATAGGTGGCACCTGCATTTTTCAAACCAAATGGCATAACTACATAACAATACGTGCCCCAGGGCGTGGTGAAGGAAGTTTTTTCTTGGTCTTCCGGAGCGAGACGGATCTGATTATAGCCCGAGTACCCATCCATAAATGACAGAGCTTCATACCTGGCAGTGTTATCCACTAGGACGTCTATATGAGGTAGCGGGAAATCATCTTTGGGACATGCTTTGTTTAGATCCCTGAAATCAATGCATAAGCGCACTTTTCCATCCTTCTTGAGAACAGGGACTATGTTCGCCACCCACTGAGGATATAAAACCACTTTGACGAACCTAGCCTTGTATAGTTTGTCGACCTCTTCCTTGATCCGCAAGGCCATGTGGGGGTGAAATCTTCTTGACCGTTGTTTAACAGGTGTTGCCCCTGGTTTAAGCATGAGTCGATGTTCCATTAAGGAGGGGTCAAGACCGGGCATGTCCTCATAAGACCAGGCGAAAGAATCACTATACTCCCTTAATACCTTAATTAGATCTTCTTCTACCTGTGAAGGGAGATCAGCAGAAATAATGATGGGCCTTGGGTCTTGTTCCGTTCCCAAGTTGATTTCCTTTGTAGGTTCATCCACTGCCATCGACGGCTGGTCGAATCTCTTTAGTCCTTGTGCATATAAGTCGACAGTGTTATCTACATCGCTGTCTTCATCTATTGGATCCTTCTCATCCAAGACCTCATAGACGCCTAATCTGTCGTCGCTTCATACCCCTTCTATTTCCTCTTCATCCCCAATCACGATTGCTGTAGCGACGAATTCCGGACACTTCAAAAGAGCATGACACCGCTGAGCTAGATCTTGCAAGAACCTATCGGGAACAGATCGGGAAGGATGCGCAAGCGAGCGCGGCTCAGAATGAAGGGTTGGACGACCCAGAACAAGACCCTACTTCTCTAGACCTAACGGACTCTACTCCTCTAGACTCGACGGACCCTAACCCTAACCTAGGGGAGAAAAGGCCTAGTGGAAGGGGAGGAGCAGGGGACTCGTGCCCTTGGGAGGAGGAGGATGGAGATAGGATAGCGTAATCTTCCACTGAAATCTCCGTTTCAAATTTGACGTTTTTTTTTGGAGATCAGCGGAGGCTACACAGCAAGATGGAGGAGGTGGGAGCTGCATAGGGAACAACTCGGGGAAGATGCAACCAAAGAAGGGATCAGAAGAAGAGAACCACATCTCGTGGAGTTGAGCGTTGGGAGGAGGAGGAGTAAACAGAGTGGATAGATCAATGCGTGGACACTTCCCGCAAGCACAAGGAATGAATAGAATCTCCGGTGGATCAATGAAAGATGAATTTATTATGATGGGAGGAAGGCGGGGTATGAAGTCCCTTTGCCGAAAAATAGATTGGAGGCGTGAGGGAGACCAAGAAAAGATAACGGGAGAGCTCCCCCTTTCCTGTAGATCAACAACAGGCTGCTTCTTCGGCCTCCACTACTTAAGCCGAACTTCTTGTTGCTTCTTCTGACATTCTTCCTCATGAAAGAGCCCCTGCAAGGCCTGACTGTAGTCGGGCATGTCATCATCTGACCCTCCCGTCAATGGGGGCGGGTTGGTAATCGGATAGACTGCATCTTTTTCTGGATGACCTTGTTTTGAAGCTAATGTGCCGGGCTGGAGAGGCCCTTTGACAAAATGTTGACGATAATCCCAGGTGAGTGGCCCAGAATCACCCATCATTGATAATGCTGTCTCCTTGTAGCCGAGACCTCTCCTGCCCATTTTTCTTCCCTTGGGTATGGGCTTTGTCATTCCTTGTAATTGCGCACCGAGGCCTCTCCCCAGTTGATAGCCCAGTTTCAATATAATGTTCCACCCCTTTGAATCTCGAATCTGCGGCTTCACTTTGACATTAATTGGAGTAGCGACGGGCTTAGGGGATGTGTAAGCCCAAGGAAATTTCAAATCCAACACTGACAGAACGGGCCGGCTGCTTGGCCAGAGTGTGGGAAGAACCTGCTCTGAAATGGCCTTTACTGACTGTACTGTGGATAAGCTCTTAACTTTGACGACCCTCCCTTGGAAGGGGAATTTAATGCACTGATGTGCGGTGGAGGGCACGGCGCCGAGTGTGTTAATCCAGAGACGACCCAAGATAGCCTTGAACATAGGGTCGATATCAAGAACATAGAATTCCACGGCCATAGTAAGGGGCCCGAGCTTTGCCTGAATGGTGACTACCCCGTGACATGCTCGCCTTGAGTTGTCATATGCCGCTATAGTGGTGGGGGTAGGCCGTAGTAACTCTTCAGATATGTTGCATGCTCAGAGGGTGCTGAGTGGGCAAACATTAATTGAGGCCCCTGTGTCAACCAGCGCTGCTTCAATGTCGACTTTGTTCAGGGTAATTGTTATGCAGAGCGGCATTTGCCGAGCCCCCGGAGGTGCATGCTCAGTTTCAGAGAATGTGATTACCGGCCCTTTGGAGATAGTTGCCAGTGCCGTTGGTAGGCTATCAACTGCCATGTCTTCGCTAACCATTACCTTCTGTAGGAAATCCCTCAGCGCATCCTGATGAAGGGTGGACCTTTTGATCAGCTCCAGCACAGATATTTTGGCGGGTACTCTATCCAGATGATGCAGCAAGTCATATTGAGTACCCGGCAAAGGTTCAGTTTCTTCTTGCTCGACCACCGGCTGAGAGGACTGGGGATTAGAAGTAGTAGCGTAATTCCGATGGAACATCTTCGCGCTCCTCAAAGCACAATTTGCCGCGGCATCTGAAGATAGTATGATGGGCCCTGGGGGATGGATGAATGGAACAGGTGGTGCGGGGGAGGCGGTTTGGTGGAGCGTAGGGTTGGTGAGGTTAATGGGCGGTGCGCGGATGGTGGGTGAAGGATGGGTGGAAGGTAGGGTGGTGATGAATGTTGATACGGGTGGAGGGAAGGCTAGCGGCTGGGTAAGAATGGGTGAAGGATTGGGTGGTGGTGTGATGACGGTGATGGGAGTAGGTGATGGAGGGTATGATGGAATGGAGAGTGTTAGAGAATTTGCTGGAGCGGGTGTGAATGGGAGGACGAGTTGAGAGGGCGTCAGCTGTGCAGGGATGATGAAGGGAGGATTGCGGTGGTTATGGTGGAGGGCCATGACCTGCGGTGTGGTGCCATCATCATCGAAGGACCATCCGGCGTTGGGGGCCGGTGGTTGGACCATGTTTACTTGCACTGGTGCTGGCGGCTGCTGCTGAGGAGCGGGTGGATGATTCGGCATCGGGTTCTGATGGATGCCCAGGTCTTGTACTTGTTGTGGTTGCTGCTGTTGTGGTGGCTGCTGCGGCTGCGGTGCTTGATGCTGCTGCACTTGCTGCCCCTGCGGCTGCCTTCTCTTTTCTTTAATCTCAACAATGGCCCTATGCATTTCGGCCCAGTCGATTCTCTGCCCTTCATGAAGGTCATACACAAGATCTCGGAACTGAAAACATCCTTCTATGGTATGGCCCGGCTGCCGGTGGAACATACAATACTTAGTTTGATCAACTGCCGGGTTCCAAACAGGCCGTTCCGGAGGAAGTTGGATTGCATTTACTGACATGAGAGCCGAGAAGATATCTGTAAGTGTCTCTGGCAATGGAGGATACTGGGCTCTCCTGGGAGCCGGGCGCTTGCTATTTGGATTGCTGTATTGTAGTGGTGGTGATGGTTGTTGTGGTGTGGCGAAAGTGTTTTGTGGAATGGTGAAGGCGGGGGGAGGGTTTTGTGGAGTGGCTTGGAAGTTTTACGGAGCGGAGTTTTGTGGATTGCGGGGTTTTGGTTGTAGCGGAAAGGTGTGGCCTGATATGGAAAAGCAACGGCTTGTACTTGCTCATTTGTTTGGACTCCCTCAGTAACCGGCCCTTGTGATTTCTTGTGGTGCTTGGGCTTTTGGTTTTCGAAGAGGGAATGAATAGGGGAATCCTTGAATTGAGTCTAGATGAAGCGCGCCCGGCTATAGAGTTGATGCATGTTGGCTATGTCATTCATTGCCAGGATGTTGCGGAAGGTTGGGGTGGCATTGGAAATCAGCAGTTTGACCTTCTCTTCCTCCGGAATGTGGCCCGGTACTCTGGCGGCCATTTGTCTCCACCTATCTGCATAGGTGGCGAACTCTTCATCCGACTTCATCTTCTCGGCCACTAGATCTGTAAATGAATATTCAGGGCCTACCCTGTCTTGGAACCGCTGGATGAATTTGTCCTTTACTACCTTGAAACTCTCAGCCTCTTCCAGTGGTAGAGAATAGAACCATTCTAGAGCAACACTGTCCAAAGATCGGCGGAATAAGTACGCCATGAGGCGATCATCATATTGGAACTGTGCCGATTCATAAAGAAAATCCCTCACATGGATGAAGGGATTGTTGTTCCCATCGTACTTACGATAGTTCGGGAGCTCTGATTGCGGAGGGAACCGGATGTTCTGGAAGCTCGGAATAGGAATATCGGCCAAGGATTGTGGGCCCACCCTTTTCTGGAGAAAGTCGAGTTGTTGCTGCATGGTGGCCCACTTGTCAAGCAAGTCCTGCTCTCGGGAGGGAGCATGGGTAGTGAAGGATGCTGATTGTATTTGAGGGGCAGATGGAATGGCTGTAGCAACAGGCGGGAGCCCGTAAGAAGGAGTGGACGGATGGACAGTGGAAATAGGAGGCCCGTAAGAAGGATATTGGGCCTGAGATAGACCCGGATTAGAATGATTTTGGGCCACTCCTTGCTGAGGGCGTAAGAAATCGGAAGGGTTCATAAGGAGCTGCGGAGCTACCGAACCAGAGTTGTGCTGATCCACCTGGACAAAGGAAGGGATGGGTGACTTCCCTTTATCGAAAGATTGATGGGCTGAATTAGAAGACTGGCCCATCTCCATGCCAGCGAAAGTGATGGTCCGGGGTTGGACCGGAGTGAGATCAATCGGAGTGGGCTGAACGGACGGCCCAATAATGGAAGGATTAGATTGACCTTGGATAGTGGCAGAGGGAGAAGCATTGGACCCTTGCATAGCTTGGTATAGAACTTGGAGTTGGGTCGGATCCAATTGGGCCATCATATGAAAGACGGAGCCCGCGGAAGGAGTAGAGAGAGAAGGGGTAACTTGACCACCTTCTATAGAAGTGGAGGATGGGAGAGGGGCAGTCCCCTCTCTAGAGGAAAATGTAATAACCCTAGGGGGGTTTTCAAGGAGCCCTTGAGGAAGAGAGTCCTCTTGGGAGTGAGGAGGATTAAAGGATGCCATGGTGGACTCGAAGAGGGGATTAGAATAGAACGTGAAGAAGGAACTGACTCGAGAAGATGATTCAGACGGACGAAAATAACTCCACATTCAACGGACAACCTTGATAATGCAAAAACAACCAACACAAAAACACTCAATAAGCAACCAAACTTAGGTGATTCTAACAAGATGTAAGTGATAAAAGATGAAGACACTCAAAGATCAACCAAGTTGTTTAAGATGATGCAACAAGGTTCTTATGATTTCTCATTTGGAACTTTAGCGAATTGATTGATATGTGCTCTCAACAATGGGTTCCTAGTAGGAGATGGATATGGGACTTGGTTTGACTCTCAGTGTAACCACTCCTTCACCTATGCAACCCTAGACACGGGGTGGGAAAGGTACAACCAGCTCGGCGTCCGTGTGGGAATCCACGGCTCGCGGGGACTTACGGAGGTCCCGGCTGTGATTTCCTAGTCGGCCCCAAGGAATATGGAGACAAGATGTCCTCACAACAAGGTAGGAAAATGCAATCTAATGTATGAAAAGATGAATGACCCTATGCGCACCGGAGTGCATGCAAAGTCTAGCCTAGAATCTAACAATCAATGGTGCACACAATGATATGGAGATATGAGCAAAGCAAGAAGGAGGTCAAGTATGACCCAAGCAATAAATCACAGCAAAAACTGCGGAAATAAATGCACCTCGGATGCGTACCTGCCAGGACCCTGCGTCAGAGCACAATAACGGTCAAAGGCCAGACCGCCAGATAATATATAACGTAGGGGGATGAGACCGTCAGATGAGGCAGGGAACCAAAACCAGACAGAAGTAACCGGAAAGCCCGTGGAAGCTCACACAGCAGAACCAAAGCGGCGGTCTAATGCCCCTGCGTCAGAGGACTGTGACGCGGGGACACCGGGCCGTCAGAGAACTCAGAAAACCAGAATGAGCAGTAAACAAAGGGGAAACAAAAGGCAACTCAACAAGCAGACGATGGCAGGTTTAAACAAGAATCAAAAGCACGATTGGCACAAGTTGTCCCACCGTGATCGCCAAAAAATTATCTGTTGATATTTATTTGTCTATTTTCTATCTTTTTTTTGAGGTTTGAAGAGTGATATGGTAAGATGACAAACAAGCAATCAAAGATCTACTCAAACCTATGAACATGTGATCATGAACCTAGGCAATCATAGCTAGCTCTAGCATGGGCATGCTATCTCAATCAAACTACGCTAAGGAAAAAGGAAAACACACGCCGGGGCGTGGAGCAAGGAGTAAATAAAAACACACCGTAAAGGTGGAACAAGCAAGGAAAATAGAAAGATATGATGAAGAAGACAGCTAATGCCCAATACTAAGAAAGATGTGATCGCCACCAAAGTAAAAACAAGTCAAAGACCTGAATATACCTTGGAAATAGGTGGATGAAACACCCGCCCACGGGAGAGAAAACCAGAGAAAGCCTACAGATCGACTTAGAAGTAATGGCCAGAACCCCGTGCGTCGCTTGGAAGCGTCGGCCACACGATAGACCGCCAGAAGAGAGTGACGCGCTTGTACAAGGCCGTCAGATAACCTGCAGTAACAAAGCTTGAATTCTTTTAACTCCAACTCTTCCAGCCGGCTAGAAGACCTGGGCCTCGTGTCAATGAACCTGTAAACCTGCCAAAGATGTAGAAAGACCAAACAAAATAACCTCAATTAGTCCTTTTCACAAGCATAGCATCAATTCTCAAAGGACTTAACATCATCAAAAGGAGAGTGGATTACCGGGGAGTTTTTGGTTTTTTAACCCCTCTGGGTGTTTTAAAAGTCTGGGAAGATGTTTATATGCTTAGAGCACAGTGAAAAATGTGGAGAAAGAGGAGGGATAATGCTTTGATTGAGAAAAAAAGAACAGGGAAGAACTCAAGCATGCAATGATGAACTTGAAAGACCAAAACCAAAGTACTCCCTTGATTATGAGATGGAGGGACGTGGGTGTTGACACCCGTTTTATACCCAATAAGTCGGGTCATCTCCTTATTTCATTCTATATAATGCTCCGAGTTGTTCACTCTTCATTGAGTCTCTTGATCAGTTGAGGCCTGTTTCTTGGGTCTTAATTCCTGGATTAAGAATTGGCTTCTGGTGGCGTTTCGTTGGCAACAGCTTAGCAACCCTTTATTGTTATTTTTGAAACTCAATGGTAATAACGGTCCGAACCAGGCGCGTTGTTTCATTATAACGCATGGGACCTGGACCGTTACTCTTTGAAGAGTCCTAAGGCTTAAGGCCTCGTTGAAAAGCTTATCCTTTTGATTCCACGTTGGTAATAACGGTCTGTCGAGCAGCCTTGTTTCATTATGACGCCCTATGCCTTGGCCGTTGCTTCCTTGAAGAGTCCAACTTGTTGCGTCTTCTTCCCGTTGATCTTATCTTTTAGGGATAAGGTTGATAGTAACGGACGATTCTTGATGCGTTACTTCCAAGTGGCGGTCTGTCGTGCAGCCGTTACTTCCTCCAGAGAGACCTGGCAGTTCAGGCCTTTTCTCTGCTACTCTGGGGTCGAGATAAGGGTTTGGATTGACGATATCTCTTTCAAATCTGATCCTCAGGACCTTCCGTTCGATCCTATGGACTCTTGGTAATATTAGCTTCGAGGATTTGCTAAGAGTTATCCCTTTATCTGGCTGAATTATCCTCTGCTCGACCTGAGAGTTTGAGGGTCTATAAATAGAGCCCTTGACTTCATGGCCCGGGGGAGGAAGATTTGGAATTCACGACGAAGTGCTGCCGAACTCAGGAGCCATCTTCATCCAAGAGGAACTGCTTCCCACGTCCATCCATCTCATAATCAAGGGAGTACTTTGGTTTTGGTCTTTCAAGTTCATCATTGCATGCTTGAGTTCTTCCCTGGTTTTTCCTCAATCAAAGCATTATCCCTCCTCTTTCTCCACGTTTTTCACTGTCCTCTAAGCATATAAACATCTTCCCAAACTTTTAAAACACCCAGAGGGGTTAAAAAACCAAAAACTCCCCGGTAATCCCCTATCCTTTTGATGATATTAAGTCCTTTGAGAATTGATGCTATGCTTGTGAAAAGGACTAATTGAGGCTGTTGTGTTTGGTCTTTCTACATCTTTGGCAGGTTTACAGGTTCATTGACACGAGGCCCAGGTCTTCTAGCCGGCTGGAAGAGTTGGAGTTAAAAGAATTCAAGTTTTGTTACTGCAGGTTATCTGACGGCCTTGTGCAGGCGCGTCACTCTCCTCCGGTGGTCTATCGTGTGGCCGTTACTTCCAAGCGACGCACGGGGTTCTGGCCGTTACTTCTAAGTTAATCTGCAGGCTTTCTCTGGTTTTCTCTCCCGTGGGCGGGTGTTTCATCCACCTATTTCCAAGGTATATTCAGGTTTTTTGACTTGTTTTTACTTTGGTGGCGATCACATCTTTCCTTGGTATTGGGCATTAGCTGTCTTCTTCATCATATCTTTCTATTTTCCTTGCTTGTTCCACCTTCACGGTGTGTTTTTATTTATTCCTTGCTCCACGCTCCGGCGTGTGTTTTCCTTTTCCTTAGCGTAGTTTGATTGAGATAGCATGCCCATGCTAGAGCTAGCTATGATTGCCTAGGTTCATGATCACATGTTCATAGGTTTGAGTAGATCTTTGATTGTTTGTTTGTTATCTTACCATATCACTCTCCAAACCTCAAAAGAAAGATAGAAGATAGACAAATAAATATCAACAGATAATTTTTTGGCGATCACGGTGGGACAACTTGTGCCAATCGTGCTTTTGATTCTTGTTTAAACCTGCCATCATCTGATTGTTGAGTTGCCTTTTGTTTCCCCTTTGATTACTGCTCATTCTGGTTTTCTGAGTTCTCTGACAGCCAGGTGTCCCCGCGTCACAGTCCTCTGACGCAGGGGCATTAGACCGCCACTTTGGTTCTGCTGTGTGAGCTTCCACGGGCTTTCCGGTTACTTCTATCTGGTTTTGGTTCCCTGGCTCATTCGACGGTCTCATCCCCCTGCGTTATATGTTATCTGGCGGTTCGGCCTTTGACCGTTATTGTGCTCTGACGCAGGGTCCTTCGACCGTTATTCTCCTGGCAGGTACACATCCGAGGTGCATTTATTTCCACAATTTTTGCTGTGATTTATTGCTTGGGTCATACTTGACCTCCTTCTTGCTTTGCTCATATCTCCATATCATTGTGTGCACCATTGATTGTTAGATTCTAGGCTAGACTTTGCATGCACTCCGGTGCACATAGGATCATTCATCTTTTCATACATTAGATTGCATTTTCCTACCTTGTTGTGAGGACCTCTCGTCTCTATATTCCTTGGGGCCGACTAGGAAATCACAGCAGGGACCTCCGTAAGTCCCCGCGAGCCGTGGATTCCCACACGGACGCCGGGCTGGTTGTACCTTTCCCACCCCGTGTCTAGGGTTGCATAAGTGAAGGAGTGGTTACACTTAGAGTCAAACCAAGTCCCATATCCATCTCCTACTAGGAACCCATTGTTGAGAGCACATATCAATCAATTCACTAAAGTTCCAAAGGAGAAATCATAAGAACCTTGTTGCATCATCTTAAACAACTTGGTTGATCTTTGAGTGTCTTCGTCTTTTATCACTTGCATCTTGTTAGAATCACCTAAAGTTTGGTTGCTTATTGAGTGTTTTTTGTGTTGGTTATTTTCGCATTATCAAGGTTGTCCGTTGCATGTGGAGTTATTTTCGTCCGTCTGAATCATCTTCTCGAGTCGGTTCCTTCTTCACGTTCTATTCTAATCCCCTCTTCGAGTCCACCATGGCATCCTTCAATCCTCCTCGCTCCCAAGAGGACTCTCTTCCTCAAGGGCTCCTTGAAAACCCCCCTAGGGTTATTACATTTTCCTCTAGAGAGGGGACTGCCCCTCTCCCATCCTCCACCTCTATGGAAGGTAGTCAAGTTACCCCTTCTCTCTCTACTCCTTCTGCGGGCTCCGTCCTTCATATGATGGCCTAATTAGATCCGACCCAACTCCAAGTTTTATATCAAGCTATGCAAGGGTCCAATACTTCTCCCTCTGCCACTATCCAAGGTCAATCTAATCCTTCCATTATTGGGCCGTCCGTTCAGCCCACTCCGATTGATCTCACTCCGGTCCAACCTTGGACCATCACTTTCGCTGGCATGGAGATGGGCCAATCTTCTAATTCAGCCCATCAATCTTTCGATAAAGGGAAGTCACCCATCCCTTCCTTTGTCCAGGTGGATCATCACAACTCTGGTTCGGTAGCTTCACAGCTCCTTATGAACCCTTCCGATTTCTTACGCCCTCAGCAAGGAGTGGCCCAAAATCATTCTAATCCGAGTCTATCTCAGGCCCAATATCCTTCTTACGGGCCGCCTATTTCCACTATCTATCCTTCCACTCCTTCTTACGGGCTCCCGCCTATTGCTACAGCTATTCCATCTGCCCCTCAAATATAATCAGCATCCTTCACTACCCCTGCTCCCTCCTGAGAGCAGGACTTGCTTGACAAGTGGGCCGCCATGGAGCAACAACTCGACTTTCTCCAGAAAAGGGTTGGCCCACAATCCTTGGCCGATATTCCTATTCCGAGCTTCCAGAACATCCGGTTCCCTCCGCAATCAGAGCTCCCCAACTATCGCAAGTACGATGGGAACAACAATCCCTTCATCCATGTGGGGATTTTCTTTATGAATCGGCGCAGTTCCAATATGATGATCGCCTCATGACGTACTTATTCCGCCGATCTTTGGACAGTGTTGCTCTAGAATGGTTCTATTCTCTACCACTGGAAGAGGCCGAGAGTTTCAAGGTAGTAAAAGATAAATTCATCCAGCGGTTCCAAGATAGGGTCGGCCCTGAATATTCATTTACAGATCTAGTGGCCGAGAAGATGAAGTCGGATGAAGAGTTCGCCACCTATGCAGACAGGTGGAGACAAATGGCCGCCCGAGTACCCTGCCACATTCCGGAGGAAGAGAAAGTCAAACTGCTGATTTCCAATGCCACCCTGACCTTCCGCAACATCCTGGCAATGAATGACATAGCCAACATGCATCAACTCTATAGCCGGGCGCGCTTCATCCAGACTCAGTTCAAGGACTCCCCTATCCATTCCCTCTTCGAAAACCAAAAGCCCAAGTACCACAAGAAACCACAAGGGCCGGTCACTGAGGGAGTCCAAACAAACGAGCAAGTACAAGCCGTTACTTTTCCATATCAGGTCGCACCTTTCCGCTACAACCAAAACCCCCGCAATTCACAAAACGCCGCTCCACAAAACTTCCTAGCCACTCCACAAAACCCTCCCCCCGCCTTCACCATTCCACAAAACACCTTCGCCACACCACAACAACCATCACCACCACCACAATACGAAAACGTCTCTCCACCCAACGGCTACAACAACAACAATCCAAATAGCAAGTGCCCGGCTCCCAGGAGAGCCCAGTATCCTCCGTTGCCAGAGACGCTTACAGATATCTTCTCGGCTCTCATGTCAGTAAATGCAATCCAACTTCCTCCGGAATGGTCTGTTTGGAACCCGGCAGATGATCAGACTAAGTATTGTATGTTCCACCGGCAGCCGGGCCATACCATAGAAGGATGTTTTCAGTTCCGAGATCTTGTGTATGACCTACATGAGGGGCAGAGAATCGGCAGGGCCGAAATGCATAGGGCCATTGTTGAGATTAAAGAGAAGAGAAGGCAGCCGCAAGGACAGCAAGTGCAGCAGCATCAAGCATCGCAGCCACAGCAGCCACCACAACAGCAGCAACCACAAGAAGTACAAGACCTGGGCATCCATCAGAACCCGATGCCGAATCATCCACCTGCTCCTCAGCAGCAGCCGCCAGCACCAGCGCAAGTAAACATGGTCCAGCCACCGGCCCCCAATGCCGGGTGGTCTTTTGATGATGACAGTGCCGCACCACAAGTCATGGCCCTCCACCATAACCACCGCAATCCTCTCACTCCCTCCTTCGTCCTTCCTGCACACCCAACATCCCCTTCATTCATTCTCCCAATTACACCCGCTTCAGCAAATTCCTTACCACCCATCGTTCCATCATACCCTCCCCCACTTAACCCCGTCACCGTCATCACACCACCATCCAACCCTTCATCCATCCTTACCCTTCCGCTAGCCTTCCCTCCACCCGCATCGACACTCATCACCACCCCGCCTTCCACCCATCCTTCACCCGCCATCCGCGCACCGCCCACTAACCTCACCAACCCTACGCTCCACCAAACAGCCTCCCCCGCACCACCTGTTCCATTCATCCATCCCGCAGGGCCCATCATACTATCTTCAGATGCCGCGGCAAACTGTGCTTTGAGGAGCGGGAAGATGTTCCATTGGAATTACGCTACTACTTCTAATCCCCAATCCTCTCAGCCGGTGGCCGAGCAAGAAGAAACTGAACCTTTGTCGGGTACTCAATATGACTTGCTGCATCATCTGGATCGAGTACCCGCCAAAATATCTGTGCTGGAGCTGATCAAAAGGTCCACCCTTCATCAGGATGCACTGAGGGATTTCCTACAGAAGGTAATGGTTAGTGAAGACATGGCAGTTGATAGCCTAACAACGGCACTGGCAACTATCTCCAAAGGGCCGGCAATCACGTTCTCTGAAACCGAGCTTGCACCTCCGGGGGCTCGGTAAATGCCGCTCTGCATAACAATTACCCTGAACAAAGTCGACATTGAAGCAGCACTGGTTGACACAAGGGCCTCAATTAATGTTTGCCCACTCAGCACCCTCCGACCATGCAACATATCTGAAGAGTTACTACGGCCTACTCCCACCACTATAGCAGCATATGACAACTCAAGGCGAGCATGTCACGGGGTAGTCACCATTCAGGCAGAGCTCGGGCCCCTTACTATGGCCGTGGAATTCTATGTTCTTGATATCGACCCTATGTTCAAGGCTATCTTGGGTCGTCCCTGGATTAACACACTCGGCGCCGTGCCCTCCACCGCACATCAGTGCATTAAATTCCCCTTCCAAGGGAGGGTCGTCAAAGTTAAGAGCTTATCCACAGTACAGTCAGTAAAGGCTATTTCAGATCAGGTTCTTTCCACACTTTGGCCAAGCAGCCGGTCCGTTCTGTCAGTATTGGATTTGAACTTTCCTTGGGCTTACACATCCCCTAAGCCCTTCGCTACTCCAGTTAATGTCAAAGTGAAGCCGCAGATTCGAGATTCAAAGGGGTGGAACATTATATTGAAACTGGGCTATCAACCGGGGAGAGGCCTCGGTGCGCAACTGCAAGGGATGACTAAGCCTATACCTAAGGGAAGAAAAATGGGTAGGAGAGGTCTCGGCTATAAAGAGACAACATTATCTATGATAAGTGATTCTGGGCCGCTCACCTGGGATTATCGTCAGCATTTTGTCAAAGGGCCTCTCCAGTCTGGCACATTAGCTCCAAAGCCGGTTCAACAAGAAAGGAATACAGTTTGTCCAATTGCCAGTCCGCCTCCCTTGCCAAGAGGGTCAGATAATGACATGCTCGACTACAGTCAGGCCTTGCAGGGGCTCTTTTATGAGGAAGAACGTCAGAAGAAGCAACAAGAAGTTCGGCTTATGCAGTGGAGGCCGAAGAAGCAGATTATTGTTGATCTACAGAAGGAGGAGAGCTCTCCAGTTGTCTGTTCTTGGTCTCTCTCACGCTTCCAATCTATCTTTCAACGAAAGGAGTTCGTACCCCGCCTTCCTCCTGTCATGATAAATTCATCTTTCATTGATCCACCGGAGATTCTATTCATTCCTTGTGCTTGCGGGAAATGTCCACTCATTGATCTATCCACTCTGTTTACTCCCCCTCCTCCCAATGCTCAGCTCCACGAGATGTGGTTCTCTTCTTCTGATCCCTTCTTTGATTGCATCTTCCCCGAGCTGTTCCCTATGCAGCTCCCACCTCCTCCATCTTGCTGTGTAGTCTCCGCTGATCTCCAAAAAAAAATGTCAAATTTGAAACGGAGATTTCAGTGGAAGATTACGCTATCCTGTCTCCATCCTCCTCCTCCCAAGGGCACGAGTCCCCTGCTCCTCCCCTTCCATTAGGTCTTATGTCCCCTAGGTTAGGATTAGGGTCCGTCGAGTCTAGAGAAGTAGAGTCAGTTAGGTCTAGAGAAGTAGGGTCTTGCTCTGGGTCGTCCAACCCTTCCCATTCTGAACCGCGCTCGCTTGCGCATCCTTCCCGATCTGTTCCTGATAGGTTCTTGCAAGATCTAGCTCAGCGGTGTCATGCTCTTTTGAAGTGTCCGGAATTCGTCGCTACAGTAATCATGATTGAGGATGAAGAGGAAATAGAAGGGGAATGGAGCGACGACGGATTAGGCATCTATGAGGTCTTGGATGAGAAGGATCCAATAGATGAAGATAGCAATGTAGATAACACTGCCGACTTATATGCACAAGGACTAAAGAGATTCGACCAGCCGTCGACGGCAGTGGATGAACCTACAAAGGAAATCAACTTGGGAACGGAACAAGACCCAAGGCCCATCATTATTTCTGCTGATCTCCCTTCACAGGTAGAAGAAGATCTAATTAAGGTATTAAGGGAGTATAATGATTCTTTCGCCTGGTCTTATGAGGACATGCCAGGTCTTGACCCCTCCTTAGTGGAACATCGACTCGTGCTTAAACCAGGGGCAACACCTGTGAAACAACGGTCAAGAAGATTTCACCCCCACATGGCCTTGAGGATCAAAGAAGAGGTCGACAAACTATATAAGGCCAGGTTCGTCAGAGTGGTTTTATATCCTCAGTGGGTGGCGAACATAGTCCCTGTTCTCAGAAAGGATGGAAAAGTGCGCATATGCATTGATTTCAGGGATCTAAACAAAGCATGTCCCAAAGATGATTTCCCGCTACCTCATATAGACGTCCTAGTGGATAACACTGCCGGGTATGAAGCTCTGTCATTTATGGATGGGTACTCGGGCTATAATCAGATCCGTCTCGCTCTGGAAGACCAAGAGAAAACTTCCTTCACCACGCCCTGGGGCACGTATTGTTATGTAGTTATGCCATTTGGTTTGAAAAATGTAGGTGCCACCTATCAAAGGGTGATGATGGCCATTTTCCACGACATGATGCACATATACATGGAAGCTTACGTGGATGACATCTTGGTGAAGTCAAGAACAAAAGAAGAACACCCCTCTATCCTGGCTAAGGTGCTGCAGAGAGTCAGGGAGTACAAGCTTAAGATGAATCCGAAGAAGTGTGTATTCGGAGTCTCCTCAGGGAAGTTGTTAGGGTTCATAGTGAGCAAACGGGGGATCCCGATTGATCCTAATAAAGCACAGGCCGTCATGGACATGCCTCCGCCAAAGAATATTTCGAAACTTCGAGGATTGATTGGTAGATTGCAATTCATTAGAAGATTTATATCTCAGCATTCTCAGAGGTGTCGTCCGTTTTATGAGTTGCTTAAGGCGGGTGTCAAGTTCGAATGGAATCAAGATTATCAGAAGGCCTATGAGGACCTTAAAGAGTATCTGTCCAATCCCCCGATTTTGCAACCTCCTGTCCCTGGGAAACCCCTAATCCTATACATCTCGGTTATTGAGGACTCCCTAGGGGAGGTCTTAGCACAAGTGGATGATGAAGGAAAAGAGCGGGCCGCGTACTACCTCTCGCGACTGTTTAATCCAGCTGAATCTAAGTACACCGCTATGGAGAAGACTTGTGCCGCCTTAGTGTGGGTAGCTCAGAAGCTTAAACATTACTTTCTCGCCCACCCAGTTAGGTTGATCTCTAGAATGGACCCGATCCGTTATCTCTTAGAAAAACCCGTCCTTTCTAGTAGGTTAGCTCGCTGGCAGAGCTTCCTCTCTCAGTTCGACATCACCTTTGTTGTTCAGAAGGCAGTCAAAGGATATGCCATTGCTGAACATCTCGCACATCTCCCTATTCCTCACACCGATTCTATTCAGGATGATTTCCCTGATGAGCACCTCTCTGTCCTTTCTCATCATCCCTTTTGGTCTCTGCACTTCGATGGTGCACTCAACTCCCAAGGCCAAGGGATCGGTGCTGTCTTTCTTACTCCAGAGGGAGTAACCATTCCCTTTGCTTATCAACTTCGATTTCCTGCTACCAACAACATCGCTGAGTATGAGGCTCTCCTAGCCGGCTTGAAGCATGCCTATCTCCTAGGCGCGCGCTATTTGAACATCATAGGAGATTCTCAGCTTGTCCTACGGCAAGTTCTGTCCACTTACCGTACTCGTGACCCCAAGCTCAAGCCTTATCAAGATTTGGTCACGCTCATTGCTAAGCGATTCCGTAAGTTGATCTACATCCATACTCCCCATTCTCTGAACATTCTACCTGATGCTTTGGCATCTCTTGCTTCCTCCTTATCTTTCCCTCTCAGTCGTAGTACTAAGACCATCGTCGTCCAGAGATTGGACGCACCTTCTCTTCAAGATCCTTGGTTCATCAACCTCAGGAAATCTGTAGAGGCAAGAGCTGAGAAGGAAGATCTCAAGGAAGTTTCATTAACAGAGCTAGAGGAGATTCTGGACGAAGAAGAATTGCCTTGGTATCATGAAATCGTGTTGTTTTGCAAAGAAGGGTCATTCCCAGAAGGGGCAAAGGCCGAGCAGCGTAAAGCAATAAGAAGAGCCGCCGCAAGGTACACTATCATTGCAGGAGAACTGTATAGGCGCGCTACTAATGGAATTTTCATGAGATGCTTGGATGATGTAGAAGCTTGGAAAGTGGCTGAAGCGGCCCATTCTAGTGAGTGTGGAGGTCATGTCAATGGCCAGGCTCTAGCGAAGAAGATCCTTAGGCAGGGCTACTATTGGCCCACTCTAGAGGAAGATTGCTCCCTCTATGTCCGGAGGTGTCTTAAATGCCAACTCCATGCTGATAAAATTCACTCTCCAGCTTCGTCTCTCCATCCTATGACTGCTCCTTGGCCATTCTATATGTGGACTTTTGACGTCGTCGGCCCGCTCGGGGATCCTAATTCTTAGATCAAGCAAAAATCCTTCATCCTCACCGCTACTGAGTACTTCACCAAATGGGCCGAAGCCGAGGCGTACGCAGAAATCAAAGCTACAACGGTGTGCCGCTTTATCATGAAGAATATCGTCTCACGGTTCGGAGTGCCAAGCAGCATCATCACCGACAACGGACCCCAGTTCGTCTCCCAAGAGCTTAAGGACCTATGTAAGAAGTTCAATATTGCATTGCATCATTCATCTCCATATTATCCTCAAGGCAACGGTCAAGCCGAGGCCACTAATAAAACCCTTCTTAAAATCATCAAGAAAACATGCGAAGCACATAAATTTTCTGATTGGCCTGAAAAATTGGTGGAAGCTCTGTGGGCTTACCGCACCTCCGTCCGTACCCCTACGGAGCAAACTCCCTATTCCCTGACCTATGGGATGGAGGCAGTGCTCCCATATGAGATCTTAATCCCTTCCCTTAGAGTGCAGCTCGATAAGGAACTTACTCTCGATGAACGTCGGGAGGCGTTGCTAGTCCAGTTGGAACTCTTGGATGAGAAGAGGATGAATGCGGCCGATCACGTTTTTGTTTATCAAAAGAGGGTTTCGCGTTATTTTCAAAAGAAGGTGATTGAACGTAAGTTTATGACGGGTGATGTCACGCCCCGAGCGCGGAAGATACCCGGAGACGCGTGACAAGTTTATATCAATTATGTCAATCAGAGTGGTCGTGTATTCGACACAAAGACAGAGATGCGCAAAATAGCAAGATAACCCAATCCTTTATTTCATAATAGACTATTACAAATTCAATACTTTGTTTAATAAAAAGAAAAAGAATACATATTTGACTCAAGAAACTATAGAAAAGACTAGATGACACTTGAGCAGCTCTATCACTTTCACTCTTGACCATTCCCATCCGATTGACTTCCATCGTCGTCAGACTTACATGAAAAGTAAAAAGGGACAAACGGAATGAGCGAACGCTCAGTAGGAAATTATATCTCAAGTACTAGCAAGGGGTTTAAGTAATTACATTTTCATGAATGTAATGAAGCTATGCATGCTCGCATAAAACGACAAGATAGAGAAAATGTAATATCAAGGAATTAAGATGGACAAATCATGAACTTTCAATAAGATAACAAGATATTTGAGATATTCAAGCAAGTACATTTAACAAGTCATGTCAAGAACTTTGGCTATCATGTATCAAGCAAGTAAATTACCATTTTTCGGGCCACGCATTTCATGTCAAGGCAAGTACGATTTCAAGCACAAGATTTATGTGGAATGTCCAATCTAGAAAGTAAAGTACTCGGTATAATGTCAGATACCTTATCATTTTAACTCCCATGGGCACAAGTACTTTCGGGTGCTCCCCCCAGGACCAGATCGGGCCCTATATGCGCAGGCATTTATCATGTGTTTTGACATCCACTTTTGTTTACATAGCCAATAAAGAATTTCAATCATCAAGCTTGTAGACCCGTATGACAACTTTGACGAATAGAGTCCAAAAATATGACAAGGACATAGAATGGCGATAATAACGGTATAATCACGATATCGATAAAACTAGGTAGAATATGGTTCCCTTAACTTGGGTACCATGACAAATCAATATGGACATTCTATATATAGAATTTAGGTCCACATGAACAGTATATCAAAGGTAAGATACCCTCATTCTTATCATAGAATTGAGGTTTACAAGAATGACATGATATGGCATGATATCATCATCCATTAAGAATTTCTTATGATATACTCTTTGTATAACATAAGGGCCGGTATCCCATGTTTCTTTAGAGTGACATGGCATCAATGGTGTAATGGGTTTTTAGGGTACAACCAGCTCAGTCGGCCTTGAGGGAATCCAAGGCTACGAGGAGTCTTACGGAGGTCTCTATGACTAACTCGCTAGTCCAAAGGAACGGAATGTCCAATGGAGAGCTTGTATGTCAATGAGAATTGAGTGTGATCGATAAAACAATCGTGAAACGTGGGACTATACTCACGGAGTGGAGAATAGTGCCGATATATATATTATATAACATATGAAACCATCGGTTAACAGAAACAGTGGAAAATCAGTTTTACAGTAAAGTAACGACTTAAGCAGAGTCGTTTATCAAGTAATTAACGCCTAACAGAAGGGCGTTTACACATGTTTCCAATTTTCAGAATTTCAATATTTCATTAATTTATCTAAAACGCGCCCTGGACAGGGGCGTTTCTTTGCAATAAGACGACTACAGTAGCAGGCGTCTTTTTATTTACAATATTTTACAGAACATATTTATTTTCAGAAATTATCAAGAACGCGCCCTTGGCAGGGGCGTTAATCATTAAATTCTTATTTTTACAGAATATATTGTTCGGGATTTTAACAGAAACGCGCCCTATGAAGGGGCGTTACTTTTCAATTCACGCCCTAGTATCGGGCGTTAGTCCAGTGAAAGACGACCTAGCCACGGTCGTGAATTCAAGAAATACCATGAATTTTCATGGGCAGTAATAATTTCAGGATAATAGAATTCATGGAGAACGAATGTATGGTCATGACAATAAAATTAACAGGTTTGAAGACATATGATCATGCATTATTGTAGAATCATGATTTCATAGATAATCAATTCTTAACATGGGTGATTAATGATTAAATGAAATTAACGCCTGTGTACAGGGCGTCAAATCTAAAATTGACGACCTGATCAAGGTCGTTTCTTTACAAGTAGCGCCCTTGTTTGGGTCGCGTATTTTAAAATCACGCCCTTGGTAAGGACGTTCCTTTCAAAAATTCAACAGAAACGTTTAAAACTTAGGAAAACTATATGCAGGTGTATGCTCATATGATTTCACTACGATTCTTATATACTTTGGGCTACATACTTGAGAAAATCCTACCTTAAGATAGTCGATTGAAGATGAACGTGAGGGATTTTAACTAGAAGAAGATGCTGCTCTGTTAAATTTTCTGAAGCTTCTATAGCAACAAAGTCACAACAACCTAGACGAAGATGGACGACCTACAGAGGATAGAATACGAAGGTATTATGCTTCGTAATAACTCAACAGAAGATAAAGGAGGAGAATAACTTACTGGTTCTCCTAGGAAGACAGGGCTCCTTAACCTGTAGAAGAGATATAGATGAAGAACATTAGTTCTTCACATACTACGTTCATAATGAAAGAAAGAAGAAAAACAGAAGAACTTGATGTTATTCACGTACCTGTGAAGTTCGATTGGTCAAATAGGTTTAGGGTTCGGCTGTCAAGAGTCTTTATAGGATTTTGGGAAATCCTATTAGGGTTAGTGATTGTGTGGAAGTAATACTTCCTTGATAGAGTCCTTACCACCTTTTAACTCTTTCTAATACTTATCCATTACCCTGGATAAGCTCCCGTGTCGAACGGAACTCGAATGGAATTAATGACCTAGGTCAGGGCGTCGATTCCTGAATTGACGACCTGGTTCAGGTCGTTTCTTAAGAAGCGCCTGATATGAAGGCGTTCTTTATTTTAAAACACGCCCAAGCTAGGGGCGTTTCTTGGCCTTACCCTTTTTGACGTTGGAATTTGACGCCGTTTGGTGAGGGCGTCACTTCTTGAGTCACGCCTTAACTAGAGGCGTTTATAATTTAAATAGCGCCTTTATCCGAGGCGTTATTTTATATTATTTTATTTATCTAATTATTTAATTTATTTTTAAAATCTTTATTATTATTAATATTTTATCAGGGTTGCTACACCCTCCCCCACTTAAAAAGAATTTGGTCCCCAAATTCAATTGCATATTATGTATATACGTGGAGAGTGTAGATCATATACCTCTTAGAATAACTCGGGAAATCGTTTCTTCATAGATTCCTCGGTCTCCCAAGTTGCTTCATGTTCAGAATTCTTGTTTCATTACACCTTGAGCATGGGAATAACCTTATTCCTTAGAGCTCGTATTTCACGATCTAAGATCTTCATAGGCTTCTGTTCATATGTGAGATCTTTCTGGATCACCAGATCTCCATGTTCAATAATATGCGATGGATCGTGCACATACTTCTTCAACATAGATATATGAAATACATTATGTACCTCGGACAATTGAGGAGACAACGCGATGCGATAAGCAACCTCGCCAACTCTTTCGAGTATCTCAAAAGGTCCGATGAATCTTGGCGTAAGCTTGCCCTTAACACCAAATCTTCGTATGCCACGTCCAGGTGATATTTTAAGAAATACATGATCTCCAACCTGGAATTCAAGATCTCTTCTTCTTGTATCAGCATAAGCCTTTTGTCTGGTCTGAGCAACTTGCAACCTTTCTCTGATTACTTGTATCTTCTCAGTTGTATCCCTTACCATGTCTGGACCTAACAGTTGTTTCTCTCCAACTTCGTTCCAGCATAAGGGTGATCGGCAACTCCTTCCATATAAAGCTTCGAAAGGTGCCATTTGGATACTAGCTTGGTAGCTATTATTATATGCAAACTCAATTAAAGGTAAATGATCATGCCAGCTTCCACCAAAATCAATGATGCAAGCTCTTAGCATATCTTCCACTACTTGGTTTGTTCTTTCGGTCTGACCATCCGTTTGTGGGTGAAAAGCAGTACTAAAGTTGAGCCTTGTTCCCAACGAATGTTGTAATCCCTTCCAAAAATGAGAAGTGAAACGGGGATCTCTATCAGACACGATTGAGACAGGAATTCCATGTAACCTGACTATTTCCTTGATGTATAGTGCAGCTAGTACATCTATTGACCATCGGCTTTTTATTGGCAAAAAATGCGCCGATTTAGTTAATCGGTCAATGATAACCCAGATTCCATCATGTCCTCCTTTTGATTTAGATAATCCCATGATGAAGTCCATACCAGTATCCTCCCACTTCCACTTAGGAATATCTAGAGGATGAAGTTTACCAGCAGGCTTTTGGTGTTCCGCCTTGACCTGTTGGCATGTGAGACAGTGAGATACATAGTCTGCTATTTCTCTTTTCATATTAGGCCACCAAAAGTTCCTCTTTACATCTTGGTACATTTTGGTTGATCCTGGATGAATAGTGTACCTTGATCGGTGAGCTTCATCTAAGATCTTCTTCTTTAATTCCGGACAGTCGGGTATACAAGTTCTACCTTTGAATAATAATCTTCCATCAGAAGTTAGTTGAAAATCAGATTGTCCTTCTAATCTGCCTTTGATTTCCACTAATATAGGATCATCATCCTGAAGTGTTTGTATCTCAGATAATAAGTCTGCCTGTATGCTTACATGAGATAATGTGACAAATTTGGATTCCGTGTCCAAGCTTATATTGAGCTCGGAGAATTGTTCAAGTAATCTCCATTCTTGTATCATACAATTGGTTATCATTGCTCTCGGCTTTCGACTAAGGGCATCAGCAACATAATTACCCTTTCCGGGATGGTATTGTATATTGAAGTCGAAGTCCTTGAGATATTCTAGCCAGCGTCTTTGTCTCATGTTTAGCTCCTTTTGTGAAAATAGATATTTAAGACTTTTGTGATCGGAGTATACAGTAAACTGCACTCCATATAAGTAGTGTCTACATATCTTTAGGGCAAATACCACCGCGGCCAGTTCTAAGTCATGGACGGGGTAATTCTCCTCATGCTTCTTCAGTTGACGTGAAGAGTATGCTATGACCTTTCCTCGTTGCATTAGGACACATCCGAGGTCAATGCCAGAAGCATCTGTGTAGACCTCGAATTTCTCTCCTTCTATCGGTAGAGCTAACACCGGAGCTGTGGTGAGATGATCTTTGAGAGTTTGGAAACTTCTTTCACATTCCTCACTCCATTCATATCGGATCTCCTTGCGAGTTAACCTTGTAAGGGGCACGGCGATCTTGGAGAAGTCTTTGATGAATCGCCGATAATAGCCTGCAAGGCCTAAGAAACTTCTGATCTCGCTAGCATTGGTTGGTTTTTCCCAGTTTCTAACAGCTTCGACCTTTGACGGATCTACTGATAATCCATCTTTTGAAATCACATGTCCTAGAAAAGCCACTTCTTCAAGCCAGAATTCACACTTACTGAATTTTGCATATAATTGATTTGTCCTCAAGACTTGCAATGCCATCCTCAAATGCTTTTCATGTTCTTCCTTAGTCTTGGAATATATCAATATATCATCAATGAAGACTACTATGAATTGATCCAAGTAAGGCCTGAATATGCTGTTCATTAACTGCATAAAGGCAGCAGGGGCATTTGTTAGTCCAAAAGGCATAACAACAAATTCGTAATGGCCATACCTGCTTCTGAATGCAGTCTTATGAATGTCATCATCCTTGATTCTTAACTGATGATATCCCGACCTGAGATCAATCTTGGAAAAATATTTGGATCCTGAAATCTGATCAAATAACTCATCGATTCTCGGCAGTGGATACTTGTTCTTGATAGTGAGATGATTCAACTATCGATAGTCGATGCACAATCTCATGGATCCGTCCTTCTTCTTCACAAATAAGACTGGTGCTCCCCACGGGGAAGTACTTGGTCTAATAAACCCTTTTCGAATTAGTTCCATCAACTGCTCCTTCAACTCTTTGAGTTCCGCAGGGGACATTCTATAGGGTGCCTTTGAAACTGGACCAGCACCAGGGACTAAGTCAATGGTGAAGGCCACATCCCTTTGAGGGGGTAATCCTGGCAACTCTTCCGGAAACACGTCCGGGAATTCCTGCACCACTGGAATGTCTTCTAGCTTGGTTTCCTTAGCTTCTTTAATTGTGACAAAGGCAAGGAAAGATGTACATCCTTTCCTGATGAGCTTGCTAGCTCGGAGGGCCGAAATAAGAGGGGAGTTGCTCCGACTCTTGGGGCGAGTAAAGACTAATTCTGGAATATCTTTGAAAGCAATTTGGCTATTGCGGCAATCAACCGTTGTCTGGTATTTGGATAACCAGTCCGCTCCTAGTATAACATCATACTCCTTTAGATCGAGGCATATGAGATCTATAGGTAAATTCCTACCTTGAACCATTACCTCACAGTTTTGGTAGTGATGGGTAATATCATTTTCACTTCCAAGAGGAGTAGTTAGAACTATTTTTATCCATTCTGGTTCTAACGGTAACGGGTCGGCAAACTTCTTAGAAATAATGGAATGCGATGCACCCGTATCAAATAAGACATAAGCACTTTTGGAACAAACTGTTAATGTACCTTCTACCAGTCCACCTTCTTCTTGCTCGGTCTCCTTTATTGCATGAAGTCGAGCGTTCTTTGTCACCGGGCGTTTACCGTCACCGGCTTGGTCATTCATTAATGGACAATCGGGAATCCGATGTTCGCGACTCCCACAACGGAGACAAGCTCCTAATTTCCTCCAGCATTCTTCTGTCTTGTGACCAGCCTTGTCACAATGGTTGCATACTGTATTAGAAGGGGTAGTTGTGATAGAGAAAGGCTTGGTCTTTTTGAACTTATGGTCTTGAGAGGAAGAACCTCCATTACTAGGCCTTTTCTTGAAGTTAGGTTTGAAAGAACCCGAACCTGTGACTTGCTCCTTCTTATCTTTTCCACGGATCCTATCAGATAGTTCCGTGGCATCTTCAAGTAATTGAGCTCGGCGCACTATTTCAGAATAAACTTGGATGTCCATAGGCGCCAGTTGAGTAATATAGTGGGGCCTAAGCCCATTAAGAAATCTACGGGCTTTCATCTTCTCCGTGCTAATAAGATGCTTAGCATATCTAGACAACCTGGAGAACTGCGCTTCATAATCTGCTAATGATAAAGATCATTGCTTTAATGCAGCGAATTCTGCAGCCTTCTTTTCTTGGACTCGGTCCGAGAAATATTTAGTATTGAAATATTCTACAAATTCTTCCCATGTAACTTGATTAGGATCGATGGTTGCTTCAATAGACTCCCACCAGCATCTAGCATCCTTTTCTAACTGGAAAGTAGCTAGTAAGACTTTGTCCTGATCCGTGCATTGCATAACACGGAATATACGTTCAGTCTCCCGAACCCAATGCTCGGCATCGTCCGGATCGGTCGATCCCATAAACTTCGGGGGATTCATGCTCTTAAAGGCTTGGTGTAAGCTTCCAGCTCGTGGAGCATCACCTTGTGCTACCTGTTGTAGCACTTGAGTCATTCCTTGAAGGGTACGCTGCATGTTGCGCCATTGAGCACGTTCGGCAGCCATTATCCTACAATTACAATAGCTACGTTAGTATTATATCACTGTGATCTTATTAAAAGACTCATTGACTCTTAACCCTTGGTTCTACCCAATCTCACTTGGTTAAACGTTCAACTTATCCTTGGACTTGGGTTTTTCCTAGGAATTAAATACCCTAGGCTCTGATACCACAAAAACTGTCACGCCCCGAGCGCGGAAGATACCCGGAGACGTGTGACGAGTTTATATCAATTATGTCAATCAGAGTGGTCGTGTATTCGACACAAAGACAGAGATGCGCAAATAGCAAGATAACCCAATCCTTTATTTCATAATAGACTATTACAAATCCAATACTCTGTTTAATAAAAAGAAAAAGAATACATATTTGACTCAAGAAACTATAGAAAAGACTAGATGACACTTGAGCAGCTCTATCACTTTCACTCTTGACCATTCCCATCCGATTGACTTCCATCGTCGTCGGACTTACCTGAAAAGTAAAAAGGGACAAATAGAATGAGCGAACGCTCAGTAGGAAATTATATCTCAAGTACTAGCAAGGGATTTAAGTAATTACATTTTCATGAATGCAATGAAGCTATGCATGCTCGCATAAAATGACAAGATAGAGAAAATGTAATATCAAGGAATTAAGATGGACAAATCATGAACTTTCAATAAGATAACAAGACATTTGAGATATTCAAGCAAGTACATTTAACAAGTCATGTCAAGAACGCTGGCTATCATGTATCAAGCAAGTAAATTACCCTTTTTCGGGCCACGCATTTCATGTCAAGGCAAGTACGATTTCAAGCACAAGATTTATGTGGAATGTCCAATCTAGAAAGTAAAGTACTCGGTATAATGCCAGATACCTTATCATTTTAACTCCCATGGGCACAAGTACTTTCGGGTGCTCCCCCCAGGACCAGATCGGGCCCTATATGCGCAGGCATTTATCATGTGTTTTGACATCCACTTTTGTTTACATAGCCAATAAAGAATTTCAATCATCAAGCTTGTAGACCCGTATGACAACTTTGACGGAATAGAGTCCAAAAATATGACAAGGACATAGAATGGCGATAATAACGGTATAATCACGATATCGATAAAACTAGGTAGAATATGGTTCCCTTAACTTGGGTACCATGACAAATCAATATGGACATTCTATATATAGAATTTAGGTCCACATGAACAGTATATCAAAGGTAAGATACCCTCATTCTTATCATAGAATTGAGGTTTACAAGAATGACATGATATGGCATGATATCATCATTCCATTAAGAATTTCTTATGATATACTCTTTGTATAACATAAGGGCCGGTATCCCATATTTCTTTAGAGTGACATGGCATCAATGGTGTAATGGGTTTTTAGGGTACAACCAGCTCAGTCGGCCTTGAGGGAATCCAATGCTACGAGGAGTCTTACGGAGGTCTCTATGACTAACTCGCTAGTCCAAAGGAACGGAATGTCCAATGGAGAGCTTGTATGTCAATGAGAATTGAGTGTGATCGATAAAACAATCGTAAAACGTGGGACTATACTCACGGAGTGGAGAATAGTGCCGATATATATATTATATAACATATGAAACCATCGGTTAACAGAAACAGTGGAAAATCAGTTTTACAGTAAAGTAACGACTTAAGCAGAGTCGTTTATCAAGTAATTAACGCCTAACAGAAGGGCGTTTACACATGTTTCCAATTTTTAGAATTTCAATATTTCATTAATCTATCTAAAACGCGCCCTGGACAGGGGCGTTTCTTTGCAATGAGACGACTACAGTAGGAGGCGTCTTTTTATTTACAATATTTTACAGAACATATTTATTTTTAGAAATTATCAAGAACGCGCCCTTGGCAGGGGCGTTAATCATTAAATTCTTATTTTTACAGAATATATTGTTCAGGATTTTAACAGAAACGCGCCCTATGAAGGGGCGTTACTTTTCAATTCACGCCCTAGTATCGGGCGTTAGTCCAGTGAAAGACGACCTAGCCACGGTCGTGAATTCAAGAAATACCATGAATTTTCATGGGCAGTAATAATTTCAGGATAATAGAATTCATGGAGAACGAATGCATGGTCATGACAATAAAATTAACAGGTTTGAAGACATATGATCATGCATTATTGTAGAATCATGATTTCATAGATAATCAATTCTTAACATGGGTGATTAATGATTAAATGAAATTAACGCCTGTGTACAGGGCGTCAAATCTAAAATTGACGACCTGATCAAGGTCGTTTCTTTACAAGTAGCGCCCTTGTTTGGGTCGCGTATTTTAAAATCACGCCCTTGGTAAGGACGTTCCTTTCAAAAATTCAACAGAAACGTTTAAAACTTAGGAAAACTATATGCAGGTGTATGCTCATATGATTTCACTACGATTCTTATATACTTTGGGCTACATACTTGATAAAATCCTACCTTAAGATAGTCGATTGAAGATGAACGTGAGGGATTTTAACTAGAAGAAGATGCTGCTCTGTTAAATTTTCTGAAACTTCTGTAGCAACAAAGTCACAGCAACCTAGACAAAGATGGACGACCTACAGAGGATAGAATACGAAGGTATTATGCTTCGTAATAACTTAACAGAAGATAAAGGAGGAGAATAACTTACTGGTTCTCCTAGGAAGACAGGGCTCCTTAACCTGTAGAAGAGATATAGATGAAGAACATTAGTTCTTCACATACTACGTTCATAATGAAAGAAAGAAGAAAAACAGAAGAACTTGATGTTATTCACGTACCTGTGAAGTTCGATTGGTCAAATAGGTTTAGGGTTCGGCTGTCAAGAGTCTTTATAGGATTTTGGGAAATCCTATTAGGGTTAGTGATTGTGTGGAAGTAATACTTCCTTGATAGAGTCCTTACCACCTTTTAACTCTTTCTAATACTTATCCATTACCCTGGATAAGCTCCCGTGTCGAACGGAACTCGAATGGAATTAACGACCTAGGTCAGGGCGTCGATTCCTGAATTGACGACCTGGTTCAGGTCGTTTCTTAAGAAGCGCCTGATATGAAGGCGTTCTTTGTTTTAAAACACGCCCAAGCTAGGGGCGTTTCTTGGCCTTACCCTTTTTGACGTTGGAATTTGACGCCGTTTGGTGAGGGCGTCACTTCTTGAGTCACGCCTTAACTAGAGGCGTTTATAATTTAAATAGCGCCTTTATCCGAGGCGTTATTTTATATTGTTTTATTTATCTAATTATTTGATTTATTTTTAAAATCTTTATTATTATTAATATTTTATCAGGGTTGCTACATGTGATATTGTTTTGAAACGCAAATTCATTAGGTCTGCAGGTCCTAGGTCTAAATTGCAACCTAACTGGGAAGGGCCGTTTGTAATAAAAGAAGCTTATCCAGGGAATGCTTATCGTTTAATAAATGCGGAAGGTGAGGAGCTCTCTCACCCGTGGAATGGGTTGTATCTTAAGCGTTTCTTTCCTTAGAGTCTAAACCACGTGCTTTCCCGGCAACAAGATCTTCCTTCCTATCTTCAAAAGAAGAGGTCCCGAGCAAGGCAATCACACACCACACGACATCTCTGGTCGGGCTCCTTGTTTAAAAGACACCGTTTCTCCTTGGCCATGCTTTAGGGGAAAGTCGAAGTCCCTGTCCGCTTCATTCTTCGGCTGAATCCAGGGGCAAGGAGTGAATAAGGAGGCGACACCCAATCCAAACACCCTAACGAGAGGAGGTCTCAAACAGGGGCAAGTCCGTTATGACCTGACGCCACAAGCAAGAAAGGAAAAGAAAAGAAAAGGAGTGCTCTTTACGACAAAATCAAAAGCGTTATCTCAAAGGTCTACAGATTCTGAATTTCCGAAAAACTCCAAGGAGGAAAGAAATCTAGGCATGACAAGAGTGGCAGTACAGTTCCCCGCGGGACGTTATGAGCCCGGTCGCATGCATGCCTAGGGTGGACAAAGGTTCGATGACGGACGCAAAAAAGGCCCCGGCGCAACAGACCAAATCTCTGATAGGGTTGTGCGGTGAGAAAATCAAGTCCTAAAAACTCCCATATCTGGCCTAAGCTTACCCCCATGATCTTTTTCCTTTTAGGACTAAGATGAGTACCCTGGGTATGGCATTGGTAGAAACACCGTCATGATGATTAGGTCTTGGCCAGAGGTTGTCACACTATTGCACGCCAATCTCGGGACTCAATCTGAAACAAGGAAGGGTTCGCGTTGCCAGAGAGGCACCGGTTTTTTAAAATCCAAAAATATCAAATATTTCAAGGATCCAAAAACCTCAAATATTTCAAAATCCAAAAACATCAACAATTTCAAAATCCAAAAACATCAAATATTTCAAAATCCAAAAACACAGGTTTTTCAAAATCCAAAAACATCAAATATTTCAAAATCCAAAAACATCAAATATTTCAAAATCCAAAAAAAAAGCAAAAAACAAAAAAACAACAACAAATATTTTCAAAAATCCAAAACAAAACAGATATCTCTAAAAATCCAAGAACGTTAAATATTTCCCAAAACTCCCCAAAAATACCATCATGTGCATAGCATGCATTGCATTTTCATTATGTTTTTGCCTATTTAATAAAGGCTCCACCCCTTGACCGAATATCAAGGAACGGTCATTATCTAACTTGCTTCAAGGCAAGGGGTGAGTCCAAGAACAGATCTAACTTGATTCATGTTTAAAGTGTGTGTGCAGAATGCATGGGCAAGATTTAAAGCAAAAAGTTCACAGCTATGCAGGTTCAAGGTATGTAACGCGCCAACATCGGACCGTTACAGTCACATAACGGCCCCCTCTGTGACCGTTATTTTCATGCAGGCATGGGCCTTCTTTCTTTCACTAATCGTCACTATAATGGTCTGGAGAATACCGTTACTTTCTTATAACGGCCCAAGGCCTATCCGTCATATCCTTCAGAGACAGGGTTCTATTGTTACTCTCATTCTGACGGCCTGTCGTAGGACCGTTATTTCCGTGTGGCGGCCCATTTCATATCCATTGCTATCTCCAGAGGCTCTGCCTGTCAACATCATTCTAGCCATTCAAACCACGAAGCTCAAGCTCATTCAACTAAGGCAATTTCATTTCATTCAAGCAAGCTTAATGAAATATAATTCATGATAAACCAAGCTCTGATGATCAAGTACACATAACATCTCTCATGAACAAAAAGAAAATCAAGATACATTCAATTTCTTATCCGTAAGAGGGCGGATTCTTCTCAACTCTTTCACATAATCTCGGCGTGCTTCGTCGTTCTCTTCAACTTCTGCTTGCCACGGGCGCACCTTGCTGATCTCCCACATGATCAGCGCGTTCCAGACTGTTCGTTCATCTTCCTCGGTCCCCATCTTCCTAGGTAGGAGGGGAGGGTAGTGTGATAGTGCAGAAATGCCGGTTCGAGGTAGTCCGATCTGAAGATGGCATCGGTGCGGGTTGTAGATCGCCATGGTAGTATTCCCCACTAGCTGGAGGTCCAAGCCTTGGCGTCGCGGTATTTTGAGAAGAGTGCTTCGAAGGATTCTTGGTCGCTTGATGAACTTGTCAATTGGCAAAGTGTTGAAAAAGAGGTGCCATTCATCCCGAGTTTTCTTATCCGCCGTCCTGCACTCCACTTGAGAGGAATATCCAAATGCCCCTCCAATAAAGAAGAGAGGGTGGCTCCCGAAGATCCGGCTTGCAGAAGTTATGTCTTCCTTGGGAAGGAATTTGACTCTCACTCCTGTCCAGCACTCAAGGAGTATCATGGAACCAAACAAAGGACCTCCTATGCAAGCCGAGCTTAGTCCTTCATAGAGGTATGAGAGGACCGCTTGTGAGATAGACATTCCCCGCCACAGCCCGCTAATAATACCAAGATTTTGGATGTCTAAGAGGTGGTCGGTCGTGATAAAAAGGAAGACCCCGCACAAGCAAACCGCCACCGCCTTGGCTATTGCTTCATGTCTCTCCCACTTATTTTTACAATGAGACACTATCCATTGTGCTAAGGGTATCAAGTGAATGTGGTGTGGGCTGATCATGGTTCTCACGTCCTTTGGATTATGAATGAAGTCGCTCAAGATCAAGGACGGGTCAATGGGCTCTATTGTATAGCAAACCCGGCCTTCATCCCCCGCCTTAATCTTAGGAAGGGTTAGGTAGGCTTCTACCTCTTCTAATAGAATCGTTGCTTCAAAAGAAGGAAAGATGAAGGTGTGAGTTTGTGGATGCCACAATTCTATGAGGGCTGAAGTGCTTGGCCAATCTAAGGATAATTTCTGGAAATTTTTGCCTAAAACCAAGAGTGGCTGAAGGTGCCAAGCTTTAAGGATTGATGTAACTTCTATAGGGAGGGCCTTCACCATGGGAGCCACCCACTTCAGATTAGAGTAGTATCTTGGGCCAGGAAGAGGCTTGAAGAAAGAAGGAGAAGAAGAAGTCATAAAACGGATTGAAAGTGCAGAATTTTCTGAACTTGCATGTGTTGTTGAAGGACTTACCACCCTTTGAACATTGGAGCTTAAGTGCTTGGGAATTGATGTCAACCGCTAGAGCTCTCCGTGTTCTTTTCTGGCAGCTTTAGGCCCGGTGTAGACCTTCCCTTCCATGATCATCGCCTCCAAGCTCCTCTTCATCTTGATTTCTGCCCTTAGGAGAGGTTCTTCAACCCTAAAGCAGAGGTTTTCAGCAAAGCTACGATTTTGATTGAGTTTCCGAGTCTTAAAAGCTTGATTTTGGCTTTTGGAAGGATAGGATTCGGACTAGAAAGCTTTATCTTCAATCAGGATAAGTTCCGGTAAGGGATTAGATGGCTAAACCTCAGGTTTAAGTTCTCACGGCTCAATCCGTCTCAGAATATAACCCAGAATCTAACGGTCTATCGTAAGGCCGTTATTTCACTCCAACGCGCCAACCTTAGGCCGTCGCATTTTCCTGTGGGTTTAGCTCCCCGATCGTGTTCTGTGAAGATTAACGGTCTAAGGCCTGACCGTCGTTTCTTATAACGCGCAAATCTTGAGCCGTTATATTCTCATCCACTCAGTCCTTTCTCTTCTAGGCTAAGCACTTCCTGACAGCCCTAGTTATGGCCGTTGCTTCACTCTGACGCGTCTCCCTCAGGCTGTCGCATTTTCTGCTAGTCGTCCTGACAACCATCGTTCTGCCATGATCAACGGTCTAGTCTTTGGCCGTTATTTGTCTTTGACGCACCTGCCGTTGGCCGTCGTTTCTCCTGAAGCCCTACTACCAGGATGGGCCCCTGTTATGAGTAACGGCCTTTCACCGGCGCGTCGTTTGATTATGACGGTCTGAGCCTAGACCGTTACTTTCTCTGCTGCTGAATTCTGGTTATTCCTTCTGCCCTTGCCTAGACCTGGCGGTCTCTCGCATTGTACACCTCATTTTTCACACACATACATTCCCACAAGTAACTCATGCACACATTCCTGCCCATGACTCATTCATCCATTCATTCATTTCATCCATCCCTGCACCAATCAAACACACATCCTTTCATTCACTAAACAAACAGAAAACCCAAAAAAGATCTTATTCCATCTACCACAAGTTATGTACAAAAGATAATAAAAAACATAAAAAATACATCATTCGGTCGGCTTATCCGCCGGACCACCCTCATCCTCTCCATCCTCGGGTCTCCTCGCGGGTGGCGGCGCTATAGAAGCACTCTCCTTTTGCTGTCCCCGCTCCGCCCTCTCATTCCTCCGTTGGGCGAAGGAGCTGACAAGAAAATCCCCTACCGAGCCGCTCGGGGCAGCCCTCCTCCATGCCCCACTCTGGGAGGCACTCCGCTCTGGTCCCCGGCCCATCATCCGGACCGTCCGCTCCAGCGTCCGCAGCTCGATCTTCAGTGTTAAGATCTGACGCCGCGTCTCCCGTGCCTCGGTCCGATAGCGATCCAGGTCCGCCGTCCCGATACGGAGCTGCTCCACCTCAACCTGTGCTCGCGCCCGTAGTTGCTCCATCTCTGCATCATCCGAGCGTCACGGGGTCTCGCTCTCAGCCGAGCCAGCTCTGCCCGTACAAGCTCTGTCTCCGCTCGGGCTCGATCGGTCTCAGCCCGGCTTCTCTTTGCCTCTGCCCTCGCCTGACTGGCCTCGATCACTGCTGCTGCTAGCTCCCTCGCCTGTAGGTTGCATTTCATATCATAGCATTAATCATAAGGCATTTTTTAGGCATAATCACAAGCATGAGCATTTTAGTATCTTACCCGCTCCGCGAGGGTGGCCTCCGCCTCCTCGGCTCGGGCAACTGCTCGAGCAAAATCGGCCTCCTGCTCAGCCCTGCCTCCCGCAGGCTGTGAGGAAGACGATGGGGCATCCGGCCCGGCTCGTTGGGCTCCCTCGGCCCGCTGCATTTTAGAAATCATGGTTAGAAGTCATGGTTAATCAGCATTTGCATCACGATATTCCATTAAGCATAATCATAAAGCATTTTAGGTCTCACCAGGAGCTCCAGAGCGGTCCGGTACCCGTCCCGCTGCTGGATGGTGGAATGGAGTAATCCCTCCAGCTCGGCTATCCGTCCCTCAGGATCTAGCTGCATTTTAGAAAACATAAGTCAATACATCCATCACATGGCATTTTTGCATATAGAAAGGGCTTTTAGATTTAGAATTGCATACCGGTCGTCGGGTACCTCGGTACACCCGGTCGCCGTAGAGTCGAGCGAAGGCCTTCAGATATGCCTCGTCGCTCTCGTCTCGCTCCTTCACCGCTCAGCCCCGCCTATTCCAGTCGTGGACGTACTTCGCCTTCCGGGCACACCAATCCACATTGCCGCTGATGCCCCTTGCTGACTTACCGGGGTGGTCATCGCTGTGGCGTGGAAAGGTCACCTCGGGCTGGTGTAGTCCCCGAGTCCGCAGGATCAGCCTATAGTGCAGAGGCTCGATGATGTGGATGCAATGCAGCCATATGTCGCGCCCCCGGTACGATAAAGCCGCCTCCACCCATGGCTTTCCCGTATAACCCTCGTCGCGGTATGGGGTCCATCTCACCTGAAAGCATTTTTAGTCCATTCATCAGCATTAGCATATAAAAGCATTAAAGGTAAAAGCATTTAGAAAGCATTTAGAAGCATATAGAAGCATATAGAAATCATTTTTCAGCTTTGGAATTACCGACGTATGCGGGAAGGAGTCCAAGTCATCCTGGATCGTCCGGGTCAGTCTGATGATCGACCCTGTGTCCCTCGCCACCGACCATCGCCTCGGGATCGATATGCGCCCGGGATGGAGTAATGCGCCTCTCCCGATGCCCGGGTGGTACATATAGCTCCAGATCTGCATTTAGAAATCAAGTCAGTCGCATGGCATTGCATAAATCATTTCATAAATCATGGCATAAATATTCATGGCATAATAGAAAGCATATGAAGTGCATCTACCTATAGGAAGGGTGAGAAGCCGCCCAGCATTGTCTGCCGGTCCGTGGTGTTGAGGGACTCGAACAAGAATGCGAGCACTGCCGCTCCCCAGGCGTATCTTCTAACTCTGCCCAAATCCTCTATCATCGGTAGCAGTCTGCAGCTGATGACATCTGCCCGAGTCGCGAAGAGGAGCTTCCCGAATAGCAGCATCAGGAAGCATCTGAGCACTCTATCTCCCTCTGGTCCAGCCTCTGCCGCCACGCGAGGGCGCACCTGGTCTATCACTCTGCCCAGATGCTCCTCAGGTAGCTCTCCCACGGCGATCGCCGCTCCTCTCAGTCCCAAGCTCTCCTGCAACACTGATCTCGAAAGCTGAGAGGAGGACTGTCTCGGTCTAATCAAATCTAGCCCGAGCAGCTGCTGCGCCATCTCTCGGTAGTCGCCGTATGTCCACCCTGTCACCGCGGCTCCGTGGACTCTCAATCCGGTAATCCTCGCTATGTCTTCTAGCGTGGGGATCATGTGGCCCCACTGGAAGATGAAAGCTCTGCTGATCGGGTCCCATCTCTCGTGCAAGGCATACAGTAGCAGCGTGTCCATCCGGATCACCTCGATGCTGAGCACCTCGGCGAATCCCATGCCGGCTAATCTCTCTCTCTGGTAGTCGGGCAATGCCTGGTACACTGCCCGGATCTGTAGCCAGGAGATCCGCGACCGTCTTTTCCCCTGCATTGCATGTTAGATCATTAATCAGTCCAACTTGCATCATATAATTATTGCATAAACATTCATAATTGAAAACAAAACAAAAATTTGAAAATTGAAAACCCTAAAAAATAGCTTTAAGTCCCTGGCATAAGTGACGGCCCTGGGGTAGGGCATCGTTTGACTCTGACGGACTCAGCATGGTGCGTCAGGAGAGTGACGGTCGCTGGCAGGACCGTCACATTGTCTGCATTTGGGAATTTTTTCCCTTGCATCCCCGTGGTCTCCCACTATGGCCAAATGGCCTACACTTGTTCCTAGGGGGTTTGTGGACCCATTTCTACCCTTTAAACCCACATGCATTCACATAAAAATTCAAAAACATTAAAAATTCAAGTTAGGGCGGGAGGACCTACCTCATGGTCCATGCCCCTTCTCCTCTTCTTGGCTGATTCTTTGGGCTCTTCTTCACCCAATGGGGCTTCCCCTTGGTCCCCCACGGCCGTGGGAGCTTCTTCTTCTTCTCTTGGCTCTCTCCTCCTCGGTTCTTCTTCCGTGACCGGTGGGATCGCATCCCGTTCGAGCCGGCGGTGGAACCGCCGTATTGCCTTCCTCTTTCCTCTCTCCCTCTTCTGCGGAGGCGGCTGGGAACCCTCGTCGCCGGCCATGGTGGTGGTGGGAGTTGGTGATCGCCGGAGGGTTTCTCGGTTGGAGTTTTTTTTGGGGTGTTGAATGTGGAATGAATGGCCGTGACCGTTCGGTTTTATTTTTTTGAACGCTCAGGAAATGTGACGGTCTATCGACCGACCGTCACATCCTTCTGACACGTCTATTTTTGACCGTTACATATGATTGGACTGTTTTATTGAAGAATGTGAACCGCCTGGTTTATGACGGACTAGGGATGGTCCGTTACTTTATGTAACGCCCTTTCTTCAGACCGTTACAAACTTGCAAGTTTCTTGATGAATTAAATGATCTATTGGATGTCAAAATGGTTCCATTTTCTTCCATGTTGTTCCTTATTGATGTTCCTTGCACGTACAATGGTTATGCCTTGGATTCATGATCATATTTATTGTTGGCTAACCTATCTTTCATGAAGGAATTATGAGTAAAGTCATACTTTATCGTCCGTCAGGCAGGTAAGTCAGGTATTGTATCTCGTTCCCTCACTCCCTTAATGCATTACTATATGTTACTTATGATATATTACCTCGAGAACCGGCTGGTCATTCATGTGTCCTGGGATTTGATGTTCCCCTAAAATAAAAACGATGATGATCTAAGTTCACATGTTTAATCATTGGATAGGCCGTTAGATTGGAAAATTTGGGGATGACGGTTCTATCTTGCACGCCGTGGTTGCAGATAGTGTCCTGACTCTGATTTTCTCTGATCTAGCAATATTATTCTCGAGTATTTTTCTATTTTATCTTTTCTTCGCATTTTGTTTTGAAGATTTTGTTTTCCTTTAGCCCAGCATGCATCATACGCATTCTTTGAGCATTCGTGAAGCTTCATTTGTTCAAGGTCTCGATGATGGTGAACAGTTGTGTTCTTGATTCTGAATAAGGAGAATCATTCCACTCTGAATTAGAAGGTTTCCTTCGATCTGCTCGCTTGATCTGGTTCGCTGAAGATTCCTGTCTGGAGTTTAGTCTCTTTCCTTAGCCTCCGACGGCTAGCCGTGTTTCCTTTCCTTAGTTAATTAGTTCCTCCAGACTCGCATCCCTTTGGCTGGCTATTTCCTTGTGATCAATTCAAAGTTTTCTAGAAAATTCCTATCGCTTGTCGGTAAAGAACGGGTGTCGTTTACCTTAACGCCCTTTTTTTGATACACTCCGCTTCATTTCTGCTTCATCTTTCATGTTCCACTTCGCTTTCGCTTCACCTCCGCTCGCTCCCCTGCAAAGAGGACGTTAAGGAGGGGCATCTGTTGACACCCGTTTTATACCCAATAAGTCGGGTCATCTCCTTATTTCATTCTATATAATGCTCCGAGTTGTTCACTCTTCATTGAGTCTCTTGATCAGTTGAGGCCTGTTTCTTGGGTCTTAATTCCTGGATTAAGAATTGACTTCTGGTGGCGTTTCGTTGGCAACAGCTTAGCAACCCTTTATTGTTATTTTTGAAACTCAATGGTAATAACGGTCCGAACCAGGCGCGTTGTTTCATTATAACGCATGGGACCTGGACCGTTACTCTTTGAAGAGTCCTAAGGCTTAAGACCTCGTTGAAAAGCTTATCCTTTTGATTCCACGTTGGTAATAACGGTCTGTCGAGCAGCCGTTGTTTCATTCTGACGCCCTATGCCTTGGCCGTTGCTTCCTTGAAGAGTCCAACTTGTTGCGTCTTCTTCCCGTTGATCTTATCTTTTAGGGATAAGGTTGATAGTAACGGACGGTTCTTGATGCGTTACTTCCAAGTGGCGGTCTGTCATGCATCCGTTACTTCCTCCAGAGAATCCTGGCAGTTCAGGCCTTTTCTCTGCTACTCCGGGGTCGAGATAAGGGTTTGGATTGACGATATCTCTTTCAAATCTGATCCTCAGGACCTTCCGTTCGATCCTATGGACTCTTGGTAATATTAGCTTCGAGGATTTGCTAAGAGTTATCCCTTTATCTCGCTGAATTATCCTCTGCTCGACCTGAGAGTTTGAGGGTCTATAAATAGAGCCCTTGACTTCATGGCCCGGGGGAGGAAGATTTAGAATTCACGACGAAGTGCTGCCGAACTCAGGAGCCATCTTCATCCAAGAGGAACTGCTTCCCATGTCCATCCATCTCATAATCAAGGGAGTACTTTGGTTTTGGTCTTTCAAGTTCATCATTGCATGCTTGAGTTCTTCCCTGGTTTTTCCTCAATCAAAGCATTATCCCTCCTCTTTCTCCACATTTTTCACTGTCCTCTAAGCATATAAACATCTTCCCAAACTTTTAAAACACCGAGAGGGGTTAAAAAACCCAAAACTCCCCGGTAATCCCCTATCCTTTTGATGATATTAAGTCCTTTGAGAATTGATGCTATGCTTGTGAAAAGGACTAATTGAGGCTGTTGTGTTTGGTCTTTCTACATCTTTGGCAGGTTTACAGGTTCATTGACACGAGGCCCAGGTCTTCTAGCCGGCTGGAAGAGTTGGAGTTAAAAGAATTCAAGTTTTGTTACTGTAGGTTATCTGACGGCCTTGTGCAGGCGCGTCACTCTCCTCCGGCGGTCTATCGTGTGGCCGTTACTTCCAAGCGACGCACGGGGTTCTGGCCGTTACTTCTAAGTTAATCTGCAGGCTTTCTCTGGTTTTCTCTCCCGTGGGCGGGTGTTTCATCCACCTATTTCCAAGGTATATTCAGGTTTTTTGACTTGTTTTTACTTTGGTGGCGATCACATCTTTCCTTGGTATTGGGCATTAGCTGTCTTCTTCATCATATCTTTCTATTTTCCTTGCTTGTTCCACCTTCACGGTGTGTTTTTATTTATTCCTTGCTCCACGCTCCGGCGTGTGTTTTCCTTTTCCTTAGCGTAGTTTGATTGAGATAGCATGACCATGCTAGAGCTAGCTATGATTGCCTAGGTTCATGATCACATGTTCATAGGTTTGAGTAGATCTTTGATTGTTTGTTTGTTATCTTACCATATCACTCTCCAAGCCTCAAAAGAAAGATAGAAGATAGACAAATAAATATCAACAGTGGGAAGCAGTTCCTCTTGGATGAAGATGGCTCCTGAGTTTGGCAGCACTTCGTCGTGAATTCAAATCTTCCTCCTTCGGGCCATGAAGTCAAGGGTTCTATTTATAGACCCTCAAACTCTCAGGTCGAGCAGAGGATAATCAAGCAAGATAAAGATATAACTCTTTAGTAAATCCTCGAAGATAATATCACCAAGAGTCCATAGAATCGAATGGAAGGTCCTGAGGATCAGATTTGAAAGAGATATCATCAATCCAAACCCTTATCTCGACCACGGAGTAGCAGAGAAAAGGCCCGAACTACCAGGACTCTCTGAAGGAAATAACGGTTGCACGACAGATCGCCGCTTGGAAGAAACGCATCAAGGACCATCCGTTACTCTCAACCCTATCCCAAAGGATAAGATCGACGGGAAGAAGACTTAATCAATTGGACTCTGCAAAGAAGCGACGGCCAAGACATAGGGCGTCATACTGAAACAACGGCCTCTCGAAAGACCGTTATTACCAATGTGTAAGCCAAAGGATAAGCACTGAAAATGAGGCCTTAAGCCTTAGGACTCCTCAAAGCGTAACGGTCCAGGCCCCATGCGTTATAATGAAACAACGCGCCTGGTTCGGACCGTTATTACCATTGAGTTTCAAGAATAGCAATGAAGGGTTGCTAAGCTGTTGCCAACGAAACGCCACCAGGAGCCAATTCTTAATCCAGGAATTAAGACCCAAGAAACAGGCCTCAACTGATCAAGAGACTCAATGAAGAGTGAACAACTCGGAGCATCATATAGAATGAAATAAGGAGATGACCCGACTTATTGGGTATAAAACGGGTGTCAACAGAGCTATCGTTGGAAATCTCTCTTGAAATCCTTAAATCTAGGCCAAGAGAGAGGACCTGGATCTGCGCGGATCTAGGCTTTGTTGAATTTTGAAGTTCCTGTCGTACAGTACCCGAACTCTCAGATCTACAGGTGAGTTGTCTGAGAACGGCCGTTGACCGCAAGATAGACGTCCGATTCAGCTCCTGAGCTCTTCACCAAAGTTGTATAGTTTTGAACAAGGAAAACGTAAATATTTTTTGTGGAAGGATTGGTGGAGGATACGAATTGTTATGAATTTTGGACTGACTGGTGGTCGGATCTGGAAACAGGCTAACCGAACTATAGATAGGAACTTGGAAGAATTGTAGAAAATATGTGGAGGGCTAAAAAAAATCTAGAAAATTTGTGGAGAGAGAGAAAGGTGGAAAGAATCTCCAGTAAAATTGTGGACTCCTGGGAAAATCAAAAGTTGGGTCGAATATGGGGAACTCAGGCGGAGTGTTACAGTGAACAGACAGCAGACAGATCTGGAAAGGGGTTGAAGACCGAAAATGGGAAAATAGGAAAAGAAGGAATTTGGGCGTGAAATGTTTTATGGAGATGGGGTTTCAAGTGGGAAACAAACCCTGAAAATTTCAGATCAAGCAGATGTCGGAGTTGAGTGCAGGAATTCTCGTAGTAGACTTCTGTTCTGTAAAACAAAACCTTGGCAGCACTTCAGAATCGGTGTCGCGGCGGCTCGTTGGCGGTACGAATGGCGGCGGTGGCACCGGAGATGAACTCAAAGATTGAGGGGGAGGAGATAGAGAGGATCCACTCTAGAATTGGGGGTTGGAGAAGGAAGAACACAAGGAGAAGGAGCTGGGGGCGCAAGAGGCTCTTGGGCTTTCAACAATTTTTTTATCATTCATTAATTTCCAAATGGAAAATACAAGGTTTTATATGATTCACATCAAATCAAATTTCCACCCTTGGATCTAGGGATGGGGAATGAAAGGCCTAGATGAAATGTGAACAACACACACAAAAAAAATAAAATAATCAAGGGGGGCGGCCTATTGACCATGGGAGACAAGTTGAAATGGTAGGTAGCCTACCAAGGAAATATTTAACCACTTGTCTACCCATGTGGCATTTGACATTCAACCCTTCTAGATGGGCACCTAGGATGGTTGACCAGCCCCACATGAGTGACATGGACCAATGGGAAAGGGCTGAGGGCCCCCTTGCTGGACCTACTGGCAAATTACATAGAAACCCACACAATCCAAGGGAATGACGCATTGGCTTACAAAGCCTTACACTTGCGCATATACTTTCCCATGGATATAAAAATAAACTAAAGGACATAAATGCAAGATAAAATGTATATGCTCGGCGTCGATTCCCATCAAATAGGGTTTACTATTCTGTTTCAGGTTTAGTGTTCACCTTTCTTGTAAGGGTACACGTTTATCAGACGTCAGTACCCCTAGATACTTAGTGAGACTAACCTTTAATGATTTTTTGAACAGATATAACTTGAAGCACTTCATGACATGAGTTTGTCTCCATTTCATTGATGAAATATCCAATTTCTTAGTGCATTCAATCATTGCTCTGCCATTGGCATGTATGATTTATCATTTTAACACAGCTGCTCATTTGATTTTCAGAGAGCGTTGTTTAAAAACAATACAAGCTTCCGGGTTTTCTCAACCAAATCAACCTGAGTCTAGACAATATCAGATTTAGAAAGACTCCAAAAGACATGATATGTGCTAGTTGGTTGAGAACTATTAAAAGTGTTTCACGATCCTTTTTCATTGAGTTTTGTTTTTAATCTCTAAAGTTCATTAGGTTTAAACCCGCAATGCATTCAAGGTACATCACTGCTTCTTATAAGAAAAGATGACTGATTTTAGCAGCTTGGATAAATGAACTTGACTATCAGTTTAACATGATTCAGATTCAAAATTTTCAAAAGCTTCCCGGACAATATGCATGAGACATAATGTAAGCACATATGTGTGGGACACAAGAATTACCCTAATTAACTCCCCCTGACTATATGCAACACATGCAAGCTTAGCGCAAGACTTTATGATTTATGCTCATGATTATCTAGAGTGCCTTAAGTGCAAAAATACCCATGACACTTGGCGGAGTACCCTCTGGGTGATGCATAAAAATGAGATCCAACTACAGTCTTATATAAATGCACTATTGCTGAGCATGAGCATATGCATGTGAGCCTTATATGCAGCAAGATATCAAGTAAACAAGAAGTTCAGGCAAGAGATGACATTTATGAATCAAATGTATGTAGAGTAAACTTGACCAGATTGAACACATGAGCAATCTCTCAAAATGTTATCATATGAAAGCTTCCAGGTCAAAAAATCTTTATGAATTTTCAATTGTGAACATGAGTTTTCAATATATGCAATCTATGATTCAAATTCATACAGACTGACAATTGATACTTGGCGGAGAGTATAGACCATAAGGGTCACCATCACGCATGGGGAAAGTTTCCAGATAGGCTTAACCTGTCCTTCCACAATCGCCATTTGATATACCAATTAGTCAGCCTTTTTATCCCACGAATGCAACACTAAGGAAATATACCAAAGCAAATAACAATGCGAATGTAAACATGAAGTGCAAACTTGTGCATTGACAGATCAATGTAGACATGCAGCTTTGGGGACAGAATCAAAAGGAATTCAGATAACAGACCTGGTAGAGTGCAGAATTGGGGTTTACCACATTTAGGTGCCTTGGCTTATTTACCCCTTTTTATTCCTACCACCAAGGCACACTTACAAAATAGCCTTTATTTCGCACAAGCAGGTACCCAAGAGGTCTTGGGTCCTGAACTGATAGTTGCACCTTTAAAGGGTGCTCTCAGCAATCTTTGAGCATATAAATCATCAAATCTCAGTATATGACAGTTATCCATAGAATGTCCATTCTTTCCACAGTAACGACATGAGATAACAAGTTTTGTGTTCTTCCTATTGTGCACATTAACGTGAGCATGTAATATATGTGCATGAAGATTTCTGATATCTACATGTGCATTTTGTCTTTTATTCCTTGCCAGCCAGCAATCAGCAACTTTGTGGCCTGACTTTCCACACTCAAAACATGAAATGAATTTTTCTTTGAAAATAGATTTATTTCTACTGAAAACATTTTGATTTATAGGAAGTTAACAAATTCAAAGTTAAATCTCCTTCCCTGAGCATGCCAACAGTGTGCTGCAATGTGGCCTCCCTTGCCACAGTTAAAGCACACAATGTGGTGGCCATGTGAAGCAAATTTATTTTTATCAAAGACATGCTGGTGCATAAGATGATAACCATAAACTCTGGTTTGTGCATGAACAAGCCAGCATTGTGTAGCCGTGTGTCCTACTTTACCACAATGAGGACATTGAATTTTCTTTCTCTGAAGTGCAGGATTTCTAACATGAGATTTTCTAGCATGCATATTACTGAAATTCAAATCGTCCTTCTTCATTACTAAGGAATCATTCATGAAGTGTCCATACTTACCACAGAAATGACATGCTATTTTCTTTTTGTATGTATGTGTATGAGAGTTTAAGTTGTGTACAGCATGCACATGAGTGTTTGTAGGTTTGTTATGTAAATTTGCCTTTCTTTTAACTTTTTCAGTAGGTTTTAGATTTTTCTGACCATGAGCCATATTTGGATTTTTCTGTGATGTGAACTGAAAGGCTAATGGAGTTTTGATGCCGGCTTGTTTTGAGCTAGCTACAAATGATGTATGAATTTTATTCCCAAAGCTCTTCTTATTAACTGGATTAAAACCCAGTGCCTCTTTCTGAAAGTTTACTTTCATTCCCAACACTTTATCCAGATTATCTTGTCCTTTAACATATTTAGACAGGGAAATTTTTAGATCCTTAATTTCATTTTCCAAAACTATAATGAGCAGATTAGAGTTTGTGTTTTCCTTTTCACTCTGATCCAGTCTTTCATTCAATGAGGCATTGACAGTTCTGAGATTTTCAAGTTCAATTTTGAGACATGCCAGATCTTCTGAGCTATCCAACATTACACACTTACCTTTTTCAATTGTCAATAATCTGTCAGACAATGTAGTGTTTAAATGTTTCAATCTGTCAATTTCTGCTTTCAATTTAGTGTTCTCCTCCTCAAGCTTATCATCACCAAACAATACATCACCTAGGAAACTCTAGTTTTCCTAAACAGTTTCTTGCTAGTTTTCTGGTTCATATTTTTCAAGGTTTTCCTGAAACTTCAAATTGACAGCTCTGACAGTCTCGAACTTTTTAGTGATTAATCTATTTTCACTTTCAAGATTGATTAATCTTTGTTCAGATTCCTGACATTGTTTTTTGAGTTTTCCATTTTCTGATTTGACATGATCAAGTTCCGAATTGATTGCATCTAGATTCGATAATTGTCTTCTGAATATTTCATTTTCAGTTTTTAGACTTTCAATGTCTTTACCTCCAGAGTTAGGGTTCTCTAGATTATTTAACTTCTTTTTTAGGATTTTATTCTTCTTCCCTAGTTTTTCATAAGATTCTAACAGGTTGGCATAAGCATCTTCCCAATCATCTAAAGTGAAACTAGAGAATGGATTGTTTACCTCTTCAGCATCTTCGAACTCATCTTGATCACTGCTATGGTTGCTCTCATTAACCATCAAGCATATGTCATCACTTCTCTTATAGGCTGCCATCAATTTGTCCAAGATATCTTTAGCAGACCTGTAATTTGTAACAAACAGAAAGACGTTAGAATCAACAGCTCTTCTTAAAATACTGAGAACACTAATATTTTCATTATTTTTCATTCTATGTTTGTCCGTCCATTTGGACACATCTTTAGACATTCTATGGACCTTTGGAAACAAGATTCCAGAGGTTAGGATTCACTTTATTTATGAACATGCACACACTGCCTAGCCACGTAGAGAAATCAGACCCATTAAAAACTAGAGGATGAGCCATTGGCAAATCGGAAACAGTCGACCAGTAATAGTAAACGGCAAATAGAGAAAAACCACCAAGAAACACCAGGAATTACTGCAGATCGTTGGATTTGTAAAGCCAGTAACCCGCTTTGATACCACTTGTTAGATCCAGAGGGGGGGTGAATGGATCTTAAATACCAAGATTTACCAATTTAAAAATTGTTAAGTCTGAATAACTTTCCACTAGTTGAATTACCAATACGTGAAAGCACAGTAAAGCACCAAACAAGTGCAAGGCAGATTTCTCAGAATAGAGAACAACACAGGGATGACCTTGAATTCTTTAAAGGTGATCTGTGAGCGAGTGGGGAATGATACTGAAACAACACGCACACAAAATGTCCACTCCACAGATTTGACGAATCAAGCAAGCAATGAATCAAACAGATGGCACACACCCAACCTAACAAGAGCCCCTGTGATGGAGGTAGAAGACAAGGACAAACACACAACGCAAATCACGGGACACCAGAGTTTTAGGTGGTTCGGCCAGACCCACAGTCTGCCTATGTCCACCCCTCGTTCGCACCGAACGAGGATTCCACTAGCTTTTGCTAGAAAAGAAAGCAGACTCAGTCTGCGACAGGACGCTGCCTCACTGCTTGCCCAGAGGGAGACAAATCCCTTACACTGATCCTGCAACCCACAGGATCTGAATCGGAGGACCAATCCTCCCTTCCTTCAAATCGGAGGAAACCCACGAGCAACTTCCCGTTACTCGCAACCGGAGATTACGTCTCCCTTCTCCTGAATCCACAGGAGGGAAGTGAATAGCAACCTACTGCTCCCCAAAGCCTAGAGGATTAGATCCTCTCTTCCTCTGAATCCACAGAGGGAAACTGTGAGTGACATCCAATCACTCACAATCGGAGACCCAAGTCTCCCTTCTCCTGAACACACAGGAGGAACCCGATACCCAAATCAGGATATCGGAAGAACACTAAGCTAATGTAAAAAGGGTAACAGAAAAATCAAAACGAAGAACAAAAAAAAACAAGAAGCTCCAAGGAGCACAGTCGCTCTGGATTTGATCCACGAACAATTTAATCAGCTTGCTGCACTCTTCTCTCGTTGAACTGCTCTCTCTTCTTCCTCTCTCTTCTTCCTCTCTGGCTCTCGCTCTTTTCTTCTTCTCTGGTTCTTTTCTAATCTAGCTGCGGCTCTCTTTTCTTCTGATCTTCTCTCTTAGGCTTCGCTCCGTTCTTCTTCTTCTTCGATCGCAGATGAGGCCTTTATATAAGGCATCGGGCAGGGTCCCACGAGCTCATGCCTTGGGCGTAAAGGAGGCGCATTCCCGCCGTTTCCAGATAAGCCACGCGTTAGGTGCAGATGGAATGTTGATTCACGTGCTAGAAGATGCTTCCCTTGCTTGTGCAGGGAAGGCATTGCACTGACCTTGCTAACAAAGAGACAGAAACAATGCACCGACGTTACTTGCAGTTTAACAAGGTATGCACCGACTCTTTTACCTACGTGTTATGCTTTTACAAAAAGCATGCACCGACCGTGAGACTCATATGCACAGACTTTGGATGGTATGAACAAAGGATGCACCGGCCTTGTGTATGTGCAAAATAGAACCTGCACCGACTCTGTATGCGTGAAGGCAATCCTGCACCGACCTTTATATGTGCAAGGCAAAGCTTGCACAGACCTTGAAACCATGTATGCATCGACCCTAAAACATAAACCAAACCTGCACCGACCTCTGTCGTGTAGGATGCAAAACTTGCACCGACTATGTGCATAGGACAATGAAGGATGCACCGACCATGCTACACATGCACTGACCTTGGGTATACACATGCACTGACTTAGTGAGCGTGTATGCACAGACCTAACTGAAAGGTGCACTGGCCTTGATAGTTAAACATAAACATGCACCGACCCATATACTGGTCCTTGTATCACACGAAGGCAGAAATGCACCGACCTTGTTGTGTGTTTTTATAGAAACATGCACTGACCTTATGAGCTTGTAGTAAACATGATATGCATCGACTTCATGATAGCTAACATATAAACGTGCACCGACCTTGTTTCTGCTTATTGCAGATGTGCACCGACTTGATGTTCTATAGAAGAGAGAATGCACCGACTTGATGTTCAAGCCAAAACATGCACCAACTTGCAGACCCAAATGCTTAAAGTATGCACCGACCTCCTGAATGCTTATTGCATGAAACCTAAACATGCACCGACTGTGTATATGCTGACAGACGAAACGTGCACCGACTCTATGTATGCAAAAGGTGCAACTAGCACCGACCTTGTGTGAAGTTAAGTAAAAACTGCACCGAGGTTATATGCACAAGGCAAACAATGCAGTGACCTTTGTACGCGATCACATAAGGAATGCACCGACCTTACACCTAGTTAAATAGATAAGGGTGCACAGACCTTATTCTGAAAACATATATGCACAGACTTATAAGCATAGCAGTAAAATGTGCATAGACCTTCAGCATGCACAGACCCAAAGTATGCATAGACCAAAAACGTTGCACAGACTTCACGCAAAGCTAGCATAGACCTTAGCTATGTGAAAACACAACTAGCACTGACCTTAGATGCATGCAACAAAATGGAAGTCTGAGATATCTGTATTGACCTGAACATGTATCAGACTTGGATGATCATTGACTTTACCTGTCAGAAGCTGATTCACATTTTACCAGAAATTGACTTGCTGTCAGTTGGAGTTGACCGTTGACTTTCTTTTCATGTCTTTTTGAATCATCTTTAGAACCTGTCAGAAGCTGATTCACATTTTACCAAAAATTGACTTGCTGTTAGTTGGAGTTGACCGTTGACTTTCTTTTAATGTCTTTTTGAATCATCTTTAGAACCTGTTCTGACATATTTCACACTTTTGTAAATGATGAGATCATCAATGAATGCATCACAATTAAATGACCAAAGTCATATATGATGACTCATAACATTTGTCATCATCAAAACTTTAGAACCACAGGGGATGCAACAACTATGGTACACCCCGGCTCTGGTAAGTAAAGGGGCATACTCTTTTAGCACAAATTCTATAAATTCTATCGTGCCCACGCGGAAAAGATGAGCATCGGTCACTTTGGTGTCCGCAAACCAGACAGCAGCTAGCTAAAACTTGAATTGGACAGCCAAGCAATTCAGAACAAATGGTTCGTCTCTGCAGCCCCACTTTATGGCCGCCACGAACAATCCATAGCCGGGTTTCTCCCTATTAACCCGACCCGCAGCAGTATCCCACCTGGCCGGAGTGAACTCAGGAGCTCGAGTCAGCATCTTCTATTCCAGCTCCAGTTCAGTCACTCCCAAGACGGCATCCCACTTGCGATGCACTCCAGGAAGATATATGGCTCCGCCACGATACACGGAGCCTTTCAGGCTATCCCTCTCTAGCAACATGGCCCGTTCCACCATCCGAGCTAACATAATATCTCTCTTCCCGGCCACATTGAAGGTGCGGATGAACAGTACCAGATGATGGTCCTTCGAAAAATCCAGATGGTAATTGTCATTGCGATTAAAGCTCAACCAGTCCTCAGTGGGCAGGACGCGGGATATAGATGTTGTGTCCGTCTCCGAGTCAGAGGACTCATCAACTATGGCAATCTTTCCGAGGCCTCGATAGAGTTGGCTGTCATTTAGCCAAGTTACTGAAGGGACAGGCACCTTGCCCTGAGCAGAAGTAGCATCAGCAGTCCCAGAAGCAGCATGACTAGAAGTGGTTGCCATTTCAGCAACTACAATCAAGAAAATCAAAGAGGATGAGATAAGATCGAAGTCACAATAAGATAAGAAATTCTAATAAAATTTTGACAGCATCTCCCCTTGTTTGGGTATGCCCAAAGGATTAATAGGAAGAACATCCACCAAGAGGGGATGACTCCTTAATGAAGGGAACATAGTCCCACTGTGAAACAAAGAAAAAATCTCACCAAAAGAGCAGAAGCCCTGCCAAAGAGAAGGAGAAAATCCCTTCTCGCAGAACCCTCACGCCGAGCGCCATCGCATGGGAAAACCACACTGAAGAGAGAGGAAGCTCGAATGAAAATGAGCTCCACCGAGGCCTCTCGGCGCCTTAAAAATAACCAAAACCCTAACGCGTGCCGAGACCACCATGCGCGCGGAGAAGAGCACCCGCCGAGCGTGGAAAGGGCGCACCGAGGCAATCGCCCATGCTACGCCGAGATACACAGGCACCGACGCACCGATGACGACCGTGCCGATTTCAAGCACGCCGAGAGGCTATAAAGGCCAGTCAATCAGTTCCCTATCAAATCAGGATCGAACAAGCTCATATCAGCCAAAGTCATAATGATGTTTACTTCGAGAATAGATGACGAGACTGAATATAAAGAGAATGAAGATATCAAGCTATAAGTCAGCACAATGAGCAGGATCAAGCCTGAAGAAATGCACAAGCACATTAAAGGATGCACTCGCAGGCCCCGTGCCGCTCATCCTTTGCATAGGTCACCTGCGAGTGGGGGGCATTTGTTGACACTGAAAAAAAATGTACAAATAAAGAGAACAAAAGATGCTATGAGTCATTAGCCGGAGTTCCGAAAATTGATGAAAGATGCGGCTGTGATGATACTCCCTGAAGTCCAAGAACTACGATGGAAACTGAGATTTGTTACAAATAATATCTCGTCTGGCTGAAGCCTTTCCGGCCAAGCTGCTACCTAGCACGATTGTCGTTTCAGACGGTCGGGCTGATTAAAACTATGTCAAGCCCCGGGTAATCAACTGCCTACTGCAAAGGATCTTCAGAATACCCTGATACTTATAAAATGGGACCCACATCACCTGCCATGGAGTACAGATGTAGGGCATCAAACAACTTCAAGAATAGACATAATTGCTTGACAAATTGGTCATGAATGTCATTAAAAGCTCATATAGTTGACAAAGGCGTCGGGGGCTTGGCTAAAGTGAAATTGGGCCAAGACCCATGTGCATATGGAAGGTGCCGAGAGGCAAATGGGCCGATAAGGCTGAGAGCATCATGCGTCGGTTGCAAATAGGTGCCGGTGGCCCACAACACTGCACGCGCCAATGCCAAGGCTCAAGGCGCGCCGAGGGTCAACCACGCCGATGCTGCTCCCGCCCTTTCCACGCGTTGACTGATGGGTGATGACTCCCTATAAATATCCCCTGTGCTCGCAGTGGAGAAAGGGGATGACGGGGTAAAAAAAAAAGAGTGCATGCAACAGAAGAGGGAGATAACAAAAAAACAAAGAAGAGAAACAGAGAAGAGGCAGAGGGCCAAGAAAAGAGATCTGGTCGTCGAGAGAAGAAGTCTAGAGAAAGAAAGGGAGAGCAGAAGTGTGAGCAGGGAGAGATTAGAGGTGGGAGCGTCCATCTGTCAAATGCCCTAGGGGTTACATTCTTCCCCTTCCCCTTCTTTAGTCTGATATTTCTGTCATTTTCTTTTGTGTACTATTTTCATCTCATGTCAAGCATCGATGCAATCCTGTAGATCTTTAACGGCTGTCAGCCTATGTGTGACCCTATGGCTTTTACGCTGAATATGTATATGCATTCGACCGAATGAAATGAAGTAGTAGATTCTGGAACTCTCTCTCTCTTCCTATCTCTCTTGTCTACAATTCTAGATATCTGACGTCTATGAAGATAGCTTTGCCGCATAAAGCACACACATGCTGTAACTCATGTGGATTCTCCCGATATCTTCTCTGCTATTTTCCCAACCTCATAGCCATAATGAGGGCCTGAGACAGTCTATCTCATGGTCTTTCATCTATGAAATGGTGAGGGATATGATCAAAGCATGGTCTATGTGATTTAACAATTATCTGGCTCCCAGTGATACTTCTGTGTGTAGTCCCTTGCTTCCCCGGGATGATCTGTTTAAAACCAATTCTCAGTACCCTCTAGCCTCTTTAAAACCCCTAGATGAAGCTTCAAAACCCCCAAATCCTCAAGCCTTCTCCATCGGCGACTCAATTAAGCTCTCGGCACAGTGCTATTTTGGCGCTGGAGTCCCCTGCGCCGTGCGTCGATTATCAGGTGCGTCGAAGCGCGATCCCAGGCTGATAACCCTGAATCTCCTTTCCGCGTCGGCCACCTCACTTCCCCACGGTGATTTGCCTTCGCGCCGATCCCATCCATGCCGGTTCATCTCCGTGCCGACTGCCCTCTGCGCCGAACTTATTGCCTCAGATTAAGCCCCGCTACCTTCTCAAATTCATCCAAGTTACCTGACCTCCTAGCAGCCCCTAGCAAAACCTTAAATCCCGACACCTCAGCCTCAGTAGCCCCATTCAAACCTATATGATCCTGGGGAGCAGTCGTGGTTCTCCACCCAAACTCATGAGAGCTAAATTAACGGGGTATTACCCCTACATTCCACTAACCGACCGTAATGTTTTTTCTAACCCCACTGGCCCACGGAGTTCTGCCACTGCATGTTCTCCGACGGTCCCCTAAAGGGGGATATTAATAAAACGCCATGATGGCGGATATTGTCCCATTATGTCTCGATCCCTTCGGATCTCGGGTTACATATGCCCGCATCTTTTCTGCTTCCATCTCGGCACTCCGTGGATGGATGTCCTATACTCCCCCAGTCATGATCCAAAATAAGGGGAGATGCTGTCCAAATGAATTCTGATCTCTGTTATATCAAACCATCCTCATTTCCAGACCCCCCCTGGGATCTAAAGAGGTCTACCTCTACATGTCCTCTATTGATTCCCTCCTGGGGAATAATAATATTAAAATGCCGTGGTGAGCGAATACCGGCCCAGTTTAGTCCCACCTCGTGATATTCGAGCATTGATATGCTCCGATCTTTTGTGGATTCTGCCCCGACTCTGCGTGGATGGTTTCCTATTCCCGCTTGGCATGGTCCAAGATAAGGGGATATGCTGCCGGATTTACTCCGTATACTTCTGTAAAATCGCTAAATGAGCATGTAGTGCAACATTCAAATTAATGCCACAGATTCTGGTCATTCCGTTCTTAGGCTCGGCTGACTCTGTGAAGAGCGATGTTTCATTCCCTTGCGACCGTTTGCATGATGGTTAATAAGAATCCAATGTCTATTCCCTATTCTCCCGGTATATCAAATGGTGTGTGGCTGAAAGTCGGGTTATGCCTGACCGGAAGCCCGCATTATGCGTGATGGTGATCCTCGGATCTGGGTTCTCCGTCAGGTTTCGGGAATTAGCCTAATATGCCATAATAAGCTGCAAACTGCATAATCACATATATACATCTTTTATCCTTCATAAGAATAAGCACGACAGTCATATCTTGTTCTGCCCTTGGGATCCTTCTACTTTGGCGACTAATCAAGGGTTACCCTTCTTTGGAGGGGTGTAATTAACGTCATAGCCTTTATGGTGTGACGGACTTTCGGTTCTGACCTGAATCTCACAATCGACTGACTGAGTCAGATCGAGCGCACAATGAAAATTGTTACTTCAGTGGCCGGCACACCTAAATAAATGAATTAATAATAAAATAAAATAGAATAAAAAATAAATAAATAAATAAATTCGTTCCACAGTTCCATGATAATGTTTCTTGTGATAAGTGTTCTGAACTTAAAGAACTCAAAAAGGAAAATGGTGCTATGTTCATTCAGAACTCTTTACTTGAATGTAATTTGAAAAGTTTTGAAAAATCTTTTGATGAAAATTCTTCATGTGATAAATGCTCAGAACTCAAAACTGAAAATGAATCTCTTTTGATTGATATTAAAAATCACGAAGAAACCATTTCATGTATGAAAGAAGAAATTGAAAAGCTGAAACATTTGAATACAACCATGTCTGAAAAATTACTTGCATTTGAAAAGGGAAAAGGTTTGGTCGTTGATGAATGCGAAAAATTTCATGTGCTAGAACAAGAACTTGAAAGGTATAAAACTGTAAATAGAGTATTGAATGAATGTGTTATTTACAGTGAACATGAGATAGCTAGCTATAAATTACACATTACATCTCTTGAATCTGAAATTGTAGAATTGAATGCTTCACTATCTACATTTGTCAAAGGGAAAGATAATTTGGAGAAAATCTTGGGGACCAAGGTGAATTTTCAACGGGAAGGTCTTGGGTATGAATCCACCAAAAAGAAAATATTTGGTCTGAAAACATAAACATCTTTTATACATGCATCATGTTCATCAAATACTTCAAATGCTTCTTTTGTTGAGAAGCAAAATTCTAAAGTTCAATCTCAACCTAGCACCGATAGATTTGATGTTTGCAAAAGTCACATGAAGCATGCTCATATCCGGAAAACTTCAAAGTTTGATTATTTTTACTGTGACAAGCATGGTCATGTTATGAGTGATTGTTATATGTTATGATATGATAATTTGAAAGCATGTTATAGAAAGAATGATTTCAAAAATTCAAGGAAGTTTTCAGAAAGGAGAAATGGATTTGAAAATTCCTATGTTCATGTAAAACGACTATATAATAGAGTTCCCCCATTACATTATTATTATTGTGGGAAATATGGTCACTTGATGAAATCTTACTTTCAAAGGGAAGATGACAACCATCATGCTATGAAAAAGAAAATTTTCCATGTTGAAAGTAAAAATACTTTTGTTAAATCACAGAAATTCATTGCTTATGCATACAAGAAAACTGTGAGATCTATTGGTTGTTGTCATTACTGTGGTGAGTTAGGGCATACTATGTATGTCTGTTCATTGATGAAATCTTATGATTTGAATGCCTTAAAGAAATTGAATGTTCATGTTAACCATTCGGGACCCAAGAAGGTTTAGATACCCAAAACTGTGAAATGAGAATGTTGTTGCAGGAATGCCTTGAGGCCAAGTGGAAGGCTTGGAAAATAATGGTTGCTCAAGGCACATATTTTGAAAATGAATTTCTGAATTATCTTTGAAAATCTAAAATTTATTTTAACTGAATTTCTATTCATGAAAATCAAGAAAAATCTCTTTTTCTTATAAGTTTGCATTGCATCTATTAGATCATCATTTGCATGACTACATGGCATATTAAATGGTGACCTAAGGAAGGACAAGTCATTCATGTTTGAAATCTATCACCATGCGTGAGAATGTGTCTCCGCTTGGTACCATGAGTCACATGTTTATATAGGTCAAAGGATGCATGATTTTCTGAAAATGTCAATTGTCAAATTTATGCACATAGAAAGGGGGAGTTTGTTTTTGAATGAAAATAATTAGGTTGCATTGCTTAATTTTGATCATTTTTACACTCTTGTTCATAAAGGCCATGTCATGGAAAATGCTTGTTGTTCATCATTTGAATGTGAATGCTTTCTTGTGTAATCTGTCATGATATTCTGAAAATCAAGCTTTTGCATCTTGTATCGCATTCTCATTTGTTATAGGTTGCACTGTATTAGAACTCATGCATTTCGTGCATTTAGATCATTCAAATGAAAAACTAAAAATTTGTGTTTTACATTCATGTTAAATTTTCTAACGTATTTAGAACTTTCAAATAAAATCTGAAATTTTACATCACATTACATTTTGCATTGCATACTGCATGTTTTCCTACTGTGTGTTAGCATGTTAATATATGTTATTTACCTCCGTCCATGGAAATTCTATGACCTTATACTTTCTTGATAAATATTGTTGCATTTGAGTCATCACCGGTGTGTTTCATGTCACAGACTTAGGGGGAGTAAATATTAGATAAGTGCATCTATTTAGGGGGAGCTGCTTTGTTATGTGTTCATAAAATTTTCGGTATACATGCTGAATCAAATTCACACACTTCTTACATAAAATGTGAAAATGAGTGTTAAATATAAGGATATATGAATTTCCTTTCAACACTCTTGAGATATTAAATTTACTACATGTATGTTGAAGAGGCAGTTGAGGAAAAAGCTACCTGCCTATTTTTTAGAAAAGAATCTAAAAAGAATGACAGAGCAATGCTTAGTCTTACTGAGTAAACTGGATACACGTCACCTGAGACGTGATGTGATTTATTTCTGAAAAGGGTTGTTGATAAGTGTGCATTTTTGTATGTCAATTTATGATATACACACTTTTTATGAGCCTTAATATCAATAAATATACACTTATCACAATTAATTCCAATCTAGAGTAAAATATTTAGTTTGATGGAATTAAATAATTTTAATAAATAAAGTTACTTATTTTGCAGGCACGAAGAGGATGATAGCAAGAAAAATAAGTTTACACAATAATGTGCCAAAGTCCGTTAAAGATGAAAAGAAAAAAAAAAGAGAAAAGTACAAATGGGCCAAAGGCCCATGGGCTTGCTAAAAAGAAAAAAAAGAAAACAAAATAAAACAAAAGAAAAAATAATTATTCAAATAGATATATATTCATATATGATATATATATGTACATAATATATATATATACGTATATATTTTGCATGCAATGGCCAGCATGCAGGACGTGCACCGCGAAGGTGGACGGGCGCGAAGGTTGATGCGAGGGGGCACAGGCGACGTGGCTTTGCCCAGGAGGTTCTCACAAGCGAATGGCCACGTGGCCAAGGTGGCGAATGGCCACGTTCTTCAACGCGGGAGGCTTCGCACACGACGTTGGTTGGCAGCTGTCGGCAGGAGGTCGGCATGCGCTGCGGTCGATGGAGTGGTTACGGGCGTGACGGGCGGCCAAGCGTCGGGTCAGCAGAAGCGGCAGCGCATGCGGGTGCCCGGGTCAACGAATGCTGCGGCGAGGTTCACATGCGACAGCGGCACACAGGCGACCTTTAGCGCACGTTGGAAGAAAGGCCAAGGGTGGCCAGCTGTCTTCGGCAGGCTCACGCGGCAGAGGGAAGAAATAAGAGATGGCGGGCGCAAAGGTCAGCGAACTTGACAGGATTGCGGGCGAATGGTGGGCAATGTGACGAAAAGAAGAGAAGGAGAAGAAAAATTCAAATGGTGGGCAATCCTATTCACATGGAAGAATAGTCTTGGCTTGTAGCCTATAAAGGGAAGGGAGATAGGGGCTCACGGGGTTCCTCTCTCCCTCTCCTAAGATGCACATACGTAGATTTCTCCCCCTTCACTTCTCATTTCTTAGTTAGGCTCTCATCCTCCATATAGTTAGTGTTAGGCCATCTCTCTCTAGTTAGTGTTTCATTAGTTTTGTTGTAATTTTTATTCACTTGTAATTGAGTTTTAATTCATGTTTAATTTCAGTGGTGTTGTTATTTTCATTTTTACTTAGCACAATCTCCCTTTCCTTCTTTTCTATCTCTCTTCCCCCCTCTATTTTCATCTAAATCTTTCTAAGGCGGAGTTGCTCTCTCTCGGTCCTCTCACGACGACATTCTATACCAAAGCGGGGCGACGATCAGAGGCTCGACACAACGTGGACGGCATCAATCCTCCAATCCTCGGCTCATTTCTTCCCTTATTCTTTTAATTTTAAGTTGTACTTTTAATTTTCATAGTTGTACTTTTTATTTCCATATTAATAAAATTCATGTTGGCAAATTGTGGCTCTTTTCTCTCTCTATCTCTTCCAACTTCTTTTCTCAACCCCTCTCAATTTCTTTAGTTAGATTTATTTCTCACGCATGTTGTTTTTCTATTTTTATACATACACACTCCAAATCAATGATTTTTTTTCAAATGTAAGAAAAATTCTAACTAAACTTAATTGAAAATATTTTCTACTCGTGGGATTGTCCCGTTATTCACCACTTTACTCATATTTTCAAATCTATTTGAGTGAGTGAGTGCGGTTATATAAATTTTGAAATTGTGTGTGGCATGGCATTTTTAAACGACGGGTGTCGAGCGCATCAATTTTTGACGTCGTCGCCAGGGAGGAAATTATTTTTAATGTTGAGAAATTCTTGTGTTTGATGTATATATGTGAATACTAATTTTTCTGTTTTTATTTTACAGGAAAATCAGAAAAAAAATCAGAAAAAAAATCATAGAAATTCGGACTTGAAAATCTTAGAAAATAAATTATCATAGAAACCGTCGCTGAAAGCCAGAACTATAGTAGAAAATTGGGAATCAGAAAATTCAAAAAATTTAAGTGTCGCTAAAGGTCAGTAAACGTAGGAAAAGGTCATGTTCTTTTTATTTTTAAAATTTTTTTATAAAATCAAAAAAATACCTAAAAAATCCATAAAAATTAAAAAAACTTGAAAAACACAGAAATCATGAATTTAGGCTTTATTCTTTATTAGGTTGCATGTTAATTAGTATTTTTAGTTGTTATTTATATTTTATCTATCTCTCTTTTTGAAAAAAAATAGATATATAACTTTTTGAAAATCCAAAAAATCAGAAATCCAGAAAAACTTCAAAACATAATTTTAGGCCTTCTTGTTCAGTAGATTTGCATGTTGTTTGGTATTTTTAGTTCATAGTTTTTGTTTATTCATCTCTTCTTATAAGAAAGAAAAAAAATTCCTGAAAAATAAAAAAATTAGAACTTAGAAATCAGAAAAAATTATCCCATGCTATCATATCCTCATTTTAGTTGCATCAATTTCATGCATTGTTGCATCTAGTTTAATTCTTTGTGTTTGCTTCATTTGAAAGAAAAAGAAAAAAATCATCATCTTCCTCTTCTTATCTTTTCTCTTCTTCTCTATTCCCTCTTCTTAAGGGCCTGTTAGATTGCCCTTAGAATGTTAAAAAAACGTTTTACAATTTGTTCCTATTTTGGAAAACTGGTGTCTAAGGCTAGAGGTTAACGGCAAACGTCATAAACGGACTTGTGGTTATTTAATTAGGTCCCTACGAAAGTAGGGGGAGTCTCCCACAACCCCACCTCTTACTTGGCCGGTGAACCAACTTGGTAGTAGGTCCCGACTCCTCTTTTGTAAAATAAAAAATAAAATAAAATAAAAAAATCATCGACATTGTTGCATAAATCATTCATTTAGGAATTAATTCATTGTTTCAATAAAATAAAACAAAAAAAATACATAAAAAATATTTTCTAAAAATAAAATAAAATAATAATAATAATGAAAAAACCATCACTCTTTCTTGGACCTTTGTGCATTGCCACATCCACTTTTGTTCAGGCCCATTAATAGATTCTTTCATGTTCAACTATGTGAGCTATTTAAATTCAAATTCTTCATTTTTTCATTGTCATTAAACTCCTTCACTCTTTCACAATGGGGTTCACAATTCATCTTTCACCCAAGAGCCATATCAATTGTCATCGAATTTTTCACCTCTTTCTCTAGCACAAATCCATATCCTAGGTGAGAAAACCAACAATCTTCTTCTTGGACACCCTATCAAGACCCCATGCAAAGTCTTTCGAACTCACACTTGTCAGATTGGGCTTCTTACTCAAATGCTCCTTACAACCAAGCCCAACATGAAGGACAACCCATCTACTCTCCACTACCTCAGTACCAGACTGACTTCTATTCTTATTACTACTCACCCCAGTCTGAGTGCCACCCAACCTATTTAGCTCCTCCAAAGTCTGATTTCGAGGACATGTTTAATCAAATGACTCAACTCATCTTGGCCAATCAGCAAACCATTAAAGCTCAAAGTCAAATTATCCAAACCCAGTTTGACCAACTTGATAGAGAGTTTGAAATGGACCAACATGCTAGCCTCCCCACAGAAAACCTTGAAAATCCATTTCCTGATTACGATTATAAAATCACATTGAATGATCCATCCATCAATCCTCAATTCAACAACTCTCAAATAATTTTTGATGATGAGAATAATATGGAGCAACCATATCAGGAAAATTGTGGGGAAGCAAATGAAGCTCAAGTTGTAATGGCCAAGGATAATCATGAAGAAAATGATGAGGAGTCTAAGCTGGGAAGAAAAGAAGAGAGAAATGAACATCAAGTCTATAATCAAATGCATGTCCCTGATTTTGGTAAATCTCTGTTTGAAGATGGGAAGAAAGAAGAAGTGAGGATAGAAAAAGAATTGAGCATTTATTTGTAAAATGCAACTGGGGTTCATGAGGAGTTGAATTTTTTGCATGAAAATCTTTTTGACTAGGCAACCTTTAATCTGGAGGAGAGGATAAAGATCTTGCCCATTTCTGGCCACGGCAACCCTAGCACTCTTTCTGAAATTCTTAAAACCGATTGGTCGAATCCACCTGAAATGCATGAAGAGGGGGATTGTTGTGTGGTGAATAATCTTGTTGATTTAATGAAAATGAATTCCAAATATCCTCCCCCTCTTGATGAGTGGGATGAAGGGGTCCTAATTGAGAAATTCACGTTTGATCTTACCTACGATGAAGGGGTCGAGCTGGAACAATTTACATTTGATCTTCCCACCTGATTGTTAATCTTCCATTGATTGATGAGTGTGATAAAAGGGTCTTCTTAGAAAATTTCACATTTGATCTGACCCCTGAGCCCTATCAAATGAAGTTTGAATCATTAGATAAAATTGATTCTGGGCTCTCGTTTCCTTCTAATTTGATTCCCTCGACAGTACAGTCTCTCCACTATGACATCGTAGGACCTGATGAGGATGTGCCTGCCATATTCACCTTTGGTTTGACCTCCCATCAGGAAGACAAGTTGATTAGTGCCCTTAATGTTCATGAGGCTATTACTGAGAGGAATGTGGCTAATAATTACAATCTTATTCATCAGCCACCAGTGTCTGATCAAGTTACCATGGAGGAAGTAGTCAGTAAAGGGTTAGTCAAGAGGGAAGACACAGGACAAGAGGACCAATGGGTAGATGTTGTGCAAAGGTTCCACCTCAATCTTGAAAACTTATTGGCTATTGATCATTTCATGACCCCAAAAGATGAAAATTGGCTCACACATATGGTTAAAGTTAACATCAATAATGTGCGAGATCCACATATTTCTAGCCCCCATACGTACATGCTTACTCTTGTCTTCCAATGGCATAAGGGATGGAATTTGAAGGAGGACAAGATCGCTTGGTGGCTCATTCTGAATGCCACCCGTTGGTTAGTGAGCTACATTGCGTCTGGCTGAAGACGTTAAATTAAGAGCTTCTTGGGAGGTAACTCAAAATTTTTTTGATTTCCGTGTGCTAATAAATGGCTGCTTGGGAGGCAATCCAAGTTTGTATTGTGGTTTTATTTTTTTTTTGAAAGTGTGGATAAAGGATAAGTTGGGGGGGGGGGGGAGAGCAGCTTGCTTACAACTCTACCAAGACCGTCATTGATGCCCGTCGAAGTTCACTTCCGTCAGGTTGTCCTATTCCTTCACAAATTTCATGCCTACATTATTCTATTCATCCATATTATTCATGCCATTGCGGACAATGTCATTTAGGTTGGGGGGACGAAAATCATGCCATTACACATGTTGCATTCATATACAACCTCTTTTTTGTTTAAAATGAAAAAAAATAAAATAAAAAATAAACAAATATATATATATAAATAAAATCTATTTTCAATTTCATGATTCATGCTTCCATTGAAAGTAATTCTGGAATAGAAATGACTGGATAAGGATGATGAAAAATTTATCGAGCTATGGGAAATTGATATAAGAATCTCTTTAAAGTTCATGTGCACTTTAGAAAAATAAAAACAAAATCACTTTGCATGCTAATAAAACATGTAGGACAAGCCTTATACTATTTTAGGTATGTTACCTGATATTACTTCTTAAAAAAGAGATCTTTTATAAACTTTTTGCCAAGTTATCTATTATATTAATGGAATAGCACGTTGAAAATAAAATAAAATTGAGAAAAGAAAACACCATGAAAAATGCTCTGAATCTGAGTAACCGGGCCTACTTCACCTAAGACGTGTTGTGGTTCGCGTCAAAAGGATAACGGAACCTTGATCTGTAAAATCGGGCATACTTCGAAGTTCGTGATAAACAGTGAAGGGTTGTGCATCATCATGTGTGTAGAAAAAAAAAGGATCTCTAAGGGATGAAGCAATAAGGCTGACAAAAAACTAATATGCTTAATGCTCTGATTAAGAGGTGCAGGGTTGAAAGACACTTATTTGAAATAACAAATGGGGGATACAATTGTCTAAGATGTGGATTTAGTATTTACACATGCACTAGTGCTATTGAATTTTGAGTTGAATTCTTGATCATGTACCTTAATTTCTAAATCTAAGGCTAGTGTGTGTTAACGTTTCCGGATTCCTAATCTTTGGTTATTTCTGTGAAGGAAAAGTTGGATATGAAGGTATGAACTTTACAAACTCTTGTTGGTCTTAAAATTTTAATTGTTTGCATTACTAAAGGACTAGCAATGCGTAAGTTGGGGGGTGTGATAAGTGTACATTTTTATATGTTAATTTATGGTATACACACTTTTTATGAGCCTTAATACCAATAAATATACACTTATCACAATTAATTCCAATCTAGTGTAAAATATTTAGTTTGATAGAATTAAATAATTTTAATAAATAAATTTACTTATTTTACAGGCACGAAAAGGACGATGACAAGAAAAATAAGTTTACATAATAATGGGCCAAAGTCCGTTAAAGATAAAAAAAAGAGAAAAGTACAAATGGGCCAAAGGCCCATGGGCTTGCTAAAAAGAAAACAAAAAGAAAACAAAAGAAACAAATAATTATTCAAATAGATATATATTCATTTATGATATATATATGTATAATATATATATATATATATGCATGCAATGGCCAGCATGCAGTACGTGCACCGTGAAGGTGGACGGGCGCGGAGGTTGACGCGAGGGGGAACAGGCGACGTGGCTTCGCACAGGAGGTTCTCGCGGGCGAATGGCCATATTCTTCAATGCGGGAGGCTTCACACGCGACGTTGGTTGGCAGCTGTCGGTAGGAGGTCGGCATGCGGTGTAGTCGACGGAGTGGTTGCGGGCGTGACGGGCTGCCAAGCGCCGGGTCAGCAGAAGCGGCAACGCATGCAGGTGCCCGGGTCAGTGAATGCTGCGGCGGGCTTCACATGCGACAGCAGCACGCAGACGGCCTTTGACGCACGCGGGAAAAAAGGCCAAGGGTGGCCAGCTGTCTTCATTAGGCTTACGTGGCAGAGGGAAGAAAGAAGAGATGGCGGGGGCAAAGGTCAGCAAACTCGACAGGATTGCAGGCGAATGGTGGGCAACGTGGAGAAAAGAAGAGAAGGAGAAGAAAATTCAAATGGTGGGCATTCCCATTCACATGGAAGAATAGTGTTGGCTTGGAGCCTATAAAAGGAAGGGAGATGGGGACTCACGGGGTTCCTCTCTCCCTCTCCTAAGATGGACATACGTAGATTTCTCCCCATTCACTTCTCTTTTCTATAGTTAGGCTCTCATCCTCCATATAGTTAGTGTTAGGCCATCTCTCTCTAGTTAGTGTTTCATTATTTTTGTTGTAATTTTCATTCACTTGTAATTGAGTTTGAATTCATGTTTAATTTCAGTGGTGTTGTTATTTTCATTTTTACTTAGCACAATCTCCCTTTCCTTCTTTTCTCTCTCTTCCCCCCTCTATTTTCATCTAAATCTCCATAAGGCGGAGTTGCTCTGATGAGGACATCAAGAGCTTATGAGTTGTATTTTGTGTATTGGCTTGGATTGGTGTGTATTATGGGTTGTATTGGCTTGAAGTGTATGTAATTTTTGATTTCTTTCATTTGGGCCATCCTTGTAAGGCTTATATCAAGCCAATGGGCCATTTGTTATGTCAAGTCCAAGGCTAGGTTGCCATTAGTAGAGTCCATTAAGAGTGTTACTTCATATTGGGTCATTTGGTTTCAAATGAGTCATTAAGGCACTTAAGGCCCAAATTGGGTTCCACTCTCTCATGGGCCATCTAAGTGGGAGTGGCCCAAGACTAGCATGATCTAATGGGAGGCTCTTGGCCCATGAATGGCCTTGGCCCATGGAAGGGGGCGCAAGCTTCCTTGTCTTATTAGGCATGGTAGTTGTGGTTTAGGTGGTGTTTGAATGGAATTAGTCCAAGGTTGAATGGAGATGGTCAAATTAGATTAAACAAATGTATTAAGTGTGTTATTCACATTGTATCTCAGCCATTCACTCATCAACCCTTGATCTTAGGGCCTAGAATGGATTAGAAACCTATCATATAAAACCTTGTATTTTCATATGAAATTAAATGGAAAAATCAGAAAATTGTTGAGTCTCTTGGAGCTTGGTGCGCCCCTCTCTCCTCCCCCTACTGTTCTTCCACCTTCAACCCCAGATCTAGAGTGGTTCTACCTCCCTTCATCCCCTCTCAACCTCTGATCATCACCGGTGCTGCCGCCGCCGCCGTTCGTGCTGCCTTCGAGCCGCCACGGGATCAATTTCGGTGTTCTGTCTTGCTGGATAGAGGTGAAGCTCGGAAATTCCTCAAGTCAGCCACGAGTTCAGATCGACTTCAAATTTTGAGGGTTGGTTTCTACCTTATAGCCCCTTCCCCAAAAACAAACTCAGGCTCAAATTCTCCTGTTTCATATTGTTTCCACTTCGTTCATTCTCCAAACTCAGATTAGATCTGTCTCTGTCTACAGTGATAGAACCTTTGATTTCGTCCCCTTCTACCACCCTTTTAAATTTTGTTAGACCTCCCAATTTAACTGGGAGTTCTGTCCATTTTTCCCTACCTCCACAATTTTTATTAATTTTTGTTGAGTCTTTTACCTATTTTTTAAAATTCATGTTCTACCGGAGCTACAGTACTTCCAGTCAGATCCCAGATCCGACCTTCTTCCAGTAAACAAATCATATAAATTCATAGACACATCCAAACGTGTCCAAACCAACTTTGCCATCGTCCCAACTCACAATCCTACAACTTTCATGAAGAAGTCGAAGTCTGAATCTAAGGTCTTCCTAGCGGTCAACGGCAGTTATCAGAGATCAGCTCTACAGATCTGAGTGTTCAGTTACTGTACAACAGGAGGTTGTAAATTCCATAAGTCCAGATCAGCGAAGATCCAGGTCAGATCTCTAGGCCTACATTGAAGTACTTCGAGTCAGCTTTCCAACGGCGCTAATTTCGTGTCAATCCGACATCGGATCTGATCTCAGCATCCGTTCTCGCCGGACAACGCGCTGAAAACCAGAAACTGCAGATCCGTGGGAAGTTTTCCCGACGGGCGCCGGCCGGAGCCGCCCGGCCTCCGATAGTCGTTCCAGCGTGCCGCCAGCCCGGGGATCGCTTCCATCAGTGTCCCCCACCACAGCGGTGACCCGGGTCCCACACGGCCCCTCAGGACAGCACGTGGGCCCCACAGTCATTAGTTCGGGCGTTGCCGAATCAACGCGAGAAGCCGCCCGTCAACCCGAATTCGGTCCTCCCGGACCCCATTGTGTAGCCCTTTACCTCCCTGCGTGGAGTGGGCAGCGGATTGCATTTCTGTAATATTGTGTAATATTGTTCCGGGAGTACGAGTTTCGGCCGGGTCCGTCGTCCCCACGCCGGGCGCGTGGAGCTATCGTATTCGCTCCTACACTTGGCATTTTGCTTACTTCATATATATTTGTTTATGCCGCTGCTAGAAAGCATGTGTAGGGATATCTAGCTCGCTTTATTTTCATATCACTGCTGCTGCGAGAGAGTGCGAGACCATCCCGTGACCCGATCCGGGCACAAGTGAGAGCCGACCACCCTAGCTCACAGCCGGTTTCTCAACCGTGCACATCCGACGCTTCCCTCATTTAGGGACGGTCGCGAGCTTGCCGTGTCCGTGTCTCGTCCCGCATCAATTTGGTATCAGAGCGAGTTGAGTCTAGGGTGTCTAAAGTCAAAAAAAAAAAGAAGAGTGTCATTTACGTCTAGTCATTAGTCGGTTTAAGTCGAGTCTAGGATCATCATATTTTCAAAACAATAAAAAGAGTCATTTTTGGGTCGCATACATCCCTTTACTCGGTATATCAAAAGGTGTTGTCCGAACGTTAGGCTACGCCTATCGGGAAGGCCGCACATTTGCGCGAGTGATCTTCGGATCGATTACCTCCGCCACGTATCGAGTTTTGGTTAAGTCTAGGCGCATCATTTGCATTAGTGTGTTTTGCTTTAGTCGGCGTCTTCTAGTCGGTGTGTTTGCATGCCCACTCGTCGGGGTACTCAGTACTCACCCCCACCACCACCACCTATGGCCAACCCACGGGATACCTCGGGAGACTTCCACTCCCTACAAGAGGCGATGATGGCCATTATGGTTAGGTTGGACCAATCCGATGCTAACTTTCGGACCTTCTCCGAGAATATGGATGGTCGCCTTAGGGCCATGGAGGGACGCATGGAGACCTCCGATAGGTCGGTCCAAGACCTCGTTGGGCGGTTAGATAGGATGTCACACGGGGACCCTCCTGGGGCAGCCCAAGGTCCACCCGCACCTCCTCCCGCGGGGGCCCAAGTCCAACCCGCTCCCATGGCCCAAGTCCAGGCCGCTCCCGCGGCCCAAAACCAGCCACCACTGGTTCCTCCACCCACCCCTCCTCGGGTTCCCCAACTACCACACCGTGACCTTGGTCTCGAGGACTATGGGTCCGACAATGCCTACGAGGGGTATGGTCAACACCGTCGTGGTTTTCAGCCACAACGAGATGAGGATGATGATCGGGTCCTTAAGACCGTGCGAGCGGATCCTCCCGCTTTTTACGGGTCTTTGGATCCGAAAGTCTACCTAGATTGGGAGTTTGGCATGGACCGTTATTTTGAATGGTATGATATGTCGGAGCGTCGAAGGGTCCGATTTGCCACCATGAAACTTATGGGGCAGGCACAAACTTATTGGAAGAATGTGGAGAGCCTGCTACTTCAGCGGCTAGAACCCCCGATCGACACATGGGCCGAGATGAAGAATAAACTTCGGCAAAAGTACCTTCCTCCCACATACCGCCAGCGACTCATCGATAGATGGCAAAGTCCTAGCCAGGGAGACCGGTCCGTCTCCGAATACATCGCGGAGTTTGATGAGTACTTTCTACGATGTGGTGTCACGAAGGAGAGTACCATGCCCGTTTCCCGCTTTCGACGTGGTTTGCGGCCACACTATCAGTATGAGCTTTTCCGCCGTAATGCCAAGACGTTGGAAGAGGCATACCAGGTTGCTCTCGAGATGGAGCAATTTGAGGGAGAGTTCGAGTCTAGCCATCGGTTGGGCCCCACCCCTCTCCGTAGTACCGAGCCCCGTCACTCTATAGGCCCACATCAGCGGCCTCCCATGGCTCGACCTCAGGAGCCCACCCGTCAGGAGCACTTCGCTCCACGGCCTCGCCCTCCTCCACCCCGGAATCTATTTCCATCCCAACCACCGGCACCCTTTGCCCGTCCCCCAGCTCCTATAGCCCGTCCTCTCGTACCGGCACCCCCTCCACTCTTTTCCAAGGCACCTACACCTCCCCCATTGTTGCCTACACCCCCTACCCGACGGGATGATAAGGGTAAGTCCCCTCTTGTCGGGGAGAGTAGTCGATCGCGAATATAATGTTTCCACTGTCACGGGTACGGCCACATTGCTAGTGAGTGTCCCGCTCGCACCACCCTAGCCTTAGGTGTTGGAGGATCCGCACCTCCCGAGCTTGAGTGTATCAGTTATGAGGCCGATGAGGCATTGGCCGATGAGTACTATGCTTTAGGGGAAGAGTTGGGCGACCCTTCGGCCGCCCCGGATACCGCCACCTAGTGGGCTTGATGCTACCACCTTAGTCTAGAGTCGTGCATGAGTCAGTGTGTTTTCTTTATGTGGTTTGTTTGTGTGGTGATTTTGAGTCGATTGTTTGCGTGGTTTGCATTCGTGTGTCTGTGCATGGTGAGTCTGCATGTGTCTTGTGCAAGCTCGTTGTCGGTCTCTTACGAGTAAGAGGCGAGTGGACTCACTTGATGAGTATGGGATCAGTTTTACTTCTATATCCGGATCAGTCACCTATAGGGACTCAGCGGTGATTCCTAGTGAGTCTTCGAGCTGTCTCCTTCCTTTTGAGAGTGCCCCTTCGGAGTGACCACCTTTAGCCATAGCAGTGCGCATATCGAGTATATATGGAATGAGTAGGTGCCGATCACTTGGAGTGGAGCATACCCGCGCTACTTAGCATGGTGACGGATCCGCCGGAGGACCGGAGCAGCCATACCCCTACTCGACGGGGTCGAGTTCCTCCCACCCGGGGAGAATTGATGAGGACATCAAGAGCTTATGAGTTGTATTTTGTGTATTGGCTTGGATTGGTGTGTATTATGGGTTGTATTGGCTTGAAGTGTATGTAATTTTTGATTTCTTTCATTTGGGCCATCCTTGTAAGGCTTATATCAAGCCAATGGGCCATTTGTTATGTCAAGTCCAAGGCTAGGTTGCCATTAGTAGAATCCATTAAGAGTGTTACTTCATATTGGGTCATTTGGTTTCAAATGGGTCATTAAGGCACTTAAGGCCCAAATTGGGTTCCACTCTCTCATGGGCCATCTAAGTGGGAGTGGCCCAAGACTAGCATGATCTAATGGGAGGCTCTTGGCCCATGAATGGCCTTGGCCCATGGAAGGGGGCGCAAGCTTCCTTGTCTTATTAGGCATGGTAGTTGTGGTTTAGGTGGTGTTTGAATGGAATTAGTCCAAGGTTGAATGGAGATGGTCAAATTAGATTAAACAAATGTATTAAGTGTGTTATTCACATTCTATCTCAGCCATTCACTCATCAACCCTTGATCCAAGGGCCTAGAATGGATTAGAAACCTAGCATATAAAACCTTGTATTTTCATATGAAATTAAATGGAAAAATCAGAAAATTGTTGAGTCTCTTGGAGCTTGGTGCGCCCCTCTCTCCTCCCCCTACTGTTCTTCACCTTCAACCCCAGATCTAGAGTGGTTCTACCTCCCTTCATCCCCTCTCAACCTCTGATCATCACCGGTGCCGCCGCCGCCGCCGTTCGTGCCGCCTTCGAGCCGCCACGGGATCAATTTCGGTGTTCTGTCTTGCTGGACAAAGGTGAAGCTCAGAAATTCCTCAAGTCAGCCACGAGTTCAGATCGACTTCAAATTTTGAGGGTTGGTTCCTACCTTATAGCCCCTTCCCCACAAAAAAACTTAGGCTCAAATTCTTCTGTTTCATATTGTTTCCACTTCGTTCATTCCCCAAACTCAGATCAGATCTGTCTCTGTCTACAGTGATAGAACCTTTGAATTCGTCCCCTTCTACCACCCTTTTAAATTTTGTTAGACTTCCCAATTTAACTGGGAGTTCTGTCCATTTTTCCCTACCTCAAAATTTTTATTAATTTTTTTTGAGTCTTTTACCTATTTTTTAAAATTCATGTTCTACCGGAGCTACAGTACTTCCAGCCAGATCCCAGATCCGACCTTCTTCCAGTAAACAAATCATAAAAATTCATAGACACATCCAAACGTGTCCAAACCAACTTTTTCATCGTCCCAACTCAAAATCCTACAACTTTCATGAAGAAGTCGAAGTCTGAATCTAAGGTCTTCCTAGCGGTCAACGGTAGTTATCAGAGATCAGCTCTACAGATCTGAGTGTTCAGTTACTGTACAACAGGAGGTTGTAAATTCCATAAGTCCAGATAAGCGAAGATCCAGGCCAGATCTCTAGGCCTACATTGAAGTACTTCGAGTCAGCTTTCCAACGGCGCTAATTTCGTGTCAATCCGACATCGGATCTGATCTCAGCGTCCGTTCTCGCCGGACAGCGCGCTGAAAACCAGAAACTGCAGATCCGTGGGAAGTTTTCCCGACGGGCGCAGGCCGGAGCCGCCTGGCCTCCGATCGTCGTTCCAGCGTGCCGCCAGCCCGGGGATCGCTTCCATCAGTGTCCCCCACCACAGCGGTGACCCGGGTCCCACACGGCCCCTCAGGACAGCACGTGGGCCCCACCGTCATTAGTTCGGGCGTTGCCGAATCAACGCGAGAAGCCGCCCGTCAACCCGAATTCGGTCCTCACGGACCCCATTGTGTAGCCCTTTACCTCCCTGCGTGGAGTGGGCAGCGGCTTGCATTTCTGTAATATTGTGTAATATTGTTCCGGGAGTACGAGTTTCGGCCGGGTCCGTCGTCCCCACGCCGGGCGCGTGGAGGTATCGTATTCGCTCCTACACTTGGCATTTTGCTTACTTCATATATATTTGTTTATGCCGCTGCTAGAAAGCATGTGTAGGGATATCTAGCTCGCTTTATTTTCATATCACTGCTGCTGCGAGAGAGTGCGAGACCGTCCCGTGACCCGATCCGGGCACAAGTGAGAGCCGACCACCCTAGCTCACAGCCGGTTTCTCAACCGCGCACATCCGACGCTTCCCTCATTTAGGGACGGTCGCGAGCTTGCCGTGTCCGTGTCTCGTCCCGCATCATGCTCTCTCTCGGTCCTCTCACGAGGACATTCTATACTAAACCTGGGCGACGATCAAAGGCTCGACACGATGTGGACGGCGTCAATCTTCCAATCCTCGGCTCATTTCTTCCCTTATTCTTTTAATTTCATGTTGTACTTTTAATTTTCATAGCTGTACTTTTTATTTCCATAGCAATAAAATTCATGTTGGCAAATTGTGGCTCTTTTCTATCTCTATCTCTTCCAAATTTCTCTTCTCAACCCCTCTCAATTTCTTTACTTATATTTATTTCCGATGCATGTTGATTTTCTATTTTAATACAAACACACTCTAAATCAATGATTTTTTTTTCAAATGCAAGAAAATTTCTAACTAAACTTAATTGAAAATATTTTCTACTCGTGGGATTGCCCCGTTATTCAGTGCTTTACTCATATTTTCAAATCTATTTGAGTGAGTGAGTGTGGTTATATAGATTTTGAAATTGTGTGTGACATGGCATTTTTCAACGACGGGTGCCGAGCGCATCAATTTTTGACGCCATTGCTAGGGAGGAAATTATTTTTAATGTTGAAAAATTCTTATGTTTGATGTATATATGTGAATACTAATTTTTCTGATTTTATTTTGTAGGAAAATCAAAAAAAAAAATTAGAAAAAAAATTAAGAAATTCGGACTTGAAAATCATAGAAAATAAATTATCATAGAAAGTGTCGCTGAAAGCCAGAAATGTAGCTGAAAGTAAGAAATCAAAAAATTCAAGAAATTTAAGCATCGCTAAAAGTTAGTAAACGTAGGAAAATGTCCTATTCTGTTTATTTCTGAATAAAATTTAAAAAATTTAATTTTTTTTAAAAAATCATAAAAATTATAAAAAATTAAAAAAACCTGAAAAACATAGAATCATGATTTTAGACTTTATTCTTCATTAGGTTGCATGTCAAATAGTATTTTTAGTTATTATTTGTATTTTATCTATCACTATTTTTGAAAAAGAAAAAAATAGAAAATAACTTTCTAAAAATTCAAAAAAATAATAAATTCAGAAAAACTTCATAAACATAATTTTAGGTCATATTTTTCAGTAGATTTACATGTTGTTTGATATTTTTAGTTCATAATTTTTATTTATCCATCTCTTCTTATAAGAAAGAAAAAAAATTCCAGAAAAATAAAAAAAATCAGAACTTAGAAATCAGAAAAATTGTCTCATGCTATCATATCCTCATTTTAGTTGCATCAATTTCATGCATTGTTGCATCTAATTTAGTTATTTGTGTTTGCTTCATTTGAAAGAAAAAGAAAAAAATCACCATCTTCCTCTTCTTATCCTTCTCTTCTTCTCTATTCCCCCTTCTTTAGGGCATATTAGGTTGCCCTTAGAAGGTTAAAAAGAAGTTTTAAAATTTATTACTATTTTGGAAAACTGGTGTCTAAGGCTAGAGGTCAACGGCAAACGTCATAAGTAAACTTGTGGTTATTTAATTAGGTCTCTACAAAAGTAGGGGGAGCCTCCCACAATCCCACCTCTTACTTGACCGGTGAATCAACTTGGTAGTAGGTCCCGACTCCTCTTTTATAAAATAAAAAATAAAAAAAATAAAAAAAATTATCATCATTGTTGCATAAACCATTCATTTAAGAATTAATTCATTGTTCCAATAAAACAAAACAAAAAACACATAAAAATATTTCCTAAAAAATAAAACAAAATAATAATAATAATAAAAACCATCACTCTTTCTTGGGCCTTTGTCCATTGTCACATCCACTTTTGTTCAGGCCCATTAATGGATTCTTTCATGTTCAACCATGCGGGCTATTTGAATTCAAATCCTTCATTTTTCCATTGTCATCAAACTCCTTCACTCTTCCACAATGGGGTTCACAATTCATCTTTCACCCGAGAGCCATATCAATTGTCATCGGATTTTTTCACTTCTTTCTCTCGCACAAATCCATATCTTAGGTGGGAAAATCAGCAATCTTCTTCTTGGGCACCCTATCAAGACCCCATGGAAAGTCCTTCGAACTCACACTTGTTAGATTGGGCTTCTTACTCAAATACTTTTTACAACCAAGTCCAACATGAAGGACAACCCATCTACTCTCCACTACCTCAATACCAGACTGACTCCTATTCTGATTACTACTCACCCCAGTCTGAGTGCCACCCAACCTATCCAGCTCCTCCAAAGTCTAATTTCGAGGACATGTTTAATCAAATGACTCAACTCATCTTGGCCAATCAGCAAACCATTAAAGCTCAAAGTCAAATTATCCAAGCCCAGCTTGACCAACTTGATAGAGAGCTTGAAATGGACCAACAAGCTAGCATCCTCACGGAAAATCTTGAAAATTCATTTCCTGGTTACAATTATAATATCACATTGAATGATCCATCCATCAATCCTCAATTCAACAACTCTCAAATATTTTTTGATGATGAGGATAATATGGAGCAGCCATATCAGAAAAATTGTGGGGAAGCTAATGAAGCTCATTGTAATGGCCAAGCATAATCATGAAGAAAATGATGAGGAGTCTAAGTTGGGAAGAGAAGAAGAGAGAAATAAACATCAGATCTATAATCAAATGCCTCTCCCTGATTTTGGCAAATCTCTCTGAAGATGGGAAGAAAGAAGAAGTGAGGATAGAAAAAGAATTGAGCATTTATTTATAAAATGTAACTGTTGACACCCATTTTTTGCTGATAAGTTGAGTCATTTCTCTTACTCCCATATATTGATGTCTCGAGTTATCCATCACTCGCTGGGCTTCTTTTTGGTAGGTTCTGGGCCAATTTTATGGGTAGCCTCCCTTCCTTACTAGGTCCGAGTTGATTCAGGGCTTAATGGGCCTTGGTTTTGGTTGATTAAGCTTTTCCATGAGTGCGGTCAACCTCTAGCCGTTCAACCATATGTGCAGTTGATACTGGGCCGTTCAAACATTTAGTGGATATATTGGTTAATTCTATGAGTTATCACTAACAAGCATATGTACGGCTGAGGTTTAGCCGCATAAGATCATTGTGCGGTATATACTAAGCCATTTCTCTCTCAAGAGTCCTAACGTCGGTTAACTGTTCAGATAATTACCTATTTATCTTCTTATTTATCAACGACAGGTTTGGGCGATTTTCCAAGAGCCGTTCAACTATGAGAGAGTCCAATGGTGAATTTATCGGTCAGTTCAGTGGATAAATTAATTATCTCAGGATTTATTTAAATTTCCACCGAAAGGGATGGACGGCCCATGTCTGGCCGCGCATCATTTGTGCGGTCTATCGTGAGACCGTTTATCCTCTCGGACCAAAAAGTGGTTAAGGGTTTTTTATCCATTCATGTTTTTTCTCCCAAAGTTTCTTCAATGATTTCTCCGTGAATCCTTAACCATTTTCAGTGCCGTTTCTTCCAGATGAAAGATAATTAAATTATCTTCATCTTTTATTTGATAATCTCGACCTGAAAATAGCTAGAAACTCTAATTTCGAGCTAAGACTTTAGGTGCTCTATAAATAGACTGTTGGGTTCGGTGCAGTAGATTCAGAGGGGGGTGAATGAATCTCCCCTTAAAAACTTTCGCCCAATTAAAAATTCTTCCTAATACAAATAGAAGGCTAATAAGCAATTGCGAAATAACAATGTTAAAGGACACTCAATACCACTGTCAAATATATAGTGTGCGCAGCAATGAAATGAACACATATAGAAAATCAACCCATATCGTCCCTATGCATTCATCTAGCGCCAAACACACAAAGAGATCAAACCACTGCACAAAGAGTTTTTAGGTGGTTCGGTTTTCCAGACCTACGTCCACCCCACACTCAAACCTGAGTGTGGATTCCGCTAACTCACAGCTTGAACAGCTGGGCATCACAGCTTGCGATACAAACCGCTGAGCCTCACAGCTTGCTGTCCGAGGTATCCACCTCGCCCGCTGAGCAACACAGCTTGCTGTCCAGTGGAATCCACCACTGCAACCGCTGGGGATTACAGCTTGACCCGTCCAGAGGCAGCACCTCTGCAAACGCTGACTAACAGCTTGAAGAAAGGTATAAAATGGAAAACGAAAACATGAACCAAACAGCAACAGAAAGCTATAAATAAAGCACAAGAAATATAGCTCTCGAAGGAGCAGTTCTGGCTTGGATTTGATCCAAATGCCAGACACCCACTATCTCTCTCTCTCTCTTTCTCTGCTCGAGCTCTCTATCTCTCTCTTTCTCTTCTTTCTCTTCTGCTCTTCTTCTCTTTCTCTTTTTCTTCTCTGCTCTTCTCTTCTTTCTTTTTATTCTTCTTCTCTTCACACTGGATCATGCAGGCTATCCTCTGCTTCTACTTCGATCAGCCTTCTTCTGAGGAACAAGGCTTCATATATATAGCAGCAGCAAACAGATAGGGCGTGTGTCTTCCCCAGTTCCCGCCCAAAGGCCTTGACCACGTGGTAGCATCTCAGCCTGTTGCTGTACACGTGTCACGATCCTGGGTACCTTATCCATCCTTAGATCACGTGCCTTCTTAATCTCCTCAAGACAGTACCTGTCAGTCAGTCGAAGAGAATCATCAGCTTAAGACAACAAACCTTGTACAGACTCTGTAGGGAGTAATGTGCAGTGTGTAGACAGTGCAATGTGTAGACTTTGAATCCCAGCATGCGACCTCAATGTATAGGCATGCTGGATGCACTGTAGTATGCATATAGTGTAATGTATAGACTTATGAGTGTGTGCGACCAGATAGTGTGCAGACTTGCTATGGAAAGAAGGAAGGCAGACTGATGTATAGACATGCTTAACTCTATGGCGTGCAACTAAATGATGTACAGACTTGATGTTGGACCAACAAGACCATGTACAGACTTGACTAGCACAGAGACACTAAGTGAGACACTGATAGGCCGTACAGACTTCATACTCAGCTACGAACTGAACTGAAGAATGTATGGACTTGTGTTATGCAGACAGACAATGTATGGACTTGTGTCATGCAGTTAGACAGTGCATGGACTTGTGTTAACCTGCTGGCAAACGGATGTACAGACTTTATTCATGCAAGCAAGACAGTGAGCATGCAACACACAATGTGCAGACTTTATGCAATGCATGAAGAAGCAATGTATAGACTTTGCAGTGTGTTATGCAGAATGCATCAAGCAAGGTATGAACATCAAGAATGAATGCACAATGGCTGTATGGACTTGGCGTTCTGAACAATGTACAATGTAGAGACTTAGTCATGTGTGCAGCAAAGACAATGTACATACTTATGCCATGCTCACAGCTAATGCATGTACATACTTGTATGAGGAACATGTTGTACAGACTTAGACGAATGAAACAAGCTGTAATGTGTAGACTTGAAGAGCATTCAGCAACCAATGTACATACTTACACACTTGTGCAGACTAGCCAGTGTATGGACTTGATGAGCATGTAGCACACAATGTGCAAACTTCGTGCAATGCATGAAGAAGCAATGTGTAGACTTCGACAGACTTCGCTAGCGTGGAATGTGCAGACTTCATGCAATGCAATGTGCAGACTTTAGAGACAATGCATGAACAAACGATGCACTGTACAGACTTGAGCGTTGAAGCAAGCCAATGAGGAATGTATAGACTTTCACAATGTATGGACTTGCCAAAGGAGTGATGGATGATGTACATACTTGAGCTAAGCAAGGTCTGTACAGACTTGAGAGTTCACAATGTATAGACTTAGGAGTGCAACGTAGGTAAAGCTACCAATGTATAGACTTGAACAGTGAGACACAAAGAGAGACGCTGAATGAGACGCTGAAGTCTGTATAGACTTTAACAGTGAATGCATGCTGCAATCTATAGACATGCTGAGACGCAACATGAGACGATGCAATGTACAGACTTAGCAGCGTGCCGACAGACGACGGCCAAGACGATGTATAGACTTTGCATCTTATGTGAGACGAACGATGTATATACTTTGTAGCAAGAACTGTGTACATGCATGAACAATATACAGACTCTGTGTTGCGAACACAGGCTGTACAGACTTAATGTAATGCATGCAGACTTGCTATGAACAACCGATGCGATGTACAGACTTGCAACAAGACTCTGTACAGACTTCATATGATGCACTGACAATGTACAGACTTGTAGAACAAACGTTGCACATATGCCATGAATGTATAGACTTGTTCGATGAATGTATGAACAAGCCGATTCAACTAGACCCTGTACAGACTTGCACAAATGGAGTGATGCATGAACAGTCCGATGTACAGACTTGCCAATGTATAGACTTGTTCTAAACGATGCACAAACACAACACAAGGTAATGTATAGACTCTATTGTTCATGCTGCAATGCAATGTGTAGACCTGTGGGTGTGTGCATGACAATGTATAGACTTGTGCATGCTACAGGACAATGTATGGACTTTGAATGAACGTGCAGCAGTGTATAGACTTGCTCAGCCTGAAGCAGAGCAATGTACAGACTTCAGCGTGCAGACAGGACCTCACATGCATCAGTGTATAGACAGTATGAACTGATGAATGAACTGATGAATGCACCTATGCAATATTGTGAATGTATAGACTATATGCAATGCACAGACTAGAGCTAGCACACTCATGCATTCTCCACAGAAACAGATCAGACATATGCATACTCAATGTGATGTTATTAGTTTAACAATATGGTGACTTATTCATGTTGCTATCATTAAAACACCACATTATCATTAAAGCACAAGGGGCACAACAATCTCCCCCTTTTTGATGATGGCAACATAATGAGTCACACTGACTCGCCAAACTATTCTCCCCCTTTGACATAAGCAAAAAGGAGATGGTTTGAGAGACACAATTCAGCACACAAATACAGAGAATGAAACATATGTCACTGAAATAGAGTTCCCCCTTATGACAAGAAAACATCTCTCCCCCTATCAATATGCATGCAGAACTACTCTCCTCTTAAATGTAGATAAACCATAACTCCCCCTGAAGTGCAGGAAGGAACTCTGGTTATCCAATAAATCAATCTGAAATCAGCCATTACAAACAATCTGAATTCTGGTTGTGGCACCTCACATATGCATGAACAGAATGAAACAGGTGGAAAGTCCACAGAACCAGAACTGGTTGCAAAACAAGATGGAAGATTCCAACAGTGTGGAGAGTAGTACATCTCAGGAATCAATCTGAAATCCACCACCATAAGGATTCTGAAGTTCAGAAGGCTGCAAGTGAACAAGGTAATAATGGGAGTGGCACCTCACATTTGTATGGTCAGAAAAATGCAGATGGAATCAGTCAACTGATAAGAGAGGAGTTGACAATACAGTTTCTGTTGATCATGAATGAATCTGATCATGAGGGATTTTAATGCTTGCACCACTACAATAAGTCTTAAGAAGAATAGACTCTTCTATCATAAAGGGTTATGAAGTGGCAACTTAACCAATCTGATTTAATTATAATGTATACCAAATTTGTCAAATTAAACTCAATACTCATATCTGAATCCAAGTTTTAATAAAGGTAAACCATATAGTCAAATAACACTCAAAATCAATCATCTTTATCTTACACACATGATCTCAATGACTCTTTTAAGAGTTACACAGATTAGTATTGATGTTAAACACTTTTTACAAGAATATGAGTTGACAGAATGTTCAATTTATTTTCATTTGAAGCACATTATATTTTTCCTGAGTAATTTAGGTTGATTAACACCTTTTTACATGAGGCACAACACGTCTCAGGTGAAGTGACCCAGTTACTTAGTGTGATAACTGTCATTGCCTCTCAACTTCAAGAACATAGTTAGCAATAGACATGTCTTTTTACGTGAGGAGACACATTGATCAGAGGCCAGACTCCCCAGTTACTTGACACAAATATGCCATTGCTCTGTCAGGTTTTTCAATAAATTTTTACCAGAGATAACTATGGCACTTCATGACATAAGTTACTTTATTTCATTGATGAAGAACTCAGTTTCTCAGTGATCAAGTCATTGCTCTGAATTCACAATTTTTCAATTAGTCAACATTTCTCAAGTTAATGTTTAACCACAGTACTCACTCTATGTATCTCTACCAAAGAGCCTTGATTTCAATCTTTCAGATATCTAATGAGTGAGTCCAAGGTTTTTATGACACATGTGATTAAAGTTTATTAAACATTATCATTCAGATATTTTCAATTCATTTAATTACAAATTTGAGAATACATTAATCTTATATCAGTCTGATTCAGTGATAATTCTTAAACCTACATGATAGGAATTTCTAAAAAGTTCTCAGACTGAATTGCATGACATGCAGCTTAAGTTCCTCAGACCAGAAAAGAAAAATTTTGCTGACCAACTTATCAACAGTAGAACCAAATCAGTCACACCAGCTGAGAGATGTATAAAGATGAGCATAAGCTGGTGGAAGAGTAAATCACCAATAGAGAGGAGCATTAGAAGAGAGTTTATCAACAGACAGTAGTTGAGTCTGGAATTCAGACAGATCAGCTATTATGGTGAAGACAGCAGAGAATTCAATTGAACCAAGCTAAGAGCATTAAAAGATCCAATAAACTAGACAAGAGGATTTCAGGTGACAGTGAATGAGATAATCAGAAAACTTCCTCTGTCTAGAATCATCATGACAATAGCAAGGCATGAGCAGCAGAATGGTTGGTCAAGACAAGTTGAGCTCCCCCTGACTAAGTGCATGATGTGAAGGATAAAACATAAGCAGCAATATGATTGATCAAAAATAGTTGGACTCCCCCTGACTGTATGCATGAAATGTATTGAAAGCACATCACATGATATCAATTTTTACATTCAGATATGATTCATGTAAATTAGACAGAAGAGAATTACCATAAGCATGATTGTTCAATTCATATTTCAGAAAACTTTAGTTTAGCACCAACAGATCAACATGATATGCAATACACTGCTCTATATGACTTGACCCATGGTACTATGCGAAGGACTTGGTCCAAGGACCACCTCACACATGGCAGTAGCATCCAGACATACTCCATCTGCCCTTCAGCACTGTTCCATTTAATATACCATGATGGTCATGCAAATCAGTGCAATACAACATGCAGGGAGTTTGACATATCATGCATCATGACATAGATATGTAATGCATTCAGAGATAAACTACAATTATTTCCATGTGCATTTCAGATTTTCAATTAGATTCAGTTAGATGATGCACAAAAGAGTTAACATGAAATGCAGGCATTTAGAGCACACAAATTCAGAAGACAGAATTTAAACTTAGTTTTCAGAACTAACCTGAATAGTGCAGTCCTGGGGTTCCAATTTTTTTGAGTGCCTTGGATTATTAACCCCTTTATTCTTCAGCTTCCAAGGCACACCTGCAAAGATGTTAATCAATTTGATCCTGCAGGAACCCAAGAAGTCTTGGGTCCTTAATTATCCATGATGGGTGTTCTGAACAATCTTTTAGCAATATTATCATCATGATCCATCAGGTAATAGTTATCCATGGAATGACCAGATTTTCCACAGTATCTACATGAAACAGCATATTTTCTGGTCCTATGATGCATATCAACAGCAGCATGAGACCTATGAAACTGAGCATGAATTGTTCTATTGTATGCATGAGCAGTTTGTTTCTTATTACCTGATGACCAACTTTCAGTAAATCTGTGACCTACCTTGCCACAGTTAAAACATGAAATGTTTGCACCTCTTGTTCTGGGGAATTCAGCAGATTTGAAGTTAATATGAGTTCCCTGAACATGCCAGCAGTCCTTGACTACATGACCATATTTCCCACATTCAAAGCATCTAAGATGCTTGCCTTTTGAGTTATTGTTACCCCAATATTTTTCAGTCCAGCACTCGTTTGCCTTGTGCCCTGGCTTGTTGCAAGTGAAACAAATAATATGCTGGCCTGAAGTAGATTTATATCTATGTGGGCCATGAGCATGTGTGTAAAATCTAGAATTCACATTGTTGTCTTCTTTCATTTTAAAACATGCATTCATTAGATTACCACGCCTACCACAGTAATAACAGGATGCATCAAATTTCTTAGTGGCATGGTTTCTATCAGATGAATTCCTAGAATGTAGTGTTTTTTTTGCATGCTCATCTTCTTTTAATAGTCTGCACTCGTCCATGATATGTCCAGCTTTACCACAGTAATAACATGAGAATTCCTTCTCAGATGCATGCGAATGAGTAGATGATTTGTGAGTGGCATGCATTAATCTATTAGACTCCACACAGCTAGCATAATTCACAGTACAAGCAGGGACATTTTTAACTTTGTTCATCTGACCATCCTTTTTCAATTTTTTACCTCCTTTCACAATTTTCGTTTGCTTTTCATTTTTCTAGGCTTTGAACTGAAATACAGATGTTGAAGGTGATTTCTAATTTTTATTTTGTTTTGGGGATTGAATTGAAGTACCAGCTACATCAGAGCTTTGTACAAAAGTAGTGTATAGCTGGTTTCTAGTAATTTCCTTAACATCAGAACTACAGCTTATCCCCCTTTTTGAGTTCTTATCCTCACTTTTCATGACATCTTTCATCTTTCCTTTTATTTTAGCAGACTCAATTTCTGAATTTTCCAGATCATAAATTTTATTTTCCAAAGATGTTATATGAAGCTCATAACTGGCTATCTCCTGTTCACTGCAATTGACACATTCACTTAAGACTTTATTTGCAGTTTTATACTTCTCAACCTCTTGTTCCAGATTGCTCAAGATTTTTAATTCTTCATCATAGACAGCTTTTCCCTTTTCTGTGGTGAGAAGTCTTTCAGACAAGCCAGTGTTTAACCATTTCAATTTTTCAACTTCAGCTTTCAATTCAGTGTTTTCTTCCTTAAAATTTTTATTCCGAATTTCATTACCAGCACATCTCTCTCTTCCAGACATCAGCTCCAGTTTTTCAATTAGTTCCTCTTCCCTTTCTTCCACTTTGATTTTCTCAGCAAGCAGATTTCTGTGATCCTCTTTAAACACAGTAATTTGTTTCTTCATCCATTTATTTTCATTATAGAGATCTTCATTACGTTCTTTTAGAGCTGAGCACATATCACAGCTTGACTCTACAGAAGAGATATGCATTGCTTCCTTGTTGATTTTCTCTATTTCAGCTTCAAGATTTTTATTCTTCGTCTGAATTTCTACATTCTCAGCTTTCGATTTCTTCAGATCAAACTTAATCCTTTCCAACTCTTCCAAGTTCATCAAATGTTCATTAGTTGTCAGTTTCAGCTGACTTTCTAATTCAGAGATTTTATTGATACCTTCATGGTTTTCCTTTTTCAACATGTACATTTGTTTCATATTCAAGTGAGACTCAGATAGACATTTATCATATAATTCATTCATTTTCAGGCACTTTTCACATGATGAATTAGAATCACATTTATCAATTTTCTTTTTCAACATTTTATTCTCAGATTTTAATTTTTCACATCTATCATTAAGTTCCTCATTTATATTCCACAGATCATCAATCGAAAGTTCTTCAGATTCAAAGCTTACCTGAGATGAGGTTTCATCATCATCATTTCTCCGATCAGCCATCAAGCATTTACTGTGATTCCTGATTAGCTTATGTTTTTCCAAAATTTCTCTGGCAGACCTGCAAGAAGAAATGCATTCGATTAGAGGTCTGTCAATTGATTCTTTTAGTAAAACTACTGCTCTAGTGTTGACAGAGTCTTTCAATTTGTCCTTCTCAGTCCACCTAGATTTATCTTTTGATAATTTGTGTGGACCATGAGTTATTACCTTCCAAAGATTTGGATCAGTAGATTTTACATACCGATGGAAATTTTCTAACCAAGAATCAAAATTATTACCTCTAAATATCAGAGGTTTAGCCATTGAGATATGATGAATGCACTGAAATTAGATGAACAACTCAAGACACACAACTGATGAAACAAAACACAGAACACAAGAAGCACACTCTCAAATGCACCAAAGACTAGCAGGATCCTCTGCAGATTGTTAGATCTGTTAAGTCAGAGACCCACTCTGATACCAATTGTTGAGTTCGGTGCAGTAGATTCAGAGGGGGGTGAATGAATCTCCCCTTAAAAACTTTCGCCCAATTAAAAATTCTTCCTAATACAAATAGAAGGCTAATAAGCAATTGCGGAATAACAATGTTAAAGGACACTCAATACCACTGTCAAATATATAGTGTGCGCAGCAATGAAATGAACACATATAGAAAATCAACCCATATCGTCCTTATGCATTCATCTAGCGCCAAACACACAAAGAGATCAAACCACTACACAAAGAGTTTTTAGGTGGTTCGGTCCTCCAGACCTACGTCCACCCCATACTCAAACCTGAGTGTGGATTCCGCTGACTCACAGCATGAACAGCTGGGCATCACAGCTTGCCATACAAACCGCTGAGCCTCATAGCTTGTTGTCCAAGGTATCCACCTCGCCCGCTGAGCAACACAGCTTGCTGTCCAGTGGAATCCACCACTGCAACTGCTGTGGATTACAGCTTGACCCGTCCAGAGGCAGCACCTCTGCAAACGCTGACTAACAGCTTGAAGAAAGGTATAAAATGGAAAATGAAAACATGAACCAAACAGCAACAGAAAGCTGTAAATAAAGCACAAGAAATATAGCTCTCGAAGGAGCAGTTCTGGCTTGGATTTGATCCAAATGCCAGACACCCACTATCTCTCTCTCTTTCTCTGCTCGAGCTCTCTATCTCTCTCTTTCTCTTCTTTCTCTTCTGCTCTTCTTCTCTTTCTCTTTTTCTTCTCTGCTCTTCTCTTCTTTCTTTTTATTCTTCTTCTCTTCACACTGGATCATGCAGGCTATCCTCTGCTTCTACTTCGATCAGCCTTCTTCTGAGGAACAAGGCTTCATATATATAGCAGCAGCAAATAGATAGGGCGTGTGTCTTCCCCAGTTCCCGCCCAAAGGCCTTGACCACATGGTAGCATCTCAGCCTGTTGCTGTACACGTGTCACAATCCTGGGTACCTCGTCCATCCTTAGATCATGTGCCTTCTTAATCTCCTCGAGACAGTACCTGTCAGTCAGTCGAAGAGAATCATCAGCTTAAGACAACAAACCTTGTACAGACTCTGTAGGGAGTAATGTGCAGTGTGTAGACATTGCAATGTGTAGACTTTGAATCCCAGCATGCGACCTCAATGTACAGACATGCTGGATGCAATGTAGTATGCATATAGTGTAATGTATAGACTTATGAGTGTGTGCAACCAGACAATGTGCAGACTTGCTATGGAAAGAAGCAAGGCAGAATGATGTATAGACATGCTCAACTCTATGGCGTGCAACTAAATGATGTACAGACTTGATGTTGGACCAACAAGACCATGTACAGACTTGACCAGCACAGAGACACTAAGTGAGACACTGATAGGCTGTACAGACTTCATACTCAGCTATGAACTGAACTGAAGAATGTATGGACTTGTGTTATGCAGACAGACAATGTATGGACTTGTGTTATGCAGTCAGACAGTGTATGGACTTGTGTTAACATGCTGGCAAACGGATGTACGGACTTTATTCATGCAAGCAAGATAGTGAGCATGCAGCACACAATGTGCAGACTTTATGCAATGCATGAAGAAGCAATGTATAGACTTTGCAGTGTGTTATGCAGAATGCATCAAGCAAGGTATGAACATCAAGAATGAATGCACAATGGCTGTATGGACTTGGCGTTCTGAACAATGTACAATGTATAGACTTAGTCATGCGTGCAGTAAAGACAATGTACATACTTATGCCATGCTCACAGCTAATGCATGTACAGACTTGTATGAGGAACAGGCTGTACAGACTTAGATGAATGAAACAAGCTGTAATGTGTAGACTTGAAGAACATTCAGCAGCCAATGTACAGACTTACACACTTGTGCAGACTAGCCAGTGTATGGACTTGATGAGCATGCAGCACACAATGTGCAAACTTCGTGCAATGCATGAAGAAGCAATGTGTAGACTTAGACAGACTTCGCTGGCGTGGAATGTGCAGACATCATGCAATGCAATATGCAGACTTTAGAGACAATGCATGAACAAACGATGCAATGTACAGACTTGAGCGTTGAAGCAAGCCAATGAGGAATGTATAGACTTTCACAATGTATGGACTTGCCAAAGGAGTGATGGACGATGTACATACTTGAGCTAAGCAAGGTCTATACAGACTTGAGAGTTCACAATGTATAGACTTAGGAGTGCAACGTAGGTAAAGCTACCAATGTATAGACTTGAACAGTGAGACACAAAGAGAGACGCTGAATGAGACGCTGAAGTCTGTATAGACTTTAACAGTGAATGCATGCTGCAATCTATAGACATGCTGAGACGCAACATGAGACGATGCAATGTACAGACTTAGCAGCGTGCAGACAGACGACGGCCAAGATGATGTAAAGACTTTGCATCTTATGTGAGAGGAACGATGTATATACTTTGTAGCAAGAACTGTGCACATGCATAAACAATGTACAGACTCTGTGTTGCGAACACAGGCTGTACAGACTTAATGTAATGCATGCAGACTTGCTATGAACAACCGATGCGATGTACAGACTTGCAACAAGACTCTGTACAGACCTCATATGATGCACTGACAATGTACAGACTTGTAGAACAAACGGTGCGCATATGCCATGAATGTATAGACTTGTTCGATGAATGTATGAACAAGCCGATTCAACTAGACCCTGTACAGACTTGCACAAATGGAGTGATGCATGAACAGTCCGATGTACAAACTTGCCAATGTATAGACTTGTTCTAAATGATGCACAAACACAACACAAGGTAATGTATAGACTCTATTGTTCATGCTGCAATGCAATGTGTAGACCTGTGGGTGTGTGCATGAGAATGTACAGACTTGTGCATGCTACAGGACAATATATAGACTTTGAATGAACGTGCAGCAGTGTATAGACTTGCTTAGCCTGAAGCAGAGCAATGTACAGACTTCAGCGTGCAGACAGGACCTCACATGCATCAGTGTATAGACAGTATGAACTGATGAATGAACTGATGAATGCACCTATGCAATAATGTGAATGCATAGACTATATGCAATGCACAGACTAGAGCTAGCACACTCATGCATTCTCCACAGAAACAGATCAGACATATCATGCATTCTCCACAGAAACAGATCAGACATATGCATACTCAATGTGATGTTATTAGTTTAACAATATGGTGACTTATTCATGTTGCTATCATTAAAACACCACATTATCATCAAAGCACAAGGGGCACAACATAGACCCTAAAGCCAAGTTTCGAAAGGGGGAGGGGGAGATTTTCGGTCGATGGCGAAGCCCTGCCGAATCTTTGAGCGACCTACCGCCAGAGAGGGAGGCCTTCTACGTCCGAATAGGCCTCCGGTTCAGGGAGTAGTCTTATTTTGAGTCATCATTTCATTTAGTTCCACCGTTCTCTTTTACCTGCATGCATCATTTTTTCTATATTTCTTCCACGTTTTCTTACTCTCGTACATCATTACACACACCCTCCCATGCTTTTGACGCCCCTAGGGGTTTAAAACCCCCCAGGTATCCCCATTCCATCTTAGTTATGGTTATTTCCTTCTATCTTTAGCATTTACTGCGCATCATATGTCTAATTTGGGTTCTTCCTTTGTGTATTTCTACGTCCTTTTGCAGGTCAGCAATCTTCTAACATGAGGCCCATTCTTTCTGGCCGGCCGGAAAGGGTGGAGGTTTGAACTTTTACAGCTTAAGGCGCGGTGGCGTTGGACGGCTCCATATTGACCGTTCGGAAGGACGTGCGGCACCATTAGAGCTGTTCTTCTTCTTCTTGCGGCCACCTACAAGCCGTTCGTCGTCCATTGCACTTCGTCCCGCGTACCACCCTAGCATCGACGAGCGGCCTGTCGAGCGGCCGCGCATCCTTAAGGCGGTTCTTCACAGACCGCGCATGCTTGCAGTGCTGGTCAAAAGGTGAGTGTCTCCCTCTCTTTCCAGGGTACGATGTGTTTTTCACATTAGGCACCTTGGTGGCGATCACATGTGTTCATATCCTCTTGTCCCTTGCTAGTATGTATTTTACTTGCTCTCATATTGACATTAGTAAAAGGGATTTAAAGGGAGTTTTAAGCCGGTGTAGAAAAAAGTAACATCTCCTACCAACAATTTTCTGGCAATCACAGTGGGACAACTAGTGCCCATCGTGTTATTATTTTACAGACCTTTTTCTGTGATTGTTTAGTTCTCTTCTTTAAGTTGTTTCAGGTTGGTTGCTTGTTTCCTCGGTTGTGCCTTCTAGACGTTGTGCGGATCCCTATTACCCGTTCAATTTGTAAAGTGGCTTGGATTTGACCGTTCTTATCTGCTTCCAGTGCTGTTCCTCTTACGAGCCTGCTATCTTCAGCGGCCCCGTAGCGCCCATTTGTCTTTCCTGCGGCCTGATAGAGGCCGTCCATCCCCGCTGGCTAACGTATCTATCTGTGCTTATATTCATGAAATCTACTGACTTCGTGCGGCTGCTACAAAGCCGTTCAAGTCGTTCTGTGGCCAAGGATCCACCGCGCATTTCTGCGAACACTGTTGTTCCTTCTGTCACCCTGCTGCCTCCAGCGGTCATCTACTGCCCATGCATAGTTCCTGCGGTTTGACATAGGCCACTCATCCATTTGGCAAAGGTATGTCTCTGTCTACACGCTGTTGGCTTCGTTGATATTCTACGGTTGAGTCAGGTCCGTTCTAGGTTATACACGGCCTTCCTGAGGCCGTCCTTCCAGGTCGTATCAACCAATCAACCTGTTCGTTTCAGTGTTTTGTTGTTTCTGTCAAGTTTTGCATTACTGCTCCCTATTTTGGAATGGTCTATAACGGACCGTATACCTCCCTGTGCTGTCTTCCATAGACTGCTCATCTTTGCTACAACGCGCCCAAGCTTTAAATGTTGATTACCATTTCCTATCAATTTCATGTCATTTGGTGCTATTGATCATCTCCCCTGTAGTGTAATTAATCTTTACATGATTGGTATTCTTCTCGTCATATTTTGTTTGCTCATTGGTTGCTAGATCTAGGTTAGAATTTTGCATGCACTCCGGTGCACATAGGGTTCATGCATTTTATCATATTTTAATTGCATTTCTACTGAGGTAGGGTTTCCTCTCGTCTCCATACTTCTTGGAGCCGACTAGGGGACCTTGCCGAGTACCTCCGTAAGCCCCCGCGAGCCGTGGATTCCCACATGGACATCGGGCAGGTTGTACCACATCATCCCCCAGTCTAGAGTTTGCATCCGCGTGAGGGAGAGTCCCTTAGAGTCACCCAGTTTCCCATTCTTACCTTGGTTAGGTACCTTGTGGTTGAGTGAATTCAGATATTAATTAATCCACTAAGGTCCTAAAGAGGAACTTATAAGATTGTTCGTGCATCGTTTATAACTTGGGTGGTCAATTGGTTGATTCTTTTCTCATCTCTTCCCACCATTGTATGTTGCAGTGTCATCATTTGCATCTTTTTATCAGATTAGGCTCATTTAGACTAGTTCATCTTTGTGCATCTCCATTTAGTTGCATTTGTCCTAGGCCGCTTCCCCTTTTGTATCCCCTCCCATTCTTGACTGTATAAAGTCTCCATTTCTCCCATGGAGCATTTCTTCCCCTTGTCCTATCCTTCTTCTTCCTCTTATCCCTGCGTGGATTCCTCTTCCCATGCAGGTCCCTCGCCTCACTCATCTAATGGGCCTTATTCATTTCACGGACCCTCTTCTTTCAATGGGCCTACTTCTTTTAACGGGCCTTCTTGTCCCGCCCGTGCTGCTGCTAGCCCAATCAATTCTCATCCCCACATACATAATCCTTCCATGCCCATATATCCCTCTACTCCTGGAATGGGCTTTCCTTCTTCTCAGGATGGGTCCCTCTATTCGGCCCATCAACGGTATCCTGATTTAAATTCATCCTCTCTTGCTCAGGCTGGCCCATATCCTTCTCGGACTATTCCTACCGAGGAGATGTTCGCTCAGGCCCAATGCCAGCTTGATGAATTGCAACGCCGAATCAATCCTCAAACTTTTTTGGATATCCCATTTGCATTCCAGGGTCTTCAACTCCCACCACGTTCACAGATTCCCGCATATCGTTGCTATGGTGGAATCGGTGACCCCTACGTCCATTTGAAGGATTTCTTATATGAGTCGGCCCAGTTCCGGCACGATCTATGCTTGATGGCCTATTTGTTTGGTCTATCTTTAGAGGGCTCGGCCAAGGATTGGTTCTTCACGTTGCAAGAGTAGATGATGAATTTTAAAGTTGTACAAGAAAAATTCGTTCAGCAGTACCAGGACCAGGTTGGGCCCAGGTACTCCATGGTGGATCTGCCTCAAGAGAAGATGAAGCCCGACGAGGAATTCTCCACGTTTGCCTACCGCTGGCGTCGCCTGGCCACGCAAGTCCTGGGGCATATTCCGGAGGGCGAGCAGATCAAAATGGTTATTTCTAATGCAACGCCTGAGCTTAGGTGCATCTTATCCCTGAACGATATCACTTCATGGCAACAACTCTACCGCTGAGCCCGCTTCATTAGCCAACAACTCCTAGTTTCCCCAGACCACGAGTCTCCTTCACCTCTGCCTTCCATATACACTTTCCTTCTGCCATCCCCCACGAGTCAGCACTCTATTACATATCCCTCCATGAGTCGACCTTCCGCTCCCACACACCCATATACCTCCACATACCAACCCTCCACGAGTCAGCCTTCCGCTTCTTCATACCCGCATGAACCTTTAACCCCGGTCAAGGAGACACCACACTCCGAGCATGTGGATGCTATCTACATACCTCCCACCTCCTTTTCCGCTGCACGCATGCCTCCACTAGGTCCTTCCACCAGTGACCATGCGCTCTTGCTTTTGCAACCCCCGCTTCCATCTTCGCAACCGCCCCCATGGTACCTACCTTGCCCGAAGCGGGCTCTTCACCCTCCGTTGCCAGAATCCTTTACAGATGTTTTCAGGGCTTTGATGGCGACCAATGCGTTGCGACTCCCTCCGGTTATGCCTCGCCAACCCGCGATCAGAAATTTATTCCAGTTCTGTGAGTTTCATCGTCAACAGGGGCATTTGATTGAGGACTACCCCGTGTTCCGAGAACTTGTTTACAATTTGGAAGACAAGAAGATGATTGATTGGGCTGTCATGCGCCAAGTTATTGTGGATCTTCGCAAACAGCAGCAGTAGTAGCAAGCGTCGCCTAGGCAGCTGTCTCCGTCTCAAGACTAGGGGCATCCCTGTGATTCTTCAATTGATAAAGCACCCGCTCCGTTATTTATCCCCTCACCTACCCCCTCACCTTCACCGTCTCCTACTCAACCTCCACGGCCTCCACAAACCCAAGCCTCTGCTCAGGCCAGCACAAACTCTTCTCCTTCCCCCTCCATTTCCACCACCGCTTCTACTCCCAACGCCGCTCGACGTGTTGTACCGACACGTCGGAGATGGGCGCCACGACCTGCCACCTCTTCTGCCTCGCCACCACCTTCTCCACTCCCATCTTCGCTACCTCCATTGACCACATCTCTATTATCACCTTCTCCATTATCCCCATTACCGTCACCACCACCATCTTCATCGCTTCCCCTCGCAATGATCCCTATCCCGTCACCTTCACAACCATCCCCGCTACCGACGTCGCTCCCTCCACCATCATCGTCCGAGCCTGAGCAAGCTACCCCTACGCCCACACCCCCGCCATTGCCTTCATCTCCACTCACGCCACCATCTTCACCTTTGCTCTCCTCTACACCTCTACCCTCCAAACCTTTACCCCCACCAGAGCCTATCATCGCCGTCATCTCTCCGCCGCTCGCGTTGCCTTCGCCCACACCTGCCAAGCCTTCTCCACCCCTCTCTCCACCTATCTCTACCCCACGGAGCAGGTGTGTGCTACCTTTGGTGCCCCTCGGGTCTAGTCCCCAGGGAGATAAAGAGCCGAGCTAGGCTTTGACTGTGCATTACAAGCTTCAAGATTTCATTTGCCACATGCCGGTCGGAGTCATGGTCCCTCGCTATTCTAGGGATAATCACCCTGCACTTGCTGTGAAGACGGTTGCTAAGAAGAGTTCATGTCCACTGGTGCCAGTCTCTTCAAAAGCGAGGCCGGTGACAATCTCTTTGCTCGCCAGAGAATTCGTTGTTGATGTTGTCATCACCTCTCGCTTGCTTGTTGTTCAGTTCACTGGCCCAGAAGAGTTTTCCGCTCGAATGGTGCTAACGCACACGGCCGCCAGAAGTTTAATGAATTCAGCATTCAAGGGGCAATTGGCCGTGTCCTCGAGATTGACCAAGGGCATTCTGCATTTTCTGTCTCATCTCCCTTGGGTTATTGGTGAGGCGGCCACGCCAACGCCGTGCATCACCCTCCCTCAATTCCGTCCTGCACTTCTAGCAAGGGAGTTATACTTCATGCCTGTTTACCGAGAGGATATGCCAAATCTTATGCTGTTAACGTCAAGCAACATAGCTCCCTATTTTGTTAATAAACAACACAAGGAGTTGATTGTTCGGGAATGTTCTTCTATGGTTAGCACCGCACAACTAGGGGCAACTGCCCCAATGAAGCTGCACCTTCATAATCGGGCAAGGCCGTCTACCAGGTGGGCCCGTTACTTGAGGAAACATTGCAAGACAAGAAGCCCGAAGGCCCAAGTCCGTGCCAGACGGAGTTGTTGCAAGCATATTTCTGCCAAGAAGAGGCGGCGACGTAAGTATAGTATAAGGGCCAACAGTTGTATATTCAGGGGCTCACTCCACCTCCTTCTTCTGTCTCTTCATCTTCCTTTTAGTCGTCTTTTCTGTTGCTTAGTTCCTATCCTTGGGTGGTGTACCTTTCGCCACCTGACCATATTTCTATCATCTTCTCCTATCCTCACCATTCTAGGTCCCAGCCTATGACTTCCTCTTCCCCTTATCTAGGGGCATCTTATAGTTTTCCTCCCCGGATAGGTCCAGATTTCGCTTCTCACCCTTTTTCCCCGACCTTGTTGGGGATTCCTTGTGCTCGTTCCCTGACCTTGTCGGGTGGTTTTTCTGATCCTGCCCCAACTTTGTTGGGTGGTTTCTATTTCTTTTTCCCGACTTCGTCAGGCGAACATGTCACTTCTTCCCCGCCTTCGGCGGATGACCATCACTCTTTTCCTCAGCCCATGTCGGGTGATCGTTCTCCTTCTTCCTTATCTTCGCAGCTATCCTTTCATCGTCTTTCTGTTCTTTCCTCCTCACCCTTTCAGGGTTCTTACCCTTTTTCTTGCTTTTTTTTAGGCTTTAGCCCGCCTTGATCTTAGTTAATCTCTGTTCATTCTGTATTCGGTTCCTTGTTATCAGGGCCTCTCTGTCTTAACGAGGGAGTTCTAGCCCTCGTCCCTCTTCCTTTTATTCTTCTTCGTCTAGTTTGGTGTCTGTCGCTCCTCCATCTAGATGAATCTTCAAATCCTTGTTATCTTCTTCCTTTATCCTGGCAAGCAAGGAATATAAAGCTCGTGCTGATCAAAGCTCGATGATCAAGATCGCTTCAGGATGCCGGTTTCCACGCCATGGATTTGCAAAGGTATCTTTATTTTGTGCAAGAAACGTGTTTTCATTCCCATTATTTCTATTGTTTCGGCACATGCTTATAAGGTTGATTCCTTAACAAGATTGAGTGGTTTTAGAAGCTTTTGTTTAAATTCAATTTTAACTTTGCGTCAAATAAAATGAGTTCGCTTCTGCAGCATCTTTGACTGGTGATAGCTCCGTGTTGGGAGTCTAGTTTCTTTCCCCAATCGTTGAGGGTGTCCTTTTGAGTATGGGTTTTTCACACACTACACGGCGAGCCATAGCCTATTTCTCTAAAGCAACACCGTTGCTATTTTGGCCATACTTTGGGTATGCACGAAGGTCTTTTCTCTCTTCTACTCGGCCAAGTGCAGGGGCAAGAGATGGATGGATGGGATGATCAACCTAGGCGCTCCCTAATACGGGAGAGGTCTCAAATAGGGGCAGTCTTGACCCTCAAAAGTAAGCTTTCATGTTATATCTAGCCAATAAGGGCTACCAAAATGAGAAAAGAATCAAATACAAAGTTATGAATCGAAGGCATGACAAGAGTGGCAGTACAGTTCCCCGCGGGACGTCATGAGCCCGGTCACATGCGTGCCTAATAAATATGGGTCTCAAAATCAAAGACACAAAGCCCCGGCGCAACAGACTATCTCTTTGAGGGGTAGTGCCCTAAAAGGAATTCGAGCCTTGATATCTCCCATCCTGCACGAAGCTTATCTCCAATTTTTCTTCTGCTTCTCCCTCTTAGGCTGGGTTGTATCTCGGGTATGGCCTTAGTAGGGGCACCGTTCTTTAGAAGCAGTTGGTTATGACGAGCCACCCTCACATGCACGCCCTGCTTAAGGGAAAGCCTTTAATAAAAGGGGGCAAGAACGACGATCCCTGACCAGTAGTTTGAGCCCATCTTAAGGTGCTACGGATTGCTATCTCCAAATCTAAAAAGAAAAAAAAATCAAATATTACCAAAAGTCTAAAAAAAATCAATTATTTTAAAAATCTAAAAAAATCAAATACTTCAAAATTTCAAAAAAATCAAATATTTCAAAAACCTAAAAATCAAATATTTTTAAAATCCAAAAAAAAATGTGTCTTTTCCATGCATTTACATTTATCTTGAGGATAGATACGTAATATGTTTGCTAAGTGTGCAGGTTACAAGTACTCAGGCATTCCTTACTATATCTTTGTGCTCTGCCTCCTATCCACATCTTTGATCTGTTCTGTCCTTCTTCAATCTTATCTCTCGATCTGTTCTAAAGCTCATATCCCTCTCAACTTTTAATAATCATATCTTTATGAGAGGGCTTTACCTCACGATTATGAACCTAGCAGTTCTGCCTCATTCTGATGTTGGGTTTTGATTGAAGTGTGTATTTTGTCATGTCTTTTATCCCGTCGTGTCCTTGTCATGTATTTATGTCCCACCGTGTTGTCCCACACTTGTTGTTTTGTCCCTCACTGCATGTTGTTAGTTGTTCTGCACATGTTGTTAGTCGTCCCTTTGTGTCCCCTATTCTTATTCCAAACATGTGTTGTCCCTTTGCGTTGTTGTCTTGTCACACTGCGTTCATGCACGCATGTTGTTTCTGTTCATGCCCTTGCATATGTGCTCGTTGGCCTTTGTCATATTATGTTGCATTTGTCTCCCATTTCATTTGATCGTTATATTAGGTTATCTTTCCTATGTTTATGCTTGCTTATTTGTCTTATACATGAAAATCTATAAAAATCTGAAAATGAAAATCTATAAAAAAATATGTCGTTTCACCTGCACATGTAAGTCAGGTATGGCCTTCTGTCCCTGTGTCCCTTACTGCATTACTATATGGTACTATGCTATATTATCTTGAGAACCAGTTGGTTATCTATGTGTTCCAGGATCTGATATTCCCCTTTAACAAAAATGATGATGATCCAGGTTCATGTGTTTAATCTCCGGATAAGCCGTTGGGTTGGGAAAGCCTGGGGAGGATGGTTCTATCCTGCATGTCGTGGTTGTGGATAGTTTCTTGACTCCGATTCTCCCAGCTTAGCAATATTATTCTCAAGTATTTTATATTTTATGCTTTCTTTCCATTCGTTTTAAGATTTCTTTTATTTTAGCCCATCATGCATCATACACATCTTTTTGAGCATTCATGACCCATGGTTTGCCTGCGAAATATCCCACCAGTGATGGTTAGCTGTATGTTCAATGCTTGAGTAAGAGGAACAATTCCACTCTGAGTTGGAAGGTTCTCTCTGGTCAATTCGCTTGGTTTGGTTGATTAAGAGGTCCATGTCTGGAGTTTTTGTCCGCTTCTTTATTTTTTCGCTGCTTATTCCGGTCTCCTCATTGGTCCGAGTGATTGTGTCCCCCATGAGGTTGATCATGTGTTTCTTTATTTAGTTTAGTTCCTCCAGATTGGCGTCACTTTTAGTCTAATCGTTCCTCATGAATGGTTCGGAGTTTTTCGGAAGATTCTTATCGCTCGTTGGTAAAAACGGGTGTCGTTTTACCTTAACGCCTGCTTTTTAGTCTGCTCCGCTTCACTTCCGCTTCATCTCCATGTTCCATTTCGCTTTCGCTTCACCTCAGCTCGCTCCCCTGCAAAGAGGACGTTAAGGAGGGGCATCTGTTGGCACCCATTTTTTGCCGATAAGTTGAGTCGTTTCTCTTACTCCCATTTATTGATACCTCGAGTTGTCTATCACTCGCTGGGCTATTTTTTGGTAGGTTCTGGGCCAATTTTATGGGTAGCCTCCCTCCCTAGCTAGGTCCGAGTTGATTAAGGGCTTAATGGGCCTTGGTTTTGGTTGATTGAGCTTTTCTATGAATTTCAAACGCCCATGTACATGTGCGGTCAACCTCCAGCCGTTCAACCATATGTGCGGTTGATACTGGGCCGTTCAAACATTTAGTGGATATATTGGTTAATTCTCTGAGTTATCACCGACGGCATATGTACGGCTGAGGTTTAGCCGCATAAGATCATTGTGCGGTATATACTAAGCTGTTTCTCTCTCAAGAGTCCTAACGTCGGTTAACTATTCAGATAATTACCTATTTATCATCTTATTTATCACCGACAGGTTTGGGCGGTTTTCCAAGAGCCGTTCAACTATGAGAGAGTCCAGTGGTGAATTTATCGGTAAGTTCAGTGAATAAATTAATTATCTCAAGATTTATTTGAATTTCCACCGACAGGGATGGACGGCCCATATCTGGCCGCGCGTCATTTATGCGGTCTATCATGAGACCGTTTATCCTCTCGGACCAGAAAGTGGTTAAGGGTTTTTTATCCATTCGTGTTTTTTCTCCCACAGTTTCTCCGATGATTTCTCCGCGAATCCTTAACCATTTTCAGTGCCGTTTCTTCCAGATGAAAGATAATTGAATTATCTTCATCTTTTATTTGATAATCTCGACCTGAAAATGGCTAGAAACTCTAATTTCGAGCTAAGACTTTAGGTGCTCTATAAATAGACCATAAAGCCAAGTTTCAAAAGGGGGGGGGGGGAGATTTTTGGTCGACGGCGAAGCCCTGCCGAATCTTTGAGCGACCTACCACCAGGGAGGGAGGCCTTCTACGTCCGAATAGGCCTCCGGTTTAGGGAGTAGTCTTATTTTGAGTCATCATTTCATTTAGTCCCACCGTTCTATTTTACCTGCATGCATCATTTCTTCTATATTTCTTCCACGTTTTCTTACTCTCGTACATCATTACACACACCCTCTCATGCTTTTAATGCCCCTAGGGGTTTAAAAACCCCCAGGTATCCCCATTCCATCTTAGTTATGGTTATTTCCTTCTATCTTTAGCATTTACTGCACATCATAGGTCTAATTTGGGTTCTTCCTTTGTGTATTTCTACGTCCTTTTGCAGGTCAGCAATCTTCTAACACGAGGCCCATTCTTTCTGGCCGGCTGAAAAGGGTGGAGGTTTGAACTTTTACAACTTAAGGCGTGGTGGCGTTGGACAGCTCCATATTGACCGTTTGGAAGGACGTGCGACACCATTAGAGTCGTTATTCTTCTTCTTGCGGCCACCTACAAGCCGTTCGTCGTCCATTGCACTTCGTCCCGCGTTCCACCCCAGCATCGACGAGCGGCCTGTTGAGCGACCACGCATCCTTAAGGCGGTTCTTCACGGACCGCGCATCCTTGCAGTGCTGGTCAAAAGGTGAGTGTCTCCCTCTCTTTCTAGGGTACGGTGTGTTTATCACATTAGGCACCTTGGCGGCGATCACATGTGTTCATATCCTCTTGTCCCTTGCCAGTCTGCATTTTATTTGCTCTAATATTGACATTAGTAAAAGGGATTTAAAGGGAATTTTAAGCCGGTGTAGAAAAAAGTAACATCTCCTACCAACAGTAACTGGGGTTCATGAGAAGTTGAATTTTTCGCATGAAAATCTTTATGACCAGGCAACCTTTAATCTGGAGGAGAGGATAAAGCTCTTGTCCATTTATGACCACAACAACCCTAGCACTCTTTCTGAAATTCTTCAAGCCGATTGGTCGAATCCACTTGAAATGCATGAAGAGGGGGATTGCTGTGTGGTTAATAATCTTGTTGATTTAATGAAAATGAATTCTGAATATCCACTCCCTCTTGATGAGTGTGATAAAGGGGTCCTAATAGTGAAATTCACGTTTGATCTTACCTATGATGAAGGGGCCGAGCTGGAACAATTTACATTTGATCTTCCCACCTCATTATTGGGAAATTTGATTGATAATCTTCCATTGATTGATGAGTGTGATAAAGGGGTATTCTTAGAAAATTTCACATTTGATCTGACCCTGAGCCCCATCAAATGAAGTTTGAATCATTGGATGAAATTGATTTTGGGCTCCCGCTTCCTTCTAATTTGATTCCCTCGACAATATAGTCTCTCCACTATAACATCCTAAGACCTGATGAGGATGTGCTAGCCATATTCACCTTTTGTTTGACCTCCCATCAGAAAGACAAATTGATTAGTGCCCTTAATGTTCATGAGACTGTTACTGAGAGAAATGTGGCTAATAATTACAATCTTATTCATCATCCACCAGTGTCTGATCAAGTTACCATGGAGGAAGTAGTCAGTAAAGGGTTAGTCAGGAGGGAAGACACAGGACAAGAGGACCAATGGACAGATGTTGTGCAAAGGTTCCATCTCGATCTTGAAAACTTATTGGCCATTGATCATTTCATGATCCCAAAAGATGAAAACTAGCTCACACATATGGTTAAAGTTAACATCAATAATGTGCGAGACCCACATATTTCTAGCCCCCATACATACATGCTTACTCTTGTCTTCCAATGACATAAGGGATGGAATTTACAGGAGGAGAAGATCTGATGTGACACCACCTTGGACCTAAATTCGCAAGCAATCAAATCGAACGGCAGATTCTCTCAAGCGGGTTCACCCGCGTCACGCACACCCGGATCCGTAGGTGGACCGGCGATGGGGATGAGGGTCCGAGGTTGGACCTTGGGGTTCCAGGGGTATGGCTTGCTTGGGGAGGACCCTAATGGGCCAGGGATGCCCAATTCACAAGGGCGGTCAGCACGCCAAGGGCGTGGGATGTATTGTCTCTCTCATAACTCACCCGCGGTGGTCACTCATTTAATGGCGATTTGAGATTGGGCACTCAACTCGCCGGCCGACAGGCAACTTGAAGCGATACTAATACAAGTAAAGGTAAAATCAGCATAGGATTGGGGCCCAAAGCTCACCTGGTCGGTGTGAAGATGCCGACCCCGGTCGAAGACGTGGGCGAGCGGGGAAGCGTGGGCTTATCCACAGGCTGCGTCGATGAAGTTTCAACCTGAAAATTCAAATTACATGCACTAAGCCTCACACAAGAGGGGGATCTCAGGGTGGGGTTAAGAGATTTACAACTAAAATACTACCTCCACACAGGGAGGGGCTTTAAGCCGGCCAGGCGGGGAGAGGGAGTGAAGCTAGAAAGCCGTTATGTCACGCTTCGTCGGTGCTATCAGCTTCTGGAACTTCCAGACAGATAGTCGAAGATGGCACCGCCTCGATCACTATCGAGCTCCGAATGGGTTGCAACCGGAGCCAAAATTCTCGGACTTGACCTAGGAGTACGTCTGAATTTTCTTGGAATTTCATGACGATGCTGCTGGTCGGGGTAGAGCCTGGAGTAGGTCTGGCCTACGCTGGTTCTGGTTGCTCCCAGGTTGCTACTGCTGGAAGATGAAGGTGCCACGAACGGTCCTGGTGTCCAAATGATGCGGGACCAGAACCGATGTGTTCGTGGACGAGTCCTCTTCGAGCCAGGACCAATGAGGCCACCATCAGATGTCGGAGCTGACCAAGAAGACCAAAAGAGTGGAAGGGGGTCGAATCTATCTACAGTCAGACTGACCTGCACACTCGGGGTAAGAAATTCAGAACTTTGTGCTTCGGGCTTCAAACGACGCCCCGCTTCTTGACGATGCTAGGGAAGTTGGAGGAGAAGACTTCAGCCAAGAAATCACATCCAAATTTTTCCTGGAGGAGCCGTGGTCACTTCTTTCCTTGACTTTTGGCTCCCTGACGGAGTAGTTGTGCGCAGTCGTGGGAGAATGGTTCTCCCGGGCAGCTCGGAGCTCGGACGGATGCGAGACCACCTCTCCTGCGAAGCCACTTCGAAGAGCTTTCTAGAAGTGTAAGATGTGCAGCTTGAATCTATGTGATGATGTCGTGGCTTGCTCTGCAACCAGCAGCAAGTCTGCTGCCTGCGACCTGAATAGGGTATGGTGGTGGAAGGGGATGATAGTGGGGAGATGAGGAGGGGAAATGGAGTGGGAAGGGGCTGGGGCGTCCCCTGACTGATAGGGGGTCAATGAGGGGTCAAACCAGGCTAGGGGAGGGGGAAAATGGGGCTGGGTGATGGAGTTTGCAGTGAGTGGGAGTGGGGCTGCGAATTTGGGGGCTGAGTGGGAGAGGGGGAAGGTGAGGGGGCACAAGTGGGTGGAAAGAATGTGAATTTGAATTTTCTTTAATGGGGGGGTTGTCAATGGTGGCCTTGGGAAGGGGAAGGGATGAGTTGGGGAAGGGAACGTTTGGGAGATTGAAGAGTCACTTCGGGATGGTGAAGGGGTGTGATGAGGAGTGAATGGGTGTCTAGGAGAGGGGAATTCCACCTAGGGGTTGGAAGGGAATTAAATGGGAGGTATGGGGAAGGGGGAGGGGTTTAATGAGGAGTGAATGGGGGAGAGAGAGAGAGAGGAAATTCAAAATTTGGGGGAGGGGAGGAGAGAGAATGGGGGTCACCCCCTTTAGAGAGAAAGAGAGAGAGAGAGAGAGGGATGGGTTTCTCACCCTCGGGATTTAAACTGGATTTTAGAATTCTCTTCAACTATTCATTAGCTTCAAATGGTGGGAGTGGGGTCCTATTTATAGGAAACCCATAATTTACAATAAGTCCCTGACTTTTGGACCATTGACTAGACAACCAAGGGGGAAAGGGGCGCCCCTGGGCTTGACCACATGTTGGGCCCAATTAGCTAATCTAATGGCCCAAATAACATATGACTTATGAAAATAATTATCTAACCTAGGTACTTGACTCAAATAAAAGAAAAATTACATAATTATGACTCAAAGAAAATATGAAAATTACATGCCATGACTAAGAAAAATATGGCGAACAAGATGAAGCACAGCTGGCGAGCAACGGGACCCTCGAAAAAATGTGGAGTGATCGGAGATGTCCCCGTCAAGATCACTTGGTGACTCATTCTGAATGCCATCCATTGGTTAGTGAGCTACATTGCGTCTGGATGAAGACGTTAAATTTAGCGCTTCTTAGGAGGTAACCCAAAGTTTTTGTGATTTCTGTGTGCTAATAAATGACTTCTTGAGAGGCAACCTAAGTTTGTATTGTGGTTTTATTTTTATTTTGTAGGTGTGAATAAAGGATAAGTTGGGGGGAGAGAGTAGCTTGCTTATAACTCTGCCAAGACCATCAAAAGCACTGATACCCAACGAAGTTCACTTCCGTCAGGTTGTCCCGTTCCTTCGTAAATTTCATGCCTACATTGTTCTATTCATCCATATTATTCATGCCATTGCGGATAATGTCATTTAAGTTGGGGGGATAAAAATCATGCCATTGCACATGTTGCATTCATATACAACATCATTTTTTTCAAAATGAAAAAAATTAATAAAATAAAAAAATTAATAAAAAATATAAAAATATAAAACTCATTTTGATTTCCATGATTCATGCTTCCATTGAAAGCAATTCTGGAATAGAAATGGCTGAATAAGGATGATGTAAAATTTATCTAGCTATGAAAAACTGATATAAGAATCTCTTTAAAGTTCAGGTGCACTTTAGAAAAATGAAAACAAAATCACTTTGCACGCTAATGAAACATATAGGACAAGCCTTCTGCTATTTTAGATATGTTGCCTGATATTCTGCACTTCTTAAAAAAGAGATCTTTTATAAGTTTTCTGTCAAGTTATCTATTACATTAATGCAATAGCACGTTGAAAATAAAAAAAAACTTTGAGAAAAGAAAACACCATGAAAAATGCTCCGAATCTGAGTAACCGGGCTTACTTCACCTAAGACATGTTTAGGTTCGCGTCAAAAAGATAAGGGAACCTTGATCTGCGAAACCGGGCTTGCTTCGAGGTTCGCGATAAATAGTGAAGGGTAGTGCAGCATCGTATGTGTAGAAAAAAAAAGGATCTCTAAGGGACGAAGCAATAAGGCAGACAAAAAACTAATATGCTTAAAGCTCTGATTAAGAGGTGCAGAGTTGAAAGACACTTATTTGAAATAGTAAATGGGAGATGTAATTATCTACGCTGTGGATTTAGTATTTACACATGCACTAGTACTATTGAATTTTGAGTTGAATGCTTGATCATTTACCTTAATTTTCAAATCTAAGGCTAGTGTGTGCTAACGTTTCCAGATTCCTAATCTTTGGTTATTTCTTTGAAGGAAAAGTTGGATATGAAGGTATGAACTTTGTAAATTCTTGTTGGTCCGAAATTTTTAATTGTTTGGGACTAGCAATGAGTAAACTGGGGGGTGTGATAAGTGTGCATTTTTATATGTTAATTTATAATATACACACTTTTATGAGCCTTAATATCAATAAATATACACAAATCACAATTAATTCCAATCTAGAGTAAAATATTTAGTTTGATGGAATTAAATAATTTTAATAAATAATTTGCTTATTTTGCAGGCACGAAAAGGACGATGGCAAGAAAAATAAGGTTACACAATAATGGGCCAAAGTCCGTTAAAGATGAAAAGAAAATGGAGAGGGAAAATCTCACCGCCCGTACGGAGAGGCCGAACGAGGTCCAACCCTGACCGAACGAGGCCCATCTCCTCCAAGTGGCAGCCCCTGGGCCCACTTACTATAAAGCCCAAAAACTCAGTCGGAACAAGTGCTTCCTACGCAGCCGTCGGATCGGGAAGTCCAAGCATCAGTCGATCGAGAAAGCTCCCTCGGAGCCCCCTATTCTTTGCTCCGACCTAGCACTTATCACTCAAGAGACCACTCTTAAACAAGTGCCGATCGCTCGGGCCCACTGATGGAAGCTTATTAACTCAGGCGTCGTGTATCCCTTAATGACAGGAAGCCCAAGAGGACAGGGGTAACCAAGAGTCCGCGTACCGTAAGGAGTCCACATGAAGGACGTGACCCCCCCTAAAACTCCTCTGCTTACGGGGATCAATTCACACATCAGGCCACTATTTAAACAGGATGTTGAACCCCCTCCTTGTAGGTATACTAAATAGATTTTGATGATGACCAAACACTATATTTTTGTGTGAATTGAAATTGAGTTGTTCCAACATGAAAAGCTTTGAAAATGCACATCCTTGATGTAGACTTGGAGCTTTTGGAGGTACAAGAGAAACTTCATCTGGTAAGACTTTTGAACGTAAATTACAATGCTAAATCTAATTCAGAATGCATGTCTTTACAGGGCAAGGAATGTGCTTAAGGAACTCGAGGACGGTTGGTGAGATCGACTTCAACATATTGACTTTTGACTGTGTGGTTTGAGGTTCATTATTTTGATCTCAAGGGTTAAATTGGTTTAGAACTTATCTAAGTTTAAATGGTTTGAGTTTCATTCCCTCTCATGTTCTAAAAACCATCTTGAAACCCCTAGACTTGTTCTTGGACTTAGTGGGTTTTTCAATCAACCTTTTGGATGTTCTAGAACAAGGGTCGACCCATTGGGTCGACCCCTAGGTCCCCTGGTTCTGTAAACTTGGGTTTTTGGTCTCCAACTGAAAGGGTTGACCCATTGGGTCGACCCCCAGCCGCAAGGGTCGACCCCAAGGGTCGACCCCTGGTAACTTATTTTAAAACCCGGCGGGTTCCTTCACCATACCTGCAAGGGTCGACCCCAAGGGTCGACCCATTCACTCGAGGGTCGACCCCAAGGGTCGACCCCTGAAAACTCATTTCCAAACCCGCACGGACAACCCCCGAGGGTCGACCCCAAGGGTCGACCCATTGGCCCAGAAACCTTAAAACCCTCACGAGGGTCGACCCCAAGGGTCGACCCTTTCAGTCTCGAACCCAAGCCGTGATTTTTGACTTGCGTGCACATGCACCAAGAGTCATACCAATCGAACCTAAACTCCCTAAATCGTTCCAGGAATTGTGGATCTGGTCTCTAGGGTGTCTTTGAACGTTCCAAACTTTATATATATACATCTTATTGGGGTATGAAACCCTAAGTAGCAAGAGGCATTTAGAGTGTGTTATTTTTCTAACCCTTGTGAGTGCAGGTTCACAACAGCAGCTCCAGGGGCTTCTTCCACCTTGTTCTGACCTTGAAAGTGAAGGGAGGAAGCTTGAATCAAGCCTCTACATCATCCCCAACAGCAAGCTACGTGGGATATCAAAGCTGCAACCTTGCTTGTGCGACATAGCTTCATTCTTCCTCAAGGATCGATCTTCCTCCTGCAGAAGCATTCAATTACCTTCAAAGAAGTGAAAGGGGGAGCCTCAACCATGATAAACAATTATTCACTCTCCATTTTCTGAATCCTTTGCTTGAGCTTGTGCATTAGTTGTATATCTTAAATCAGATTCTTGTGTGTGGTGTTCGTGATCGGAAACACGAACATGTGTGTGTGTATGTATGTTTGGTAGCCCAGATCGGGTGCCGCGTGTGTGTGTGTTTGCTGTTCTACACAGTGTGTGTGTGTGGCTCACTTCATAGTGGAGTCTTAATCCTCACGTGTGAGGGGTGGACGTAGGGGACATGGCAGTGTACCCGAACCACCTAAAAACTCTGTGTGTTACTTGTGGTTTGTTTTTCTAGATTCATTATCGAGTGGGCTTCACGGTGAGTTGAGCATACACCATTTCATTTATCAAACACCCACCTTTATCTACAAGCATTCAAGTGAGATCATGATCGAGTAAGGTCTAGTGCTTATATGTTTACTTATCATTGTTTTCCTTGGAAGAAATTTTAATTGGCCAATCAATTCACCCCTCCCCTCTTGATTGTCACCGTTTGGGACTCAACAATTGGTATCAGAGCTTTGGTCTCGGTTTCACTCGACCACATGCTTGTAGAGTAGATCCCTCCTTATGGCAAACAAGGGGATGATGCCCGAAGGGCATTTGATCCAAAGACCCCCGTTCTTTGATGGATCAAACTACCCTTATTGGAAGAACATAATGTATGTTTTTCTACGAGCCCAAGACTATGACGTGTGGCGCGTCATAAGAAAGGGTCCGTATACTCTGTCTTAAAATGAGAATGAGTGGGATGATGAGGATATAAAGAAGTGTTCAGCAAATTTTAAAGCCATGAATATAATATAATGTGCCATTCATCCTAATGAATACTCACGTATTTCCATGTGTTCTTCTGCGTAGGAGATGTGGAACAAGCTGCGGTTGATCTATGAAGGAACATCGGAAGTAAAGGAAACCAAGGCGAATCTGCTAGTCTGGGATTATGAGTTATTTATGATGAAACCAAAAGAGTCCATTTCTGATATGTTTGTAAGATTGACAGAAATCATGAATGGATTAAAGGGTCTTGGTAAAGAGTATTCCGACAAGGAACTCGTCAGAAAGGTACTGAGATCCTTGTCATCACAATGGCACACAAAGGCCACTGTAATCGAGGACTCAAAGGATCTCAGCACTTTGAAATTGGAAGAGCTAATTGGCTCCTTGATGACTTACGAAATCAACATCAAGAGGAGCGAGGAGGACCATAAAAAGAAGAAGGTAGTCACACATTTGGCTCTAAAAGTGAATCCACAAGAATTAGAGGGCAGTGATAATGATTCCACCGGCAACACCGAAGATGAGGAGCTGGTTGCCATGATCACAAGAAGCGCAAGAAGATTCGTCAAAGGAACAAGAAAGATGGGCAGCCAATTCAGAAAAGGACCAAGGAAGCAAGGTCCTAATAGAGGTGAAAGTAGCAAGAAGGAAGAAGTTATTTGCTACGAATGCAAGAAACCCGGTCAAATGCGGGGTGAGTGCCCCGATCTGATGAAAAAGTTCAAGAAAGGAAGGTTCAAGAAGCCAAAGGCCATGGTGGCCACATGGAGTGATGAAGATGAGGAAGAGTCGGCTAATGAAGATGAACTGGATGAGCTGGTTCAGAATTTATGTTTCATGGTAAATGAAGACGACGCCAATGAGGTAAATTCTGAAACCGAATCTCTTACATGTGAACAATGGCAGATTGCTTATGAGTCTATGTATGAAAAATACAAAAAATTCAGATCTGAAAATAGAAATCTGAAAAAGAAAATTGATCATTTTGTGCATGCTGCAAAGTCTTGTGAAAATTGTCATGTGTTGAAATCTGAAACTGAGAAGTTGATAAATGAGAAAGAAATTCTTGTGTCCAAAAATGAATTGCTTGAAGAAGAGATTTCATGCATGAGAGAGGAGCAATTTACTCTAAGTAAAATGCATGATGATTTGAAAAATAATCTGGAACAAGAAAAGCTTGAAAGCATGGCATGCAATCAAGCAAAAGAAAAGGTCGCAAATCAAGTCCATTCTCTAATACATGAAAATCATGAGTTGAAGGATGCTATTGCCATTTTTGAAAAAGGAAAAACTTTACAATCTGAAAAACATTCAACTCATATGCCTCTCAGAAGTTCATCTCCAAACACGTCAAAAACTCATGTGCATAATTCATTCCTGAATAAAGGAACGAAAAGAAACAGGGATAGAGCCATTACATACTTTTATTGTGGAAGATTAGGCCATGACATGTATGATTACAGAATTCTGAAATTTGATGATGAAAGCTTTGCTAGAATGAGAAATAGATCATACACATTTCATGTTTCTAACCATCATGGACCCAAGCTTGCTTGGGTACCAAAATCTGCATAAGTACATTTGTTGTGATCGCAGGTCTACTTGAGAGCTCAAAGGAATAGGTGGTATTTGGACAGTGGATGCTCTCTACACATGACGGGAAATAAAGAATTGTTTGCGGACCTGCATGAAAAGGATGGTGGAACAGTGGCATTTGGTGGTAAGGACAAAGGCAAAATTATCGGAGAAGGTAAGATAGGTAAGAATCAAAATCATGCCATTGAGAATGTCTTGCTTGTGAAAGGGTTGCATCATAATCTTTTGAGTATAAGTCAACTTTGTGATAAAGGATGCAACGTGATTTTTGATTCTAACTACTGCACCGTTGTGAATAAAAATACTCATGAGATAAAGTTCATTGGTCTTAGACATAACAATGTATATATGATTGATTTGGATGAACCCTCTCATAAAAATTTGTGTTTGGTTGCAAGGAATAATGATGATGCTTGGCTTTGGCATCGCCGATTTGGGCATGCTAGTTTTAATGTTTTACTAAAACTGTCTCGAAATGATTTGGTTGTTGGATTGCCTAAGCTAAAGGTTACTGATGAAGGAGTCTGTGGGGGCGTGCAGCATGGGTAAGCAAACAAGGACATCATTAAATTGCAAGAATGATGTAACTACATTAAGGCCCCTTGAGTTAATCTACATTGACCAATTTGGACCAAGCAGAACACATAGCTTGGGTGGTAAATTGTATGGCTTTGTCATTGTGGATGATTACTCAAAATTTTGTTGGGTTTACTTCCTTTCACATAAAAATGATGCCCTAACAGAATTTGAAGCATTTTGCAGGGTAGTCCAAAATGAAAAGGGGTGTTGCATCAAGGCCGTGCGGAGCGATCACGGTAAGGAATTTGATAACCATGAGTTCAGCAACTTTTGCAGGGCTCAAGGCTATACGCATGACTTCTCCGCACCAAGAACCCCCGAACAGAATGGTGTTGTTGAAAGGAAGAACATGACGTTAATTGAGATGGCAAGAACCATGCTAAACAAGAATAATTTGCCGAGGTACTTTTGGGCTGAAGCAGTGAACACTGCTTGCTACATTGTCAATCGCGCCATGGTAAGACCACTGTTAAAGAAAACCCCTTATGAGTTGTACCGAGGTAAGAAGCAAAATATTTCCTATCTTAGACCGTTCGGCTCAGTTTGTTACATTCACAATAATGGTAAGGTGGACCTGGCTAAATTTGACCCCAAAAGTGACAAAGGTATATTTCTTGGATACTATCTTAGCTCAAGAGCTTATCGAGTGTATAACTTGAGAACTCTTGTAGTTGAGGAAAGCCCCCATGTCATCATTGATGAATCATCTTTTAAAAGCACTAATGAAAAATCTATTTTGCAGGACGATGAATTGAATGACGGTAATATCAAGATGATGGAAGGAAAAACTAAAAAATAAGAAGTAAAAGAACCACAAGAAGATGATGCAAATCTGAAAGATCAGTTGGAACAACAGCTTCCAAGGCAATGGACTTTTGAAAAGGACCATCCGTCAGAGAATGTGATCGGCAATGTTGAAGACTGAACAAGAACACGAGCCTCTTTCAGGGAAGTTGAAAATCATGACTATGTTGCCTTACTTTCCCAGTTTGAACCTCACTCTATTGAAGAGGCCTTGAAGGATGAGTCTTGGATCATAGCTATGCAAGAAGAACTACACCAATTCCAAAGGAACAAAGTATGGTTCCTCGTGCTATGTCCTAGAAACCACTCAGTGATCGGAACAAAGTGGATTTTTTGAAACAAAACAAACGATCAAGGAGTGGTAACTAGGAATAAGGCCAGGCTAGTAGCTAAAGGCTATAGCCAAGAGCTTGGGATTGACTTTGATGAGTCTTTTGCTCCCGTAGCAAGACTCGATGTAGTGAGAGTTTTATTAGCATTTGCATGTTGCAACAACATTAAACTATTTCAAATGGATGTTAAGAGTGCATTTTTGAATGGCTATATCCAGGAGGACATGTATGTGGAGCAACCACCGGGGTTTGAGGATGCGAAGCATCCAGACCATGTGTACAAGCTAGACAAGGCACTCTACGGTCTAAAATAAGCACCCCGGGCATGGTATGAATGGTTAAGTGATTTCCTCATTCAAAATGGATTCAAACGAGGTAATGTTGATCAAACCCTTTTCACAAAGTTGAACGGTAAGGAAATCTTAATTGTTCAAGTTTATGTGGATGATATTATTTTTTGCTCCACCAAAGATGCTCTCAGCAAAGACTTTGCCAACTTGATGCAAAGTGAGTTTGAAATGAGTCTTATGGGAGAGCTGACATTCTTCTTGGGATTGCAGGTCATACAGAAGGCTGATGGTATGTTCATACATCAGAAGAAGTATGCATTAGAGCTGCTGAAAAAGTTCAACTTGACCTCTACCAAACCACAACCAACTCCCATGTCCACCTCAATAAAAATTGATCAAGATAAATCAAGTAAATCCGTAGATCACAAACTCTTCAGAAGCATGATAGGTTCCTTGTTGTATTTAACTGCCAGCAGGCCCGACATTCAATTTGCTGTGTGTTTGTGTGCACGATTTCAGTCCAATCCAAAAGAATCACACATGTCGGCTATTAAACGAATTTTCAGATATATTGTTGGTTCAAGTAATTTAGGATTGTGGTTTCCACGTAATTCGAGTCTTGATTTAATTGCTTATTCCGATGCTGATTATGCGGGTTGTACAGTGGATCAGAAAAGCACTAGCGGGTATTGCCAATTTCTTGGAGGATGCGTGGTCTCATGGACCTCCAAGAAACAAAACTCTGTGGCTCTATCAACCGCTGAAGCCGAATATGTGGCTGTCGGGAGTTGCGTTGCCCAGATGCTATGGATCCAACAACAGATGATTGATTATGACATTTCCTTCAAAAACACTTCCATCTTGTGTGACAACACTTCAGCCATAAACTTGTCAAAGCACCCAGTCCATCACTCTCGCACAAAGCATATTGAGATTAGACATCATTTTCTCAGGGATCATGTGAGCAAGGGTGATGTAGAAATCAGGTTCATTGAAACAGACCAACAAATTGCTGACATTTTCACCAAACCTCTAAGTGAAGATAAATTCACAACATTTAGGAGAGAATTAGGGGTTTGTAGGATAGACGAGTCTGAGTCTTGATCAGTTGCATATCTATATATATACGTCAAAGCATAGCATGCATTTGCATTAGTATGGTGCATAGTAGAATTTCCCCTTGTCATGCATGTGCATTATGATTGCTTGAAAAATAAAAAAATGTATATTTATGTATGAAAAATCATGATTGCATGTCTTGCATGTCTTTTATTTATAGAATACAACCATGTCATTGTAATTTCTAAGGCCGATATTTCCTTGAGTTCTTTAAATGCCAGCAAGAGAGCATAATCCCTCAAAATCTGAAATTTGGAGACGTTAGATTATGAACGTCTACTATGATCCTAGATCTTCTTGAAACAAGTTCCCCAATGCATTAACCCATAAAACAACTCCAATTCCTTGATTCCAACATGATATTATCATTGGGGATTCGAGCCACATCATTTTTTTCCCTTCCCTTTCACTTAAATATTTTTTGGTGAAAAACAGTGGAAGGGTCGACCCCAAGGGTCGACCCACGCAGAAGGGACGACCCCAAGGGTCGACCCTCGTGATAGCGGATCCTGTCTGGGGCTGGGGTGAAAGGGGTCGACCCATTGGGTCAACCCGTTACGGTCGGGCGGCGTCTGCCGCATCCGAACCGCCCTAAAAAGGGGTGGAAACCCTATGTTTCCCCCTTCCCATCTCCTAAAACCCCCAAAGCCCCCTTCTAGCCCTAGCCACCACTCCTTTCATGCCCTCAAATCCCCTCTTGGCACCCACATGCTCAAGCCCTAGCCGTGACTCTCTCGGTGGCGTCCAGCGCACAAATCCTTCCGAGCGATTCCAACGCGTCTTCCTTGTGCTTCTGTTCCCACTGAGGTATGTTCTTGATGTGTGGAGGATCATAAATCTATGTGGATAGCCTTCCTCTCTTGTTGAACCATCTAGATCAACACCCTCATCAACCGGTTCCTTCGGTCTATGTTTAGATGGCCCCAAATAGGTGTTCTTCTTGCAGCAGAGGGGAGTCTAGTGCGGCCATGGCACGTCGTGGTAGGGAGGCCGCATACGGCAGAGGATCTGCGCCTTCGAGCAAGGTCTTGAATAGAAAGGTACTCCGACCTCGAGCGGTAGCATTTGCCAACCTTAACCGCCATCTTTCGAGTTTAGTGGATGTTCTTTACAGTCAGCCAAATTTGGACTTCTTCATGTCTGAACATCGACGAATTTATCCAAATTTGGCGCATCAATTTTATAGCAACTTAACCATGTCTGGGTAACATCCGATTACTGTGGTAAATGGCAAACGGGTTATACTCTTCACAGAATTTTTAGGAGTGGCATTTAATCTCCCTCATGAAGGCTTTACATTTAGAGATATTGTGGTTCCTGAAGAAACTGTTTATCAAATGATGACATCTGAAGAAAAAGGTGAAAATTCTTTTGCTGGGTTAAATGCCAATCATTTTCCTCCCCTGCAGCATATATTACACAGGATGATCACTACTATCCTGCTCCCAAGAGGAGTAGGCCATGACAAAGTGACAGAGATCCATATGTTCTTATTTTACTGTCTCTTGGGTGGTATTCCAGTTAATTTCCCAGCTATGTTTTTAGCACATATGTGTAACATCATGAAGCACAAGAATAGAACTCTTCCATATGCCGCCGCACTTTCTGCTATATTTGCACACATGGACATAAACCTCTCCAAAGAATCTTCGCAAACCATTAGAGAGGCTGATATATTTACTGTTCATTCTATTTGTCATAATATGGGCTATGAACTGCGAGATGGTAACTTGGTCCGGACATTGAAAAGTGTTGCACATGAAATCAGTTCTGAGGAGGAGGATGACGATGATGCACATGCCGGTGTGCAATAGCCAGATATTCCTGTTGAGGACTTGCCTTCCGAGGCGGTTCAGCTGCTCATGGACCGTTTGGATACTATTGATGATCGTTTAGACAATTATGGGGAGACTATGGAGGCTATGCAACATGCTCTCGCTGATCTGAAGCTATCTCATCAAGAGCACTCTCAGTATGTTACTGATACTTTGGCTAATCAATCCCACATGCTTGAAGAAGTCTTGGAGTATATTAGGTGTCCGCCAAGCTCACCGACTCTGGATGATGATTAGACGGCTATGCTCTTGCAGAATGGCACACTTCCTATCCCTTGTCACCCCCTCCTTTTTGATGATGCCAAATGGGGAGAAATCTTGTACTATATGTGTGCCCATGCAATCGGCTACTTATATGTTATGTGTGCGTTGTGTGCTTGCATGCATGTGTGATTTCATCATATTTCTGTTCATTAGCAATGTTGCATTTAAGTTTTGTTGCATTTTAGTTTGCATTTAAGTTGTGTTCAGTTGCATATCATGCATTGCATCTTGTAATTTGCCCTTGAACTCAGACCTTGTTTACATTTAACCTGTGTTGTCGGCAAAGTACTTTGGAACGTGTTTTTGTTCATCAATCTCACATAGTTGGCTGGTCTTGTATTTCACTATTATAATGCTTCTTGAGCAATTCATGTGATGCATGAAGAGTTGAACAATGCTTCTTGTGCTTTACTCTTAATATGAAGGTTTAAGGTGGAATTCAATGTAAATGCTAAATCTTTTTGAAGTCATATGTTTATGTAAGGCATGTAGTATTTTGTCATCATCAAAAAGGGGGAGATTGTTGAACCCCCTCCTTGTGGGTATACTAAATAGATTTTGATGATGACCAAACACTATATTTTTGTGTGAATTAAAATTGAGTTGTTCTAACATGAAAAGCTTTGGAAATGCACATCCTTGATGTAGACTTGGAGCTTTTGGAGGTACAAGAGTAACTTCGTCTGGTAAGGCTTTTGAACGTAAATTACAATGCTAAATCTAATTCAGAATGTATGTCTTTACAGGGCAAGGAACGTGCTTAAGGAACTCGAGGACGGTTGGTGAGATCGACTTCAACATATTGACTTTTGACTGTGTGGTTTGAAGTTCATTATTTTGATCTCAAGGGTTAAGTTGGTTTAGAACTTATCTAAGTTTAAATGGTTTGAGTTTCATTCCCTCTCATGTTTTAAAAATCATCTTGAAACCCCTAGACTTGTTCTTAGACTTAGTGGGTTTTTCAATCAACCTTTTGGATGTTCTGGAACAAGGGTCGACCCATTGGGTCGACCCCTAGGTCCCTTGGTTCTGTAAACTTGGGTTTTTGGTCTCCAGCTGAAAGGGTCGACCCATTGGGTCGACCCCCAGCCGCAAGGGTCGACCCCATGGGTCGACCCCTGGTAACTTATTTTAAAACCCGGCGGGTTCCTTCACCATACCTGCAAGGGTCGACCCCAAGGGTCGACCCCTGAAAACTCATTTCCAAACCCGCACGGACAACCCCCGAGGGTTGACCGCAAGGGTCGACCCATTGGCCCAGAAACCTTAAAACCCTCACGAGGGTCGACCCCAAGGGTCGACGCTTTCAGTCTCGAACCCGAGCCGTGATTTTTGACTTGCGTGCACATGCACCAAGAGCCATACCAATCGAACCTAACCTCCCTAAATCGGTCCAGGAATTGTGGATCTGGTCTCTAGGGTGTCTTTGAACGTTCCAAACTTTATATATATACATCTTATTGTGGTATGAAACCCTAAGTAGCAAGAGGCATCTAGAGTGTGTTATTTTTCTAACCATTGTGTGTGCATGTTCGCAGCAGCAGCTCCAGGGGCTTCTTCCACCTTGTTCTAACCCTGAAAGTGAAGGGAGGAAGCTTGAATCAAGCCTCTACATCATCCCCAATAGCAAGCTGCGTGGGATATCAAAGCTGTAACCTTGCTTGTGCGACATAGCTTCATTCTTCCTCAAGGATCGATCTTCCTCCTACAGAAGTATTCAATTACCTTAAAAGAAGTGAAAGGGGGAGCCTCAACCATGATAAACAATTATTCACTCTCCATTTTCTGAATCCTTTGCTTGAGCTTGTGCATTTGTTGTATATCTTAAATCAAATTCTTGTGTGTGGTGTTCGTGATCGAAAACACGAACGTGTGTGTGTGTATGTATGTTTGGTAGCCCAGATCGGGTGCCGCGTGTGTGTGTGTTTGCTGTTCTACACAGCGTGTGTGTGTGGCTCACTTCATAGTGGAGTCTTAATCCTCACGTGTGAGGGGTGGACGTAGGGGACACGGCAGTGTACCCGAACCACCTAAAAACTCCGTGTGTTACTTGTGGTTTATTTTTCTAGATTCATTATCGAGTGGGCTTCACGGTGAGTTGAGCGTACACCATTTCATTTATCAAACACCCACCTTTATCTACAAGCATTCAAGTGAGATCATGATCGAGTAAGGTCTAGTGCTTATATGTTTACTTATCATTATTTTCCTTGGAAGAAATTTTAATTGGCCAATCAATTCACCCCTCCCCTCTTGATTGTCACCGTTTTGGACTCAACACAAGACATGCCCAACTGCGATAAGAGAGCTTAAGTAAGCTTAAGCAAGCCAAGTAAGCATGAGCATGAACCACTTCACCTTTTGGTGGAGAGGGATCTCGCGCTCCCACTTTCCTCCCACTCTTCTCTTCGCTCCAGTGCTCTACTACCTGTTCTGACTTAAGCATAGGAGGGTCTTCCCAGGGGATCTATCCCTGGGCACCTCTGACAAGTTTCCCTTCTTGCTATTTTTACTTCAAGGGTACGTGGTCATTCCTTCCCCAGCTCAAGAGCAGCACGAGATCGCCCCCTCTTCATCTGACACCTTCTGTGGAAAACGCACAAAGAGCCATCATGGTGCGAAGAAGTTCTGACCATAGGACTGCCGACGACCTGGGAAAAGCTCTGGTAACGGAGGAAGGCTCACCTTCCCTCCCCACGGAGCACTCCCCGTCCGGCAACCAGGCCAACGAGCTACCTCCATCAGTGGCGGGGGAACAGCTTCCAGGCGGGAGCACCGACGCCCTCCAAACCCTCAACGTAAAACTGGATGTCCTCGTCGATCTCATGAGGGCCCAAACGGCTAGGGAGGAGAAGTCACAGCTCCCCCGGAAGAGCCCCCCATGTGGAGATGTCTCCCAGCAAACTGTCAGAGGCCGTTTCACCCTCCGGGGGCAGCGACTCATCCGCAACCCATCAGGGGGACCATCGCACGCCCCTCCCCCGGAGCAAGAAGCCTCCTCAACCCCGAGGAGAGAGAAGACCGAAGCACACCGACCATTTTCAGATGTCGAGGCCCCTGAGGTCCGTCGGGGTAGCATGCAAGTGCGCCCCCCCAACCCCTCGGGACAGTGACAACCGGAACTATCTCTCCGGCTGTGAGACTTCGAGAGGCATTTTACAGAGCAAGAGCGTGCCCTCCGTGCCTTGCAGATGACCTCTCCTGTGGAAGACGAGGAGCGATCCCCGTTCTCCGACTACATCCTGAGGTAGAGATATCTCCCAGAATCTCACTTTCGACCTTCAGGTCGTACGACGGCCAGGGAGACCCAGCCGAACACTACGACAGCTTCGACACCCTGATGACCTTGCATGGGGCGTCCGACGTAATCAAGTGCCGAGTATTCGTGACCACTCTGGTCCAGGGCACTCAGGCTTGATTCAGAGCCCTCGCCCCTGGCAGCATCCACAACTTCAAGCAATTCGGGCAAATATTCAAGGAAAGCTTCGCCGGCAGCGGTCCACCCCGGTCAATGGCGGGACTACTGGCCCTCAAGCAGAAACAGGGGGAGAAATTATGAGCTTATATTAACCGATTTAAATCGGAAGCACTGCGCATCCCCCGCCTGGACGTGGCCTCTGCCATCACCGCACTGACCGGGGGTACTCGTGACAAAAACCTACGATGCGAGCTAGTGCTTCATCTCCCGACCTCCCTTGCCGAGCTAGTGACCTTGGCTCTGCGCCACGCCGAGTGCGAGGAAGTCCTCGGCGCCTACCGAGGCACAACCGGCTCGGATCGGGAGGGGGACAAGAAGAGACCGTTCGAGCAAGGGATGGGTCAAGGAAAACGGCGGAACCAGGACGGAGACCGAAAGGAGCCGCCCCGGAAGTACGAGCGGTATACCCCACTTACCGCCCCCGTCTACGAGATATATGAAGACATCAAAGGCTCAGGTCTCCTCAACCAACCTGAGCCTATGAAGACCAAGCACCGCAATCGCCGCAAGCATTGCCGATTCCATAGCGACCATGGGCATCACACTAGCAATTGCCATCAACTCCAAGATGAGATCGAGCGCCTCATCCGCCAGGGACACCTATCTCGATAAATGTCCAAGGAAGACCGAGGTGCCCCTGAATAAATCGACAATGCCCCCCGCGGAGTCCACATCAACGTCATCGCGAGTGGCACGGCATCAAGTGGAGACACCAGCCGAGGAAGAAAGCGTCACGCCGAGCGGGCGAGCCGAGCCTCTGTCGAGACACCCACGACCCCGCAGGCTAGCGAATCGTAGGCCCTGGTATTCTCTAACCATGACCTGGATGGGTTAACCACCCTGCACGATGATGCTCTCATTGTATCGGATACAATCAACCATTGTAACGTAGATATGATCTTAGTTGACAAAGGGAGTGCCCCTGATGTATTATCCTATGAATGTTTCCTCAAGATGGGAGATAATCCATCTAAACTCCGCCCAATCCGAACCCCTCTCTGTGGGTTCAACGGTTAGGCTACTTATCACGAGGGAGCACTGAGCCTACCAGTTACTCTCGGCACCCTGCCTAAAACCGTTATGATTATGGTAGACTTCATCGTGATCAAGGGGATGACAGCATACAACGCCATCTTCGGCCAAGGCATTCTCAGCCGAATGAAAGCGGTGCCTTCCACCTTTCACCAAAAAATGAAGTTCCCAACCAAATATGGCGTAGGGGAAGTTCGAGGTAACCAGGCACTGGCTAGATGGTGCTATATAGTCTCGGTTGACGCCACTAGGCCGGAAGGGAGAAATAAGGGAGTAATTGGGGCCGAAGAGGGACCCGCAACATCTGAGCCTGGTGGCGAGTTGCTAACGGTCTTCCTTAACGGTGACCCAACCCTTGGAGCAAAGATTGGAGCCAAGCTACCACTTGGGGAACAGGAAAAATATAAAGATTTCCTTGCGTAATACATCCGAGTCTTCGCATGGTCTGATGAGCACCTTCCTGGGATCCCGGGAGATGTGGTGATGCACAAGCTCAACCTCGACCCTACAGCAAGACCAGTACAACAGCGCAGGAGATAGCACACTCCAGAGAAGCAGGCGGTCATCAAGGAACAAGTCATCAAGGGATAGAAGACTGACCTCTTCCGTCCAGTTCTGTACCCCACGTGGCTCGCCAACATCGTCCTGGTACCGAAAGCTTCCGAGAAATGGCGGATGTGCGTGGCCTTCACCGACCTCAACCAGGCCACCCCGAAGGACTACTACCCGCTACCGAGCATCGATCAACTGGTCGATTTAACCTCTGGCAATGAGCTGCTCAGCTTCCTGGACACCTACTCCGGCTACCATCAGATCAGGATGGACCCGAAGGACATCGAGAAGACCGCCTTTATCACTGACTTTGGCGTACACTGCTACACCCGGATGATGCTCGGGTTAAAGAACACCGGAGCAACATATCAGAGACTGATCAACCGCATCTTCAAAGGGTAGCTCAGTCAGAATGTCGAGGCCTATATTGATGACATGCTCGTCAGGACGCCCAAGGCCGAAGACCACCTCGCCGACTTAGCCGAGACCTTCAACACTCTGCTGAAGCACAGCATGAAGCTTAATCCCGCCAAGTGCGCCTTCGGAGTCAGATCCGGGAAGTTCCTTGGCTTCCTGGTAACTCAGCGCGGAATTGAGGCCAACCCCGACAAGGTTCAGGCCATCCTGAACATGCAGCCACCTACCTGCATCAAGGACGTCCAGCGCCTTACGGGATGCATTGCTGCACTCAACCATTTCCTATCTCGGGCGGCCGAACGTTGCCTACCCTTCTTCAAATTATTGAGGGGACCCAAAATGGCATCTGCTACGTTCGCTCGGGACGAGGAATGTCAGAAGGTGTTCATCAAACTCAAGGAATTCCTGGCTTCGCCCCCGATGCTGTACATGCCAGTCCAAGACAAAGCTCTACACCTCTATCTCTCGGCGACCCCTTCTATAGTAAGCTCGGTCCTGGTCAGGAATGACGCAGGGGTCGAGAGAGCGGTGTACTACACAAGTAAGGTGCTTAATGAGGCCAAAAAAAGGTATCCCGTAATCGTGAAACTCGTGCTAGCGTTGGTTACCTCGGCCAAGCGCCTCCGACCCTACTTCCAAGGGCACTCCATCGTCGTATTGACCGATGAACCCCTGAAGAAGATTCTCTTTCACCCTGAAGCCTCGAGATGCCTCGTCAAATGGGCCATCATGCTGGGGGCCTATGATATCTCGTATCGACCCCGCTAGGCTATTAAAGGATAGGCTCTCGTGGACTTCATCACTGAAAGCACGGTCCCAATCAAAGAAGCACTTCCACCTACGCCCGGGCCTACCTGGGATCTGTTCGTCGACGGATCCTCCAACTCGATAGGGAGCGGCGTCGGTATTCTCCTCAAGTCCCCTGAAGGAGCGGAGCTGCGGTACACCCTGAAGTTCAACTTCCAGGCGTCCAACAACGCCTCCGAGTATGAAGCTGTTATCTCGGGAGCCATGATGGCTCGACGATTGGGGGCTGAACGAGTCAGGATCCATACCGACTCTCAACTGGTCGCTAGCCAAATCAATAGTGATTACGAAGCTCGGGAAGGATAAATGGTCAAGTACCTCCAGGTGGTCAAGAGAATGGCCCAACTCTTTGAGAGCTTTGAGGTAGTCTGAATAACTCGATAGGAAAACTCCCGAGCAGACGCCCTCTCTCGACTGGCCTCCTCACCCGACCCCACAAGTACACGATCGGTCCTCCTCGAAGAGCTCAGGCAACCGAGCATCGAATCCGAGCTTATGACCGTTAGCACGGCACCTTCAAGCGATTGGAGGACCCCTACATATCCTGGCTCCGGGATACTCACGAGCCCACCGATCCCAGGGAGGCTCGAAAACTCAAGTACCAAGCTCGGCGTTTCATCATGCTAGATGGTGCCTTGTACCGAAGATCTTTCTCCGGTCCCCTCCTCAAGTGCATCAGCGCCTGACGAAGCCATCCGAGCGATTCAAAAAGTTCACAAAGGCATCTGCAGAGCGCACCAAGGAGGAAGATAGCTTGCCAAGATCTTGCTCCGGCAGGGTTACTGGTGGCCCACTCTCCAGCGCGACTACTCGACCTACGTGCAAAAGTGCGATCGATGTCAGCGCTTTGACCATTTGATTCACCAGCCAGCAGCAGAGCTCGTCGCCCTTGCCGAGCCATACCCCTTCGCTCGGTGGGGAATTGACATCCTGGGGCCATTCCCCACGGCTCAAGCTCAGAAGAAGTTCGTCATCATCGCCACCGACTATTTCACCAAGTGGATCAAGGCCGAAGCCACCACCAAGATATCCGAGTCAGTCATATGGAGTTTTGTTTGGAAGTTGATCATCTGTCGCTACGGTGTCCCCCGAATGATTGTGAGCGACACTGGTCAGTAATTTTATTCTCATTACTTCAGAGACAGATGCGCCGACCTAAATATTTGCAACCACTTCACTTCGGTAGCTCACCCTCAGGCTAATAGACTGGTCGAGAATGTCTATAAGACTATCTTAAAAGGCATCAAAACCAGGCTCGGCAAGGCCAAGGGAATCTAGCTCGAGGAATTACCTAGCGCACTATGGTCGCACCGAACTACTCCGAGAACGGCCACCGGTGAAACACCTTTTCAATTGGTGTATGGCACAGAAGCCGTAATTCCGCTGGAGATCGGCAATCCCTCTCTCCGAGTTATCTACTTCGAGCCCGAGGTAAATGAGCAGAAATTGCGAGAGAACCTCGACTTGACGGAGGAGATCTGAGAGATTGCAAGCATCTGAGCAACGGAATATCAGTGGCGCATCACTCGATACTACAACTCCGGAGTCCGAGACAGGCACTTTCAGCCGGGAGACTTCGTCTTGAGAAAAGTCGAGGCATCTCGACCACTAGAGGCGGCGGGGAAGTTGGGCCCTGTTGAAGTTAGATGGACGCAGTCTATCTCCACGAAGTGTGGATCTAGAGGGGGGTGAATAGATCTACAGCCTAATTTAAAACCAGTTGTAGGTTCAAATGCGGAAGAAAGGCAGATCTACTAAAACACTAACTCGAGTGTCTAAACTTAGCAAAAACACAAGTGATCTGTGAAGATAATCAAGAGATTCAGTAAGAGCAAACTCACAAACACAATGCACACAAAATTTTAGGTGGTTCGGTCAATGACCTACGTCCACCCCACACTCAACCGAGTATGGCTTACTGCTGCGCAACACAGCTTGCGTCCGCTGGGCAATACAGCTTGGCCTACAAACCGCTGAGCAACACAGCTTGCTGTCCAGTGGAATCCTCCACTGCCCGCTGAGCAACACAGCTTGCTGTCTAGAGGATACACCTCTGCAGACCACTGGGGAAATACAGCTTAACCCGTCCGAGACCAAGTCTCGCCAGCTGAGGATTACAGCTTTACCTGTCCAGTGGAAACCTCCACTGCATCCGCTGATACACAGCTTGCTGAACAAAGATATCGAAAGCAATAAAATCATAAACAAACGAAATGAAGAAAACCAGACAAATGTAGCTCAAGTATGAGCAGAGTCAGCTCTGGTTTTTGAACCAAGAGACTGACTTACAACCTCTCAATAGACTCCTTTCAACTCATCTCTCTTTTCTCAAACTCTCTCAACACATCTCTCTTTTCTCTCTATATCTTCTTCTCTCCTTTTCTTCTCTGGATCTCGGTGGCTGCGGCTTCAGACTTAGTCTCACTGTATAGACTTGCCACACTCGATCAGTCTTCTTCTATGGAAGAAGGCTCGTATATATAGCAGCAGCAGCAGTAGCCCCTGGGCGCGTGGCTTCCACGTTTTCCCGCCCAAGGAATTCGCCAGATCCGAGGCAGCTTCATCCACATGGCAGCATCCTGTAATGGGGTGCTTCCACGTGTCACCATCTGATCACCCCTCGGATCACGTGCCCTCCTTAAGCTTCACGAGTAGAGGCACCTGTCAGACAGTCAGATAGAAACTCATCAATTTGGTGTCGACACTTTGTATAGACTCTGCGAAGCTAAAGCGATGTATATACTTGTGAAGGCGAATGCAGTGTACAGACTTTGCCCCAATGTGTAGACTTCAGTGAGACTCAAATGAAGACAAGCGATGTATAGACTTTGCTAGGGCATGCACAATGCAATGCGTTGAGGCTTCACTACATGCCAATGCACTGCGTTGATGCAATACAATGTGACTTTGAAGGCTGTGAACAACAAGGCATGCTGTACAGACTTTGATATAAAGCATGTAATGCAATATGGACAATGTATACACTTGAAGACTTTCAACGTCCTCGGTGTATAGACTTAGCCAACTAGAGACACTGTACAAACTATGAAGTACAACCAGTGTGTAGACTTCGTTTCAAGCACCGTAGGTAAAAACCCAATGTATAGACTTTAAAGAAATGCATGCTACAGTGCAATGTCTAGACTTGCTATATGCATGAGACGCTGATGAAGATGGTGGACTGTATAGACTTCTAAATGCTGATGGACACTGTACGGACTTGGCATAAGACGCAAGTAGAGACGGTCCAATGTCCAGACTTATGCTGTAACAGTCTGATGTACAGACTTCATGAAACTCTAGACACTGAATGCTGTACAGACTTAGCCCATGCAATGAGACGCTGAATGAGACGCTGAATGAGACGGTCATTGTACAGACTTAGATGCCATTGACAAATACAAGCTACAGTCCAATGTGTGGACTTACATGAGACGCTCATTGTACAGACTTCGCCTTAGACTCTAAGTGAGATGGACAGTGTATAGACTTAGCCTTAGACTCTAAGTGAGACGGACAGTGTATAGACTTAGCCAATGCACTGTGGATGTATGGACTTTGACGCCTGCATGCTATGCAATGTACACACTTGGTGACTTCGCATGTTGTGCAATGTGCAACCAGTGTATGGACTTGTCATGCCTACATAGGGCGTTGTACACACTTGCTGCCTGATGCTCATGTGCAGACTTTAAATGCACTACAGCGATGTATAGACTTTGAGAGCGTACGCTAAATGAGACGGTGGCTAAGACAATGGACTGTACAAACTTTAGATGACTTTAGATGCATGAACAAGACCAGTGTGCAGACTTCATGAATGTGCAAACTTGTCAACGAGATGCACAATGTATAGACTATGCACATAACAGAAGTCTAACACAAACAATATATCAGTCATACACATGCATTCTCCAGATGATATACCAGTCACAGTCATGTTGCTATCATCAAAACACAATGTCATAAAGCACTCATTGTGTTGCTATCATCAAAACAAAATAGCATTGCTATCATCAAATCAACATCGCACATGCTTGTGCCTAAGGGGCACAACAGCCCCTACCTGGGAAGGACCCTACCGAGTGGTCGAGACGCTTGGGAAAGGAGCATACCGACTGTCCACCATGGAAGGAACACCCATCCCTCGAACGTGGAACGCGACAAATCTTCGCAAGTTCTACTTTTGAACATTTGGTAAGCATACACATGTATGTAAAATAGAATAAATGACATTCTTCTCTTCTTATTAAACTTTGATGTACATCAACTAGGCCGTGGCCGATACAGTATGCATGTACACAAAAAAAAAGTTACATCTCCTGGTACTATAACGCTAGCAGAACGCTCGGCCGACCCAATAGGTGCTCCCACGTCCAGCCACTGACTCTGCCTAGTGCATAAACTGGCTCGGATAAGGGATCGCCGGCTTCGTTGGTTTGAGAAAGCTCGGAAGAAAAAAGAAAAAAGGGGAAACAACAAGAAGAAGAGGAAGGAATACAAGTGACGGCCTCCTCTCTGCCAACCCTTTGGAAGGAAGAGAGTGCAGGCACCCTCCAAAAAGTGAATGGGGAGGGAGAAAAAGAAAACGGCGGAGTTGGACAAGGAGGAAGGGGAAGGCCCGAAAAGGAGGGAGCTTAGTTGGCTCCCTCTTCCCCCTCAGAATGACGTCGGCAGGTCAGGGAAAGGAGGGCAGTGCGACGAACCCTCTTCCCGAGTGACCTCCGACCAACGAACCCTCTTCCAGAGCGAAACAATAGGAGCTTCCCTCCTACCGCCATCTACATCATCATCTTCTAAAGCACCTTCCATACCTCGCCAAGACTAACAGCACAACGCTTCGCGGAAGGGAAATAAGGAGAAAACTGCCACGGATAGCCTTAAGCGATGAAGGGAAAAGGAGACACCCCTCGGACCTTTTATAGGCCGAAGGGGGAGCTAATCGCCTTAAATGATTCTCCCCTTTTACAAAACACGCTACCAAGGCTTTCCCTAAAATGGTTACCTCAATTCCTGACACCCCCCCTCTAGCGGGACGCGCGAAGCGGCAAGTCATTAAGGGCAGCATGGAAAAATGGAAAGGCGCCAGCACCATGTCAGTTATTTGACAGATCGGCATGCGCAAGATCTGCAGAGAATCGGTGCCTTCTTCAACGACTATGGATACGGTAGTCAAATCACACCAAAAGTGGTAAGAAATAGTCAATTCAACATTAAACACTACCGCTATTAGAGTTTCCAAAAAAGTGGCACTCGGCTACACATGGAAAAGAAAGAAAGAAAAGAAAAGAGCTAATACATTATGCCTCGGTCCCATCTCCAAGCTCGGAAGATGAAGTTTGCTCTGCACCAGATGACCTGCCCCCAGTGCCCTCGGCGACGACCGGCCCAGACACTGACCCCACTTGTGTAGGAACTCTCTCGGTCGCGTGCCCTCCCGAGGATGCTGGAGTTGGCGATCGCTCGGATGGCGCCGAACTCACCTCTTCACTCGATGTATAATGGGAAGAGTCGGTGGAGCCCCAATCTGAGTCATAGCGCTGACCGGAAGGAAAATCAAGCGACGACAACGTCTGGGCCTTTGCCTCTATGACGGCCCAATCGTAGCCTTGGGAGAAGCCCTTCTGGAGCCCCCGTCGGTTGCCCGACTCATAATAAGGGAAGGCCGCCTACTGCAGAGCTGCCTGATAAGCCACTGAGCACTTAGGCTACTCGAGTGCTTCTCTCCCAGCCAGCTCTGCCTTCCCCTCGAGCTCGGCTATCCGCTGCTTGGACTCGGACAGCTTCCTCTCGGCCCTGATCCGCCAGTCCTTGGCCGCCCGGACCCGGTCCTTGAGCCCCGCTCGCTCGGCCCTCCATTGGTCATCTCGCTCGACCTGGTTTCTGTTCTCCGACTCCAGGAGCTCGCTCTTCCGGTCGACCATGCGACGAGCCTGAGCCAGTAGCTCCACCAAAGATCGAGCCTCCACCTAGCTCGACTGCGCCAACGCTCGGAGTGGAGTGATCTCTCGGCGAAGGTCTCCAAGCTCGAAGGCCAAACGCTCAACCTTCCGATCGAGCGTACCGCGGGCCCACGAAAGAGCCTCCCGCTCCGTCTCCACCCGAGCGTACGCGTCTACAGCCTCAGCTCCCAACTAGGCCAGGACCAGCCCTCCCACCATAATCTGCTCCAACAGCGCAGAGGGAGGACCCTTCCGGACTTTCTCCCGTAGGTCACGCGAAGCTAAAGAATGGCACGCCCGATAAAGAGGAGCTCGGACGCTGAAGGTGCTGGTAGAGGGAGGGGATACCCTCACTTGAGCGGCCAGGACTGGGGCAACTCCCCCGGACAACCTCGTCTCGGGGGCCCCACCGGTCGGCTCGGTGTGAACGGCCCCACCTCGTGCCTCCCCAGTTTTGGTCGACCGTGATTGGGTCACCTCCTCCTGTGACCCTCTAGCCTCTACCTGCTGGGGGCAGACCCCCTCATCTGACGGCCCCTCAGCCACGCTCGGCGCCTCAGCATCGACAGCGGCCCCTCCTTCGTTGGCCCCCTCTTGCTCGACAGAGGGGAGAGCCGTGGGGGAGTCTTCTCCAGACGTATGGGCGACCTCCTCCTTCCTCGCCCGCTTCTTCTTAGCAGACTTAGCCTACATCGAAGACCACAGCAGCTTGGCCATAGGATCCTTGTGCTTGACCCCCCAACACTCGGAGGTGTCATCCTGGGCCACCCGCTTGCCCTTATCTCGGGTGCGGGACGAGCCCTCTGAAGCTTCACGGTCACCTAGAGCCGGCTTGTCATCCAGATCGATGATCTCCAGCTCGGATGGAGGTGCCTCCTCTTCGACCGCACGCCTCGTGTCTGGACCACAGAAAGCCGAATGTGAGAGGGAATATTCTTACTCCGCAAGAAGAAAGGCCAAGTTCCCAAATTCCTCACCTGTCGGTGACAGCACACGAGAAAGGTAGCCCTCGATGTTGGAAGAAGTCACCAAATCAGCAGTCTTCTGGCGATTCTGCTGAAGGATAACAGCTTCCTCTTCCACCTCTAGAGAGAACACAACCTGCTTCGAAGGAATGTTCGGGTGAAAATTGGGCGCTTTCGGGAAGTTCAAGACTACACCAACCGCCGATGGGCCCACCCAGAAATATTGGGTCTTCCACCCTTTATGAGAAGAATCCTTCCCAGAGAGGGACACACAACTCCTTCCTCGCCTCGCCTGGATGAAGAAGCCCTTCCCCGCGTGAAGATTATCCTTCAACTCGAAGAAGTAATGGAAAGGTCCAGTGAGGCACGCACCACGCACTAGCCACAGAGGAAAATGAAGGAGAAGATGAACGTGTAAGAGTTGGAAACCAGCTGGACAAGAGCCAGCCGGTAGAACCGAAGCAACTCGGTGACAAAGGGGTGAAGGGGCAGACGGAAGCCGCATTTCCAGGCCAGGAGGAAGGAACAAAAGAGGCCGGAGCGTGTGGAGAAGCTAGTCTCATGAGGCTCAGGCGCCAGGAACTGGAACCGCCAAGGCAGCCCATACCAACTCTCCAGCCGCTTCACCTTCGCCTCCCCCAGCTCGCTGCAGAGTGGCTTCGGCGGCGTCAAGAAAACTCTGGGGGCCCGTTCTCTCTGCCGCCTCTCAGCCTCAGAACGATGGTCCGCCATCAAACAGAGAGAAGAAGAAGGGAAAAGCTCCACGCCAGAGAACTTTAGTGAAGAAAGGGGACCCACGAATCACCACCTCAGGAAGCTCTCCTAGCTCCAATGGCCGCGATGATTCTCTACCCTTCTGAAACTACTCTCACTGCATGGGAGCCCCCCTCAAATACAACTACCAAAGAGCGGCAAAACCCTAAAACCTCAGAGATAAAGGGACACAAAATGTGCAATGCCTAAAAACCCTGATGGGAGGCGGCGCGACGTCCGATCTCCCGAGGAGGGGCCTTCTCTTACTCATCCTAACGGGCGTACTTTCAAGGCGAGCCGCATTTTATGGCCCCTACCAGAGAGATATCTTTAACCATCCAATGCTACAACAGTCCAGCCCAAACGCTACTCGTCCGAGCCTAATCTTGGCTCGGGAGTAGGAGGGGGACAAGTGGAGAGGGGAAATCTCACCGCCCGTACGGAGAGGCCGAACGAGGTCCAACCCTGACCGAACGAGGCCCATCTCCTCCAAGTGGTGGCCCCCGAGCCCACTTACTATAAAGCCCAAAAATCACTCGAAATAAGCGCTTCCTAGGTGGCCTTCAGGTTGGAAAGTCCGAGCATCAGTTGATCGGGAAAGCTCCCACGGAGCCCCCTATTCTTTGCCCCGACCTAGCACTTATCGCTCGGGGGATCACTCCTGAACAAGTGCCGATCACTCGGGCCCACTGATGGAAGCTTATTAACTCGGCCATTGTGTATCCCTTAATGACAGGAAGCCCATGAGGACAGGGGTAACCAAGAGTCTGCGCGCCGTAAGGAGCCCGCATGAAGGACGTAACCCCCCCTAAAACTCCTCTGCTTACAGGGATCAATTCGCACATCGGGCCACTATTTAAACAGGACATGCCCAACTGTGACAAGAGAGCTTAAGTAAGCTTAAGCAAGCCAAGTAAGCCTAAGCATGAACCACTTCACCTTTTGGTGGAGAGGGATCTCGCGCTCCCACTTTCATCCCACTCTTCTCTTCGCTCCAATGCTCTACTACCTGTGCTGACTTAAGCATCGGAGGGTCTTCCCCGAGGATCTATCCCTGGGCACCTTTGACGAGTTTCCCTTCTTGCAGTTTTTACTTCAAGGGTATGTGGTCATTCCTTCCCTAGCTCAGGAGCAGCGCGAGATCGCCCCCTCTTTAGAAAAAAAAGAGAAAATTACAAATGGGCCAAAGGCCCATGGGCTTGCTAAAAAGGAAAAAAAATAAAAAAAAAGAAACAAATAATTATTCAAATAGATATATATTCATATATGAATATAATATTAATATATATATTATATAATATATATTAATATATATATTATAATATATATTATAATATATATATATATATATATATATATATATATATATATATATACATATATATTTTGCATGCAATGGCCAGCATGTAGGACGTGCTCCGCGAAGGTGGACGGGCGTGGAGGTTGATGCGAGGGGGCACATGCTACGTGGCATCGCGCAGGAGGTTCTCGCGGGCAAATGGCCACGCGACCAAGGTGGTGACTGGCCACATTCTTCAACGCGGGAGGCTTCGCACGCGACGTCGGTTGGCAACTGTCGGCAGGAGGTCGGCATGCGCTGCGGTCGACGGAGTGGTTGTCGGCATGACGGGCGGCCAAGCGTCGGATCAGCAGAAGCGGCAGCACATGCGGGTGCCCGGGTCAGCGAATGCTGCGGTGGGCTTCACATGCGACAGCGGCACGCAGGCGGCCTTCGGCGCACGCGGGAAGAAAGGCCAAGGGTGGCCAGCTATTTTTGACAAGCTCACGCGGCAGAGGGAAGAAAGAAGAGATGGCGGGCGCAAAGGTCAGCGAACTTGGCAGGCTTGCGGGCGAATGGTGGTGTTGTGTTTGTGATTTTGGTGATTACAAAATTACTTTATCGCTTGACTTTATGCTTGAATTGTTCTTCATGTTTTCATGTGCTTGAATCTCCTTATTATCTTATTATGAAGTTTGAAATTGATAAATGGTTGTGGAGAGTTGATAGTGTGGCTATTGTAAGATGAAAGCTCATGTTGCTTAAGGATTGAAGTTATTGAGTTCAATGCTACACAAATGTGGGTGGTTTGAGAGTGTTTCTCATGTATATGGTTTTTATGGTTTGAGAGTGTTTCTCATGTTTATGATTTTTATGAAGAAATCATGATTGGGTTTTAATGAATGATGCTTGATACACAAATTGTTCACTTGGTAAAAATGGCGTATTTGATGTTCACATGTATTGCTCACATGCATATCTAAGTGTTTTCACCTTTAGCCAAAAGGTCCGGGTTGATTTGGATGCCATATTGTTCATATTCATTCTAGAAATGCTAGTTTCAAGAGAGAAGTTCATTTGATTTTCAAATGCATACTAATTTGGTTTTTATATGATTTTGCAGGTTCAAACCATTGGAATTAATCATTCGGAATCAAGGGACATTGGTAGCATTAATGCCATTGGGTTTGCATAGGTTTAACTAAAAATTGCATTTTCATGGCCCTCTTCTGGACAGAGTGCTGTCCTCGGTGTTTTTTATCTAGAAATCAGCAAGGGTCGACCCCTTCCGGCATGGGAGTTGCGGATCCGACCCAAACCCATTCTAAACCTCGTGAAACTTTACCAAACTACCCCTCAAAGGTTCCTAAACATATAAGGGTGTTTCTAACATGTTTTGGGAGGGTTTTATATGTCTTTTCCCCACTCTTTGAGTTGTATATAAAAGAGCTATGAATTTGTAAAGATAAAGGACCTAATGCTTATTTACTTTTTCTTGTAGGAGAAGAAAAGGGGGAAAAGGAAGAGGAGCACTTGCAAAGTGGTTATCATTTACATCCATGAAGATTTAGAGCTCATGGTAGAAGAAGAAAAGAAGAGGATCGAGGAGAGGAACAAGATGACGCCGGAATTGTGATCATCCGACGATGAGCCAAGAAGAGCCGGAGATTTAATTGAAGGGGGAGCATTATACTTGTTGAATCTTTCTAGTTTCAGTCTTTAGAGTTTGTTTGGAGCTTATTGTACTCATTCGTGGTCATTTCATCTATTTCTGAACGAATACTCTGTGTGTGGGTTCAAAGAATGGCTTCTCCGAGTGGTTTGTGTTGACGCTTGTGCGTCGTTTGGTGCGAAGCATATCCGCGTATGTGTTGGGGTTTTTGCCCCGTGTGTGTGGGGAGAAATCCCCATGTGTTGTTGCATTCGTAGCCTGTGGTTTTGGGTTTTTACCCCATGTGTGTGGGGAGAAATCCCCATGTTTGCTGCATTCGCGGCGTGTGGAGAAAGCCTCACCGGTTTGGTGAGGGGTGGACGTAGGGAACCCGCCGTGCTCCCGAACCACCTTAAAAATCTCCGTGTCTCATGGTTTGAATTGTGTGATTATGTGCTTCTCTATCTAATCTATTTACACAATCGTGTGAGCTCGGTGAGGTTGAGTGAATTAAGTTTATCCAGCTTAGTTTAAATTCCTCAATCTTGTTAAACTTGCTAATTCCGCTGTGAGTAGGTTTAGGATTTTAAATTGGACATATATTTTGAGTAGAGGGATCTATTCACCCCCTCTCTAGATCCATGTTCTTAAACTACGGGACCCAACAATTGGTATCTGAGCAAGGCTCTATTGTCCCTAGATCTCATGATCTACAGAGTGATCCCAGTGCATTCTACAATTATGAATTTTTCGGTTGAACATATCTCAATGAATTGCTTGAAGTTCAAATAACTTCTTTTTTACGTGAGGAGACACATGGAGCTCATGCCAGACTCCCCGGTTACTCAGAGTATTAACCGTTTCACTTCATTTTAAGTAGAGATATTATAGTACAACACCTTTCTGAAATGAACCACAACACGTCTCAGGTGACATGTGCCCAATTTACTCAGTCAGACTAAACATTGCTCTACCTTTCATTTTTCATTTTCTGAATCTTTAAAAAATAGGCAGGTAACTTTTTCCTCAACTGCCTCTTTAACATTCATGCAGCAAGTTTAATATCTCAAGAGTGTTGAAAAGAAATTCTTATATCCTTATGTGTAACACTCAAAATGGAATAGCATGAATCTCAGATTTTTCAACTAGCAAAACTACCCCTTAATCAAATGCATGATTTTTAGAAATTTCATTTAAGTTTGATGCCATATGCATAGAAGACTCATGGTACCGGGCGGAGGCACATTCTCACGAATGGTGATAGATTTCAGACATGAATGACATGTCCTTCCTCAAGTCACCATTTGATATATCATGTAGTTATTTAAATGATAATCAGAAAGATGCAATGCAAACTCATAAGAAAAATAGATTTTTCTTGATTTTCATGAATGGAAACTCACTCAATACAAATTTCAAATTTTCAAAGATAATTCCAAAATTTATTTTCAAAACCTCTGTCTTGAGCAACCATTATTTTTCAAGCCTTCCACTTGGCCTCAAGGCAATCATGCAAAAAGAAAGTTTGTTGTGACCCCTCTGTGATGATGATGTTGCAAATAAGTTTTATTTCATTGGCAACAGCTTGTTTTGATTGATTGGCAACTGTTCTTATTTTCATGAAATTGTTTTTATCAGGTTGTCTGTGTACCTAATGCAGTCAGAGTCTATACTGTCGTGCACACACCCACAGGTCTACATTGCATTGCAGCATGAACATAGAGTCCATACATTTCATTATGTAGTCTGGACAGTTTTGATGGGTCGACGCTCCCTTCTGATGGGTCGACGTCCCCTTTTGTTTTCCAAGTCTACACATTGTGCATTCTGACTTGAAGTCTATACAACGCTGCTTTGGCCAAGTCTATACACTGCATTGTTGATTATTGGCAAAGTCTGCACATTCTGCAGCTCAACATCTGCATGTATGAAGTCTATACACTGCATAGTTCGCACAGCTGCAAGTCCACACATTGCATTCCTAGCAGACCAGCAAGTCTATACACTGCAGGGTAAAGCCCAAAGTCTAGACACTGCCGCATTGTTTGCATTTCAGAGTCTATACATCGTTCATGCATGTGCACAGTTCGTGGACAAAGTCTGTACATCGCAGCATGTATTCATTGTTAAAGTCTATACAGACTTCAGCGTATCGTTCATGCATTGTTTGTGAAGTCTGTACATTAGTCTGTGTCTCATGCATCATCTATGCAAAGTCCATACATTGCATTCAAAGTCTGTACAGCGTTCGTCTCAGCCAGCGTCTCATGCTGTGTCTTAGGCATGTCTATACATTGCACTGTAGCTACATTGTTTCACCTGAAGTCTGTGCATTGTCTCAGCCACCGTCTCATTCAACGTCTCACATTTGCAAAGTCTATACACTGGTCGGTGGAAGCATGTCTATACATTCAACTTTTCAGCCTGTGACTAAGTCTGTACAGCTAGGGAGACTGTTAAGTCTATACATTCATTCACTGTAGCTTGCACTGGGTAAAGTCTATACATCCTCTAGCTGGAACGTTGAAAGTCTATACATCGATGCTTTGCCAAAGTCTGTACATTGGCATTAGTTTTCCATGTCTGTACATCGAACTGGTTGAGCAAGTCTGTACAGACGTTGCATCGATCAAGCCTGTACATCGTCAAGTCTACACACTGGAAGTCCACACATTCAGTTGTCTTGATCTAATCAAGTCTGTACAGAGTTTCATTTGGAAAGTCCATACATTGAATGTCTATACATTCGTTTGCCTTGCTTCATTCATTAAGTCTGTACAACCCCTTCGCTTGGCAAGTCTGTACATTGTCGATGTCTATACACTCGATTGTCTTGCCTTGGTCAAGCCTGTACAGAGTTTCTTCAGCTAAGTATATACACTGCTTCACGATGTGAAGTCTATACATGCCTTGTTCAAGTCTTCACATGATGATGTCTATACACTCAACTCCTTCACACTTCAGGAAGTCTGTACATCCTTCAATGCATTGCATGCATCGTTCGTGGAGTCTGTACATTGAGTGAAGTTTGGTGAAGTCTGTACAACGGCTGCTTCACATCTGAAGTCTGTACATTGCATTTGCACTCACAACATCTTCACACTTGAAGTCCTTACATCATCAGTTGACTGTCATGTTTTCATATTGCCTAAGTCTGTACAACGGCTGCTTCACATATGAAGTCTGTACAGCGGATGCTTCACATAGATGAAGTCTATACATTGAGCAGAGTTTGTACACTGCATTCGAATTCACAAGTCCATACAATATAGTCTATACAATGCAGTTCATCTTATAAGTCTGTACAGAGTTCTTTACTTAATCTGATAATCATATAATCTGTCTGACAGGGATCTGCTATTGAGATTGCTGACATGGCTCGTGATCCCAGGAGGACGAGGTGATCAGGTGCTGCCACGTGGATGGAATTGCCTCGGTTCTGGCGAATTCTCTGGGCAAGAAATGTGGAAGTCACGCGCCCTCATCCACCTGCTGATAGTATATAATGAAGTCTTCATCTTCAGATGGAAGAAGATCGACTGAAGAAAAGAAAAGTATATACAGTAGAGAGCCATCGATCCACAGTGAGCAGAAAGAAAAATAGAGAAGAAGAAAAGGAGAGAATAGAAGAGAGAAGAGATGTGTTGAGAGAGTGAAATTGAGAGAGTTTAGATTGAGAGCTGCTCATATTGTAACTCAGTCTCTTGGTTCAGAAACCAGAGCTGAGGCTTGCTCATTCCGAGCTACATTCCCATTTGGGTTTTCTTTTTCATTTTGCTTCTGCATTTTTATTTCCAAACTCTTGTTTCATCAAGCTGTGAGGCAGCATTGCAGTGGAGGTCTCCACTGGACAGGTGAAGCTGTAATCCTCAGCAGGCGAGACTTGGTCTCGGACGGCTAAGCTGTATTGCCCAGCTGTTGCAGAGGGTGTTCCTCTGGTCGGGATAAGCTGTAAGCCCCAGCCGTTGTTGGCAAGCTGTAGTGCCCAGCAGATTGAAGCTGTGTATCAGCAGTAATCCACATTCAAGTTGAATGTGGGGTGGACGTAGGTCGGATTGACCGAACCACCTAAAAGTCTTTGTGCCTTTCGTGTGTTTGCTTGTCTGTTTAGCAGATCTTGTCTCCATCATTCGGTGCTTTGACTATGGTTGTCCAGTATTCTCTTAATTCCGCATTTGAATCTAGGCATAATTTTTAATTAGCCTGTTGATCTATTCACACCCCCCCCTCTAGATCCACATTCTGTGGGGAAAGAGCATTCCATCTAACTCCAACAATTGGTATCAGAGCCATACTCTTCTACAGGAACTCATCACCCATAGGGGATTGGCAGAGATGGATGCTCGAGGGATGATAGCTGAAGGTCACTCAACCACCAAGCCCCCATTCTTTGATGGATCTAACTACGCATACTGGAAGAATCGTATGCATGTGTTTCTAAGGGCTAAAGATTACGAGATCTGGAAAGTTGTTAGCAAGGGACCTTATGAGCTGTCCCCGAATGAAGATGTCTGGACCAAGGAGGAGATCAGAAGGTCCACGCTGAATTGGAGTGACATAAACGCCATCCAGTGCTCTCTACACCCTACTGAATTCTCCCACGTGTCAGCGTACACTTCAGCCAAGGAGATGTGGGATGCACTGGAAGTTATCCATGAAGGGACTTCTCAAGTCAGGAAGACGAAGGCTAATTTCCAAGTGTCTGAGTATGAAGCCTTCAAGATGAAGCCAAACGAGACCATCAAAGAAATGTATGCTCGATTGACGATCATCACCAATGGTCTAAGAGGTCTCGGGAAACCTCTGACAGAATATGATTTAGTAAGGAAGATACTTCGGTCCTTGACTCATGCCTGGCATACGAAAGCTACTGTGATGGAGGAGTCAAGGGACTTGCGCAATACAAGAGCTGATGAGCTAATTGGCTCGCTGATGGCATATGAAATTAATATGCCAAGGATAGAAGAAGCTGAAAGGAAGAAGAAGCCGATAGCGCTGAAGGCTGGTTCCAGCAAATCCAACAAATCCAGCTCCAGTAGTTCTTCATCATCAGAGGAGAGCCCAAATGAAGAAGAAGATATGACTCGTTCTGAGATGGCCATGATGACCAGAGAGTTCAGGCGATTTCTCAGAAAAGGAGCAGGACGATTCGGCCAAAAGAAATACAGTGGCGGCCGAAGGGACAAAAGGTATAAACACAACCCTGCAAAGAAAACTGAAACTAACACTTGTTATCAATGCAGGAAACCAGGCCATCTGAAAGCTGACTGTCCAGATAATCAAAAATATAAGGACAAGTCAAAGAGAAGGAACACGAAAGGGAAAGCAATGGTGAGTACCTGGAGTGATGAAGATGAAGCCTCCCTGAGCAACACTTCAGACAGTGAAGCCGAATCTGAGAAGCCCATTTACCTTATGGCAATAAGCTCAGAAGATAGAGAAGAGGACTCAAATGAGGTAATCACTAGATTTGAAAATTTTACTATCGCTGATTCGGTAGATGCCTACCATGATATAGCTGATAGAGCTGATGATATTAGAAAAGAAAACAGGCATCTGAGAAGAAAGATCAATTCCATGCAAAATGATAAAACTCTAACTGCTAAAATTGCATGTTTAGAATCTAAGAATAAAAATCTGAAACTCACATGTTCTGAAGTAGATGAAATCAAAAATGAGTTAAAAGCTTCTAGGGAAGAGAATGTGAGGCTTGAAAATGAAATTGATGAATGGAAGCTGAAAATTCAGAAATGTGAGAGTGAAGTAAAAATTGTTTCTGAAAAATATGAAGCTGTCCTCAATGTAAATAATGAACTGAAAAAGTCTATTGATGAAATTCAGAAAGACAATGAGGATAAACTGAGAACCATTGAGAAAATGACCCAAGGAACAGATAACTTAAATGCTTTGTTAGGGTCAAAGGTAAATTTCAAAAAAGAGGGCCTAGGATTTAATTCAAGTGCAACAAAAACCTTTGGAATGAAAACTATTTCATTTGTTGCACAAAAAGAAAAAGGACCTCTAATTAGCATGAATCCAAACAATTCAATGAACAAAAATGCTAATCTGAAAAAGACCAGTGCTGAGGAGAAGGGCAAACAAAAAGTCAGTGAGCCTAGTAGAGCTAGCACATCCAAGCAAAATCCAAAGGGTCAATCTCAGGTTAGGGGTCAAGCTACCCAGTCTTATAAACACCAGGACAAGGTAACCAAGTCTCCACCATCACCTCCACCTCTAAAGAAGACCCAAAACAAACCTATGAATAGGTCAGCAGGGTCCAAGGTGCAGGGGAGACAGAATGCTGCTAAGAGTCAACCCAATCATTTCTACCAACCCAGAGTTCAGACACATTACAATACACAGTCAACCTATTTCAATAGGTCAGGTTGGACTAGAACTCCGGGGAGGCATACAGGTCTTGCATATCAGGCTGCTCAATATCAAAGACCTTACACTAGAAATTGAGTTAATGGGTATGGTTATTGGACACCTAGGAACCAACATTTCCACAGCCAGCCCAGGAACTATCATGGCCACAATTCCATGAATGCAACCTGGCCAAGGCACTGGCAAAGAAATAATAATGTCGATAATCATGCTGGTGCAAATAAGAAGAAAAATAACAAAAAGAAGAGGAACAACAACAGAAGAAAACATGTAGGATCCACTGAACAAAATACATTTAAACAAATGTGGATTCCGAAAAGCCTACTTTCTTGCTTTGCTTCTACCTCTTCTGTTATGGAGCCCAATCAGTCTTGGGTTCCAAACCTCTCTACCTAATTGTGTATGCAGGTATGCCTGGCAGCCAAGAGCAACTTTTGGTACTTGGATAGTGACTGCTCCAGGCATATGACAGGAGATAAGGCCAAGTTCTGCATGCTGACTGAGAAGCTAGGAGGCCTTGTCACCTTTGGAAGAAACACAAAGGGTAGGATTATTGGATCAGGTAAGGTAGGTAAGTGTTCTACCTGCTGCATTGATGATGTTATGCTGGTTGAAGGGTTAGCTTACAATTTACTTAGTATCAGCCAGTTGTGTGATAAAGGATATAAGGTTTTATTTGATTCTCAATGTTGCAAGGTTTTTGAACCTGATTCTGAAATTGTCAAATTTTCTGGAAAAAGAATAAATAATACATACATGATAGATTTAGATGACATTCAACATACTAACCTTTGCCTTACTGCCAGTAGAGAAGACTTAGCATTTTTATGGCATCGTAGGTTAAGTCATGCTAGTTACACTGTTTTGCATAAACTGAATAAGCATGGCATGGTTAGAGGACTTCCTGAAGTTTCCTTCAAAAAGGAAAATAAAATCTGTGATGCATGCACTCAATCAAAGATAACTAGAAAGTCATTTAAGTCTAGAACTGAAAATCTGTCTTCTAAACCCTATGAGCTGATACACATGGACATTTTTGGGCCAACCAGATCTGTTAGCTTATCAGGGAGGAAGTATGGGTTTGTCATGGTAGATGACTTTTCTAGGTATACTTGGATCTATTTCTTATCTCATAAGAGTGATGCATTTTCAGAATTTCAGGAGTTCTATGTTAAAATAAATCAGAAAATTGAAAATATTTTGACTGATCATGGAGGTGAGTTTGAAAACTCACAGTTTGATGAATTCTGTAGGTCAAATGGAATCAACCATAGGTACTCCTCACCAAGAACACCTGAGCAGAATGGAGTTGTGGAGAGAAGGAACAGAACCCTAGTGGAGATGGGCCGTACACTCCTTGTAGAAGGTGGTCTACCTAGGAAATTCTGGGCTGAAGCAGTGAACACTGCTTGTTATGTAATTAACAGAGCCATGGTAAGACCTTCTACCCAGCAAACACCATATGAGATCTTAAAGGGTAAGAAACCTTCTATTGCCCACTTCAAGGTTTTTGGATGTAAATGTTTCATTCATATAAATGATAAAAAAGACCTTGATAAATTTGAACCTAAAGGTGAACCAGGAATTTTTCTTGGTTATTCTGAAAACACCCGAGCATATAGAGTGTACAATCTAAATTCTAAAACTGTTGAAGAATCTCCACACATAGTTTTTAGTGAATCCTTGATAAATACTAATGTTGGTGAATGCAGGAATGAAGAAGGTGGTGATATTCTGAAGGAAGGAGATCCTGCAGATAAATTCGAGGATGAAGAAGGACATAAAGTGCTTGATGAAGAAGAGCCTACAGTTCAGGGGGAGGTAAATCAAACTCATGAAAATCCAATTGTAAACATAAGATATCTTATGGATCATCCTGTAGATAATGTAATTGGAAATCTGCATGACCCCCCTAGGACTAGAGGCCACTTGAGAATTCAACATGAATTGAATGCTTATGCTTTTGTTTCAAATATAGAACCCAAGTTCATTGACTATGCTCTCCAAGATATGCATTGGATTAATGCCATGCATGAGGAGCTTAATCAATTTGACAGGAATAAGGTGTGGCAATTGGTTCCACCTCCTGATCATGAAACAGTCATAGGGACTAAATGGGTGTTTAGAAATAAAACTGATGAATCAGGGAATGTCATTAAAAATAAAGCCAGACTTGTAGCTCAGGGGTACAATCATAAATTTGGAATAGACTTTGAAGAGTCTTTTGCCCCTGTAGCTAGGTTAGAAGCAATCAGAATATTATTGGCTTATGCATGCTCCCTAGGTATAAATCTTCAACAGATGGATGTGAAATCTGCTTTCCTAAATGGGGAAATTAGTGAGGATGTCTATGTGAGTCAGCCTCCTGGGTTTGAATGTTTAGATTTCCCTAATCATGTTTACAAACTCAATAAAGCTCTTTATGGTTTAAAGCAAGCTCCTAGAGCTTGGTATGATAGGTTGAGTAAGTTCCTCACGGACAAGAATTTCACAAGAGGTATAGTTGATCAAACATTGTTTACCAAAGTGAGTCATTCAGATATTCTTATTATTCAGATTTATGTGGATGACATTGTGTTTGGGTCAACTAACCCAAATTGTGTGAGAAATTCTCTCAGATAATGACTAATGAGTTTGAAATGAGCTCAATGGGCGAGCTCAAACTATTTCTTGGACTGCATGTTACACAATCAGAGGATGGCACTTTCATCTCTCAGTCCAAGTACGTAAAGAATTTATTGAAGAAGTACAAAATGGACAACCTCAAGGAAATAGCTGCTCCAATGGGTACCTCAACCAGTTTGGATGAAGATCCTAAAGGTAAACCAGTGGACCAGAGGCTATATAGAGGTATGATCGGATCCCTTCTTTACCTTACAGCATCTAGGCCTGATATTCAATTTGCAGTGTGTTTATGCTCTATGTTTCAAGCTAGTCCTAAAGAATCTCATCTTAAGGCTGTGAAGAGGATTTTTAGATATTTACTAGGCACCCAACAGCTAGGTCTTTGGTATCCTGCTAAGTGTGAGTTAGATCTTCTAGCCTACACTGATGCAGGGTGTCGAGTAGATAGAAAGAGCACTAGTGACTATTGTCAATTCCTTGGTGGCTGTCTAGTATCTTGGACATCTAAAAAGTAACACACTGTAGCCTTGTCTACAGCTGAGGCTGAATATGTTGCTGCAGGTAATTGTGCTGCCCAAGTACTATGGATCAAGCACCAACTAGATGATTATTAGATAAAACTGGAATGCATTCCAATTTTGTGTGATAATACTAGTGCCATATGCCTTGCTAAAAATCCTGTTCACCATTCAAGGACTAAGCATATAGAGATAAAACATCATTTTCTGAGAGATGCTGTGAATAAAAGGAAATCGAACTGAATTTCATTGAAACAGATAAACAAATAGCTGATATCTTTACTAAGCCACTTGGAAATGAAAAGTTTAAATTTCTTAGAAGAGAACTTGGCTTGTGTAAGTTTCAGCATGATGAATAAAATTTTCAGCTATTTTGAATACAATCTCTGATTTGGACCTACATCTGATAGACAGTATAAAACTTTGTGAAGGTTGATTGGTGCAACAGACTCATGATCATGCATGACACTCATATTATTTTCTCATGATCATCACTGCATATCATTTAGTCAGTAATGTGTCTAAAATAGCATGCATATAGAACTGTTTTGCACTACATTTCTCTGCATAACCCTGGTGGTCACATTGCATGATAGTACAGTCTAAATAAGCATGAACTTTAAAAATCATCCGATCAGTCATCTTTTACAAAAATTGCATGCATATAGACAGGGGGAGTCTTGTCAGAATTTCAAGGTGAACTGCTGCGTCGACGTTGCTATACTGTGGCGTTGACGCAGTGAACTAGACCTGTGAATATCTCTGTTTCATTATTCTGATGAGTTGACACTGCAATAGCGTGGAGCCGACGCACTGACACTATCTCAGTGTCTTATACTGTTGCCTCATCAACTGATGCGTAGACGCCTTGAACTCCCAGCGTCGACGCTGTCTATTCAATCCTTGACTCTGAATGATTGAGTCTGACAATATGGCAATCTTTTAATCAGTTCTAACATTAACCAATAGAAAATAGACCTCTTCCCTCATAAGAACTGTAATTGCTTAAAGACTGATTTAATGGTTTAAATTTCATAATCTTTAGAGTTGAAAGACTACAATCAGTAAATAAGGATGCTGAAAATTGATAAAGCACTCAACCCTCATCTTATTTCATGTCAGACAAAGTTAATTATATTTGAAATCTGAAAACTCATCTGAAATCATGTTAGAGAAACTAAGTATGTGTATTGTCCTTAAACATGTCATTCTGAAACAAATAAAGGACAGCTAAGAAAGATATTGAAAAATATTGAAAATAAATTGAAATATAGCATTGGCAGAGCAATGACTGGTAAATCACTGAGAAACTGAGTGATCCATCAAAGAAGTAGAAAACACTCATGTCATGAGGTGTATCAGCTATCTCTGTATAAAATGATCAAAACAGTAGGGTGATTTCATTGAGTATCTGGGGGTAACTGGCGTCTGATAAACGTGTACCCTCAAGCAAAAAGATGTAAATCACTTATATTGAGTTTGATCATAGCAGAATGGTCCATCATGTTGAGTATCTAGGGGTATTGGCGTCTGATAAACGTATACCCTTAAGCAAAAAGACAAATGGTACCTGACTGCCCAAAAATGAACTCATATTGATAAATGCTATTCCTTCAAAAGTAATTTCATGAATGTCAATTTGTTTAGTTTCAATACATGACTTGGTATCTCTCAATTAGTTTTGTTGAGTATATGACAGTAAGATATTTTTGAAACTGACTCTCTCATGTAAATGTGATTCTGGTTTATTGTTTTATCATGCACAGCTACCCTATCCAATGAATGTAGTGCATAAACTCTTATTTTTATAACCTTTAAACCAGAACCTCACTTTCTAAGCAGTTTCTCAATTCATATGACTGAAGGTTCTGTGCTTTAGCCGCTTAATTTCTGAACTACTTGCTAAGAATGCCAGTCAGCTGAGTCTTCTTGTTCCTTCCATTGCATCTTATTTCCCTCCTCTTTGTTGATGGCAAAAGGGGAGAATATATTGTCTACTTCATGAGTTCATTCCAGGGAAGTGTTTGCATCATGTCTATCGCAAAGGGGGAGATTTTGTGAGCAGAATCTTGTGTTCATGTCTCAGCATGTCATTCATAGCATCTGCATGACAATCTGAATAACGAATCATATCTTTCATCAAAAATACATCTGTTTGACAGGATGTTACTATTCTACATAATAGGGTGTTGCCATCATCAAAAAGGGGGAGATTATTGTGACCCCTCTGTGTTGATGATGTTGCAAATAAGTTTTATTTCATTGGCAACAGCTTGTTTTGATTGATTGGCAACTGTTCTTATTTTGATGAAATTGTTTTTATCAGGTTGTCTGTGTACCTAATGCAGTCAGAGTCTATACTGTCATGCACACACCCACAGGTCTACATTGCATTGCAGCATGAACATAGTGTCCATACATTTCATTATGTAGTCTGGATAGTTCTGATGGGTCGACCCTCCCTTCTGATGAGTCGACGCTCCCTTCTGATGGGTCGACGTCCCCTTTTGTTTTCCAAGTCTACACATTGTGCATTCTAACTTGAAGTCTATACAACGCTGCTTTGGCCAAGTCTATACACTGCATTATTGATTATTGGCAAAGTCTGCACATTCTGCAGCTCAACATCTGCATGTATGAAGTCTATACACTACATGGTTCGCACAGCTGCAAGTCCACACATTGCATTCCTAGCAGACCAGCAAGTCTATACACTGCAGGGTAAAGCCCAAAGTCTAGACACTGCCGCATTGCTTGCATTTCAGAGTCTATACATCGTTCATGCATGTGCACAGTTCGTGGACAAAGTCTGTACATCGCAGCATGTATTCATTGTTAAAGTCTATACAGACTTCAGCGTATCGTTCATGCATTGTTTGTGAAGTTTGTACATTAGTCTGTGTCTCATGCATCGTCTATGCAAAGTTCATACATTGCATTCAAAGTCTGTACAGCGTTCGTCTCAGCCAGCGTCTCATGCTGCGTCTTAGGCATGTCTGTACATTGCACTGTAGCTGCATTGTTTCACCTGAAGTCTGTGCATTGTCTCAGCCACCAACTCATTCAGCGTCTCACGTTTGCAAAGTCTATACACTGGTCGGTGGAAGCATGTCTATACATTCGACTGTTCAGCCTGTGACTAAGTCTGTACAGCCAGGGAGACTGTTAAGTCTATACATTCATTCACTGTAGCTTGCACTGGGTAAAGTCTATACATCCTCCAGCTGGAACGTTGAAAGTCTGTACATCGATGCTTTGCCAAAGTCTGTACATTGGCATTAGTTTTCCATGTCTGTACATCGGACTAGTTGAGCAAGTCTGTACAGACGTTGCATCGATCAAGCCTGTACATCGTCAAGTCTACACACTGGAAGTCCACACATTCAGTTGTCTTGATCTGATCAAGTCTGTACAGAGTTTCGTTTAGAAAGTCCATACATTGAATGTCTATACATTCGTTTGCCTTGCATCATTCATTAAGTCTGTACAACCCCTTCGCTTGGCAAGTCTGTACATTGTGGATGTCTATACACTCGATTGTCTTGCCTTGGTCAAGCCTGTACATAGTTTCTTCAGCAAGTATATACACTGCTTCACGATGTGAAGTCTATACATGCCTTGTTCAAGTCTTCACATGATGATGTCTATACACTCAACTCCTTCACACTTCAGGAAGTCTGTACATCCTTCAATGCATTGCATGCATCGTTCGTGGAGTCTGTACATTGAGTGAAGTCTGGTGAAGTCTGTACAACGGCTGCTTCACATCTGAAGTCTGTACATTGCATTGCACTCACAACGTCTTCACACATGAAGTCCTCACATCGTCAGTTGACTGTCATGTTTTCATATTGCCTAAGTCTGTACAACGGCTGCTTCACATATGAAGTCTGTACAGCGGATGCTTCACATAGATGAAGTATATACATTGAGCAGAGTCTGTACACTGCATTCGAATTCACAAGTCCATACAATGCAGTCTATACAATGCAGTTCATCTTATAAGTCTGTACATAGTTCTTCACTTAATTTGATAATCCTATAATCTGTCTGACAAGGATCTGCTACTGAGATTGCTGACATGGCTCGTGATCCCAGGAGGACGAGGTGATCAGGTGCTGCCACGTGGATGGAATTGCCTCGGTTCTGACGAATTCTCTGGGAGGGAAATGTGGAAGTCACGCGCCCTCATCCACCTGCTGATAGTATATAATGAAGCCTTCATCTTCAGATGGAAGAAGATCGACTGAAGAAAAGAAAAGTATATACAGCAGAGAGCCATCGATCCACAGTGAGCAGAAAGAAAAATAGAGAAGAAGAAAAGGAGAGAAGAGAAGAGAGAAGAGATGTGTTGAGAGAGTGAAATTGAGAGAGTTTAGATTGAGAGCTGCTCATATTGTAACTCAGTCTCTTGGTTCAGAAACCAGAGCTGAGGCTTGCTCATTCCGAGCTACATTCCCATTTGGGTTTTCTTTTTCATTTTGCTTCTGCATTTTTATTTTCGAACTCTTGTTTCTTCAAGCTGTGAGGCAGCATTGCAGTGGAGGTCTCCACTGGACAGGTGAAGCTGTAATCCTCAGCAGGCGAGACTTGGTCTCGGACGGCTAAGCTGTATTGCCCAGCTGTTGCAGAGGGTGTTCCTCTGGTCGGGATAAGCTGTAAGCCCCAGCCGTTGTTGGCAAGCTGTAGTGCCCAGCAGATTGAAGCTGTGTATCAGCAGTAATCCACATTCAAGTTGAATGTGGGGTGGACGTAGGTCGGATTGACCGAACCAGCTAAAAGTCTTTGTGCCTTTCGTGTGTTTGCTTGTCTGTTTAGCAGATCTTGTCTCCATCATTCGGTGCTTTGACTGTGGTTGTCCAGTATTCTCTTAATTCTGCATTTGAATCTAGGCATAATTTTTAATTAGCCTGTTGATCTATTCACCCCCCCTCTAGATCCACATTCTGTGGGGAAAGAGCCTTCCATCTAACTCCAACAAAGTTCTCATTTTATAGTTTTGGGCACCTGTGGACGTCAAAAAAATGACGATGATGATCATACGGCACTCGCGTCTATGCGTTCAAGCGGAAGTCGAAGACGGGAGGGCCGAACAAACCCATACATCACCCAACCAGGATGAGAACTCACTTGGTGGTCCACCATTCATTAAGGAAGCCCCCGTGCAGAAGATACGGCCACAACTCTACGACCGACCGTGCTGAGAGCTGAATCAAAGAAGAGTCGAGAACTCCGGCACAGTCTCGGCATATGCCGAAAGTCACGCAAAGCCCTGGACCGAGCCCCAGAAGTAGTGAATGGAAAATTGCGGAAGCCATGCATCACAACCGGAACATTCCGGGAATGCTAACATTCATATAAACGGCCGTGACTTTGAAAAGAATCCATTCGGCGCTTAAAACGGCGCGGAAGGGCCTTAAAGCGGCACGCCTTAAGATGGCGCGCCCCCTTTGCTTAAACGGCACGCCCCACTTTATGCTCTAATACGAGCCCCCCCTTTTTTCTTTTGTTAAGATGGCACCCCCTTGCTTTTCTTAACACGGCGCGCTCCATTGCCATGACCCCCTTGCAAGGCTTTAATCTGGCGCGCCCCCGGCCACGCCGTTTTAACTGATGGGCCCGTCATGCCATTTTTAAAAGCCCTTTCCTTCAAATACTCAACTCGGCGTGATCATGTTGAAGACCAATATGGTTACTCTGGCGCGGTCACTATTCCCCAGCGCCGGATTAAGTGATGCAAACAAGCCATTCTCCGAAGCGTTTCTCTGGCGCGCAAACAAGCCATCCCATCTACACTCCGATGCTCTGTTCTGCACCATACGCTACATAGAGAACATTTAATGTTTGAAGCCGTGCCTTCACCCCCGTTCGACAGCAAAGCGGCAGTGATGGCAGCAGCAGTAGATCCCCCCGGCAAATTCGTGAACATCCCATCCTCGGACGAACGATAAGGTACGGCGCCAATTACCGGATGCCAGCATAGAAGCCAACCATGTTCCTCTGGCAGACGAACGCAGTGGCGGGAGTTTTATTCCGTTCGAGAAGGGGAAGGCACCCAATATATATACTTTGGCTGGAGACACTCGTAACAGGGGGGATCCAAAAAAGGAGAAGAGAAGGCGCTCGGCTGTGTGTAGTGAAGGGAAGGAGAAAAAGAGAGAAGGAGCTCTGTCCACCGATGCCGATAAGGTGAACAAAAAGAAAGAGAGAGAGAGTGAGAGAGGGAAGGTGAGTCCGGAGCGGGGGAGGAGCTTGTGCTCCATCCCCTCTCTCCCACCGGTGCATCTCCTTCATCCCCCTCCGATGTATTTCCCCTTTCCTTCGGGATGGGCCTCCCTGTATCTAAACCTTCCCCGTTTATGTGGATGATAAAAAGAGAAGTGTTTTCTTTTTGCAAGCCTAATCTTCCTCGTGTAACCTCCGCTTCCTTTCTTCACTCTCCAATCATCCCGGGCCTTTGAGGTCTGCCTCTCCGTGGCATGACCCTCAAAGGAGCCCTCCGACAAATGAACATTCATTGCCCTTGTGGAAAACATTCGCCCCGCCCCGAAGAGCATTGCCCATGAGTCATGGTCGCTCTCGCAGGCTGGCCCTCGAGCGTTCCACACTCACACTTGGGCTAACGGACTGCCGTGAGGCCGTTCCGCATTTTGAGAGTTTACCCGAGAGTAATCCGTGTGGTGGCTTTCGCTTCTCTCTAGCAAGTCCCGGTCCGGGGGAGGTGCTATCGGATTTTTGCCAGGGCCAAGAACAGACAAGAACACCAAGAACAAACGAACAAGACATCCTTTGAAGAGACACACAGTGAACCCTCTGTGAATTAACCCCCTAAAATTTTACACAACAAACTCCTCCGAACAAATCGCTTAAACCCCACCTCATTACCTACTTAATCTACCAAATGGATGAACAAACGGATCATAAAACCCACCTACGGGTGATAGAAAAGAAAAGAAACACACAATCAAAGCAATAAACCCTCGGGAGAGTTTAATACGGCGCGGTGACTATTCCACCGCACTGGTTTAACATCACTCTCAGAATCCCATCTCCCTCTTGAACCTTAAATCGGCGTGCGCCTTCAACATCTTAACCCGACGTGCCCATTTCCATTTGCTCCTGTGCACATCCTAATCTGGTGTGGCCTTTAACGGCGCACTCCCACTCCTCTATACATCTTAAAATGGCGTGCCCCCCCTTGCCCATTCCTAATACTGTGCACCCGTTTCCCTTATATTGCATTAAAACGGCACGGCCCCTATAGTCTTCTTAACACGGTGCGCCCCTTGCCCATTCTTAATATGGCGCCCTCCTTGAGGTTCCATACCCGGCGCTCTCCCTTGCCCTCCATATCCGGCGCGCCCCTCTCCCCTCGCATGGCCTTAATACGGCGCGCCCCCCATTTCCTATTTGCCCTTGATGTTAGCTTAATACGGCGCGCTGCTATCCCTTGGCCTTCCTTAAATCGGCGCGCCCCTTGGCCTTCCTTGATCCGGCGCGCCCCTTGGCCTTCATTAAACCGGCACGCCCCTATTCTCTCTTGGCATCTCCCACTAAACCAGTGCGCCCCTCTTGTGCAACCCATAACTGGCGTGCGCTCCCCTTGTAACACCTACATAACCGGCGCGCCCCTCCCCTCTCTTGGGTCCCTTATCCGGCACGCCCTATCCTCTCTTGGTATCTCCCTAAACCGGCGTGCCTGAAAGAGAGAGAATGATTAATCAGATAAGAGAAAAGACTTGAAGCTAATGAATAAAACTAATCAAAAGTTTCCTCCCCGTTATAATCAAAATTTTGTTCCGGGGGCTCCGCCCCCGGAAACCCCCGCAAGGGGCGCTGCCCCCTTGACCCCCGCGACTTGACCGGGCAGGTTGAACCCCGCGACCTGACCGCGTAGGTCGATCCGCATGCGAGGGCGCACGTTGGCGAGTTCGGGTTTCACATTTGACAACTCGCTTCCCCGGACTGTGCGTGAAGAGAAAAGTAATGACGCCCCATGGTATCGGACGTGGACCTCGGAATCCCCGACATGGTCATGATCCGTGCACCTCTTAGGCCGATTGTCCATCAGCTTGACCCACTTCTTCCGGGATCCGATCCCGCATCCGCATTAAACTTGCCGTACCTACGGCAGACATTTGTACGGTTTTATCCTCATCTTCGACGCTACAAATGCGGACTTCCATCCGAACACGAAATGGTCCGTGAGTGACCAACATATACGTATCCATGAACATTTTTTACGCCCCAACACGGGTTCGTTTGAACGTGACCCGAGATCTTTGTTCTCGCTTTATTACCATGAATCTTAGGCCGTAGGGCCCTTATTCCCGGCAATCAATCAAGGGTGTTCTTTCGTATGGGGGATGTAAATAACGCTGTGGCCTTAACGGCATGGCGGGTTTTGGTCCTGACACGAACTACACAATCGTCTGATTAGTCAGATTGAGAGCAGAATAAATCGTCACTTTATGACTGGCACGCCCTCGCACTAAATAAACGAATGAACCCCGATCAACAAATGAACTGATTCTTTCCGAATTTTAGTGCGTCTATAAGTCTGGCACGCCCGGTGGGACCGAAATCACCCTTCATCTCTTTGCCGGGATTAAGGGCCCTACGACCCCTTTCTTCTATTACTAATTGTTTGATTTGCAAATGCAGGTTGCATTTCGGACACCAGGATGGCCCCCACGTTCGGTCAACAGGCCGTCGAGAGCCATGTTCGGAACGGCTACTTGGCCGTCCCCCTCAGCTTCGGGAGCTTCCCCCCACGGTAGGCTTCCCCAACTTCCTCGGGGTAGCCTTCACGAACCTGTTGGACGTGGAAGCGTCTGACAGGACTGAAAGCAACGCTCCCATCTAGGGAGTCGCCAAAGCTGCTGCCGGCCGATAAGTTGCCGAGACTTCCAAGACCGTCCCGACCAGGACGCTGAGCTGCAACGTGCACCATGTGCACCAAACTGCCGGCCCATCTCGCCAGGGGTCGGCCTCTCACCAGAGGAGGCTCCGGAGGAGCCACGCCATGACATCACCCTAAGGCCACTTCTCCAGCACCAGCAAGTCTGCTATCATCGGGACTGTCCGGGTGCATCTTACCTGGCAACGTTCCGAGGTGATCCTGGATCGCATTGTACCCGCCGTACCAGTGCGCCACTCTTTTCTGGCACTGGAGAAGATGAAGGGCAAGATGACGCCCGCCATTCCGGCCCCAGCGCCGCAGCATCATTCGGCCTCCAGGCCCACCAAATGTAAGCAAGTTTGGGTTCCCAAGGGGGCCCGGTTCACCTCACCAGCCCAAGCGAGGCCCCCTACCTTCCGCCCGGCAATGGCACAACAAGGAGATCGGGTCAGGACATCGGCCCCCGTCCGCCAGCTGGCATTAACTACACCGGCCCCACCGGAGAACATCCACTGTCGACACTACCGACGTCACTATCAGGCTGCCCGTGTGGAGCCTGCAACCCACATGCCCGTTGCTGCCAACAGGGTGACATCACCGGCTTCTCCTCCTGATCAAGACTGGGAAGCACTCCCCTGAGTCGCCAGAGATTACTGGGGGCAGTAGCCTCTGCCTTTGAAGAAGAAGAGACTCGGCCGGTGCCCAGCGCCGAGTCAAGAAACTGCTTTGAGGAGCGCTATCAGTTCCCGCTGAGGGAAGAAGTGAAGCTGCGGAGATCGGTCTTTGATAGATTGGTCTTCCCAGGTAAGCCGTCGAGAAGAACGGTAAGAAGAGGCAGAGACGTGAGGGTCTATACCTGCAACATGGAAGGGGCATCTGGTTGGTACGGGGCTCTACCAACCGAGCTTGAAGAAATATCCAGGCTAGCCACAAGGCCAGGACCTCTTACCAGAAGAGGGAAATCGGCAATTGAGCAGACACAAGTCCACACTGGAGGAGCTAACTATGAGGAACCTTCAATGTCCTTGGCTGCCAATGTTATTACAGAAGGCACTGCGGGAGGACCATACTCTTCATCCGAAGAGGCGCCGATCGAAGGAGGAGGCACCCCTAGCCTTTCTATGAACGACCCCGCGGTATTGCATATGATGCAGCAGTATCAACGGGAGATCGAATTGTTAAGGAAGCAATTGACTGAAAGAGCTGCTCAGCCCTCAACATCCGGGCAGACTAAAGCATTGCCAGAGACCCTTGGGGGCAATGGTCAGGCCTTAGAAGCTTCTCCACAGGAGACAATGTCTCCCCCAATACCTACCTACACTGGTGGCGTACCCCTGCATCAGCCACAACATGTCACACCGGCCCCACCACCGAACCTGCCATTCCTGGGGTCCACTATTGCACCTCAGGCGATAGTGTTAACAATGCCGCTGGCGCAACCGGCCCATTTCTATCCAAACCCGGTTGACCCGGCAACAGTGAGCAGACTAATGCTCAAACAAATGATAGACATGAAGTTGGCAGAGAGGAGCGATGGTGATCACACGCCATTCGACGTATACCGGGTACTTTACCCGGGACACTATGCTGCCAAGAGGCTACCGGTCGGCATCACCAAGCCGCCGAAGTTTGAGAAATTTAATGGGCAAGGATCTCCCAAGGAGCACATTGCCTATTATGTGAATGTTATGGGGGATCTAGCCGCGGATGAAGCTTATCTTCTCAAGTTCTTCGGCTACACACTTACCGGGCTCGCTTTCGAGTGGTACTCGAGCTTGCCCGCCGGGTCCATTGCAGATTGGCCCGATATGTAGAAGAAATTCAAGGAAAGGTTCTACATAGCTGAGCGGGAGGTAACCATGGCAAAGCTTTATGCCACAAGACAGAGAAATGATGAGTCGGCACTCGACTACATAAAGAGGTGGAGGAACCTCAGCATGAGGTGCAAACGTCTCCTACATCAGGAGGACGCAGTGCAGATCTGTAAATAGAATCTGAAGAAGGAAATCCTTGAGAGGATGATCGGTGCTAAGGTAAGGTCATTTGACCGTCTGAATAACATAGTGGTAGAGATCGAGACATTCCTTGCTCGATACTCTTTCGCCCCAGCTGCAGCAAGCCAGAGGGCCAGGCAGGTCGAGAAAAAGACCAATATCGCCAGAAGTTCACACACTGGACTTCAAAGCTTTCAAGAAGCAAATAGAGAAAGCCAAAGAGACAGCTGACCCTCCTCCGCCCAGGTCCACTGAACGGCGGGAAGGTCCTTCCCTGCGGGAGAAGATGAGGAATAAATTATATTTTTTTCCTAGAGACAAAGCCCGGGTCCTGTTTGAATGGGCCACCAGGTACAACAAGATCACATTACCAGATCCGAAGAGGCCTGGTGACTTGAAGAACAAGGATGATCCTCACTTTTGCCCATACCATCAGATGCTTGGGCATACCATTGAGGATTGTTACATCTTCAAGGACGTCATTGAGTCCTTGATCAAGAAGGGAGAGCTGGACATGGGGGAGCTCAAAGTGGATCCTCCGCAGCCGCACGAGATGCCGAACATCGGCATCACTGTCAACATGGTATCTTTATACCAGCAGCTGCCTGAAGAATGGGCGGAGGCCAGTACACAGGCTACTTATCAAGCCTTTGTCATGGCGCCAGCTCAAGACCAAGGAGGTTGGCAAGCCGCGCCGATGAAGAACAGAAGAAGAAGATAAGCTCCCCGACCCACTCCAGAAGTTCACATAAGGGGCGTTACACCCCTGCCGGCACCGCCACTAGTGATACATGTCTTGCATGACATAACCCCCGAGCTCGTTATGAGACGGCCCACTCACAATAAGAAGAAACACATCCCGATGTGGGTGCACAAGGAAACCATCCCTGCGGTTGAAAGACTCCAGGCTATTATTGATGGACTTGAAGATTATGAGCAGCCCGAGATCTAGCCTGTGGAGTTGAAGGAGTATGTCCCTTGGGAGGAGTTCGAGTCACTCGAACTAGCTCCAGAAGCGGAAACCGAGACGAAAGAAGAGCCTCTCTTGTGGGGTGAGCTTCCCCAAGAGCAGTTGCCAGCCACTGAAGAGAAGAAGAAAAAGAAGAAGAGAAGACCTAGAAGCAAGAAGAAGAGTGGGGTTGTCCTTTCTTGCAACACCCTCTCAACATTATTTGACACAGCCCTCTCCCTGAGAGAGGAAGAGCAAGAAGTGCCCGTCGAGCCGTCATAGGTGAATCAAGCTGAAGCATCCACCTTCCAACATGCCACAAGGTCGGGAAGGAAGTGGGGACGTCCTCCTTAGGCCAACCACAACATCCTGTTCAGAAGAGAACAACCGTATCACATCCCCGAGCCTAATGTCCAAGGCATGGAGATTCCCCCTCCCTTATGTCTCTACCCCGGAGAATCGGTCGGCCAGGCCGCCCCTTCATTTATTTAATTTCTTACGACTCAGAGGGGAAAACAGTCATGCCCCCGTGAGTCCCAATAGGCCAAAGAGGCAGGTAGCCCCTCGGCCCCATTGGTACTGACTCCTCCTCGTCCAAGGGAAGAACCTGACAACACCCCGAACCTTGCCGAGTTCATGAAAGAAAAGGAAGTGACCCAGCAGCCTCCGCAAGCTCAAGCGGCACCCGACCCAGCGGAAGAGGCACCCGCCGAGCCAGCTCCCCAGGTTCAAGGCGGAGGCAGGCGCAGTAGAGCCGAAGAGATGAAGTTACTCGAGGTCTGAGCTAGCAACAGAATAGTCAAGCACCTGAAGAAGATCCCAGCTAGGTTCACCATCTGGGAAATCCTATCTCTAGATGAAGAGACACGGCAAGCCGTCATTGCTACGCTCCAGACGCCAGCATATGTTGAAGCCTGCCTCGCAGAAATGTCACCTGAAGTAGCTGTGGCCTTCACAGAAGAGGATATGCTTCTACCTACCTGCAGTCACAATAGGCCACTCTACATGAAGGGGCAGCTGAATGGGCATCCCATCAACCGAGTATTGGTCGACCCTGGGGCAACAGTGAACATACTCCCCTATCGGGTGTATCAGAAACATTACTTTGACGTACACCTGGTCGAGGTCAGGAACGTCAAGATTACTAGCTTCAACCAGAAGTGCGAGGTCCCTATGGGGGTCGCAGAGTTCAACCTCTCCCTCGGCGACTTCACCACCAAGGTCCAGTTCCATGTGATCAACTCCAGCACCTCTTACAAGGCATTGCTCGGCAGACCTTGGCTGTACCAAAACCACGTGGTACCATCCACTCTGCACCAATGCATCAAGTACCTCGGCAACGGGAAAGAGAAGATAATCTTTGCCGACCTTCATCCTTTCGAAGTGTTCGAATGTCACTTATCAGACGCTAATCTCTATTTGGAAAAGCCGAAGCAAGCCTCTCAAGCCACTCAGGACAAAGGAAAGAAGAAGGCAGAGCCTGACAGCTGGTTCCCTCCACCACCGCCTGGCTATGTGGCTCCCCCTCAGGTGTCATTCATTTCTGAAGCAGAAGGGGTATTCCGGGCCACCTCTCTTCCCATCTACCCTACACCGGGAACACCATACCTTGAAGACTTGCTGGAAGACGTCAGGCTCCCGCCCGGGATCATCAAGCCTCTCGTAGAAGCTGACTGCCAGGTGGTTGAACCATTAAGGACCTTCGAGGTGCCCAACCCCGGGGGTCTGCCTACCATCTTTTATGTGGCCAAGGAGCACCCGGTCAAGGGGGATGACGATTGTAGACTCCCCGATGAGCTGCACGACCCACTCGTCCCAATCATGGGACTCCCTGACATAGCCGGTCGTGTGGTCAAGATGACCAGAAAGCAATGGATCCCCTTTTGCCAGCTCTCCAGTCGAAAAAAAAATGTTCAAGAAAATGTGAAACCCACCAAACCTGGACCGGAGGTTGTTGCAAATCACCCGGCATCCAGGGTTGGGCTTTTCACTAGAAGATTCCTATGAAGCCGATGTGATATCATTCTCGGCTCCAGGCGGCAATAGCCATGCAGGCACTGCAGGCCCATGGCAGGTTGAAGGCCGCTAGCACCTTATGCCTTTGGCCAACGAAGAATAAGATGAAGAAATATTCCTATGGAATCCACCTCCATGTAGGAGCAAGGGGAAGGTCCCGTCCTCCTTTGAGGGACCAACCTCGAATAACTGCAGCAGCAGGGTACCATTACCCTGGTCTGACGTTGATGCAAAGGAAGGGGAAGCAAGTCGGACTCCGAGCTTACCTCGGTGCCACTTTGCCCTTTTTGCCCTGTGTTATCAACAACAGCGGGAGACTGAAATGTTGAGGGCTCGATTGGCCAAAGCGACTGCACTCGTGTCTAACTTAATCAGGAGCATCTTCTACCAACAGAACATCGACACGCGCTAGTCCCCGAACAACGTCCCGAATGCCCCCATGCACCTAAGAAAGGAGGCAAGGGATGTAGCTGTCCCCCCAGTTAGATAATCGGCTGAGCGAAATCCTACACAGCAGGAGAGGATGGAAAGGCCTTACTCTTTCCCGTGGAATAAGACCTGAGGAATCTTTGATTGGGCCTGCTACTAAGGCAAGGTCTCCCTCCCGAGGTCTAAGAGGCCGCAAGATGCTCGCAGAGGTGGTGACCCCCTATTTTGCCCTTATCACCAACTACTAGGCCACTCTATCAAAGACTGTTACGTCTTCAAGGACATTGCTCAAGACCTGATTGAGAGAGATGAGCTCAGAATGGGAGATTATGTGGTGGCTCCGCCACGCCCCCATGTGACGGGCGGCCACGAGAGAAGCATCTACATGGTGTCAGTTCAGCACCAGATTTTTGAAGATGCAGCTGAGAATGGGCAACCCTAGCCACCAGTAGAGCAGCAGCCCCCAGTATGGCAATCAATCACCTCAGCCCCTGCAAGAGCCGTCTATGACAATTACAAAGAAGATCCCAAAGAAGTCCTTTACTTCTCCACACAAGAGAGCCCCCCAGAGCCGCACACAGCAAGCCTAATAGAGGGGGAAATAAGCAAAGCCTCGTTACCCAATGAGGCAGAGCAAGAAGACGCCTATGGTGTCCTTTAAGCAGAAGATGGTGAAGACAAGGATTTCATCGACCTGCTACCAGCGCCTCCGGAAATTGAAGATGGCGGCCAGGCCATAGTGGATGAGCTCTTTGAAATTAACCTAGGCACAGAAAGCGACCCCAGGCCGACCTTTCTGAGTGCCCTTCTTCCTCCACAAAAGAGGGGACAATATGTCAAGCTGCTGCAAGAATTCCGGGACTGTTTCGCCTGGAACTACAAAGAGATGCCCGGCCTGAGCCCCGGCATGACTCAACATATTCTGGCTATTGATCCCAAGGTGGAGCCGGTGAAGCAGTCCCCCCGGCGTATGAGGCCGGAGCTGATAAAACAGATTTGCAAAGAAGTTGACAAGCTCATAGATGTCGATTTTGTAGCTGAAAATTAATACACTACTTGGTTGGCCAACATTGTGCCGGTGAAGAAGAAGAATGGACAGATCAGGATCTGCGTGGACTTCCGCGACCTGAATAAAGCTTGCCCAAAAGATGACTTTTCGGTACCCATCACCGAAGTAATGATTGATGCAACTACTGGCCATGGGCCTTGTCCTTCATGGACGGATCGTCTGACTATAATCAAATCTGGATAGCTGAGCATGACCAAATTCATACGGCCTTCCGGTCGCCTAAAGGGATATTCAACTACAAAAGAATGCCCTTCGTCCTCAAGAACGCTGGCGCCATTTACCAGCGGGCGATGACCAAGATATTCGATGAACTACTATATAGCAAAGTCGAATGCTACATTCATGATTTGGTCGTCAAGACAAAGGAAAGGGGGGATCACCTGAATGACCTTAAAGTCATCTTCGAGAGACTCCGGCAGTATGAGCTGAAAATGAACCCAATGAAGTGTGCCTTCGGCGTCTCTAGTGGAAAGTTCCTCGGCTTCATTGTCCGATATAGGGGGGTCGAGATCGACCCCTTTAAAAAAAAAGCCATTCGGGAGCTACCTCCTCCGAAGAATCTGGGAGAGTTAAGATCCCTACAAGGCCGACTGGCTTACATCCGAAGATTTATCTCCAATTTTTCGGGGCGCTGTCAGCCATTCCACTAATTTATGATGAAGAATGCACCTTTCAACTGGAACCAGGAATGTCAGAAGGCCTTCGATCGGCTAGAGGATTACTTAAAGACCACGCCTGTGCTGGGGGCACCTGTCAAGGGGAGGCCACTTATTCTATATATATCTGCCACCGAATGTTCGCTGGGGGCAATGCTCGCCCAGAACAACATTGAGGGGAAGAAGCAAGCTCTTTATTACCTTAGCCGAAGACTAATGGGGGCAGAAGCAAAATACACCCCGATTGAGAAGGTTTGTCTCGCTTTGGTCTTCGCAGTCAAGAAGCTGAGGCATTACATGCTCTCGCATGAAGTGAGCCTGATTTCTAAGGCCGACCCAGTTAAACATATTCTCTCCTAGCCAATTCTGAAGGGACGTCTCGGCAAGTGGGCCGTACTGTTAATGGTATTCGACATCACCTATGTGCCGCAGAAGGCCGTTAAGGGTCAAGCCATGGCCGATTTCTTTGCAGCACACCCTGTGCCTGAAGATTCCCCACTGGCCACAGAGTTGCCTGAAGATGAAACACTGGAGGTGAACCAAGCCCAACAGATCGCCTGGCAGCTGCACTTTGATGGAGCTTCAAGAACAGAAACAACCCTATCTGGACACACAAAAGTACGGGCCGGGGCTGGCATCATCCTTAAATCCCCTGAGGGAGAAGTATTTCATACATCCTGCTCCATTAACAAGCCCTGCATAAATAACGAGGCAGAGTATGAAGCTCTGATCATCGGTCTCCAAGTCGCTTTGCAAATGAAGATTAAAATGCTACAAGTATTTGGCGATTCATTATTGGTCGTCAAGCAAGTCCAAGGACAGTTTGACATACGAAAACCCAAACTACTCCCTTACCATGCTAAGGCGAAACGGCTCATGCAGCAATTCTACCTCATTGAGATAGGCCACGTTGCCATGGGAGAAAATGCACAAGCCGATGCACTGGCGAAATTGTCAAGTTCATTGGCAATCCTGCCAGATGGATCCCTCAGCGTCAGGGTGGTGAATCAGCGCCAAGTGCCTAGCATGATAGAAGGGCCAGAAGAAGAAGAACTTGAGGCCGCCACAGTGGAAGCCATTAGCCTACCCGACTGGAGGGACCCCCTTTTGCTGTGGTTTAAATATCAGTAGCTGCCCAGGCAGAGAGAAGAGAAGATCAAGCTGATCAGAACAAAGGACTCTTATGAGGTCCGGAACGGGATCCTGTTCCGAATTATGGCAGATGCCAAACGGAAGGTGCTCCTCCGATGCTTATCCACTGAAGAAGCTTGGAAAGTCATGAAAGAGGTTCACGTCGGAACAACTGGTGCACATCAGGCAGGACCAAAAATCAAAATATAAATAAAGAAGCTCAGCTACTATTGGCCGACAATGTTCGACGACTGCTGCAAGTATGCCAAGTCTTGTCAGAAATGTCAGGAGCACGCGACGGTGCCAAGAAGACCGCCCGTGCCGCTGCATCCAACACTGCCTAGCTGGCCTTTTGCCCAATGGGGAACAAACGTCGTGGGTCCACTACCCGCATCATCTATTGGGTGTAAGTACATCTTGGCCGCAACTGATTACTTCTCCCGCTGGGCAGAGGCTGTTGCTTTGAAAGAAGTGACCGGGGAAATCGTTGCCAGGTTTATCCGTCGCAACATCATATTGAAGTCCCACGATCAATGACACCCAAGAGGGGGGGTGAATTGGGTAATTATAGAAACTATCAAAACTATTTTTCGATTTAAAAACACTCACACGGTGAGGGCTACAAACACAAAGGGGTCAGTCGAAGAATAGATTTGAAGCTAGCACCAACAATCTTATTCAGAGGTTCTTTGGTACCGGGCGGAGTTCAGGAATCCAAGGATTCTCTCACGCAAGATATTTTCCTTCTAATGAGACTGACCACATCAGTCAGAGGATACCTTTTGATATACCACAAGATATTCGCAGACAGATTGATGAACCAAGATTCGAGCAAGCGTCCGATGCACACACAAAGCTAGCGAAGTAGAGCAGAATGGAGATAGAAGAGAGAGATCAAACCATACAAGGGACAACAATTTTAAGGTGGTTCGGATGCAACAGCAGCAACCTACGTCCACCCCTCACAAGGTGAGGAACCACACACTATCTTGTATAGGATTACAAGATCAACACCACACACACAAACACACGTGAAGGATGTAAAACCCTTACAAGGATGCTGAACCACACACACATACACACATGAAAGAGAAAAACACTAAAAGATGTACACACGTACACGGATCTATGAGAATCCACACACACAAGGGATTGCAAAAAGGCAAGAAGGCAAAAACCAGTTTGAGCACAAATTGAGAATGAATAACAAGGAGTAAGAACACAAGACAGCTCCCCCTTAATGAATGACGAAGATTCAGGATGCAGCTTCCTCTGATCTTGATCTATGCTTGATTTGGATGAAGATTTGAATTTGAACACCTCTGATCTTTGATGAAGGATTCCCTCGGATCACTGTTCACATGAACAGTGCAGACACTCTCCTCTTGTTCTATCACTTCAGCATTTGGGTTCCCTTGCCCCTTGAATGAGATCTTTTATAGATCTAGGAAGGGCCTGGGACAAGTGCCAGACCAGATCCATAATTCACTCCTTGAAAGCTGGGCTTTTCCTTAAATAATTGGGGGAGATAGACTTCACTCGAGCTTGGACAAACAAGTCAACAAAGGGGGCTTTCGAGGCTACTGGTTGACCAGAACCAGGGGGCCGGTCGACCTAAACCTGTAACAGATAGGACTTTTTGATTCTGGCAAAACCGGTCGACCTGAATGGCAGGGGCGGTCGACCTAAACCTGTAAATCGTTGATCTCTTGAGTTCTGGGAAAACCGGTCGACCTGAAATCCAGGGGCGGTCGACCTAAACCTGCAACATTGAGAAATCTTCAATTCTGGAAAAACTGGTCGACCTTCCTTTGAGAACTGGTTGACTGAAATGGTCCTGGCCTGTAGAAATAAGTTGTTAGCCCAGTAAAAAAATATCAGAGCATAAATGTCATTAGATGAAAGATCGCTTCCTGTAATACGGAGTTACAGATAGACAACTCAGTATAACTCCATGGGAAGACATTTATGCATTAGCCTCCTTTGCACGTGCTTGAAACCAATAACACGGACGATGATGAAAACATAACCCTGAGTTTTGTTATCATCAAAATCATTCGATGAGACTCAACAATCTCCCCCTTTTTGATGATGACAAAACAAGAATAAAAGCGTGTCAGAGGTGGATAGAATTCTTCAAGAAAAAATCACCCCAAACAATCCAACCAAAACCATTTCAACCATTCATATACGCTCGATGTTGGAGATGTAATAAAAGATAAGAGAAGTGACCAAAATAGATAACAACATCAAGTGCCTCGCATTGTTTCATTTCAAGGTTGGAGTACATGACAAGGTGCAGATGCAAGTCCTAAATGCAAATGCAAGGACACAAGACTCACAAAATGCAAATGAACGCAGTGCCAAAAGGCATACAAACATACAAACACACAGGCATACAGCAGACATAAGATAGATAGATAGACAAGGAAGTAGATACTTCTCCCCCTTTGACATCAACAAAAAGGAGAGTGGGATACAGAACGCGTGGACATGAACGACACAGTGGGGACACAGGGTCAGCTAAGAAGCAGGTTGATCAGGCGTCCCCTCAGCAGCATCATCACCTGAAGCACCGACGCCATCACGAGCAGCAGGAGCAGGAGGAAGACGATCAGAAATTCCATGGAGAAGGTCATCATAATGAGACAACTATGAATGCATGTGAAGAAGGGATTGATTTGTAATCCGAAATGCTTCACGGTTATCTTCGTGACTGGCAAAAAGGGTGGCCAAGTGGAGAGAGATGTCATCCAGAGCAAGGGAAACACCATCCATTCGTTCAGTCATAGTGCCCATGAATGTGTCCATCCGGTCAAGGGATGAGTGAATCCGGGATTCCAAGCCTAAGACACGACCCTCAAGAGTCTCATAGTCCGCCCTAGTGGGAGGACCAACACCCGGAGTGGAGGACTCCCCTTGAAAAAATTGTAGAGGAGGTGGCATCTCATGGTCCGCTGCCTGTACGGGAGGCTGATCCTTCGCCTGAACTGGAGGGGGTGCATCCCCAAGGTCGCGCTGGTCCGACTGTAATGGTGGAACTGCAGCTGGAGCAAGCTGGGCGACATATGTGGGAACATCTCTAGTAAGCTCACCATCATCACCCCAGTAGAATCCAAGATCGAAGAAAATCTTATGTTCATTATAGATATCATCCTGTCAAACTAGGAGTGATCTTTCATTTGTCAAGTCTATCCTAGCATAGAGAAAAACACTCGTCAACTGTGTAGCATAGGGTAAGGACCGGCTCAAGTTGGTGCGGCAAGAACTGATCAAATGTGTCATGAATCGACCCATATTCACTAAATTTGCATTCATGATATGGTAAAAGAGGAACTTATGGACTGCTGTGACTTCATTGCGACTGCCACTTTTAGGATAAATCAAGGTAGTGATCATGTGATGTAGAATGCGCTGCAGCGGTGGGAAGTAGTTGGCGTTCAATTGAAGGCGATTACTGACACCTTGAACAAAATCACACCCTGTCATGAGGAAGAAAGTATCTGGCATTTCATCATGCCCACACGATATGTCAGCACCCCAGTCCGAGACTCCCAAAGCAAGTTGGAAAAGTTCAGGTGCAATATGTATCTCCATGGCCTGAACAAAAGTATACAACTCTCCATTTCTCGCAACCAAGTTTCCATAAAATTCTTGGACTAGGTTCGGATAGTACCTAGTGTATCGGGATGCAAAGTCTATCCAACCATCCTGAACGGCAAAGAGAGCAAACAAATCTGGCAAAAGCTCAGTCACCTCCTGAAAGTCAACCAGGCGAGGGTTGATGATGGGCCGAGGAGGCAGACGGACTACTGGACGTGGTTTCGGTGCCCTCTGTGGATGAGCTGGGGCCTCCCTTCTCTGGCCGCTGGCTTCCCCTAGATTGGAATGCCGAGAACTCCATCGGGGCGGCATCGTTGGCTAGAAAACCGGCGGTGAAGCCCTTGGAAGAGAAGGAGTTTGTCCCTTGGTAGGGGGATGGACGAATGGAGCACTCTTGAATCCCTGGAAGATACTTCCCAAGCTCTGGAGTCGGGGAGAGAGGGTTGCGGCAGCACGGACGACAGTGGAGAATGCGTCCCGAAAGTATGACAGATCTGCCGGAGCTAGTGCGGATGGAGGAGGGATGAAGATTTAGGCTAGTGGAAGAGAGGGTGTGTGGTCTAGGGTTTAGATGAGGTGTTGGAAGGAAGATAGGAGGGATAGAATGAGAAGAAAGGGGGTGAGGACCCTTTAAGAAAGAGGGCGGTCGGATCCCGGTTGGGCCGGTTCGCCGATTTCGGTCGACCGGGACTGGTGGGCCGGTCGACCGGAATGGTCGATTGCCCCCCAAAAGGGCTGAATAAGGGGAATGATAACCATAAAGTCTCCAATGCTGCTGCCTCAAGTGAACTCCTTGTACTAGAAGATATAAAATCCCCCCCCCCTTTATATATATATTTTTTTATTATTTGGGGAAAAAGAGGATGACTTCTAACGAATCAGCTAATGAGGTTGGTCTGAAGGCTCCCCCTCAGTTGCTGCCCAGTGACCCCAGGTCATTTGTCCACATTTATTGGTCAAGGAGTAATTGGTTCTAGAAATAATTCAAGGAGGGGTATATAAATACATATACAATCACGCAGGCAGGAAAATATCATATGGAAAAGAATACACACACACAATAAGATGATGCATGACTCACTATCTACCCTCAATGTTCTTGATATGCATCACTCATTCTAATGCAGACTTAAAGATGTATGCTCTCACCCTTGCACATGCCAAGTTCCCTTCTAATCTTGTTGAATTGCTCCTGATTTAATGGCTTGGTGAAGATGTCGGCCAGCTGGTTATGGGTATCAATAAAATGCAGCTCGAAAACTCCCTTGCCTACATGATCTCTTAGGAAGTGATGACGAATGTCTATATGCTTGGTCCTAGAGTGTTGAACAGGATTTTTTGACAAGCTGATAGCACTAGTGTTGTCACATAAAATTGGAACACAGTTTATTACAACATCCAAATCAAGCAATTGATTTTTGATCCAAAGTACTTGGGCTCCACAACTTCCGGCGGCTACATACTCAGCCTCGTCTGTTGATAAGGCTACTGAATGTTGTTTCTTGGAGGCCCACGAAACTAGGCACCCGTCAAGAAATTGACAGTACCCACTAGTACTTTTCCGATCTACAATACAACCAGCATAATCGGCATCGGTATATGTAATCAAGTCATATGAACTGCCGATTGGAAACCACAAGCCAAAGTCTAGAGTGCCAATAAGATACCGAAAAATTCGCTTAACAGCCATAAGATGGGATTCCTTTGGGCAAGATTGAAAGCGAGCACATAGGCACACACTATACTGAATATCTGGGCGGCATGCTGTTAAATATAGTAGTGATCCGATCATACCTCGGTATAGTGTGGGATCGACTGGTTTACCATTTTCATTTTTGTCCAACTTGGTGGTTGTGGCCATCGGAGTTGACATGGGTTTTGCTTCTGCCATCCCAAATTTCTTCAGCAGCTCCATCGTATATTTGGCTTGATTTATGAAAATCCCTTCGGACGTTTGCTTCACCTGCAGTCAAAGAAAGAATGTTAGTTCACCCATTAGACTCATTTCAAACTCGCCCCGCATCATTCTTGCAAATTCATCACACAAGCCGTTGTTAGTGGCTCCAAAAATTATGTCATCAACATACACTTGAACCACCTATATTTCTTTACCTTATTTTTTAGTGAAGAGTGTTTGGTCAACATTACCTCTTTTGAATCCATTTTGAGTCAGGAATGAAGTGAGTCTTTCATACCATGCCCTTGGTGCCTACTTAAGCCCGTACAATGCCTTCTGAAGCTTGTACACATGTCGTGGGTGCTTGGAATCTTCAAATCCTGGAGGTTGTTCTACAAAAACATCCTCCTTGATGAACCCGTTAAGAAAGGCAGATTTAACATCCATCTGAAATAGTTTGAAGTTTAATGAGCATGCAAAAGACAGTAAAATCTGAACAGCTTCTAGTCTAGCCACTGGGGCAAAGGACTCATCAAAATCAATTCCCATTTCCTGGCTGTATCCTTTGGCCACGAGCCGTGCCTTATTTCGGACGACCACACCTGTATCATTCAGTTTGTTTCTAAAGACCCACCGAGTCCCTATCACAGGTTGATCTCTGGGACGGGGTACAAGTGTCCACACTTCGTTTCTCTCAAACTGGTGCAGCTCTTCATGCATGGCTTGAATCCAAGATTCGTTTCGTAAGGCATTAATGATGTCTTTCGGTTCTTCCTGTGAGATGAGAGCTATCAAATCTTCTTCTTCTACTTGCATCAATGAGGCTCTGGTTCTTACTCCATCCTGAGGATTACCGATGACGTTTCCGGCCGGATGATCCTTTAAAAATGTAGAGGTACTTGGAAGGTGGGGGTGCTGTACTTGCTGCTCCTGCAATGCCCTGATTGAAGGGTCTTCACTTTCTTCACCCCTACTGGACACTTCTTCCTTAGATTCATCTTTAGCTTTTGGTGTTCCAACAAATGTTGAGCTTTTAAAGACTTCTCCTGTATCCACAAGTTGGACAGATTGGTTTGTCAGTTTTGGTTCAGATTCATCAAAAATCACATGAGGACTTTCTTCAACAACTAAAGTCCGTTTATTAAAAACTCGATAGGCTCTAGAATTCAGTGCATAACCTAAGAATATTCCCTTGTCGCTTTTCTCATCAAACTTCCCTAAATTAGACTTACCATTATTCAGAATGAAGCACGAGCATCCAAAGGGTTTGAGATGAGAAATATTTGGTTTCTTACCCTTATATAGCTCGTAGGGAGTTTTCTTTAGTATAGGCCTTACCATAGCCCTGTTGATGATGTAGCATGTCGTACTTACTGCCTCAGCCCAAAAGTATTTTGGTATAGAGTTTTCACTTAACATGGTACGTGCCATGTCTATCAACGTTCTGTTTTTCCTCTCTACAACTCTATTCTGTTGAGGCGTCCTTGGTGAGGAAAAGTTATGTGTGTACCCCTGCTCTTCGCAGAACTCATTGAATTCTTGATTCTCAAACTCACCACCGTGATCACTCTGAATGATAGTGATAGAATAACCTTTATCATTCTGAACTTTCCTGCAAAAGACTTGAAATTCCGCCACGGCATCATTTTTATTGGCCAAGAAGAGCACCCATGTAAATCTGGAATAGTCATCAACAATCACAAAACCATAAGATTTTCCTCCTAGGCTGGAAGTCCTAGTTGGACCAAAAAGATCAAGATGCAACAATTCTAGGGGTCTAGCAGAGGAAACAATATTCTTATTTCTGAAGGAGATTCGTGTTTGCTTGCCTTTTGTGCAAGCTTCACAGACTCGATCACTTTCAAATTTTAATTTGGGCAATCCGTTCACTAAATCATGTCTAGACAACTTGGAGATTACTCCAAAACTAGCATGACCCAATATTCGGTGCCATAACCAAACATTTTCATGATTGTTTGCTAACATACACAAATCATCACAAGAAACATTATCAATATCAACAGTGTAGACATTGTTATTTCTATTTCCAATGAATTTTATTTCCTGAGTGCTTTTGTTCATGACAATGCAGTGGGTTTCATCAAAAATAATTTTAAAGCCTTTATCGCACAGTTGACTAATGCTTAACAGGTTGTGATTTAGACCTTTCACCAAAAGTACATCTTCAATGAGAATTTCAGAATTCTCACCTATGTTGCCGATCTCGATGATCTTACCTTTGTCTTTGCCTCCAAAGACCACAGAGCCTCCATCCTTATCCTGCAATGATGAGAACACTTCCTTGTCCCCTGTCATATGCCTTGAACAACCACTGTCTAGGTACCACTTGCTCCCCCTAGCTTCAAGACATATCTGCAAGAACGAAGATTCTCATGCGATTGTTTTTGGTACCCAAACTAGTTTGGGTCCATAAGAGTTAGTCGCATTCTGTGCATATCTTTTCTTGGCCCCAAAAGTGTGATTCCTTGACAAGTTTTGCGTGACCCAACAGTTTGCAATGGTATGACCAAATCTACCACAGTGATAGCAGTTGACTGGAGCAAATTTCCTTTGAGGTTTTGGTGATTTGGATTGCACACGTTTGGATTGTGTGTTGGAAGATGAGACGTGGTTATTCTCATGCACAAATGATGTGGTAATCTTATGCTCAAAAGATTTTTTATTTTCAGGAGTGTATCCTAAACCTTCCTTTTGGAAGTTAGCCTTAACCCCCAACAAGTTGTCCAGGTTTTGTTTTCCTTTGACGAACCTAGTCAAAGTGGACTGGAGTTCAACCGCTTCCTCACTCAAGATCCCATTTTTCTTCTCAAGTTTTGAATTTGCGAACCTCAGAATTTCTTCTTCCCTTTTTAATGTTTCGCACACTTTTTCAATCTCAGCCATTTTGCATGTCATCTCTTCTTTGGTTTTTTCACTGTCTAAAATGATTTGCAACATGTTTTCTTTTTCTTCAGTTAGCTCGAACCATTCTTGTTCCAATTTCTCAAATCTAGCGAAAATGTCCTCATCAACCCCCTTTTTTAGATTTTTATTTTCAGACCTGATTTTTTTATATTTCAAGTAAAGTTTCTCATATTCAGATTTCCATTGTTCATTTGAAATGAAGTCAGAGTCAGAGTTTACCTCCGGAGATTCATCTCCGTGTGCCATAAGACATAGGCTTCCCACCAGTTCTTGAATCTCCTCATCGGATGGTTCATCTTCCTCATCGCTCCACGTGGCGACCATAGCCTTGGATTTCTTGAAGATGTCCTTCTTAAATTTCTTTTTCAGATCTGGGCACTCACCTCTCATATGTCCAGGCTTCTTGCATTCGTAGCATATGATGCTGTTTGGTTTGCTTGACTCACCTTTAGGTTGAGTGGGCTTTCTTTGCCCCTTCTTGAAATTTCCCTGAAAATTCCTTTTCTTCTTTAGAAATCTTCTCACTTGTCGGGTGATCATTGCAAGTTCTTCTTCTTCGTTACTTCCATCGCTAGTTTCTTCTTCTTGAGAATCATCATTGGGTTGATGAGCTTTCAATCCAATCACCTTTTTCTTCTTGATATCTTCTTCGACTATCCTTTTCATATTTATCTCATAGGTCATGAGTGACCCTATGAGTTCATCGAGCGTGAGTGTGGACATATTTTTTGAGTCTTCAATGACGGTAGCCTTTGTGTGCCACGCAGGAGGGAGGGATCTCAAGACTTTCCTCACGAGCTCAGAGTTGGTGTAATCTTTCCCAAGGCTTTTGAGGCCATTTGTGATCTCAGTTAGCCTTGCGAACATTTCTGAGATAGTTTCCTCCGGCTTCATTTTGAACAGCTCGTAATCGTTTACGAGCAGATTGGCCTTTGTCTCTTTGACCTCCGAGGTTCCTTCATAAATGAGTCGCAGTTTATCCCACATCTCTTTGGCTGAGCTGCACATTGATACACGAGAGAACTCATTAGGATGTATCGCACACTGCATAATATTCATGGCATTAAAGTTAACAGTGCATTTCTTAATTTCTTCGGGGGTCCATTTTTCTTCATCAGCCCCGAGTTTGTAAGGACCTTTGTCCACAACTCTCCACACTTCGTACTCTTGAGCTCTCAAGAAAACATGCAATCTGTTTTTCCAGTACGAGTAGTTCAAACCATCAAAAAAAGGAGGGCGGCTGATGGAGTGACCCTCGGGGATCATTCCCTTGTTAGCCATTGATCCGTATCTTACTCAAGATCGTTAGATCTAGAAAGAAAAAAGAGCATTGGCTCGGATACCAATTGAAGTCCCACGATCAATGACACCCAAGAGGGGGGTGAATTGGGTAATTACAAAAACTATCAAAACTATTTTTCGATTTAAAAACATTCACACGGTGAGGGCTACAAACATAAAGGGGTCAGTCGAAGAACAAATTTCAAGCTAGCACCAACAATCTTATTCAAAGGTTCTTTGGTACCGGGCGGAGTTCAGGAATCTAAGGATTCTCTCACGCAAGATATTTTCCTTCTGATGAGACTGACCACATCAGTCAGAGGATACCTTTCGATATACCACAAGATATTCGCAGACAGATTGATGAACCAAGATTCGAGCAAGCGTCCGATGCACACACAAAGCTAGCGAAGTAGAGCAGAATGGAGATAGAAGAGAGAGATCAAACCATACAAGGGACAACAATTTTAAGGTGGTTCGGATGCAACAGCAGCAACCTACGTCCACCCCTCACAAGGTGAGGAACCACACACTATCTTGTATAGGATTACAAGATCAACACCACACACACAAACACACGTGAAGGATGTAAAACAATTACAAGGATGCTGAACCACACACACATACACACACGAAAGAGAAAAACACTAAAAGATGTACACACGTACACGGATCTATGAGAATCCGCACACACAAGGGATTACAAAAAGGCAAGAAGGCAAAAACCAGTTTGAGCACAAATTCAGAATGAATAACAAGGAGTAAGAACACAAGACAGCTCCCCCTTAATGAATGACGAAGATTCAGGATGCAGCTTCCTCTGATCTTGATCTATGTTTGATTTGGATGAAGATTTGAACTTGAACACCTCTGATCTTTGATGAAGGATTCCCTCGGATCACTATTCACATGAACAGTGCAGACACTCTCCTCTTGTTCTATCACTTTAGCATTTGGGTTCTCTTTCCCCTTGAATGAGATCTTTTATAGATCTAGGAAGGGCCTGGGACAAGTGCCAGACCAGATCCACAATTCACTCCTTGAAAGCTGGGCTTTTCCTTAAACAATTGGGGGAGATAGACTTCACTCGAGCTTGGACAAACAAGTCAACAAAGGGGGCTATCGAGGCTACTGGTTGACCGGAACCAGGGGGCCGGTCGACCTAAACCTATAACATATAGGACTTTTTGATTCTGGCAAAATCGGTCGACCTGAATGGCAGGGGCGGTCGACCTGAACCTGTAAACCGTTGATCTCGAGTTTTGGGAAAACCGGTCGACCTGAAATCCAGGGGCGGTCGAGCTAAACCTGTAACATTGAGAAATCTTCAATTCTGGAAAAACTGGTCGACCTTCCTTTGAGAACTGGTTGACTGAAATGGTCCTGGTCTGCAGAAATAAGTTGTTAGCCCAGTAAAAAAATATCAGAGCATAAATGTCATTAGATGAAAGATCGCTTCATGCAATACGAAGTTAAAAATAGATAACTCAGTATAACTCCATGGGAAGACATTTATACATTAGCCTCCTTTGCACGTGCTTGAAACCAATAACACAGATGACGATGAAAACATAACCCTGAGTTTTGTTATCATCAAAATCATTCGAGGAGACTCAACACATATTCCGGTTTGGCACTCCGAACCGAATTATCTCAGACAATGGAAGTCACTTCCGCAACCAGAAAGTCTACCGGCTGGCAGAAAAGTACAAGATTCACTGGAGGACGTCAACCCCTTATAACCCACAGGCCAATGGCTTGGCTGAAGCTTTCAATAAAACTCTTTGTACTCTCCTGTCCAAAATTGTTAGTTCTAACAAGAGAGACTGGGAAGAGAAAATGTACGAGGCCCTGTGGGCATACCGAACTGTATACAAAACTCCAACGGGTTATTCACCCTTCTCCTTGGTGTATGGCTCAGAGGCAATTGTCCCCATCGAGCTGGAAATACCCTCCCTTCGGGTCGCAATCCTGCACGGGTTGGTCCAAGAAGAACAAACAAATGTCGAGCGAAGGCTCGAAGAGCTCTCCAACTTAGAGGGGAAACGGCTCCAAGCCCAGCAGAACATCCAGGTCTATCAGGCCCGGATAGCTCGCGCCTTCGACAAGCTCGTCAAGGAACGCGAATTCAAGATGGGTGACCTCGTTATGGTGAAGAGAAGAGAAGTCATGGCTTCCAATCCCAAGGGCAAGCTAGAATTGGCTTGGACCCTATGTAGTCCAGAAAGTCTACGAGGGCGGAGCGTATGTAATCATCGACCATCGGGGGGAGGTTCAGTTTCCGCCCCTCAATGGTAGGCATCTGAGGTTGTACCACGCTCCGATTCCCCCATTCAATGAATAATGCATTTCTCCGCCCCGCCTCGGGTGAATTTGCATTACTATTGCCCAGATGGTTTGGGCACTATTTATCTTGCATTTCAAAAAAAAAGAGAAGAATAAAAATAGAAAAAAAAAGAAGAAGAAGAACAAAAAGAAAAAAAAACAAAGAGAAGAAAAGAAAAAAAAGGAAAAAGGAGGGGAAGAATCAGTCTCCCTTTATTAACACTCACTCTTATCTTCGAGTATCCCAATAAATGAATCAGCCATGTCAGCCCTCGACACCTTGTCGACACTGACAAAGGACACCCCACCCGAACCTTTCGTCCGGGGTTGGGGAATCAACCTTTCCCCTTGCTTTGGCACCAACCCCGTGTCAATGAACAAACCACGTCAGTCTCCGACTCCCTATCGGCATCGATAAACAAACCTGTGGTCCGAACCTTTCGCCCGGTTCCATGAACAAAAAGACCCTTGCTTTGGCACCAACCTCGTGTCAATGAACAAATCACGTCGGTCTCCGACTCCCTGTCAGCATCGATAAACAAACCTATGGTCCGGACCTTTCACCCGGTTCCATGAACAAAAAGACCCTTGCTTTGGCACCAACCCCATGTCAATGAACAAACCACGTCGGTCTCCGACTCCCTGTCGGCATCGATGAACAAACCTGTGGTCCGGACCTTTCGCCCGGTTCCATGAACAAAAAGACCCTTGCTTTGGCACCAACCCCGTGCCGATGAACAAACCACGTCGGTCTCCGACTCCCTATCGACATCGATAAACGAACCAGTGGCCCGGACCTTCTGTCTGGCGCCATGAACAAAAAGACCCTTGCTTTGGCACTAACCCCGTGCCGATGAACAAACCACGTCGGTCTCCGACTCCCTGTTGGCATCAATAAACAAACCTATGGTCCGAACCTTTCGCCCGGTTCCATGAACAAAAAGACCCTTGCTTTGGCACCAACCCCGTGTCAATGAACAAACCACGTCGGTCTCCGACTCCCTGTCGACATCGATAAACGAACCAGTGGCCTGGACCTTCCGTCTGGTGCCATGAATAAAAATACCCTTGCTTTGGCACTAACCCCGTGTTAATGATTAAACCACGTCGGTCTCCGACTCCTTGTCGGCACCGACGCACAAACCTGTGGCCCAGACCTTCCATCTGAAGCCATGAACAAAAGGCCCTTGCTTTGGCATTAACCCCGTGTCAATGAATAAACCACCTCAATATTACAACTCCCAGTCCCACCAACGAATAAACCCTTGGCTTGGACCTTCCGTCCAAGTCGATGAACAGAAAGAATGCCTTTGCTTGGCTCGGACCTTCTGTCCAAGTCGATGAACAAAAAAAACCTCCTTGCTTGGCTCGGACCTTCCGTCTAGGTCGATGAACAAAAAGAACTCCTTTGCTTGGCCCGGACCTTCCGTCCAAGTCAATGAACACAAAAAAGAAACCTCCTTTGCTTGGTTTGGACCTTCCGTCCAAGCCAATGAATAAAAAAAAAGGGAGAGAGAGCCTTCTCGCTTGGCCCAGACCTTCCATCCAAGTCAATAAAAAAAAAGAGAAAAAGAAGGGAACTTCCTTGCTTGGCTCGGACCTTCCGTCCAACTCAATGAATAAAAAAAAAGAGAACTTTCTTGCTTGGCTCGGACCTTCCGTCCAAGTTAATGAACAAAAGAACCTCCTTTGCTTGGCTCGGACCCTCCGTCCAAGTCGATGAACAAAAAGAACCTCTTTGCTTGGCTCGGACCGTCCGTCCAAGCCAATGAATAAAAAAGGAGGGAGCCTTCTTGCTTGGCCCGGACCTTCCGTCCAAGTCAATAAAAAAAAGAAAAAAGAAGGGAGCTTCCTTGCTTGGCTCGGACATTCCATCCAAGTCAATGAATAAAAAAAAAACTTTCTTGCTTTGCTCGGACCCTCCGTCCAGGTCGATGAACAAAAAGAACCTCTTTTCTTGGCTCGGACCTTCCATCCAAGTCAATGAATGAAAGACCCCTTTGCCTTGGCGCTCACCCCATGCCAATGAATAGACCATGTCAGCTCCTGACACCCTGTCGGCACCAGCAAATAAACCCTTCGCTTCGAACGTTCCACCCGAATGCATAAAATCCATCTCACTCCGTCGGAGCCCTCCCCTTTGCTCGGCTCGGACCCTCCATCCGAGTCGATGAATGAACAACTCTTCTAAACCCAACACGAGTCACCAACTCCCCCTTGGGATTGGCCTCATCTAAGTCATTTTAGGCCTCTTGCCTAAGATGACGCATAGACCCTTCGTTCTCGCTTCGGTATTCACCCCATGCCGATGACTAAACCCCCACTCTGACATCTCAGTCCACGTGCATATGCGGTGAAGTGATCCCCTCATCCCTTCGCTGAAAGAGTGAGCACTTTCCCGTGAATTCGCACCGGACCAGCATCCCACTGGCTCGGAAGAACAGACGTCTTGTCGAAGAGCTCTACACTCGCGGGCCCCACGCACTCGTTCCTCGTTTGCGCCACCCACGAGCGGGGGGCATTTGTGGACGTCAAAAAAATGACGATGATGATCATACGGCACTCGCGTCTACGCGTTCAAGTGGAAGTCGAAGACGGGAGGGCCGAATAAACCCATACCTCACCCAACCAGGACGAGAACTCACTTGGTGGTCCGTCATCCGTTAAGGAAGCCCCCATGCAGAAGATACGGCCACAATTCTACGACCGGCCGTGCTGAGAGCTGAATCAAAGAAGAGTCGGGAACTCCGGCACAGTCTCGGCATATGCCGGAAGTCACGCAAAGCCCTAGACCGAGCCCCAGAAGCTGCGAACAGAAAATTACGAAAGCCATGCATCGCAACTGGAACATTCCGGGAATGCCAACATTCATATAAACGGCCGCGACTTCGAAAAGAATCCGTTCGGCGCTTAAAACAGCACGGAAGGGCCTTAAAGCGGCGCGCCTTAAGACGGCGCACCCCCTTTGCTTAAACGGAAGGCCCCACTTTATGCTCTAATACGAGCCCCCCCTTTTTTGCTTTTGTTAAGACGGCGCCCCCTTGCTTTTCTTAACACGGCGCGCTCCATTGCCATGACCCCCTTGCAAGGCTTTAATCCGGCGCGCCCCCGGCCACGCGCGCCGTTTTAACCGAAGGGCCCATCATGCCATTTTTAAAAGCCCTTTCCTTCAAATACTCAACTCGGCGTGATCATGTTGAAGACCAATATGGTTACTCTGGTGTGGTCACTATTCCCCCACGCCAGATTAAGTGATGCAAACAAGCCATTCTCCGAAGCGTTTCTCCGGCGCGCAAACAAGCCATCCCATCTACACTCCGATGCTCTATTCTGCACCATACGCTACGCAGAGAACATTTCATGTTTGAAGCCGTGCCTTCACCCCCGTTCGACAGCAAAGCGACAGTGATGGCAGCAGCAGCAGATCCCCCCAGCAAATCCGTGAACGTCCCATCCTCGGACAAACGACAAGGTAAGGCGCCAATTGCCGGATGCCAGCATAGAAGCCAACCATGTTCGTCTGGCAGACGAACGTAGTGGCGGGAGTTTTCTTCCGTTCGAGAAGGGGAAGGCACCCAATATATATACTTTGGCTGGAGACTCTTGTAACAGTGGGGGATCCAAAAAAGGAGAAGAGAAGGCACTCGGCTGTGTGCAGTGAAGGGAAGAAGAAAAAGAGAGAAGGAGCTCTGTCCACCGACGCCGATAAGGTGAAGAAAAAGAAAGAGAGAGTGTGTGAGAGAGGGAAGGTGAGTCCGGAGGGGGAGAGGAGCTTGAGCTCCATCCCCTCTCTCCCACCAGTGCATCTCCTTCATCCCCCTCCGATGTATTTCCCCTTTCCTTCGGGATGGGCCTCCCTGTGTCTAAACCTTCCCCGTTTGTGTGGATGAATAAAAGAGAAGAGTTTTCTTTTTGCAAGCCTAATCTTCCTCGTGTAACCTCCGCTTCCTTTCTTCACTCTCCGATCATCCCGGGCCTTTGAGTTCTGCCTCTCCTTGGCATGACCCTCAAAGGAGCCCTCCGGCGGATGAACATTCATTGCCCTTGTGGCCAACATTCGCCCCACCCCGAAGATCATCGCCCGTGAGTCGTGGTCACTCTCGCAGGTTGGCCCTCGAGTGTTTCACACTCACACTTGGGCTAACGGACCGCCGTGAGGCCGTTCCGCATTTTGAGAGTTTACCCAGGAGTAATCTGTGTGGTGGCTTTCGCTTCTCTCTGGCAAGTCCCGGTCCGGGGGAGGTGCTGTCGGATTTTTGCCAGGGCCAAGAACAGACAAGAACACCAAGAACAAACGAACAAGACACCCTTTGAAGAAACACACAGTGAATCCTCTGTGAATTAACCCCCTAAAATCTTACACAACAAACTCCTCCGAACAAATCGCTTAAACCCCATACCTACTTAATCTACCAAATGGATGAACAAACGGATCATAAAACCCACCTACAGGTGAAAGAAAAGAAAAGAAACACACAGTCAAAGCAATAAACCCTCGGGAGAGTTTAATACGGCGCGGTGACTATTCCACCGCGCCGGTTTAACATCACTCTCAGAATCCCATCTCCCTCTTGAACCTTAAATCGACGTGCGCCTTCAACATCTTAACCCGACGTGCCCATTTCCATTTGCTCCTGTGCACATCCTAATCCGGCGTGGCCTTAAACGACGCGCTCCCACTCCTCTATACATCTTAAAACGGCGCGCCCCCCCTTGCCCATTCCTAATGCTGTGCGCCTGTTTCCCTTATATTGCATTAAAATGGTGCGGCCCCTATAGTCTTCTTAACACGGCGCGCCCCTTGCCCATTCTTAATACGGCGCCCTCCTTGAGGTTCCATACCCGGCGCGCTCCCTTGCCCTCCATATCCGGCGCGCCCCACTCCCCTTGCATGGCCTTAATATGGCGCGCCCCTCATTTCCCATTTGCCCTTGATGTTGCCTTAATACAGCGCACTGCTATCCCTTGACCTTCCTTAAATCGGCGCGCCCCTTGGCCTTCCTTGATCCGGTGCGCCCCTTGGCCTTCCTTAAACCGGTGCGCCCCTATTCTCTCTTGGCATCTCCCACTAAACCGGCGCGCCCCTCTTGTGCAACCCATAGCTGGCGTGCGCTCCCCTTGTAACACCTACATGACCGGCGCGCCCCTCCCCTCTCTTGGGTCCCTTATCCGGCGCGCCCTATCCTCTCTTGGTATCTCCCTAAACCGGCGTGCCTGAAAGAGAGAGAATGATTAATCAGATAAGAGAAAAGACTTGAAGCTAATGAATAAAACTAATCAAAAGTTTCCTGCCCGCTATAACCAAAATTTTGTTACGGGGGCTCCGCCCCCGGAAACCCCCGCAAGGGGCACTGCCCCCTTGACCCCGGCGACTTGACTGGGTAGGTCGAACCCCGCGACCTGACCGCGTAGGTCGATCCGCGTGCGAGGGCGCACGTTGGCGAGTTCGAGTTTCACATTTAACAACTCGCTTCCCCGGACTGTGCGTGAAGAGAAAAGCAATGATGCCCCGTGGTATCGGACGTGGACCTCGAAATCCCCGACATGGTCATGATCCGTGCACCTCTTGGGCCGATAGTCCATCAGCTTGACCCACTTCTTCCGGGATCCGATCCCGCATCCGCATTAAACTTGCCGTACCTACGGCAGACATCTGTACGGTTTTATCATCGTCTTCGACGCTACAAATGCAGACTTCCATCCGAACACAAAATGGTCTGTGAGTGACCAACATATACATATCTATGAACATTTTTTACGCCCCAACGCGGGTTCGTTTGAACGTGACCTGAGATCTTTGTTCTCGCTTTATTACCATGAATCTCAGGCCGTAGGGCCCTTATTACCGATAATCAATCAAGGGTGTTCCCCCGTATGGGGGATGTAAATAACGCCGTGGCCTTTACGGCACGGCGGGTTTTGATCTCGACACGAACTACACAATCGTCTGATTAGTCAGATCGAGCGCACAATAAATCGTCACTTTGTGACTGGCACGCAGTCGCACTAAATAAACGAATGAACCCCGATCAACAAACTAACCGATTCTTTCCGAATTTTAGTGCGTCCACCGCACCCAAACCTTCTTGGGTCCCGGATGGTTAGTTGCACCTCTAGTGGGTGCTCTCTATAATTTTTGGACATGCATATCATCAAAATGTATTAAGGAGCAATCATGCATGGTATGTCCAAACTCACCATAATAATGACAACAACCAAAAGATTTCACAGATTTCTTATATGCATAAGCATTGAAGTTTTGTGATTTAACAAAAGTGTTTTTATTTTCAACATGAAAAATTTTCTTTTTCATAGCATGATGGTTGTCATGTTTCTTTTGAAAGCAGGATTTCATCAAGTGACCATATTTTCCACAATGATAACAATTCAATGGAGCAAATCTTTCAAATGGCCTTCTTGCATGAACTTTAGAATTTTCATTTTTCATTCTAAAATAATTTTTCATCTCATGTCCGAACTTTCCACAATAGAAGCACTGAATGTTCTTCTTACGAACAGTATGAAATTTTCTTGCATGAACATAAGAGTTATCAAAAATTCTTTTTGTGTTCAAAAACTTTCTTAGCTTTGTGAAGCCATTCATTTTCTTTCATGCTTCTACATCATCAGATTTCATCAAAAGGTAATCATGCATCATATGACCAAGTTCACCCTAATATAAACATGAGATTTTCTTTGTGGATGCATGTGTGTGTACAACATGATTTTTCTTGGCATTCACCGTGACACCAACAACATTTTTAGCCTTTTGATGCAGGTTTTATTTCTTTTTTAGATTTTCATTTGATCTCTTTGTTGTTTGAGGTGCAGATTGATTTGGAGACCCATTTGATATGCTGGCTATGTTTGAACTGTGGACAAATGATGTATAGATTTTATTTTTAAAATTCTTTTTGTTCACAGTCTTATAGCCTAGCCCCTCTCTTTGGAAATTCACCTTAGTCTCCAATATCTTGTTCAATTTTTTTTTCCCATTCACAAATTTAGACAAAGATACATTTAAATCAATAATTTCATATTCAAGAGATACAATGTGCAATTCATAGCTAGCTATTTCTTGTTCACTGTAAATAACACTTTCATTCAATACTCTATTTACAGTTTTATAGCTCTCAATTTCTTGTTCAAGCACATGCATTTTATCAGATTCATCAACAATCATCGATTACTCTTTTTCAAGATTTTCTAGATTTTTCAATATACTTTCAAGCAGGGAGATCTGAATTAGCATCGCACTATTCTCCTTTTTAAGTTTTTCATTTTCATTTGCAAGTTTATCATTCATAATCAAAACATTACAAATATCACGATCAATAGAGTTTGATTCCATTTTATCTCTTAGCTCTTTTTTGATTTTCTCTAATTGATCAATTTTATTCTTGAGGGAAACATTTTCATTTCTTAAACATGCAATGGTATCCTTGTGACAAACGACATCATGCTCTAAAATTTCATTCAAGTTATCAAACTTAGAACATTTACCACAAGAACTATTTTCAAGGAACGTGTTTTCAGATTTCTTTTTTAATTTTTTATTTTCCGACTTGATTTTCTTATATTGCTTTTCCAATTCATCATAAGCATCAATAAGTTCATTAAGAGTTGAGTCTTCAGAATCAGAATTTACCTCTTCTGTATTTTTGTCACTTTGTTGATCAGCATCATCAGCCATGAGACAATTTTGTCCTTTCCTCTCTTGGGCTTCGATCAAGCAATCCATGAGGTCTTTTACTGTCCTACAAGAAGAGACAAATGGAAACATGTTAGTACTCACAGAAGCTTTCAATAAACTAAGAGCAGTAACATTATCATGGTGCATCATTTTATCCTGATTAGACTACTTGGTCTCATCTAGAGGTAATATGTGAGGACCATGATAAATCAATTTCCAAAGACTAGGATTAAAAGAGTTAATCACCACACACAGTTTACCTAGCCATGAATTAAAATCTGAACCAGTAAAGATAGGCAAGCAATTCATTGAGATATGTTCAACAGAAAAATTTAGGATTGTAGAATGCACTGGGATCACTCTTTAGATCGTTAGATCTAGGGACAACAGAACCTTGCTCTGATACCAATTGTTAGGTCCCGTAGTGTAGGAACACGGATCTAGAGGGGGGGTGAATAGATCCCTCTACTAAAAATATATGTCCAATTTAAAATCTTAAACCTATAAGGCTTGGAGAAAAGAAGAGAAGGAGAAGAAAAATTCAAATGGTGCGTAGTCTCATTCACATGGAAGAATAGTGTTGGCTTGGAGCCTATAAAAGGAAGGAAGATGGGGGCTCACAGGGTTCCTCTCTCCCTCTCCTAAGATGCACATACGTAGATTTCTCCGCCTTCACTTCTCATTTCTATAGTTAGGCTCTCATCCTCCGTATAGTTAGTGTTAGGCCATCTCTCTAGTTAATGTTTCATTATTTTTTTTGTAATTTTCATTCACTTGTAATTGAGTTTGAATTCATGTTTAATTTCAGTAGTGTTGTTATTTTCATTTTTACTTAGCACAATCTCCCCTTCCTTCTTTTATATCTCTCTTCCCCCCTCTATTTTCATCTAAATTTCCCTAAGGCGGAGTTGCTCTCTATCGGTCATCTCACAGCGGCATTCTATATCAAAGCGAGGCGACGATCAAAGACTCGGCACGACTTGGACGGTGTCAATCTTCCAATCCTCGGCTCATTTCTTCCCTTATTCTTTTAATTTCAAGTTATACTTTTAATTTTCCTAGTTGTACTTTTTATTTCCATAGCAATAAAATTTATGTTGGCAAATTGTGACTCTTTTCTCTCTCTATCTCTTCTAAATTTCTCTTCTCAACCCCTCTCAATTTTTTTAGTTAGATTTATTTCCCATGCATGTTGATTTTCTATTTTTGTACAAACACACTCCAAATCAATGATTTTTTCTCAAATACAAGAAATTTTCCAACTCAACTTAATTGAAAATATTTTCTCCTCGTGGGATCGATCCATTATTCACCACTTTACTCGTATTTTTAAATCTATTTGAGTGAGTGAGTGAGTGCGGTTATATAAATTTTAAAATTGTGTGTGACACGTCATTTTTAAACAACGGGTGCCGAGCGCATCAGTTGTACTGTAGTATCTCTGTTCAAAATGAGGTGAAATGGTTCAATATTCTGAGTAACCAGGGATTCTGGCATGAGCTCTATGTGTCTCCTCGCGTAAAAAAGAATTAATTGAACGTGATCATTCTTAAAAAATTTCTGATTGTTCTTGTGATTTTGTTGAAAACTTGGAGTGAAAAATTAATGAGGTAGAGCGTAGTCTCCAATACGTTGTTCTCTTAAAATGAATTGTAATCTGTATAATCTCTCATTGTGTTGATCTGAAAACCTGAATATTCATATTGCAACAATCTACTTTCATGTTATTCACTTACACATATGGAAATTTGATTTAATATGTATTCAAAAAATTGATTGACTGCATCGACTATTGCATAACTCTTCTATATGTTTGCACAATCTCCTAGGTGTTATATATGAACATTTCGATTGTCATGACTCTCATGCACCTTTCTTATACCTATTCCCTTCTTAAATAAGTAAGGGGGAGCTATGTTGCATGTATATATACATATATGCTTGGTTGCATTGTGTGCATCTCATATGTCATCATTTGTTTGCATCTAGTTTCATGCATCTAACAAGAAAACTAAAAAAATCTGAAAATCTAAAAATCAAAGAAAATCAGTTGATGTGTTAAAGACATTCCATGAAACATCTTGTTATGAGCTTTTATTGATTCATGAATCTGTCATGCTGAAATTTGAACTTCATTGCCTTCCTCCCACTTTTTGATAATGTCAAAGGGGGAGAAAGATTTATGTTGGTGTCAAATGAAGAGAATGATCTTTGTGTGACTTGTGTCATCATAAATCATATTATCATGTCAATCATAAAGTCATAAAGTTTGTCATCATCAAGAAGGGGGAGATTGCTGTGTGCCTTACAATTTCTTATGTTTTTGATGATAACTAAACCTTATGTATGTTTTCATGTGATTTTGATGATAGTGTACATTCATGATCATTCCCATGTTTCATATGTCTCAGAATTAGAAGATTTGCTACATGCTATATGAGATTGGAATTCTTGAGATGATAATGAGCTCAAGGTTTTTCATACAAACCTTGGTGATATATGGTTTCATGATGATGCTCATTTGTTGAAATGGATGTATGGGTTTTCATGATTATACTTCATGAAATTCTTACATGGATCATGTTCAAATATGGTTGAGATGTAAATGGTTTTTGAGACTCATACATGTTGGTAAAATGCATGGTTTATGAAGTTGATTTTCATATGAGATTTTTGGGCTTGCTATGTGCTTAATTCATTAATACAAAACTTGATGATCTTTCATGTATAACTCTCTTGAACTATTGAGCTTATTTGGTCTTTCAAGGTTCATACTTTGGTTGAGTGAATGGGCAAATTGGCCTTGAACTTTGGTTTGAGAAAATTGGGCTCAATTTGTGTTTCATGTATCTTCCACAAGAAGCCTTTAAGTTTCATGTATTGAATCATATAAGTCTCTTGTTATGAAGTGTGAATTGGGTCTTGGTGTTAAAATTGGATTGACAATGCTCAATAGAATCCCAAGACACCAAAACATTGATTAAATATTAGATGGCATCAAAGTGGATGAACTTGCGTGGTTTTAACTTCATTTCTTCTGTTATGCAGGTTTAGAAAATAATGCCAATCCCATATGCAAAGGTATCAAAAATTATAGTGAGAACTTGGCACTTTGCATGTGTGTGTTTGTGGGAAAAATGGTAAATTTTCATATGGAGTTTTTAATCTTGATGGAGTGTGGAATTGATAAGCTTGCATATTTTCACTTTGTTTGTTCATGAATGTGTTCATAGGACCCTTGAGCTAGAGTCCTATTCTTTTCATTTGAATCTTGATGGAAAGTGGTTAGGATGTGTTTCTACATTGTTTAATACCAAAGAATACTCGGTTGTTTGTTCTTTATGATCTAACCATTTCAATCTTTCACTGGGTTTTAATTCATTGGACTGAACTTTGCAAAATGGTCACCCAGCTAAGTTCGGTCGACCGAACTGCCCAGTTCGGTCGATCGAAATTGGCAGTCCTGCTTGAAAATTTCCCTGTAAAATTTAGGTCGACCGACCCAATATTTAGGTCGACCGAATACGGCGTAAACCCAAATACGAGGATCCGAAACCCATCTAAACCCAATCCATTTGTGCCCTACTTTTACCCACTTGCCCCTAGGGTTATTATACATATCTTAGAGGGATTTTTCAAGGGTTTTGTGAAGGGTTTATGGGTCTTTTCATGTCTCTTATAAATACTCTCATGTGACCTACGAATTTGGTGAGAACCCCATTTGTGCTAACTCTTTCTATCTTGTAGGAGAAGAAAAAGGGGGAAGGGAGGAAGGAGCTCTTGTGGAGTGGATTTGATGTGCATCCAGGCATCTCCGGGGCTCGTGGAAGAAGAAGAAAGAGAGAAGATCGACGAGAGGAGCAAGAGGACGTTCACATCGTCATCATCCAACAGGAGCTTCGAGCAACGCTATCTATTTGTCTTGGAAACAAAGGGGAAAATACTTCACATTCTATTTCTGCTTATTTTTTATGGTTATCATGTGTTGTATTGTGGTTTGAGTATGATTTAGATATTTATGTTTATTTTCCGAACTTGAAAAATACACTGTGTGTGTGACCGTCTATGTACAGTTGTAGATTTATTGTGCTGCAGTTGTTACAGTGTGTGTGTGTGTGTGTGTGTGTGTTTTGATCCATGGTTGGATCGTGTGGGAGGCTCCGTCTCCGTGTGTGTGTGTGTGTGTTGGGGCGTGTCCCCGTGTGTGTTTGGAGTGTCGTCTCCGTGTTGGGGATTTATCCTCGAGTGAAGTGTTACCGGTTTGATAAGACGTGGACGTAGGGAGCCCGTCGTGGTCCCGAACCACCTTAAAAATCACTGTGCACTGTGGTTTAGTTTGTGCGATTGTGTGGTTTGCATGTTATATCCGCTTGTGTGATCGTGTGAGATCGGAGAGATTGAGAGAATTTAGTTATCTTGTTTAGCTAATATCTTCAATCTCGTTAATATTATTAATTCTACTGCGTAGTGTTTTAATTTATCATCTAGTGTGGGAGACAATTCAACTCCCTTTCTTCTCCGCTCGCCTACCCCGGGACCTACGGATCCTGCGATAGCTTGCCAGATCGTGTGAGCGTGGGGAGCTGTTACCGGATTGGGATGACAATCCCTGCCGGTTCAGGGCTCATGTAGGGCCTTGCCGGATAGTGCTTCAGGACGCCAACCGGATGGGGCCCATATCTGTCGGTTCAAGGGCGTTAAGATATGCTGTAGGTTCAACGCCTTTGGAGAGGGCTGCCGGATCGCTTCTTTACTCCTTTTTCTACTTCTTCTCTTTTTCTTCTTCTTTTCTTTTTCATTATTTCGGGCTATTTCCTTTTAACTACCCTCGTTCGGCTCAGTTGGGCTCGTCGCTCTCGATGCCGGATTTTAGGCGTCAACAGTTACCGTCACTTAGCATATAGCTCACGGGACATAACTTTAGAGGCATGGTAACTCGGGTTAGGAGATTTATAAGATATTAGAGTAAATTTTATAAAAATAGGGGCACATAGATAATATTTAAAGTATTTAGGCATATATAGGTAATTTTCACTTGTTTTATTTTAGGTTGTGTGGGTGGGTGTTTTTTTTTTGGGGGGGGGGGGTTGATTGACATGGGACTTGCGATAGGCTTTTCTAATTCTTACGACTTTTGATCCTTTGTTTTACTTCGCTTCCTCAGATATGATGAATCATTGATGCAGCATGAGTTATCCACTACCAGATATAAGACAACATGTACTAAATACACAAACACAACAAGAACGGCGACATCAATTTCACAATTACATAATTCAATTTCTAATTTTTAATTTACATTATTAAAGCTTCTCTAATATTAATAAGAGGTTTCTAGAAAAAATTCCCTAACTCATATATAGCTCGTCCATGCGGAGGATTGCCCCCATGTTCTCAATTGCAAAGAGTCTCACATTGTAATACCCCCCTCCCACCATCCACGGACGGTAGATAAGAGAGAGAGCCTCCACAGCTCCCAGAGAAAGCGCACTTAGGGGGTGGGGTTTCTCTCTCTCTCTCTCACACACACACACACACACACACACACACACACACACACACAGAGAGAGAGAGAGAGAGAGAGAGAGAGAGAGAGAGAGAGAGAGAGAGAGAGAGAGAGAGAGAGAGAGAGAGAGAGAGAGAGCTCACGGCCAACCTTTTAGAGTCTGGAAAATTCATCGAGAAAGAGAGGGAGAATAAGATGACCCTTTAAACGTGTTTCAACTTTAAATTATTTATTTATTTATATACCCCTATTATATGTGTTATTTTTATTTTAAAATTCTATTTAGGATTTTTTTGCAAATAACTTAGACCCTAAGAGATATAACTGTCGGAATTTTCGTAGTTTCTTATATCTAATCAGGTTTAACCATTGTTAAGTTGACGGATGATAATGGAGGGTTACGGCGGTGACATATTTGAAAATTTTTCAAAATAGTGATGATATATATGTTAATACGTTTCTAAAGATGATATATCTTTAATTTTACATGTAAAAATAGTTTTTTTATAAAGAAAGTAAAAAAATGTTCTTGATCTGGTACTGTGTTGTATCGTAGTGGATCGTAGCTCATGAAAACCATCACGGTCGATACAAACAATCTGGCAAACTTTGATGTTTATGCAGCGACATTATCTTAATCAATGTGTATTTAGGAATGGTATATTTGCAATTATGTGCATTAAGGAATTATGTTTTAAAAAAATCCCCACTTTTTAACGAGTGTAATTTAGAGTGAGTATGAAAATGCAGAGATAATTTGCTCCCCAAATAACTTTCGATCTTTGGCACTAATGTTGCGATGCCTTTTTTTGTTGATAACCAAGAATTTAGCACAGTACTTAGTCTCAAAACGCAACTAATGGATATCTGACACTCGGGAGTTCACAGTTTAGTAGTAGGGCCAGTGTCAGATTTATCGCCCTCTTGCAACCAACACCAACACGTTGACAAACTGAACAAACTAGCGTGTGTACATACTCTGCATGTGCACCTCTCTAAGTGTTCCCAAGTAATGTATGATCTGTTTTGGTTTGATACTCGATCCCTTGGTGATGATCGAAGGACCTTCTTAAGTTAGTCTTTGAGTTCAAAGCAAATGTCCAATGAGTCTTTGTTCATCAGTTCTTATCTCACCTCCTTTTTTTTTTGAGAGAGAGAGAGCGAGAGAGAGGTCATAGGTTCAAATCTACAAGAGGAGAGATTTAAGGGTTCATTAGTTCGTAATTAATTAATTACGGTAATTGGAGAGTGGGCAAACGCTCTTTTCAAATGTGCCTCTATATCTTCGGGTATGTTTGGCTTAAGTTCTTCCCTCCACCAATGTTTGGACGAATATCTTACGTCATCGATCACGTCTGCAACGTAGACCTATGGAATAGAATACCGGGAAACATGCACTGAAGTCCACTAAGTTTGCATCGGTGTTGAGATAAAATGCTGAAATACTTGGGTTTGTTTTTGTTTAGATTGACATAAGGAACAAGATCAGCAAAGAGTCTCTAATTTTTGTCTTATTGAAAATAGCCGTAAATTGATCGAACTCAATAATTTTAGATGTTTAACACGTTTTAGAATTACTCATTTTAAAATCGAAATATTTCTACCTAGCTGGTATCTGATCCAACATACAAGCCAACTATGAACTAGACCAACAGCAACAGGGACGGCTGATATGTAGCTATGTCATGGGAGTCGATCGACTAGTACTCCGCGTGCTGGGTTTGGAGTGTTTCACGAAGCAGCCATGGCTCTGTGTGGTTTTTTTTGGAGGTTCCTCTCTTGGAGTTCGCCATGGTTAATTAGGCTTTCAGTGTATTGCCCACGTCGATCACAAATCTGTACTTGATGTCGCCGCTGGCCAGCCGATCCATCGCCGTGTTCACGTAGTCGATGGGTATCACCTCGACGTCGGCGACGATGCGGTGCTTCCCGGCGAAGTCGATCATCTCCTGCGTGTCCCTCATGCCCCCGCTCGCACTCCCTCCCACCAGCTTCCTCCCTGCATGCAGCGCAAAAGTGAGCCAAGCAAACATTCGAAGACTTAATTAATCCCATGAAACCCAGGACAAAAAAAGGAGGAATTTATAGTCGTAATTTCTCACCTATCAGCAGAGGAAAAACAGGCAGCTCGACTGGTTTCTCTGGTGCACCCAACATGACGAGCTTCCCGTGAGTCTTTAGCAGGCCAAGGAGTGGGGCAATGGGGTGTGCGGCAGAAACTGTGTCCAGAATCCCATCCATGGTTCCCACGGCGGCCTAATGAATTGGAGGAGCCCAAAACAAGGACCAACTTTGTTAGGAGCTAGCACAACATTAGTGTTGCAATGACACATCGAAACATGGATTACAGAGCGGCAGGAAGAAGAAGAAGCAGCAGCTGAGACACAGCACGCCGTTACCTCCATCTGTTCGGAATTATGACGGTTCAGCAAGAACGAGTCTGCCCCCAACCGTTGGATCGCCTCCTTCTCCTTCCCCGGCGACGTGCTGATCACGGTGACCTTCGCCCCAAAAGCCTTGGCGAACCTGACGGCGACGTGGCCGAGGCCGCCTAGACCGACCACACCAACATGGAGCCCCGGCCGGTCAAGGCCGTAGTACCGCATGGGGCTGTACACGGTGATGCCGGCGCACATGAGCGGCGCCGCGGCGTCCAGCGGGAGGCTGTCGGGGATCTTGACGACGTGGCGCTGGCTGACGACCATCATGTTGGAGAAGCCGCCGTAGGTCCTGGAGCCATCGCAGTCGGCGGCGTTGTAGGTGAAGACCACACGGGGACAGTAGACTTCGAGGCCATGATCGCATTGGTCGCAGCTGTGGCAGGCGCCGACGATGGTGCCGACGCCCACCTTGTCTCCCACCTTGAGCTTCTGCACGTTACGCCCCACGGCGGTGACGACGCCGGAGATCTCATGCCTGTGGAGGAATAAGTAACATTGGAGACGATCGATCAAGGGTACGTACGTAACATCTCAATGCCAAGCATTAATTAATTAATTAATTCCAAATATGCATGCAGAGCAGCTAATTAGTGGATGAAAGAAGGAGATGGTCGGTAGCTACCCGGGGACGAGTGGGTACTTGGTGAGGCCGTGCTCGTTTCTGGCGAAATGGAGGTCGGAGTGGCAAATCCCGCAGAAGAGCACCCTCACGGTGACGTCGTCGTCTCCATTAGCCCTGGACCAAAATATATAAGGCCATCCATGATCATGCAACCACGGAGTTACAATCTAACTTCTGCGTAAATACCTTCTGGAGAAGTTGAAGGGAGAGAGGACGCCCGAGGAGTCCCGGGCTGCCCAACCCACGGCCTTCTGTGGGTGTTCCTCCTCCGGGCGCTGGCTCACCACACCCGCTACGAAATAGCCTTCCATGGACATGCTGTTGGTTTCTGTGTGTGTGTGTGTGTGTGTGTGTGTGTGTGTGGGTTGTTGTGTGTGTTTGTGTTAATTTGTGGGCGTTTCCGAAGGCGATATACAGATAGGAAGGAGGTGGGGGGGTGTGGGAGGGCTAAAGACTGCCTCTGGTTATATGGGCTTGGTGGATGGGATTCCGAGCAAGCACACACTATATATATAGATCCTCATGACATAGATGGAAGGTGGCGTCCCCAGCTTCAAGTGATCAATGGCGACTCTTCGTTTGTCAGGTCAGGTCATGTGCCCGCGCATGCATCTGGGTTTGTGAATACTGCGTGCAAAACCCACCCCATGATCACAGGGTCTACAACGAGCAGCGCAGGAGCTCCTATCAGCTGGTAGCGTAAGCAGTGACCTCAACTATATCACCGTCTTTGTCATTTCGTTGTTCCCACCCTTGACTTGTTCTTCCACCTCCCGCGCCGAGACTCACCATTCGTTGTTTGACCACTGACCACCCGGAGATCTTCCACATGACTACTGTGAGGGTATCTAGGGGTGTTTGATTCTATTTGGAGACTTTTTTTTAAATCTAATCAAACTGAACTAAATCATCAAATCGAATCTAATCGAATCGAAAAAATTCGATTTAGTCCCATTTGATTCAGTTCAAATCAAATTTTTTATATCTTATTATAATATATGAATTTCATAAATTATATCTAAATAAAAAAATAAAAATAAAAATACTTATATTTTGTATGTTTATATGTCTATGTAATTATGTTTTTAAATATTTTAATATATTTATGATATATAATATTAATAAATATAAATAATAAATTCAATTTATTCGATTTAATTCGATTTCACTCGTTATGAAATCAAATCGAATCGAATTTAAGTTCAAATCGAAGTTCGATTCGATTCGATTTGATTCGGTTCAAACCGAATTATGAACGTGTCAACCACCTATATATGGCCCGTGGTTACAGGTGTTTGAATTCCTTTTGCAAGAACTTTACGATCCTTACTGGGAACCTCCCCATTTATTTTCTTTTCAGTTTTTACGTATAAATTATTGTTAAAATTGAAATGACAATAATATTATTCTTGAAATATTTTAACAGATAGAACATTATTTTTAACAAATTATTATTAAAATATCATTACTCTTGCTGACAAAAACAAGGGAACATGCGATTAACGACGGACGAATTTCATTGCTAATCTCTCACTAATTCGTCACAAAAATAGTTACCGACATATTAGCGACGGAATAGAGACGCATCACGTCCGTCACTAAAATTTAATCATAAATTAGCGACAGAAATGTATCCGTCGTTATTCCGCCGCCATATCGCGACGTCTTAGAGATGAACTTATTTTGTCGTTAATCCGTTGCTAATTATATTATATTGACCGAAATAGTCCGTTGCTAATGGAGATGGATTAGTGACTGATAAATCCATCTCTAAGTGTAGTTATTCGTCGCTAATTTTTCTTCAGTTATCGACGGATTAGAGATGGACATTAGTCCGTTGCTATTTCGGTCCGCCGCTATTCCGTCACTATTCCATTGTAAAATAGAGACGGATTAGTGACAAATACAAACGTCTCTAATATTTTGTCGCTAATTCTACCACAATTAGCAATGGATTAGAGGCGGTCTTATTTCTGTTGTCAAGACATTTTGTCGCTACTCCGCCACTAATCCATTGCTAACCTCTCTTCTATTATTTCACATAGCGACGGATACCTCTCTTCTATGATTTCACTTAGCAATAGATCCCTCTCTTCTGTGATTTCACTTAACGATAGATTAGCGACAGACCATTCTGTCGTTAATTATTTTTAACTTTAATTTTTTATTTAATATAAAAATACATTTACATAAAAAATATAAAAATCCTCACACATATCAGACACAATTTGAAATGAAGAATATGCGTTCATCATTAAAATAACATAAAATTTTCTTCAAATACGTCGTTTAAAAAGTACAATTTTGGTTCAAAAAAATCAAGAAATGTCTGGTGTTCCCTCCATGTCATCGTCTCCGCCGTCGCCGCCACATGGATGGGTCGGATCCTTCTACATTAAAAAATAAAAACAAAAGAACATTAGATATGAATATATGAAATAGATTTCTTAATAAACAAATTAAAGAAAATAAATTCTTTAAAATTAAAAATAAGAATTATTATTTGAACTTCGTCAGTTTTCACATATCATTTTCACCATTCCAGTCATGTTGACATAATCGACACATCGATCAGGTCAGTATTTTCAATTTTCGACCCCCCTAACCCAACATCTTTGGTTTAAACTAACTTAATTCATAAGTGGGTGATTTGTCTGCCAAGCCCAAATCAAGAATCCGATTTGAATTCCGTAAACTCCCACAAGTCAATTTCACCACCCCGATTATGTTAGAACAATCGACACACAGATCAGATTAATATTTTATATTTTTGACCTCCTGAACCTGACATCTTTAGTTTAAACTACCTTAATTTATAAGTGGGTGATTTGAACATCGAGGTCAAACCAAGAATTTGATTTGAATTCCATGAACTCCCACAGGTCACTCTCACCATCCCGATCATGTTAGAACAATCGCCACATAGATCGGATTAATATTTTATATTTTTGACCTCCTGAACCTAACATCTTTAGTTTAAACTACCTTAATTTATAAGTGGGTGATTTGAACATCGAGGTCAAACCAAGAATTTGATTTGAATTCCATGAACTCCCACAGGTCACTCTCACCATCCCGATCATGTTAGAACAATCGCCACACTGATCGGGTCAATATTTTAAATTTTCGATCCCAACCCGAACCAAACATCTTTGGTTGAAACTAACTTAATTCATAAGTGGGCGATTTACGTGCCAAACCCAAACTAAGAATCCGATTTGAATTTCGTGAACTCCGACAATTCACTTTCACCAGCTAATCATGTTAGCACAATCGCTGTACAGATTGGACCGGTGTTTCACATTTTCGACACATCGAACCCGACATCTTTCATTTAAACTAGCTTAATTCTAAATGGGTGATTTGAGTGTCGAGTCCAAATTAGGAATCTGATTTAAATTTTGTGAACTCCCAAAAGTCATTTTCACCACTCCAATCGTGTTGAAACAATCGACACACAGATTGAACCAATTTTTAATTTTTTTGACTCCCCTTGCCCAACTATCGGACACCCCTAATCCACCTACCCTGCCATCACACCCTCCCTTGGCTGCCAGACCCCCATTTCCTCCCCTGGCGACTGGACAACCCTCCACCCACCTATCCTGCCAGCACCCCCATTTCCTCCCCTGGCCGTTGGAGCACCCCCACTCCTCCGGCCACCCCCAATCTCTAATCTCTCCCTCTCTCTCATTGGCACACACACACACACACACACACACACTTGAGCACCTAAGCCCACCGCACCCCTCCGACCAGCCCCCCTATGATCCCTATGTCTCTCTCTCTCTCTCGCTGGCACACACACAGTCATATACATGCCCAACCTGTAGCACCCCGTATAAAAAAATGATAAAAAAAGTTATTAATAATATTTCTCAAATAAAAAAAATATATTAGATAAACTCTAGAGGAAGCTTAAGTAAGAAGTTGGAACACGGAGTTATCATATGTAAAGATTATTCACTTAACAAGTGACTTCCTAGTGTAGTTGGTTAAGTGATGTGTCTTTCAACCTAGTGACCAGGGTTCCAATCCCAACATCCACCATTTATCTTTTGTGCCAAATAATTATACGTTATAGGCTAGCAAAACTTGCACCGAGGCAGAAACCTATATGCAATGTACAGACTTGGTAAATTGATGCACGAACACAACAACAAGCAATGTATAGACTTTGCCTGAACGATTGCACAAATGCAGATAGTAAGGTATGTACATTGGAAATGACTTGGTAAATTGATGCACGAACACAACAACAAGCAATGTATAGACTTTGCCTGAAGGATTGCACAAATGCAGATAGTAAGGTATGTACATTAGAAATGGATGCTCAGACATGCCATGAACGAATGTATGGACTTAATGTGCTTGTGACAACAATGTACATAATTTGAGTAATGATGTATCGACTTATCAACGGAGAATGTACAGACTTTGTGTATGCATGTAACCAGCCAATGTACAGACTTTGTGTTGCAGCAACCAGCCAATGTATAGGCTTTGAGTTGCAGCAAATGGACAATGTACAGACTCTGCGTGTGTGCTAGCAGACGATGTATAGACTTTGAGTTGCAGCAAATGGACAATGTACAGACTCTGCGTGTGTGCTAGCAGACGATGTACAGACTTTGAGTTTGTAGCAAATGAGGAATGCACCGACTATGAATGGCAAGCTATGCAACTAATGTATAGACTTGTGTGTTTGCTAAACCAGTGAACGTAGGTAAAGATATGAATGTATAGACTTTGAATGCGTGCATGCTACAAGACGATGTACAGACTTGCGAGAAGAGTGTACAGACTTTGAATGCATGCAATGGCAAGGAGTGTATAGACTTTGAATGCGTGCATGCTACAAGGCGATGTACAGACTTTCTATAATGATGCACAAATGCATATATGAAAGTATGCACATTGAAGAGTGATGCTCAGGCATGCGATGTATAGACTTTGAAGTGAAAGATGTATAGACTTAGTGTGTGTGGGCGACAAATCAATGCATTGACTATGTATATGCATGAAGAGCACTGGCTGTACTGGAAGTGTTGTTCAAGCTCTTGATCATGATCGTTTGCACTGGAAGTATATTGACCTATACCTACGCTTGAACATGTTTTGCACCAACCTTAGGTACATGAATAGTGTCAATTTTATTTAAAGAAACTTTTGAGAAATAAATTTTATGAAAAATAAGATAAAAATATAAGGATCCTAGTCATGAAATTTCATAAACTGATTCCATCAATTTTTAAAGATAAAAATCTTTAAAGTTAGATACGGAGTTTCGGGTTGAATTTTATTCTGGCATATTTTAATAAAATAAAATTTTGATAAATATCAGAAAAATCTAGGGATCATAAAAATATGTAATTTACTATTTTTATTAACACGGTTCATTAGATATAAATTTTCTAAACGTTGTAATCATTATAGTGGTGTGCCCAGACAAACCATAGTTTGGCACCCCATTATCATGTGTCCTTTCTAACACATACAACCCATTTTTGTTGGCATCGCACTATAGTATGGCCATGGGACGCTATGATTTCGGATATTGTTCCCCTCCTGTCTACCCAAAACATTATAATATTCCCTATATTGAGACTCCCTCCATTCTTCCGAAGACTTGCTGCAGAGAAGGGGGAGCATTCTCTGAAGTTGCAGAGGTTGCAGAGGAGGGAAGAAAGCTGCCCTTTTCTTTTGCATGTACCTAGTGGTCATCTCAGAAAGGTAAGTGTTCTCATCTTTTAACTAAACCAGTAGCTAATTAACCAAGCAATCTAGGTAATTAGGCTCATCTCCATGAGATATTATTGCCTATATAGCACGTTTTATCCTGACTTGTAGAGATCTATCATACTTTTATAATCCATAATCAATCATCTCTGTAACCAACATGTGAGAACATGTTAGTTACCAAAGTTAATCGAAGTAAATCTTCATATTAAGTGTTTTAGGCAGACATGTCTGATCCAAGGAATATTTAGAAGTATATTTGAGTCACATCTCTTATAAAATAAGAGCTCACATCTGTTATGCAAACAAGAGCTCACGTCTATTATAACAGACGCTACCATAAACTTGTTTAACACAACATTACAATTGAATCAAATAATATGCTACGAAAGTTGACTTTGAGTCATTTCTATTGTGTAGACAAGTATTAAACTTGTTAATGTCGTATCTATTAACATTTGCATTCACTGTTTAAACATCTTAAACCTGTCAAAGACTATTCACTATTTAGACAACAAATTAAATGTTTAGCCATCTAATTAAACTTGTTTAGCCATGTTATGTTTATAGCATCATATTAAAATATTCTAAGTTAACCTAAAAGTATATTTCTATATTTCAGATATTATAATACTAAAAAATTATTTTTATATGAAATAATTTTTATTTTTAGTAAATTAATTTCTGAAAGCATAAAAAAATTAATTTAACCCCAGGGCAGACCTGCTACCTTGGTATATATTAGAATATATACCAATTAGAATATGCTAGAAAATGTTAGCCAACCTGTAACTCTTAATAATTATGAAAGTGTTAAAATATATACCAACCTGTTAGACTAGTTACCAACCTGCAACCTGTTAGAAAATGTTAGAATGTAACATGCACGGACCTGCTGCCTTGGTATATATTAGAATATACCAACCTGAAATATGTTAGATTATGTTAGAATATATTACTAATTAGCCAACCTGTTAAACTGTTAGAATATGTTAGAACATATTAACATGTAACCTGTTTGACCATGTTAGCGATCCGGCTAACAACCTGTTTAGTTAGCCAACCTATATGTTAGAAAATGTTAGAACATATTACTAGTTAGACCACTTGCAACATGTTAGAATACATTAGAATATATTACTAGTTAGCCAACATGTTAGAAACATATATATGTTAGAACATATTACTATCCATTTTAAGTGTTCTAACGACCTATTAGAATGTGTCAGTTACCAAAGTTAAGCAAGTAGTAAATCTCCATATTAATTGTTTAACCCATTCAAAATCCATAACTATTGAACTAAATCATGAAAATCTTACAATTTTTATACTGAGAAATAGTAACCCCCATTGACGCCCCTGACCAGGGTGCCAATTTTAGAATTTAAGACGCCTGATGGCATCGTCAAAAAAAAAATGAAATTTCAGAAAATTACACCAAATCACCCACTTGTAAACCTGCTGAACCCAAGGGCGCCAATTTGGTCTAATACAATTTCTGATTTTAACCCGTCTCATAATTTGCATTGATTTTACCCTTTAACCTGTCGCATGATTTAAATTGATTTTCCTACATAATGTGAGTTCTTGACTTCCATTCCACAAAATCTACCTTATATCTCCTACTGGTCAAGCCTTGAAATTCTATATTGGTTATAAATGAGAGTGGATGTCGACAAACATGACCAATACTGTGCATATAGGGCCCGGTCTGGTCCTGGGAGGAGCACCTGAAGGTACTTGTGCCCATGGGAGTTTATTGACCACAATGTTTGGTATTGCACCGGAGTACTTGCTTGCTAGACTTAAGACATTCCACTTATTCTCGTGATATTACTTGATTGATTGACTTGAGTCCCGCAGAAGGGTAAAAGTGTTTACTTGAATGAATTGATAAATAGCCAATTCCAGTTATACATGCTTGAAATTACTTTGCTTACTATTGCTTGATTGACATGTTGTTATTCCAGTTATTACTCCTCAGTTATCACTTGCTTGATATCATTTGCTATCACTTGCTACTGCTGCTTGAAAATGTGAAATCTATATGCTCTCACTTTCTACTCTTGTCGATCTTATGATTCCTTGATATCTATCTGTCTGCATGCATAGATTACCCACATTAAATGAACTTGTAATTCACTTAAAGCATGTTAAATCTTGAGATGTAATTTCTACTGAGCGATTCGCTCATCTAGTTATTTTCTAACCTTTTCAGGTAGTTTGGATATCGGCCAGAACACAGAAGGGGATGATTCTGAGTGATGAGTGTATGAATAGAGTCATCAATTGTCATGTTGTGTTATTGTAATTCCACTATTTTGTGTTAAATTGTAATCCATACGTATGTCAGTTGCTGTCAAGTTATGTCATTTGTATTTCCTTTGATCAAAACTAATAAAGGAGTGAGGACTAGTAGTTGATTCTATGAATTTGACATTTTGGTTAGTTGTAATAATCGATAGCTCGAACTATTTATGTTATTTTCAAATCTAGGCTTAGTAATTTGCTTATTCATTTGCGCACTCTTTAAATTGTCTAAGGAAGATCTCCACTAATTAGCTAGATCGCTTTGGTTCTATATAAAGGACTGTCGCGCCACGGGTAAGCTTCCGCGCTCGGGACGTGACACAACCCCTCTCACCCCACCCTACAGTCGGGGGAAACAACCCCTACCCTACCCCCTCATCCCTACATCAACTCTCGTCCCTCCTTTCCCTATATATGCATGTGAAAGAGAGAGAGATAGAAAGAGAGGGAGGGGAGGAATATGGAATTGGACTCCATAGTGGCGAAAGGAGGCAACACTACCGTAGGCCACTCCGCGGTGTCAAATGACGGTGAGCTTACTTTGCTCCTGTGGCGGTGACACATGGCAAGAGGCGCTCTAGCGGTGGTGGAACTTTGTTACAGTTATGGTGGATAGGCGGTGGCAGTGGTGGACCGGCGGTGGTGCTTCAGAATGGTCGCGTTGATGGAAAAGGAGATAGAGAGTGAGGTCAGGCCGATGGTGCTCTGACCATCTAAGCTCAACCAACTAAGCCAGGCAACTATGTTTGACCATCTATGCTCGGCCAACTAAGCTCGGCCATCCAAGCTCGGCTAACTAAGCTCAGCCAACTAAGCTTGGCTAGCTATGTTCGACCATCTATGCTCGGCCAACTAAGCTCGGCCATCCAAGCTCGGCCAACTAAGCTTGGCCATCTAAGCTGGACCAACTAAGCTCTGCTCAAACCCCCTTAATCCCATTATTTGACATTTTCAACCCATTAGATTGTGGATTCTAAGAAAGTGCACAACATGAAATTTATAGATAATTAAATTCTCTTTCTAATGAGTTAATTTCAACTCATTTGGACATTCCTACACAAAATTATGATACAAATAGTGAATTAGTCATTTAAATTTACTTATAGCACTAAGGGGCTCAACTAACTAAATGTGCCAACATATTGGGTTCTCATCAGGAAATCTAATATCGTTATGAGCCTCCAAAGTCAAGATGTTACATCTCGGAAGCCCCCACCCCCTATATATGACCATGGTGGGGTAGCAGTGAGAAAGCCCTAACCCCCCTACAACAATGGTGGAGGACGACGATAAATTTTAGGGGAGAGAGAGAGAAGGGGGAGAGGGGGACCAGAGAGTGGGGTTGGGCTCGTGGAGGGTTTGATAGGAGTGAGTGGAGAGGGGAGGTTGACCGGTGGAGGGGGTGATAGGAGAGGGAGTGGGTGGCTAGGGGAGGGAGGGGGTCGGATAGAGAGGGGAGAGGGGGCCAGAAGGGGTCTCCCCCACCGACACCAGCAGCCCCTATATATATATATATATATATATATATATATATATATATATATATATATATATATATATATATATATATATATATATATATATATATATATATATATATATATATATATATATATATATATATATATATAAAGAGAGAGAGAGAGAGAGAGAGAGAGAGAGAGAGAGCGAAGAGGGGGTGGATTGCTAGGGGAGGGAGGGGGTCGGGGAGAGAGAGACAGGGGGGATCTACAGAGAAGAGAGAGAGAGGGAGTGGGCTAGTGGAGGGGGTGACATAAGAGGGGGGGAAAGGCGACTAGAGAGGGGGTGGGCGGCCGGGGGAGGGAGGGGGCTGAAGAGAGAGAGATAGGGGGACGACACCAGAGGGGGAGACCTACATCCCCTCCCCATACGCACACATAGAAGGTGACATCGGCAAGAGCGAGCAAGCGAGAGACAGAGAGAGCGGGGGCGGGGTAGTCGGGGGGAGAGTGAGAGAAGGTTGCGGCAGTCCTCTGCTATGCTAGCGATAGAGGGAGATAGATAGAGAGCAAGCACGGTAGAGATCTAGAAGCACAACAACTATGCCCCGACAACATCCTCTTAGTTGATCCTGCCGCCAAGTGCTCCACCATGACCGTCGTTGACGGTGAGGGTGAGGACCCCATCTACATCCCCCTCCGCGATGGTGATGGTGAAGGACACCAAGCCTTATTGGACGCACTCAATTATTTTTTTTATTTAGCATCTTGTTATATCGTTTATCGGTCTATTAGTTTATTAAGTGCGAGGGCGTGCCAGTCACCTAGGTGACAATATGTTCAGGCTCCGAGACTGGAGTGGTCCGAAGCTAGTGATGCGTGCCACCTAACTAATGTGATGAAAGTGGGTATCGGGTCGGGACTAGAGACATGTCGTGCCATAAAGGTCACGATGTTAATTGCATCCCCTCGTAGAAGGAAAAATCTTTGATTAATCGCCAAGATAAGGGGCCTCATGGCCTAAAAATCAATTTTTTTATGAAATAAGTGGAAATGCATGTTAAAAAGTATTATAAATCCCCTATATTAGGGTACAAGAGAGTATTTAAAGTTATATCGGTCATATATTGACCTTTTCATATTCGGACAGGCGTTCGGGTTGGAAACATCCCAAGTATATATATAATACCGGGACACAAGTATGTCGGGGTACAGAAAATTCAATATATCAAGAAATGAGAAATCATGGTTAAATCCCGATCAAACGGTCCAAACTTCGTAGGATATTGGCCCAATGCAAAGGCAGACCGTAGCCATGAGGGGGGTAGTCCCCGAGGGCCAGGCTTATCTTGCGAGTGCAACTTCGATGTCTTCCCGCATGCGGGGTCAAAGGAGAAGAGCCCCCGGAAAAATCACCGTTAGTCTTTTAGGGACAACATATTTTGTGAGTTTCTTTATGCAATTAGCATAATTTCATTTTTTATCATTTATACTACCATTTCATTAGCGTTCTATAGACACCATTCATTTTTACCATTGTTTTGACACTTTAAGAATTAGCGCCCATCAGGTGGACGCCAGTTTACGAATTGGCGTCCATCTCGTGGGCGCTGATTCTAGATTTTCTTTTATTTTTTTTACTTTTGGAATTAGCGACCTTGGAATGGCCGCCAATTCAAGAATTGGCATAATCTGCACGGGCGTTGATTCCAGATTTCTTCATCCCCCCCCTTTTTTTAATTTTAATTGGACTTTAAGTCAAGGAATTGGCGCCTCTTTGGAAGGGCATTTAATTTAATTAGCGTCTTCCGCTTGAGCGCAGATTATATTACTTCAAAAAAATTAGGGATTTGGTGCCTCTCTAAGAAGGCGCTGATTAATTGGAGTCTTCTATTCAGACGTAAATTCCCTGCGTCCATAGTTTAAAGAGGAAAAGCTCCCTGGGTCGACCCAGGACCGAGGGTAGGTCGACCTACCTTGGGCTCCCAGAGAAGCGCGGGTTCTGATCTTCTTTCTTTCGCTTCTTCCCTTTCTTCCTATCTTGTTTATCATTACTTCCAGTAACTTTCTAAAACTAAGTTGATTCATGATGTTCTTGAATTCAGTGCATTTGTCCATTTGTCATCGGTCTTCAAGTTTTTCAGTGAAAATCCGGCAGCACCTCCCCTAGACCCGGAGCTTTGGGGGGGTTTAATTAGGTACGTATCTACAGAGAAACTCCGAGACAACCCCAAAATAAGAGGGATGCGCACGAAAGCGGAAACATCCCGGGGTGCGCACGAAAGCGGCAACACCCCATGACCTGATTGGAGCACGGAAATCCCGAGGGCTAGCCTACAAGGGACTCCGACGACCCACGGGCTGCCACGATCTCGTTTCCGAAATGCGGAGTTAAGCTATCGCCGATTTATATGGCCATCAATATCCACTCTTTGAGGGAGGTCACCCGAGGACCACACTATATGGAAGCGAGCCCCCAGAGATCCTAGAGTGATCAAGACTTCGGGAGCCGAAGTTTATGAAAAAGATCAATTTCGGATTAAACCCTATGTTTCTCACCCCTTTGGCATCATGGCCATGAAAGTGGTCCAGATCCCAAGGTGGGGTTTTGAGAAGAAAACACGATCATTATCGTCAAAGAATGAAAGTGAGGTTAAGACAGGATTAAACACATCTATGGTGGATGGCAACCCGGAGTCATGTTCATGGGCTTGAACAAACCTCGGGCCGGTGGCCACCATAACGACAGTAGCATCCTCATATGGAGATCATGCTCAAAACTATAAAGAAATCATCATATCTACTGGAAGGGCAAGGGGAAATAAACAGAAATCAAGCATCATACAGAATGAAGGGGGAGGAGGTATGGACGAAGAAGAAATCATGAGCATCAAAAGATGAACATCATGAGATTGTAGCACGACAATCTCCAAAGGGGGTATCTTTTCTTTTTATATCAGAGAGGGGGAAGAATACATCGTAGGAGCAAAAGCAAAGAAAGAAGGAAATACAAAGGGGGAGGGAGCATGGGCCGCAGGCCTTGCTCGCGTTCCCTCACCTCTCTCTTCTCTCTCACAATCTTTCTCTCTCTTCAGGTTTCAGAGCAGAGTCTCCCCAGCAATTCTTCAGCATCCCCCTTTTTTTTCTTATCATAGGGCTATATTTGTAGGGAAAGCAAGAAAGAAGGCTTCCCTTTTCTTCTTCTTCTTTTTTTTGCTTCTTTTCTTGTTTGCCGACTGCTACTATTGTTGCATGCTAGCGTGGCTGCTGCGCCGTTGCTTCTGCTGCCGTGGCAGCTGCTTCTACCGTTGATGTTGCTGTTACGGCGGAGTAGGTGGAGCAGGGCGGCATGGCCAGGCAGCTCCGGCGCTTTACGCGTCACTTCGATCGTGCACGCGTCAGGATGGCCACATCGTGGACGTCGCGGGAAAATAGGGGAGCTGTTGATGCTACAGTGCCCGAACACGCGAACTTCGCGTCGAGAGGGAAGGCAGCGAATTCTTGATCGCGAAATTGGCGTCCAGAAGGTTGCCTCTTATTCTTAAAATCTGCATCCAAAAACCTGACGCCAATGCAGCAGATTAGAAATTTAATTAAAAATAAAGCAAGAATTGGCGTCTGCAGGAGGGGCGCCAATTCATATGAGCAAAGAATTGGCGTCCGTCTCATGGACACAAATTACAGAATTTGCGCCCGTGACCTGCGCGCGAATTCAAGAATCTGCGCCTGTGACCCGAGCGTGAATTATAAAAAGGCCCTAAAAATCTTAACATCGATTTTAGGGTTAATTTCATCGTGCCGGGAGAGGCGTAATTTCTTTTAAGTGTTTATTTTAGCGTGTCAACAAGCCCCTCATAGGCTCCGCTTGCGTCTCCCTCCGTGAGATCAGTGACGAGGTCAACATTTGCTGTTAAGGAGCTACCACGATACTATGTACCCCTGCCACTACAGGGGACCGGTCCAATGCACTATCGTTGTATGGCCAACAATCGCAGGACTCCCACACCGGCCCCAGCCCTCCAATCACCCCCTTGCTAGTTCCGCATCGGACACCCTGGTCTGCTTGTGTGTGTGAGAGAGAGGGAGAGGGAGATAGAGAGAGTGATTCAGGGTACATAGGTTGAGAGAGAGAGAGGTATGGGATGAGAAAGAATGGATGAGATGAGAGAGAGTGCGTGGGGAAGTGGAGGGCGTGGGAGGGGTCTCCCCCTCCGGCACTGGCATCCCTGGCAGTTGCAGTGTTAGAGAGAGAGAAAGAGTGGTGTGGGGGAGAGAAAGGATGGAGTTAGAGAGAGAGTATAGCGGAGGGGGCTGACCAGATGCTGCAACTGATGTTATTTGGAGCTCTCTTGTGCCCGACCCCGACCTCGTCAGGAGGGAGAGAGAGAGAGAGAGAGAGAGAGAGAGAGAGATATATATATATATATATATATATAAGTTAGTAATTTCACTCCTCTTAACTCACCTTGTGTTATAGTACATGATGGATCGATGACGGCAGGGGTACGACCTTCACGAAGATTTAGAAGATATTATAGTATATACGATGAAGACAAAGATATAAAGCTAATTTTAAAAAAATTGAAGAGTATAAAAATAGTTTTACCTTGAGAAAAGTCAGGTGGCCGTACGCATGTACCCGCATTTCTGAATGCTGCATGCCATGTGCGATGGCGTAACTAGTGACCTCAACCGGTCAGCCCTTCCCCGAAGCACTTACGACCTAAACTGTATCACCGTCTGGAATCTGAAAACTCGGTCCTCTCCTAATCTCCCTTTAATTTGTGGGGGATACCTAGTATTGTCCTCCTCGGCATGAGAAAAATAATAAAAAAATAGGAGGGTCCTGCCGTGCCGCCAGGTGTTGGGAAAACGGAATTGGTTGCAGCAAGTAAGAAGGAAAGGGCCAGGCAACAACTGACTGTTTGTTCTTTGTTTGAACTCTGCTTTTAATTAGCAGGCGCCCATTCTGGATGTGGACGCCATTCTCACCCGCCTTCTTTCATTCATTAGTGGCGACAGAAATCCAACCGTCGCGAAAACACCTAAACCGCAGCAAAACAGACCGCGTGTGTTTGGGGTCGCGTGTGCCAAGCATTTTCCCTGTAGTTTACAGGGTGTTTCGAATTGCTTCTGGGAAAAACTTAAAAAATTAATTGATTTAGTAGTATCATTTCCTAACGAGCAATACATGCGGCACATCTTCGGGTGTAATAAAAATCATATTCTTTTGTTTTACCGGTTCATATAGACATTGGTGTTATAATATATATATATATATATCCTAATTGCAGGTAGCCCCATGTGTTTCGCACGTAGGTTCATGCAGTTGGTAAAATCTAGACGAATTAAAACAGATTATAGATCACTGATTGGAATATGTGTATGTTTTAATGAGAATTTGTATATTTCAATCTAACCTCTATTTCTCACTTTTATGGACTACATTTCAATCATACGAACTATATTTAAGTCATCTTTCATATCTTTAGTTTCGTATATATCTTATCCGGAGTCGAGCAGGATATTCACGCGAGAGAGGTGAAATGAGTTAACCTCGAGTTAAGAGTCTTAACCCTATCCAACTCTGAGTGATATAATCTTATTCTTAAATTTGAATAAATCACCCACTCACAGATAATTCATTCCAATCCACCTTATTCTATTATCGAAGTAGCTATATATATAATACGCATAGATGTAAGTGCGAAAGCCAAGACGTTGTGTGCATCAAGACATTTATGCCGCCTTTGCCCTTATTGCCCCATGATCAAAATAAGACATACGACTTTTGTTACACATCAATATGTGCAACGAATATTAGTGTTGTGACCCAAATAAATGAAATCATGTCTTATCTGTGTACATTAATCCATAAAGGGAAAGTTGTGATACTTCTTTATTGGATTAAATCCAAGTCAAGGTAACTAAATCGTTGTTCAAAAGTTAACAATACTTCCTCGGACCTTCCTTGTTGGCTATATTTTGATAAATATTAGTATTTCAGACATATTAAGATGTCAGAAGTGGATGATACTTTAAGGAAAATGAAAGTGGACAAGACCTTAGGATCAAATGGCATACCTATTGAAGTATGAAAAGGTTTAGGAGACATTGGTATTCGGTAATTAACTAAACTTTTCAATAAAATTTTAAAAGAACGAAGAATGTCAGAAGTTTGGAGAAAAAATGTTATAGTTTCTTTCTATAACAACGTAGGAGATATTCAAAGCTGCAATAATTATCATGGAATTAAACTTATGAGTCATATTGTGAAACTTCAGAAAAGAGTAATTGAAAATTTTCTCCGATGTATGACTACAGTATCGAAAAATCAATTTGATTTTATACCAAATAGATCTACTACAGAAGCTATTTTCTTACTACGGCAACTAATGGAGAAGTATAGAGAGATGAGAAAAGATTTGTATATGATTTTTCTTGATTTGGAGAAGATGTATGATCGAATATTGAGAGAATTGATTTGGTAGATATTAAGAAAGAAATGAGCCTCTCAAAGATATGTTGATTTGGTTAAGGATATATAAGAATGTGCTATTACTAGTGTTCGAACTATTACTGGAGAGACTGGTGAATTTTTAATTTCTATAGGTTTGCATCAAGGTTCTGCACTAAGTCAATATCTCTTTGTCTTAGTAATAGATGAAGTAACAAAATAATTGCATAAGGATATCCCTTGGTGTATGTCATTTGCAGATGATATTGTCTTAATTGATGAGAGTATTGATGCTTTAAATGTTAAGTTAGAGTGTTGGAGACATGCCTTGGAGTTTAAAGGTTTTGAAATTAGTAGGAACAAGTCAGAGTTTATGCATTGTAATTTTAGAAATGGGAGAGTGGTACAAGAAGACATGGTTCTAATTCCGAAGAGTAGTAGCTTCCAGTACTTAGGGTCTATCATACAAGAGAATTAGGAGATTTATGACAATGTTGCACATAGGATTAAGGTAAACTGGTTAAGATGAAGAAGTGCATCAGGAGTCCTCTGTGATCGTCGTGTGCATGTAAAACTTAAAGAGAGATTTTATAGAATGGTTGTGAGATCTGTTTTATTATATAGTACCGAATGTTGGGCAGTACGAAAAGAATACATTCACAAAATGTGTGTAGCAGAGATGAGGATGTTGAGATGGATGTGTGACAAGACTAAGAAAGATAAGATTAAGAATAAGCGCATCCGTAAAGACTTGGGGATAGCCCCAATTGATAGTAAAATGAGATAAAATAGACTCAGGTGGTTTGGACATGTGCTTCATCGCCCTAACTCAATGCCGGTTAAAAGATGTGACCGAATCCTATGGATGCTAATAAAAGAGCTCGAAGAAGGCCTAAAATGAGATGACGCGATGTTATTAGGAAGGCTATTATTTTTTTGGATTTAAATATGAATATCGCACTTGATAGAAATCTTTGACATAGTAGGATTCATGTAGCTAACCCTAAATAATTGGGATAATGATGATGATGACGATGACTTACTTTTTCCCCTTCTCTTCCCTTTTTGCACTTGTCATTAACAACGCATTAATACGGTAAGTAGTAAGATAGTACTTGTATTAGTGTTATAATTAGTAGCAAGGTTGCGTAGAACGTAATGATGCAACAAATTAGTAAAATAGTAATGTAGTAAGATACTAAATATAATAACATGGTAATATAGTAATATCGTAACATAGTAATAACATATGGATCATAACATAATACCATAATTTAGGCAGTCAATGGATCTCACGGATCCGCTGACATGATCTGAATCTGAATTTTGTTTTGGATTCGGAGCAGACCATGACCCAAAATAAGTTGCAACTTCCGGATCTGGGGTGAGCCATAGTTGATCAGAAATCTTTGGCTTCAGATCGGATTCGGGGCGAGCCATAGAGGAGCCCCATTTCGCGGTGGGCAACCCTTTCCCCCCCACTCCTCTCGCCCCCGATCCTCTCTCTTCCCTCTCTTTCTCTCCCAGTCTACCATCTAGGGTTTCTGGTGAGCCGATAGTGTTCCTACTTATTGATCCTAGTGATGGCCATGCACGACGGTGATATCGACAATAACGAAGGTGATCTAGGTATACTCTCTCTCTTGTTGTGCCCCTGATTTTGATGATGACAACCATGAGATATGAATGATATAATTAATTTTAATGCTGAATTAAATCCCGATTCAATAACACTTTCACTTGATTTCATTCTTGTTGTAAGAAAGGAACAGGGTCGACGCTGGGAGCTTAGAGCGTCCACGCATCAGTTGAAGAAGCCTTCACTGATACCTCTCACAGCGTTAACTCCACGAAGCAAGCAGCGTCAACTCATCATATTCTGAAGCAGAGACCTTCATAGGTTATTCCACTGCGTCAACGCCACAATAGAGCAGCGTCGACGCAGCAGTTACAAAGGGAGAGCCAATGGCTCACTGGAATGCCTCAATGCGTTAACGCTACACCAAGACAGCGTCGACGCAGCAGTTACAAAGGGAGAGCCAATGGCTTACTGGAATGCCTCAATGCGTTAACGCTACACCAAGACAGCGTCGACGCAGCAAGAGAGACTGCTGTGATTTCAGCCCAGCGGCAAGTAAGTAAGTCGACGCAGCGACCCATGCGTCAACGCATCAAGCCTCAAGCTTTACACCACATGAAGGATTTCAAGGCTGCGTCAACCCTGTGGATTCAGTGGGTTGATGCCATCTGTTACTTCCTATGTAATTATGGTGGACCCCATTCGCAAGTGACGTCAAACGACACATCAGCCAAAAGTGCTTGCGGTCTGCTTTTTCCCTCTCGATTCCAGAAGGCTCCACATGATGTAATTAAGGGACTAACCAGAAAATATGGTTGGGTCCCACTAGTAGTATATATGCTGAATCTGGAAGTGAGCACGAAAAGAATCTGAAGAGAAAGGGAGCGTGTGGAATTTCAAAAAAGAGGAGGAGATTAGGTTGAAGCAGAGGAGCTTGCAAGCAGAGTGAAAGATGATCTTCTTCACAATTTCGATCTGCTGAGGATAGAAGAAGAAGATCTGCTGATTGTTGAAGCTCTATAGTGCATATTTCTGATCTCGAGGCTAATCTTCTGCTGCGCAACATATCTGAGCTTATTCTGTCTATCACTGTGCTTTTTCGTTTGTTATTTGTCTCTCTTTTTGAACTCTACTACATTGTTTTCTCCCTCGTACTGGGTTGTATAGAGGGAGGGGTTGATCCAGTAGTTCGTGCTTGGATCAAGGGAATTGGGCGTGTCGCCTGCAAGCTGTTTGTCAGCGGGTTTGAGAATGTGTTTCTCTGATTAAGCCAAGCTGTAAGGCTCAGCGGTGTTGTGAGGAATTAGTTCCTCAGTATAGCTAAGCTGTGAAGCTCAGCAGGGATCCTCACTGGTTTAGTGAGGGGTGGACGTAGGTCTCCACAGGGAGACCGAACCACCTTAAAAATCTGCGTTCATTGTGTGGTTTGACTTCTCTTATTTCTCTCTTCTCGTTAGATGTTTGTTTAGGCTCGATTCTCCTTGTTGGTTTGTTTTTGATATTATCTCTATCATTCTGCACCATATTTCGAGTGTGATCGTGCTTAGAATTTTAAAGGGGTCAACCTATTCACCCCTCCCCTCTAGTTTGACATTCCACCTAATCCAACACGTGGTATCAGAGCTGGGCTCTCTTGTCAAGGGTCTAACAACCCAGAGAGATTTGGTAGAATGGAAAACAAAGGATTCATACCTGAAGGGTATGCTGTGAATAGGCCACCTCTGTTTGATGGCACTAACTATGCGTACTGGAAAAATCGGATGCAGGTATTTCTAAGAGCTCAGGACCATGAGGTTTGGAGAGTCGTGAGCAAGGGACCATATCAGATAGAAGGAGATGAAGAATTGTGGGTGAAGGAGCAGATTCGGAAGTCTAATGTCAATTGGCAAGCCATGAATATCATGCAATGTTCATTGCACCCTATGGAGTTTTCACGAGTATCTTCATGTACCAGTGCCAAGGAAATGTGGGACAGACTCCAAGTGATTTATGAAGGTACGTCCGAGGTAAGGGAGACAAAAGCCAATATGCTAATTTCTGAATATGAAGATTTTAGGATGAAACCAGAGGAAAACATATCTGAAATGTATGCCCGACTAACCTTACTGGTGAATGGTCTTAAAGGTCTAGGAAAGGCCTACACAGATTATGAACTGGTTAGGAAGATTCTCAGATCTCTAACTCCAGTTTGGCACACCAAGGCCACTGTTGTTGAGGAATCTAGGAACCTTCCCACCACTACTCCTGATGAACTTATAGGATCACTAATGGCTTATGAGCTGAATTTCAAAAGGGCAGATGAGGATGTGAAAAAGAAAAAATCTCTTGCATTGAAGGCAGGACCAAGCAGCAAGGAGAGTTCAGATGAAAGTCACTCATCTACCTCAGAAAATGACTCAGGTGAGATAGCAATGCTCACCAGAAAATTCAGGAAGTTTCTAAGGAAGGAAGGTAAATTTAGAAGCTACAGAAGACCAGAGGTAAGAAAGAGTACAAAGTACAAATCAGAGAACTCTAGGAAATCTGACAAGGTTGTTTGTTATCAGTGTAGGAAACAAGGTCACATCAAATCCGAATGTCCAGAGAATGTGAAGAAAGCCCAACCGAAATGGAAGAACAAGAAACCAAAGGCCATGATAAGCACATGGAGTGACAAGGAGAAAGATGAAGATGAAGAAGAAAGTACATTTGAAGAAGAGAGTGATGCTAAGTTGTGCTTCATGGCTAAGGGCGATGATAATGATGAGGTAACTTCTTCTTCTGAGAATTTCTCTTGTAGTGATTGGGAAGAAGCATTCAATGAACTGCTAGACAAATATGATCATGTAAAGAAAGAGAATAAATCACTCAAGAAGAAGAAAAATCTGACTAGCCAAGAGAATTCATTAAATGATAAAATCAAGTGCCTAGAAGCTGCAAATGTCAGTCTAAGAAAATCTCTTTGTGAAAATGACGAATATAGAGATCAAGTAATAGAGATAAAGAGAGAAAATGAATTCTTACTGAAAACTCAGGATGACCTGAAACTAAAAATGCAAAAATTGGAGAATGATGCAAAAAATTGCTAAAGAAAAATATGAAGCTGTTCAAGGAGTGAATCAGGAACTCCAAGAAAACTTGAAGAAAATGGAAGATGAAAATTCAAGTAAACAAGCCTCTCTTGAGAAATTAACTCAAGGTAAAAATAATCTTGAAGCTGTCATGGGAATAAAAAGTAATTTTGGAAAAGAAGGACTTGGTTATAATCCAACCAAGAAGAAAGATATAGGAACAAGATTTATAACTTTTGTTTCTGAACAAGGCTCATGTGAACAGAACTTGTGTGAGAAGGTTCAAGAAGAAGTAAAACAGACAGAACAACTCAGAAAAGAAAAGGGCAAAGAGAAAATGTATGATACTGGCAATGCCAATCTTCATAAGAATGTGCCCAAATTCAGAAGCAAATCCTCAGGTCAGCCTATAGATTCTAGCTCATCAACTCAATATCGAGGATATGAAAATTCAAAGAGTCATAGGGCTGGTACTCAACAGTCGCGTCAACGCACTAGGCGTCCTGCGTCCACTCAACCCATGTACCAAGGGTCTTACAGAAACAATACTAGACCAAACCCTTGGGCGTGTCAACGCAGTGTCCGCACTGCGTCAACGCATATACCATTCCCCAGTGGGCACTCCTTGAGAAACATGAGAATGAGTCGACGCAACCACTTCAGTGTGTCAACGCACCCTACATACCTGAACCCTTATGGCAGAAAGACTCACTGGATGAGTCAACGCTATCAAGTTACTGGGTCTACGCAGCGAACCTTCATGCCATCTAGAGCTCATTATTCCTACAAGAACTCACACCCTAAGTTTCCCAATGACTCTTGGAGTCACAATAACTATTGGAATAAAAATAAGAACAACACCTCATACGTCTCTAATGACAGAAATGGTTCAAAGAGGTCATTCTAAAAGGTACCTCAATCCAATCAAAAAAATCTCAATTCCATGGAACCCACATCTCGAAAACCCTCAACACAACAGATCTGGATTCCCAAAAGCATGTTGTATTACTTGACACAATCATATGGTCTGATGGGACCCAAGTGTATTTGGGTTCCAAAATCTATTGGTTGATGTGAATTGTAGGAATGCCTTGCAGCCGTACATAACCAGTGGTATCTCGACAGTGGCTGTTCAAGGCACATGACGGGCGACAAAGCTAAATTTTGTTTCTTGGTTGAAAGAGATGGAGGTCATGTCACCTTTGGGGGGAACAATAAAGATAAAATCATCGGAAAAGGTAAAGTTGGCAATAATCCTCTGAATTCTATTGATGATGTGTTACTTGTTGAAGGGCTAGAATACAATCTTCTAAGTATCAGCCAACTGTGTGATAAAGGAAACAAAGTTGTGTTCGAATCCCATGCTTGCACTATTCTTGATATGAAGTCTGAAAAAGTTAAGTTCATTGGAAAAAGAATAAACAACATGTACATGGTGGATTTAGATGATCCTGCACACAATAATCTTTATCTTGCTGTGAATAAAAATGAATTTCCTTGGCTTTGGCACCGTAGGCTAGGGCATGCTAGCTATAGTGTCTTGCATAAGTTAGTAAAGTTCAGCATGGTGGATGGTCTGCCAGATGCATCCTTTAAACAAAATGACAAAGTCTGCAATGCATGTACTCAAGGTACGCATACTAGAAAGTCATTTAAGTCCAGACTTGAAAATCAATCCTCTAAACCTTTTGAACTCATTCATATGGACTTGTTTGGACCCACTAGAACAGCAAGTGTAAGTGGATGCAAATATGGATTTGTTTTAGTGGATGACTTTTCTAGGTTTACTTGGGTGTTCTTTCTAATTCACAAGAATGATGCATTTGAAGAATTTCAGGCCTTCTTTAAAAAAGTAAAGCAGGAAGGTAAGTTTATCATTTCACCAATCATATCAGATCATGGAGGAGAATTTGATAACTCTGAATTTGATGATTTCTACAGAGCAACCGGTATGTCACACAAGTTTTCCTCTCCAAGAACTCCTGAACAGAATGGAGTCGTGGAAAGGAGAAATAGAACCCTTGTGGAGATGGCCAGAACCATGCTGATAGAAGGAGAACTCCCAAGGAAGTTCTGGGCAGAGGCAGTGAATACAGCTTGTTACATTATAAACAGGGCAATGGTAAGACCTAAGTCCAAAAAGACACCATATGAGCTAATGAAAGGTAAGAGACCTTCGGTTGCTCATTTCAGAGTCTTTGGATCAAAATGTTTTGTTCAAAATAATGACAAACGAGCTTTGGATAAATTTGAACCCAAGAGTGAACCTACCATTTTTCTAGGATACTCTAGTCACTCGAGGGCCTATAGAATTTTTAATCTAAAAACACAAGCTGTTGAAGAATCCCCTCATGTTGTATTTGACGAACTGAATGAAAAATCTGAGATTGAGCAATCCTGCAGGGACAAGGATGATGGAAAATTCATTGAAGAAAAAGAAGATCAAAATCCTCAAGAGGAAGAGACAAGGGGAAATGAAGTCCAAGCAGAATCAAGCAGTCGAGGTAATGCAGGTATAAATGAAGGTAATTTTCCAATTAATGTTCTAACATTAAGGGATCATCCTTTATCTAGCATCATTGGAAATTTGCATGAACCTATTAGAACAAGATCTCAACTTAGAGAAATTGAGGAAATGGACAATTTAGCTCTGGTCTCACACATTGAACCAAAGAATGTAAATGAAGCTTTGAAAGATGAATATTGGATAAATGCCATGCATGAAGAATTAAATCAATTTGAAAGAAATAAAGTGTGGCACCTTGTCCCAAGACCCAAAGAACATACTGTAATTGGAACTAAGTGGGTCTTTAGAAACAAACAAAATGAAAATGGTGTTGTTATAAGAAATAAAGCTAGATTGGTAGCACAAGGTTACAATCAAGAATTTGGGATTGATTTTGAAGAATCCTTTGCTCCAGTAGCTAGACTAGAAGCTATTAGGTTGCTTCTCGCTTATGCTTGCTGTCATGAAATAAAATTGCATCAAATGGATGTGAAAAGTGCCTTTCTTAATGGCTTAATAAAAGAAGAAGTGTATGTGGAACAACCCCCCGGATTTGAATGTACAGACTGTCCTAACCATGTGTACAGGTTGGATAAAGCCCTTTATGGACTCAAACAGGCACCTCGAGCATGGTATGACAGACTCAGCTCATTCCTCACTGAAAAAGGGTATTCAAGAGGTAAAGTGGATCAAACTCTCTTCACAAAGGTAAGAAACTCAGATATAATTCTGGTTCAGATCTATGTTGATGATATAGTATTTGGATCCACTAAACCTAGTATGTGTGAGGAATTTTCTAGTCTGATGACTAATGAATTTGAAATGAGTCTAATGGGTGAGCTTCAGTTTTTTCTAGGTTTACAAATCACCCAAAGCAAGGAGGGATGCTTTATCAATCAAGCAAAGTACATATCTGAATTGTTAAAGAAATACAAAATAGAAAATTTGAAAGCCATAAGCACTCCCATGAGCACCAACACAAATTTGGATGCAGATCTAACAGGTAACCAAGTAGATGCAAAGACTTATCGAGGTATGATCGGATCACTTCTCTATCTTATAGCATCTAGGCCAGATATTCAATTTTGTGTATGCATGTGTGCTCGTTTTCAATCTGATCCTATAGAATCCCACTTAAGTTCTATCAAACGTATCTTTCGATACCTTGCTGGAACTCGAGATTTAGGGATTTGGTATCCTGCATCTTGCTCCTTTGATCTTATATCCTATTCAGATGCAGACTATGCTGGATGCAAACTTGACAGGAAAAGCACAAGTGGCTATTGCCAATTTTTGGGAGGGTGCTTGATCTCTTGGGCATCTAAGAAACAACATTCAGTGGCACTATCCACTGCAGAGGTAGAATATGTCGCTGCAGGGAGTTGTGGCACTCAAGTGTTGTGGATAAAGCACCAGCTCCAGGATTATCAAACTGATCTTGGATGTGTCCAAATATTGTGTGATAACACCAGTGCCATAAACCTGGCCAAGAATCCCATCCAGCACTCTAGGACCAAACATATTGAAATAAGACATCATTTCCTACGAGATGAAGTGAATAAGGGTAGCTTTAAATTTGTGTTTGTTGAATCTCAACATCAATTAGCTGATATTTTCACCAAGCCTCTGAACAATGAAAGATTTTCTTTTCTCAGAAGAGAGTTTGGTTTGTGTAACTCTCATCTGAATGCCTAACATGATAACATGTTTTCCTATGAGAATTGCTTAATTTACCTTGTCTTGGGATGAATTATCTTTTCCCTGCATAAATTGAAAACTGCATATGGTTGGTTGGGTCTCATATTCAGGGGGAGCTTAGTCAGAGTATAAGAACATTATTTTAAACCACATCATAAATAAAATTCCTGCATGTAAAAGCAACTAATCTTCTCCCAAACATTCAGTCATGCATAGCTTAAGGGGGAGTGATTCTTTAACTGGTCAGTAATATGTGCTGAGAGTTCAGCTTGCAACCCAACATGTGGAATGGTTTGCTAATCTGTCAACAAGGCTGAGTTGACGCTGTGATGAGACTGAGTTAATGCTATGGACAATTGCTTTCGGAAACTGAACAAATCTTTGAACTGTCTAGTTGGATGAGTTGACGCAGTAATGAGGCTGGGTTAACGCACTGAGCAATAATTCTTGGAAACAGAATTGGTTTTTGAGCTAGCTCTGAGTTAAAGCAGTAGTGCCATGTTGGAATCTTTCTGTTATTTTTTTTGGAAACTTCCTCATCTCAAATAAACTTGCTATGTCTATCTATCTCATTCCTTCCATTCTTATCCCTCGATAAAGCCTCCTTGACATCCTAGTATGAGGGGAAATCTCTAGAGCACTGTGATATGTGGATAATGTCCTAAATTCAGGGGTTGTTAAAGTGATAATTCCTAATGAGCATAAGACATATTCTGATTGGCTCCATGAAGTGCTAATGATCAGAGATCTACTGTTCTTCGATGATTGAATTCTAAAACCCTCGAACCTAATAATGTCTTGTGTATGGAATAAATACTGAACAATTTAATAAAACTGGGATCTTTTCATGTATCGAACCTTATTGTTTAAAAGTAAAGAAACCTCTATGAGGAAAGAAAGTTAATATCGGTATTGGTGTCAAACTCACAAAGGGTCTAATATGTGCTAGAGAAATTCACCACACATATATGTTATTAAATTCAGAGCAATGGCGGATATACACTGAGAAACTAACTCTATGCACCAAAGTCGTGCTAAAGAGGAAGTCATGAGGTTGACTGCTATCTCTGGTATCAATCAAAAGTCAACTCATTACAGAGCAATGGTGACTGTCAACTGAGAAACCACCTTCATGCACCTATGAAGTGCTGAAAGGCGTGTCATGAGGTAGGTTACCAACTCTGGTGCATTAAGTAAAATAGTCAGCCATGCTGAGTAACCAGGGACTCTGGTGTCTGATAAACATGTGTACCTGTGTAAAAAGGCTAGCTGTACTTGACTGCCATTGAGAATGTTGAAAATAAGTATTAAAAATTCAAATTCTTCCATAAATGAATACATGTGGGTGCGATTGATCTAAAAGCTATGTGACCCCTAGAGTTTATCCTCAATACCGGTTAAATTTTTCTCCCTCGGTAAGGGCCTCTTGAAATTGAAAATTAAAGGGGACTGAAATGAAAATGCTCCCGGTGTGAAAAGAGTTCAATCTTTACTCCTGACATGAATTCTTAGTGTTCATGGTTTTAATTTAATATCTTAAGAATATTTTATCTCTTAATCATTAAATGGACTGGTGTCCTTCTCAGTATATCCTTTTCATGGGAATTTGATCTGCAACAATTAAAAATCCTTGAATATGAGCATATCTACTCACTATCTCAGTATATTAAGAAAATTCCTTGTACGGATGTCTTTCCTGCTACTCTTCTTGTAATATTCGTATATTTCCGCTTCACTGTGTCAACGCAATATCCCTTGGCGTCAACGCAATGATTCGAGTACTATTTTTTTTTCTTTTCCGGTTCACCAACTTGAACTGGTTGAACCGCTCACTAAAAAAAGTTTCGAAGCTTCTTTAAAAGCGTAGCGTGACCGCTGCGTGTCTCCATTTCTTTCGAAACCCCTTGTCGTTCTACCTTCCTTGTTCTCTAAAACCCTCACGGCACTTTCCTGTTCCATTCATCCCGCTGCCATGGATCCTCTGACATCCACTAACAAGGGGAAGAAGAAGGCAGAGGAACATCAAAGAACTTCAGCATCGGCCGAAGGAAAAATGGAGCCCCGCTCCAAAGCTGCTCATGATAAAGGGAAGAGGAAAGAGACGCGTCCACGTGATCTGAGCCCGCCAACCAAAAAGAGAAAGGCATCTGATGTCAGGACAACAAGGCAGGGTTCATCTTCAGGTGCTGCAACGGGACAGAAAAGTGCGGACTGCTCTCTTACCGTCACCGTGGAGGAACCTCTAAAAGTTCTCATTTCCTGGTATATTGCTGCTACCGACCATGAAATGCTTGAAGTTTTTCCGCAACTATTTCCTACTTTGGACTATCAGGGCTGGTGGTCTTTTGTTACAACCCATAAGGTTTATTACCCCACCCTGGTCAGAGAGTTCTACCAAAATTTGAAGTATGAACCTCACATTCCAAAACTTACATCAACTGTCAGGAATGTTAGTTTTGAATTATCAAATAAATTGTTTGCCAGAGCCTGGAAAATCCCCAAGAGTGGAGTTCAGCTACATAGCTTTGAGTATGATGAGCATGATGCTTATGCTCTCCTGACTGACAAACCTAGTGATCCTTCCGATGTCAGGGAAACTTACTTATCCAGTCTCAAAGCAAATCAATTCCCTCCATTGAATAGATTGCTCCACCATATGTGCACATCAATGATCACACCGCAGAGTAGTGGTAGGGAAAGGGTCACTGAGATGCAGAGATTTCTCCTATACTGTATGCTAAAAAGAATACACATTTCCCTGCCTGATGTAGTTATTCAAACTATGGGGTCTTGTTTGCATCAATCCAGAACACTTCCTTATGCTGCTCCATTGACTGCCATTTTTCGAAAGGTTGGAGTAGATTTTGGTTCTGAGAAGAAAATAATCATCCCTCAAGGGAATGTTTACACCCTTTCTTATATTCAGAAGTTTATGGGCTTTAAAATCATTGATGGTAAGCCAGTTAGAATTCTTCCCAGTCAGCAAACAGCTCCATTGGAAACAGGTCAGGCATCAAGAACAGACACTGCAGATGCCAGTCAAGTGAACAGGACAGAGGTACCAATTCCACCTGTGGTGAGAGAAGAAAGACCAGAAGGTCGTTCAGCAAGAGGAGAGCATGAGTTTGAGGAAACTTTTACTAGATCATCAAGCCCTCAGTTGGAAACTGGGGAACCCAGTGGCTCTGCACCTACAATGGAACCCCTTATGACTGGAGCCATTGGAGTTTATAGAAGAACTTTTCCAACTTCTGATGCAGCTCCACCTCCAGCAACTGTTGAAGAGATGTTCGCACACATGACTATGATGCTGCAGCGTCAGGATGCAAAGATGGACAAGTTAATGGAGTTTACAAATTTTCATCTAAACAAACTGACTTCTCGGATTGTTCAATTTAAAGTTTCGTCTTATCCGAGTGGCAAAAATTCTTACTCACCAAGATGTTAACTGACCAAGCTACAAGGACCGTCTTGCAAAACATATCATCTCTCCTTGACAAGTTATCCACACTGGTGACTGATATGCACAGTAATCAAGCTTCATTTTTTCAATCCCTTGCCAAGATTACTGATTTATGATTTGATGTGAGGATAGCAGTTGAAACCATCAAAGGTCCTGTCAATGCAGTTCCCCAATGCCTTAAAGCTATGTTAGAAAAGATTGACAAAGTGACTGCAGCAATTCAGTCAATTGGGGACAAGTTTCAAAATAAGGAATCTATCACAGCTGATCTTACTTCTGCCATTGACAGTGTACGCACCACTCTAAGTCATCAGCTGGGCGAACTCTCTCAGGATATCCGAGATTTATTGGCCAGAGATCAATCTGCCTCAGGACAGCAGCAGCTTCGCAAGCCACCTCAAGGATCTCAGTCTACTCAAGGGCAATCCTCTCGTCAGCAACAACAACCTACTTCTGCCAGCAAACACAATCGCTACTTCCCATCTTGAAATAGCTCTTCCACATCTACTCCCCTTCCTGATGATGTCAAAGGGGGAGAATGTTACAATGTTAAATGCATCAATCATGAAGTCAAGCTGGAATCTAGACCAGAGTTCATTGCATCTGCATCAATCATGTTGACTAACTAAATGTTTTGTTTTCTTTTTGTCTGGTTCTAAGATGTAAAATCTTGAACTTGAATGAATGACAAAATTAAAGTTTGATTTAGTCACTGAATTGATTTCCTGTTAATCTGAAGTTTCTTGCTTGATATGAATAACCTTGATTGTTTAGATGCAATGGTATAAATGGCCTTCACCTCATAGTTGCCATCATAAAAAAGAGGGAGATTGTTGTGCCCCTGATTTTGATGATGACAACCATGAGATATGAATGATATAATTAATTTTAATGCTGAATTAAATCCTGATTCAATAAAACTTTCACTTGATTTCATTCTTGTTGCAAGAAAGGAACAGGGTCGACGTTGGGAGCTTAGAGCGTCCACGCATCAGTTGAAGAAGCCTTCACTGATACCTCTCACAGCGTTAACTCCACGAAGCAAGCAGCGTCAACTCATCATATTCTGAAGCAGAGACCTTCACAGGTTATTCCACTGCGTCGACGTCACAATAGAGCATCGTCGACGCAGCAGTTACAAAGGGAGAGCTAATGGCTTACTGGAATGCCTCAATGCATTAACGCTACACCAAGACAGCGTCGACGCAGCAGTTACAAAGGGAGAGCCAATGGCTGACTGGAATGTCTCAATGCGTTAACGCTACACCAAGACAGCGTCGACGCAGCAAGAGAGACTGCTGTGATTTCAGCCCAGCGGCAAGTAAGTGAGTCGACGCAGCGACCCATGCGTCAACGCATCAAGCCTCAAGCTTTACACCACATGAAGGATTTCAAGGCTGCGTCAACCCTGTGGATTCAGTGGGTTGACGCCATCTGTTACTTCCTATGTAATTGTGGTGGACCCCATTCGCAAGTGACGTCAAACGACACATCAGCCAAAAGTGCTTGCGGTCTACTTTTTCCCTCTCGATTCCAGAAGGCTCCACACGATGCAATTAAGGGACTAACCAGAAAATATGGTTGGGTCCCACTAGTAGTATATATGCTGAATCTGGAAGTGAGCGCGAAAAGAATCTGAAGAGAAAGGGAGCGTGTGGAATTTCAAAAAAGAGGAGGAGATCAGGTTGAAGCAGAGGAGCTTGCAAGCAGAGTGAAAGATGATCTTCTTCACAATTTCGATCTGTTGAGGATAGAAGAAGAAGATCTGCTGATTGTTGAAGCTCTATAGTGCATATTTCTGATCTCGAGGCTGATCTTCTGCTGCGCAACATATCTGAGTTTATTCTGTTTATCACTGTGCTTTTTCATTTGTTATTTGTCTCTCTTTTTGAACTCTACTACATTGTTTTCTCCCTCGTACTGGGTTGTATAGAGGGAGGGGTTGATCCAGTAGTTCGTGCTTGGATCAAGGGAATTGGGCGTGTCGCCTGCAAGCTGTTTGTCAGCGGGTTTGAGAATGTGTTTCTCTGATTAAGCCAAGCTGTAAGGCTCAGCGGTGTTGTGAGGAATTAGTTCCTCAATATAGCTAAGCTGTGAAGCTCAGCAGGGATCCTCACTGGTTTAGTGAGGGGTGGACGTAGGTCTCCACAGGGAGACCGAACCACCTTAAAAATCTGCGTTCATTCTGTGGTTTGACTTCTCTTATTTCTCTCTTCTCGTTAGATGTTTGTTTAGGCTCGATTCTCCTTGTTAGTTTGTTTTTGATATTATCTCTATCATTCTGCACCATATTTCGAGTGTGATCATGCTTAGAATTTTAAAGGGGTCAACCTATTCACCCCTCCCCTCTAGTTTGACATTCCACCTAATCTAACATCTCTCTCTCTCTATTGCCCTCTCTCTTGTTCTCTTCGGAACCATCTCTTTACTCTCTCTCTCTCTCACCCCGATCTCTCACAGCAAGTAGCGCGACGGTGCCGAGGCAAGAGGGAAACCCCCCCTCTCTCTCTCTCTCTCTCTCAGCCACTGGGAAAAACCCCCTCCCACGCCCACTCTCTTTCTCTGATCTCTCTCTCCCTCTCCCTCTCGCACCCGTTCATCACTCTTCACCCTCCCTCTCGTGGCCCTCTTCATGCTACTGGCAGGATGATGAAAAATCTCCAAATGACATGGCTAGCCAGACTACCCCGGACATTGCTACATCCTCCTCCACCGTCTCTCCCTCCTTTGGATCTCCCCCTTCAAGTCTTCTTCGTCTCCATTACTCTTAGATCTACCTCCTCTGGGAGAGGTCAATAATGGATCTCCATCTGACACGTAATCATTCTCCCCATCCTTTGTATTTTAAATCTACCTCTTCCTCGCATGTATCTTCCACCTCTACTGTAATGCCTCGAAATTTTTATAAAGTATTTCTGGAATATTTAGTAATTTTCTGGAATTATTAAAGGTCCAAATGAATTAATAAATAAATAGTGGGTTAAATAAATCATTATTAAAGCCCAAAATAAGGTAATCAATTAACCTAGCCCATTTAATAGAAGTCCAAAAGGTTTAAAAACCAAGCTCATGAAGTTTGACCCATATTCTAGAAGGTTAATAAATTTATCCTCGGAATACAATGATAAATATACCTTATATGGATAATTAATTGGATAGTACAATAAAAGAGTTTGAATAAATACAAACTTTAGCGCACAGTATCTCTAGCGGTCTATCGTGCAACCGCCAAATGACTCTGGTGCTCCAGGTTTCGACCGCTACACGCTGTCAGTTCCGTGAACGGAAAAACGAGCAAAAAGATTGGATCTTTGGGATCCTATCTGCTAGAAACCAAATTGAAAGGACTTGTAAGGTTACTAGGGACTCATAAAGATCAGACTTTAGCCAACTAAGGACTCTAAAATCGGCATTATCCTTGGAAGCCTAGCAAAACTCTATAAATAGGACCCATATTTGATTTGTGCGACCCCTTACTTTGACTTGTGTGGACTCAAGGTAAGGAGTGACTATTTGGGGTAAGTTCAATAGAAGCTTTTGTTTCTAATTCTTAAGACTAATAGCTCCCAAAATTTCATACTAGGAGATTGTGGATCTATTTAAAATCCACTTAAATATAAAAAAAAAGTAATAGATATGATGAAAGCAATAAAATAGCACGAGGTGCTAAAAGGAGGTTGTGATCGCCAGAGACGCGAACGCCTCAAAAGATATAACAATTAATGAAGGGGAGAGATCGCGAAGAATACCTTGAAAGTGCGGGGATGTGAGTACTCCTTTTCTCTTCAAGATCGGCCGGCCGACGAAGAGAGTCTTCAATCAATTACCCTTGTAAGAAAGACAACGACACCAATAAAGATATGCATTAGAACATGGTGTGTAGCATCAAATCCTAAATAAAGATGAGCATGAAATCATGGTGAAGAACACACCTTAAGGGTGGTTGCCCTTAAACCCCTATGCAAAGAGGGTGTGGGAGATGAATGATATGATGAATGCAAAATAAAATAAGGGGAAAGAGTGCAATAGTTGCACTATGGGGAGATCTCAATATGGTTGAGTATAAAAAATTTAAAAGAATGATGAATGCATGTGAATGTATTAATCACAAATAAAGAAAAAGAGAATATAAGGGAGATAAGAAAAATCTGCTCGTATTGGCTCCTTTGGCTTTAATTCTCAATGGGGAGGAAACTTCAAAAGGATGAAGACTTTAACATGGAAGCTTCTCCTTCAGCCACAAGCCGCATCAACTCCTTCGGTTCCCTGTAGAAAGAAAAGAAGAAGAAGAAGAAGAAGAAGAAAACATAACAGAAGAAGAAAAAGAAAAAGCAGAAGAAGAAAAACGTAGGAAGAAGAAGAAACAGAAGAAGAAAAGATAGAAAAAGAAGAAACAAACAGAAGAAGGACGAGGGGAGAAGAAGAAATCCGGAATCCAACCGATTAACAGAGCTCGGAAGCTCTATTAATAAGATAGAAAAGAGATAAGAAGGAAAGAGTCCAAAGGAGGAAGAGATAAGAACGGGTAAGAGTCCAAAATAGGGGAGGATTAGACTGGGCAAGAACCCAAACGAAGCAGTGACTCTCTGGGGAAAGGTTGCATCCGTTCGGAACACAAAAATGAAACACGACCTGGACAAAGGCGTCAATTCAAGAATTGACGACCTTTCAGAGGGCGTCTTTTAAAAACACGACTTAGATTAAGGCGTTAATTCAAAAATCAAATTTTAGAATTTATTTGAAAATTATGAAACACGTCTGAGTCAAAGGCGTTAATTAAAACGCGCCTTAACCAAGGATGTTAATTCAAAATATTCAAAATAGGGCCATTTTTCATTTCTTAATATTATTTTCTCATTTTTTTAGGTGGAGGTGCATCTCGTCGCCCTGATTCCAACGACTATTTTTGTGAATTTTTCTGACACCCGGAAGGCCACCAAATCACCTCTGGAAGAGAGTGAAAAATAATATTAAAAAATCAATTTGAAAAAGTGACGACCGTGTGTAAGGCGTGAATTCAATTTTTGATTTTTTTATTCTTTTCAAATTCAAAGTAACGTCTTATGTTAAGTCGTTAATTCTCGAAAAATTCTGAAAAATTCTCAAAAAAATCTAGAAAAATGGAAAATGAGTGGAATTGACGCCCTCACTATATGTCGTCAATTTCTTAAGAAACGCCCAAGCCTAAGTCGTTATTTTAAAAGACGCCCCACGTCAAGTCGTTAATTCGGAAAAATAGAGAAAAATATCCAGAAAATCTAGAAAAATCCAGAAAAATCCAGAAAAATCCAGAAAAATAGAAAAAAATAAGAAAATGGTGAAAAAAGGGAGAAATCTAAGAAAAGTGAGAAAAATCACTCAAATAGAACTAATTTGAGGGTCAAATTGGGGCATTACAAGGCAATATGAGATATACTCACAGTAACGTCAATTTTGGCGTGTCTACAGAGATCCGGTATCCAAGTAGTTAGGAGCTTCCAAAGTTGTTGATCCTACCATAGCGACCCAAGAAACTGAGCAGAAGTCCGGTGAAGATCAGGAAATTAGGGCGTCTAAACGAGGTATTTAGAGTTTGGTTCCTTAGAACTTTTTGTTCCCAGTAGCATCATCTTCTTATCCTCCAAATTTCATATCTATAGGTCAAGAGATTAAGGAGTTAAAACGACGTGAAGTTGTTGAAAACTCACAGGAAGGGAAGGACTAGGGCGTACCTTGCAGTCCCAAATCCGAAGTTTAGAAGCTTATAAAGAGGTAGGTTATCTCATGAACGGCAAGAACATCATGCTAGGGATAAAAGCCCTCTTGTTTTGCTTGATTTCATGCTTTATAAGTGGAGAATTTCATGTTTTAATAGGACCTATGCACTTGTGTATCATGCATGTATATTCTTAGCCTTAACTAAGTTTAAAAAGGAACTTTCTTGTCAATTCACAGAAAATCCATGCATATTGTTAGCTCAACTTTCGTTCTATAATGTAGAAGTTTATATATGATTTCCAGACATGATGTGAGTTAAAAACCTTAGAACCTTCTTATTTTATTTACTGTTAGACGTGCTCTAGCGACTTAAAGTTTGACCACCAACATAATCTAGTGGCCTTACGATAAACCGCCAGACACTCTGCAACGTGATATCTATGTAATCTCTGGAGGACCAGAAGTAGAGCGCTAAAATTATTCTAGCGGCTTTACGATAAACTACCACAATACTGTGACGCGCCTACCTTAGACCGCTACAGTTCTGTGTTCTGTCAACCCGAGACAGTCTTAAGAACAGTCCACTTTAGCCTATGTTATGCCTAGATAATTTTGTTCAAACCTGTTTGAACGTATTGTTTTATGACTCTGAGACTTAAATAGTATTCATAACGGTTGATTTCATGTTCCTTATCCTAATCGGATTATTTTAAGCATATGATAATTTTAAGCCAAAACCATATAATTTTGTACTAACTCTATGGTTTAAATTCTACATTGATGAGGTTTCAACGTGGATTTAAATTATGAACATAATCTCCCTCATCTATAGATTCATTTTCTGTAAGTTCATGGCATATATTCCGGTCTATGACCATTAGTTACACTTTTGCACTATAGGAACACATTCTTGGACTTGAGGACCTCTGTATTGGATATTCCTTCCAATGGTCTAGGAAATCTTTTTTCAAGGCCTCCGTAATTCTCCGCGAGCCTGAGATTCCCACTAGGACGCCGAGTTGGTTGTACCATTAAAGCCCAATTGTCTAGAAAGCACTACCGATGTTTTCTGATTTTGATTCTGTAACGGTCCAGTTATTCGACCGCTAAGGCCCATTAACGGTCCAGTATCTGACCATCATAGTATCTGAGTCCAACTGATTTCTTTTCGGATTCAGTCCGTTCAAGCGGCCCAATACTAGACCGCCATGTCAATATAGCGTCCCTGTTATGGACCGCTAAGTTTCCTAAAACTGATTGACCCAAGGTTTGACCAAGGGTTAATATTCCTATGATCCTAGATTGGCTAATGATAGTCTGGGACTTGTAACCTTATTTAAAACATCTAAGGTAAATTATGAAAGATAAAGAACGTACCGTTATGCTGTCGAATATTCTCCAGGGCATAACTTAGTTATTAATGCATTTTCTTGAACTCGTGAATCCATATTCGGTGCTGTCACGCCCCGACGTGGAATATCGAGACTGGCAGTAGAAATAATTAATACTAATATGTTGATTTACAGACATGCTATGCTAAAGCTAAAGATCAACACAACACCAAGAACACAAATAATCTCCATAACTAAATAAAATTTAAAAGATCCATGTTCCAATCACATAAACCTTCTTAAACATACTTCCGACATAACATCATTACATTTGCTGACTTCGCAATTACAACTCTTTCAAAACACACACTCTAAAACATAGCTAGGCACAAATGACTATGACTGGCTCCACACGGCTTCTAACTGGTTTGCTTCATGGCCATCACTCTTGCCCATCCCCATCGGTTTGCGAATCCTCACCTGAGCTACGTGAAAAAGGGGGGAAAAACAACTAGGTGAGCGAACGTTCAGTAGGTAATAACAGACAAGTTTAAGTAATTAACCAATTAATTATATTTATAAGTGCGAAAAGAAAAGAGCGAAATGAAATGACGACATGACAAGTAACATAAGTATGAGATCATGAGCATAACGTAACTGGAAATTGGCCAATAATCAAGCATTAATCAAGACAAGAAGATTCAAGTAAGAGATTATGTTGTAGACATCACACTAGTCATGCACTCGGTGCAATGCCTCACCATGTCATTCAAACTTCCCGGGGCACAAGTACTTTTCGGGTGCTCCTCCCAGGGCCAGACCGGGCCCTTATGATGAGTTGGCATTGATTTAATGGATCCAAGATCCCAAGTTATGTCTAGACATTAATCAAGTTAAATGGCCAATAATGTCAAGGTATAACTTACCTCGGAAAACCCAAGGATAAGTCGAAGAGATACTTTGACCAGAAAGTTTAAATTATCAAGAACCGACAGGTCCTTGTATTCAATCATAACAACCATAGAAATTATTTTCTGGATGATACACGGTCCAAACAGGGCCGCTCAAGATATGCACGGTCACAGATGGGCCGTACTAGAAAGAACTGTGCTGAGGATCAGCCTCAACGAAGTCAAGGATAAACGGACCATCATAGGCCGCTCTTATAAGAACGGTCAGAAATGGGCCTCTCAACTAGTATGGACGGTCAAGAATGGACGGCACATGGCCAGAAGGACTTGAAGCCCAAGAACAAGATAAACGGGCCTGATAGGATCGCTCGGGGGTTGAACGGTCCAATAAGATCCGCTCGAGCACCTGGACGGGCCTACTCAGTACGTTCAAACCGGGCTTAACTTAATAAACTAGAATCTACCCAAACGGGCTCCGGGCTGCCATAAGTGGGGCAGAACTGTACCAGAGTCTAGCCCACTAACCACTGGTCAACCTAGAGCTTATTGGGTCGATCAAATCATGATTTGGTCGAAGAAAGGGCAAGGTTAATCGACCATCATTAAATGGTAATGAGCCAGGGATGCATGGTCTATCATGGCCCGCCCACTGAGACGAACGGTTCGATTCCGGCCGTTCAAGACTCGGTCGGTCCAAATTGAGCCGTGACTCACAACACAGCAATCCAAGCGGTTCGATCACGTGAATAGGTTCAGGTCTTGGTGGTACAACCTGCCCGGCGTCCTAGTGGGAATCCCAGGTTCGCAGGCGATTACGGAGGTTCCGTAATGAAGGTCCTAGTCCGACGAAAGGAGTATCCGGCGTAGAGTCCCAACCATTACAAGGAAATGAGGCTATCAATCATCAGAAACCAGTATAACGGTCAGTCAATCCTACCGAAGTAGAACGACTGTCAAACAATCCAAGTAACAATTTCAATTATTAATGAATCATAATTAAAATCAACTTTATTGGAAAAGATGAATCAAGATCAAAATGAGAAATAATTCAGTAAGAATATTAAATGTTTACTTCTATAATTTCCAGTTCATTATGTGTGTCGCTAGTTTGCCATTAGCCATTAATCTACTAAAATAATTCATGCTAACATGACAATGAGCAATTCTGTAAAGATGGACGGTCCCAACAGAACCTTTTATCTGCCTCGACAGTCGCACGATAGGCCGTCCATGCCCCCTCAGGTCCTAAGGTCTGCTAGGGATGAGCGGTCTGTAGAGTGCCGCTGGGGAAGATGAGCGGTCTGGGATTGGCCACCAGAAAGAAGGGCGGTTAGGGGTCGGCCGCTCGTCCCACCGAACATATGAGAGATAAGAACACACGAACGGTCAAAATCCGCCTGCCTATCTATGATGGGTGGTCTATCGTGAGGCCGCGCATGCCAAAATAATTCTCTGCTAACGTCGCCATGCCCACCTCCGACGAATTGGCTAGGGTTAGCTTAATCGGTTAAATACAGAAAACATAGAGCATGAAATTTAGGGCTTTTACTATCAATAGAACGAGCATGAAAAGTTATACAAGATAGCATGGTCAATTGAACGTTTAGTGCCTGAAATCCCTACTTAAACTGAGGTGGAACATAGTTAACCCTAATTCTAACATGCTTCCACTAAAACTCGAAATCCTAGCAGGATACTAGATGAAATTTAGGGCTTTTTAGACTAAAGGAAAGAGCACAAGAGGACGAATCTAACGGCATATCATTAGCTAGGTTTAGTCTGCTAGAACCTATCTTAATCGAAGGATGAAGGAAGAAGAAAGGAAGCTGATGCGCTAGGTACACGCCGCCGATAATTGCCGGAATTCTCTCCCGTCTGAGGTCCTCGCCGGCCGCCACAGCATCTAAACGATTCTAGGGTTGCTAAGGTTCATTTTTATAGGTTATATGGGGTCTAGAGAGTTCTAATCGTGGAGATAGAGTCCACGCACCGTGGACGTGCGCGATTCGCGCAAGACCTAGTCAATCCGCCACTCCGCCGTCAAATACTCCTCCTAGGGTTAGGGTTTCGGAGAATAACCAGAGGGGAAATGATCTCTTAATCTTAGCCTTTCATTTGCATCCGGTTTCAGCTTAAATGATCTAGTATTGGGCTCTAATTTCATATTTTAAGGTTCGAGTAGGCTAAGTGTAGATTTGGACCTTAATCGGCTAATTCGACTTTTTTAAGGATTTTATTTGGGCTGGTCATAGAAGATAATTTAACTAAACGTTTTATCCTCTACAAGATTCTAATGTTTCCAGATTTTTATAAAATGGTCAAAATTTTACTTATCCTATTTCTTAAGGAATTTCTTATTAATTTTCTTGAAGTTTTATTCATTAATATACCGGGGTGCTACACCCTCCCCCACTTAAAGAATTTGGTCCTCCAAATTCACTGCACTTACGAAAAATGGGGAGTTAAATAGCTCACCTAGAACAAGTCGGGATACTGCTTCCGCATGGTATCTTCTGACTCCCATGTAGCTTCTTCGGTTCTACGCCGACTCCACTGTACTTTAACCATGGGTATGGAACGATTCATGAGTTGTTACTGCTTACGATCCAGAATCTTGATAGGTCTTTCTTCATAAGTCAAATCTTCCTTCAGCTCCAAATCCGCATGCTGAATGACATGAGTGGGGTCATACATATATTTCCGCAGCATTGACACATGAAAGACGTTGTGTACTCCTGATAACTGAGGTGGTAGTGCTAATCAGTAAGCAACCTCTCCTATTCTATCTAGAATCTCGAATGGACCAACATATCTTGGACTCAGCTAGCCTTGAATACCAAACATGCGAATCCCTCTCATGGGAGAAACCTTCAAAAACACATGCTCACCAACCTGAAATTCCAAGGCACTTCTTCTGTTGTCGGTATAGCTCTTCTGTCTTGATTGTGCTACTTGCAACCAATCTCTGATAATACGAATATTCTTGGATGATTCAGAAATGAGATCTGGTCCCAGCCATTGCTTCTCACCTATCTCCTCCCAACATAATGGAGATCGACAACTTCTACCATACAAAGCTTCAAACAGAGCCATCTGAATACTGGACTGATAACTATTGTTGTAGGCGAATTCAATCAAAGCCAAGTGATCACTCCAACAACCTCCAAAATCAATCATGCTGGCTCTAAGCATATCTTCCACTATTTGGTTGGTTCTTTTAGTTTGTCCGTCTGTTTGTGGATGAAAGGCGGTATTGAAATTCAGACGGGTTCCCAAGGATTCTTGTAATCCTTTCCAAAAATGCGAAGTGAACCTGGGGTCTCTATCAGACACAATACTGACTAGAATACCATGAAGTCTTACAATTTCCTTCATATACAGAGCCGCCAAGACGTCAACTGTCCATTTAGACTTAATGGACAAGAAATGAGCAGACTTTGTCAATCTGTCAACAATAACCCATATTGCATCAAATCCACTACGAGTCCTAGGTAGACACATAATAAAATCCATACCAATACTCTCCCACTTCCATTGAGGTATATCAAGTATTTTCAATTTCCCTACAGGTCTGAAATGCTCATCATTGACTTGTTGACATACCAAACATCTACTCATAAATTTTACAATTTCCTTTTTCATATTCGGACACCAAAAGGATCTTTTCAAATCCTTATATATCTTAGTACCTCCAGGATGAATAGTGTATCTGGATATATGAGCTTCTTCGAGAATCTTATTTTTTAACTCAGCAACATCTGGCACACAGGTCCTTCCCTGAAACAACAATCTGCCATCGTTAGCTACTATGAAATCAGGTCTGTTACTCAAACTCTCCTTGATCTCTACCAACTCTGGGTCATTGTCTTGCAAGGACTTTTTTTCTATATAAAATTCTAGTTTAAGTTGAATCCGAGCAATCGTAACTCAGTCCTTGTCAACATTGAGGTCCAAGCTAGCTAACTGCTCCAACAGTCTCTATTCTTGCAACATGAGATGTGACAACTTAACTATTGGCTTGCGGCTCAAAGCATCCGCCACTACATTCCCTTTTCCATGATGATACTCAATGGAGAAGTCAAAGTCTTTCAAATACTCAAGCCATCTTCTCTGTCTCATATTGAGTTCTTTCTGAGAAAATAAATACTTCAGACTCTTATAGTCTGAGAACACTGTAAATGTCTCTTCATACAAGTAGTGCCTCCATATCTTCAAGGCGAACACTACCGCTGCTAGTTCCAAATCATGAACATGATAGTTCTATTCATACTTCCTCAACTGTCTAGAAGAATAGGCTATCACTTTCCCATGCTGTATAAGCACACAACCTATACCAATACTTGAAGCATCAGTGTACACCACAAAACCTCCTTCTCCAGATGGTAAAGCCAAAACATGGGCAGTAGTTAAACACTCCTTCAAGACCTGAAAGCTTCTCTCGCAATCATCTGACTAATCAAATTTGTTCTCCTTGCAGGTTAATCTTGTTAAGGGCACCGCAATCTTTGAAAAATCCTTAATAAACCTCCGATAATAACTTGCTAGGCCTAGGAAACTTCTAACTTCAGTTACATTAGTAGGCCTATCCCAATTCTTCACTGCCTCTACCTTCGAGGGGTCAATAGAAATACCTTCCTTTACAATAATATGCCCTAGAAAGGACACCTCTTGCAACCAGAACTCACACTTACTAAACTTGGCGTATAGCTGATGGTCTTAATATTTGCAACACCATCCTTAATTGTTCAACATGCTCCTCCTTACTCTTAGAATAAATCAAGATATCATCAATAAACACAACGACCCACTGATCAAGATAGGGTCGAAACACATTGTTCATCAACTGCATGAAAGATACAGGTGCATTTGTTAGTCCAAAAGGTATTACTACAAATTCAAAATGCCCGTACCTACTACGGAATGCCGTCTTATAGATATCCTCTTCCTTAATCCACAATTGATGGTATCCTGATCGAAGATCAATCTTAGAAAAATACTGAGCTCCTGCTATCTGATCAAATAATTCGTCAATCCTCGGCAATGGATATTTGTTCTTGATAGTCAACTGGTTCAATTGTCGATAATCGATGCACAACCTCATCGAACCATCCTTCTTTCGGACGAACAATATAGGGGCTCCCCACGGGGATGTACTTGGACGAATGAACCCCTTCTCAAGTAATTCCATTAACTGCTGCTTCAATTCCCTCAGCTCCGCAGGGGACATACGATAAGAAGCCTTAGAAATAGGGGTCATGCCAGGAACTAAATCAATAGAAAAGATAACCTCTCTCTCAGGCGGAAGTCCTGGCAATTTCTCAAGAAAGACATCTGGAAAGTCTCAGACGATAGGAATGTCCTTAACCTCGATCTTCTTCTCAGGGTCACATAAACAAAGGCTAGAAAAGCCTGACATCATTTCCTCATCAACTTATCAGCTCGAAGGGTCAAAATAAGTGGCACATACTTATAGTACCTAACCCCTATAAAAGAAAGCCCAGGGTGTCTAGAAAAAGATATAGAACTAGAACTACAATGAATATTGGCCTCATACCTAGCCAACCAATCTGCTCCTCGAATTACATCATAATCTTTCATATCCATGCAAACTAAGTCAGCTGGTAAATTCTGTTCATTAATCATAACCTTACTAGAAGGATAGAAATACTTAATTGCTGAACTGGAACCAATAGGAGTTGAAATCTCTAACAGAGAATTCATCAAGATTGGCTTCACAGATAAAGACTTAGCAAATTTCTGAGAAATAAAAGAATGAGTGGCACCGGTATCAAAGAGAACAAATGATGGCTTATCATGTATAATAAGAGTACCCTCGACAAGTCCACCCTCCTCGGTTGTTCCTGCATCATCTTCTTGTAGGGCTTGGAGCCTACCCTATTGCTTCTTGTTTCCTTGAGGCTTGGTCAGAGCAGCTTGATCTGACAAAAGGGGACACTCAGGGATATGATGGTCCCTACTTCCACAATGCAGACAGGCACCCAGCTTGCGCCAGCACTCTTCCATCTTGTGACCGAGACAGTCACAGTACTTGCACACGCCCTTAAATGGCACAATCGGGCCAGGCTTCTTGTCTTCATTCTTCGGCATCTCGCCCTTCCACGAACCAGACCCGCCATTGGGCCTCTTCTTGCCATTACCAGGTTTGACACTCCCAGAACCAGTAGGTTGTTCTTTCTTAACATTCTTCCCACATATTCTCTCCGTCATTTCTAAGGTGTCTTCCAAGACTTGAGCCTTTCTTACCATCTCCGCATAAGTCTGAATTTCTAGTGGCGCTAACTGGTTGATATACTGCAACTTCAGCCCATTGAGAAAATGCCTAGCCTTCATCTTCTCTGTAGATATCAAGTGAGTGGCATAACGAGATAACCGAGAGAACTGAGCTTCATACTCGGCTATAGAAAGATTCCGTTGCTTCAAAGCAGTAAACTCAGCCGCTTTCTTTTCTTGCACTCTATCAGAAAAATATTTTCTATTAAAGAGTTCCTCGAACTCCTTCCAGGAAACTTGTATATCTCCAAGGGTAGCCTTCACTGCATCCCACCATGCTCTTGCATCACGCTCCAGCTGGAAGGTCATTAAAAGAATACGCTCATGATCGGTACACTGCATCACTTCAAAGATCCTCTCCATCTCTTTTAGCTAGTGCTCGGCTTCATCAGGATCGGTCGAGCCTCCAAAACGTGGGGGATTCATCCCACGGAAGTTTCGGTGAAGATCGCCAGCACCGTGGTTCGCTCCTCCTCCTTGGGCCACTTGCTGCAAGGCCCGAGTAAGTCCTTGAACCGTTCGCTGCATATCTCGCCATTGCGCACGCTCTGCCGCCATTAGAACATCCTATACGTAGAATAAATAATTTTAGACTCATTTAGAAGGAAATATTAGAATTAGATTATTAACTCAACCCAAGTCTCTACCCAAATCTCACTAGGTTGGGTTCTTAGACTTATAACAAGATTATAGGTTCTACGACATCACTTAGAATCCTAGAACTTAGAAAACCTAGGAATATTAGAAACCTAGGCTCTGATACCACATAACTGTCACGCCCCGACGCGGAATATCGAGACTGGCAGTAGAAACTATTAATAATAATCTGTTGATTTACAGACATGCTATGCTAAAGCTAAAGATCAACACAACACCAAGAATAGAAATAATCTCCATAACTAAATAACATTTAAAAGATCCATGTTCCAATCACATAAACCTTCTTAAACATACTTCCGACATAACATCATTACATTTGCTGACTTCGCAATTACAACTCTTTCAAAACACACACTCTAAAACATAGCTAGGCACAAATGACTATGACTGGCTCCACACGGCTTCTAACTGGTTTGCTCCATGGCCATCACTCTTGCCCATCCCCATCGGTTTGCGAATCCTCACCTGCGCTACCTGAAAAAGGGGGGAAAAATAACTAGGTGAGCGAACGTTCAGTAGGTAATAACAGGTAAGTTTAAGTAATTAACCAATTAATTATATTTATAAGTGTGAAAAGAAAAGAGTGAAATGAAATGACGACATGACAAGTAACATAAGTACGAGATCATGAGCATAACGTAACTGAAAATTGGCCAATAATCAAGCATTAATCAAGACAAGAAGGTTCAAGTAAGAGATTATGTTGTAGACATTACACTAGTCATGCACTCGGTGCAATGCCTCACCATGTCATTCAAACTCCCCGGGGCACAAGTACTTTTCGGGCGCTCCTCCCAGGGCCAGACCGGGCCCTTATGATGAGTTGGCATTGATTTAATGGATCCAAGATCCCAATTTATGTCTAGACATTAATCAAGTTAAATGGCCAATAATGTCAAGGTATAACTTACCTCGGAAAACCCAAGGATAAGTCGAAGAGATACTTTGACCAGAAAGTTTAAATTATCAAGAACCGACAAGTCCTTGTATTCAATCATAACAACCACGGAAATTATTTTCTGGACGATACACGGTCCAAACAGGGCCGCTCAAGATATGCACGGTCACAGATGGGCCGTACTAGAAAGAACTGTGCTGAGGATCAGCCTCAACAAAGTCAAGGATAAACGGACCATCATAGGCCGCTCTTATAAGAACGGTCAGAAATGGGCCTCTCAACTAGTATGGACGGTCAAGAATGGGCGGCACATGGCCAGAAGGACTTGAAGCTCAAGAACAAGATAAACGGGTCTGATAGGATCGCTCGGGGGTTGAACGGTCCAATAAGATCCGCTCGAGCACCTGGACGGGCCTACTCAGTACGTTCAAACCGGGCTTAACTTAATAAACTAGAATCTACCCAAACGGGCTCCGGGCTGCCATAAGTGGGGCAGAACTGTACCAGAGTCCAGCCCACTAACCACTGGTCAACCTAGAGCTTATTGGGTCGATCAAATCATGATTTGGTCGAAGAAAGGGCAAGGTTAATCGACCATCATTAAATGGTAATGAGCCAGGGATGCACGGTCTATCATGGCCCGCCCACTGAGACGAACGGTTCGATTCCGGCCGTTCAAGACTCGGTCGGTCCAAATTGAGCCGTGACTCACAACACAGCAATCCAAGCGGTTCGATCACGTGAACAGGTTCAGGTCTTGGTGGTACAACCTGCCCGGCGTCCTAGTGGGAATCCCAGGCTCGCGGGAGCTTACGGAGGTCCCGTAATGAAGGTCCTAGTCCGACGGAAGGAGTATCCGGCGGAGAGTCCCAACCATTACAAGGAAATGAGGCTATCAATCATCGGAAACCAGTATAACGGTCAGTCAATCCTACCGAAGTAGAATGACTGTCAAACAATCCTAGTAAAAATTTTAATTATTAATGAATCATAATTAAAATCAACTTTATTGGAAAAGATGAATCAAGATCAAAATGAGAAATAATCTAGTAAGAATATTAAATGTTCACTTCTATAATTTCCAGTTCATTATGTGTGTCGCTAGTTTGCCATTAGCCAGTAATCTACTAAAACAATTCATGCTAACATGATAATGAGCAATTCTGTAAAGATGGACGGTCCCAACAGAACCTTTCATCTACCTCGGTGGTCGCACGACAGGCCGTCCATGCCCCCTCTGGTCCAAAGGCCTGCTAGGGATGAGCAGTCTGTAGAGTGCCGCTGGGTAAGATGAGCTGTCTGGGACTGGCCGCCTGAAGGAAGGGCGGTTAGGGGTCGGCCGCTCGTCCCACCGAACATATGAGAGATAAGAACACACGAACGGTCAAAATCTGGCTGCCTATCTATGATGGGCGGTCTATCGTGAGGCCGCGCATGCCAAAATAATTCTCTTCTAACGTCGCCATGCCCGCCTCCGGCGAGTTGGCTAGGGTTAGCCTAATCGGTTAAATACAGAAAACATAGAAAATGAAATTTAGGGCTTTTACTATCAATAGAACGAGTATGCAAAGTGATGCGGGACGAGACCACGGACACGACAAGCTCGTGACTGTCCCTTAACGAGGGAAGCGTCGGACGTGCGCGGTTGAGAACCCGACAATGAGCTAGGGTGATCGGCTCACTCGTGTGCCCAGATCGGGTCACGGGACGGTGTCGTACTCTCTCGCAGCAGCGGTAATGAATAGATAAAGCGAGCTAGATATCCCTACACATGCTCTCTAGCAGCGGCATAAATAAGCATATATGAAATTAAGCAAATGCCAAGTAAGGAGCGAGGACGATACCTCCACGCACTCGGCGTGGGGACGATGGACCCGGCCAAAACTCGTACTCCCGGGATAATTAATACACCATATTACATCAAATGAATTACTGCCCACTCCAAGCAGGGAGGTAAAGGGCTACACAAACGGGCCCGGGAGGACCGAATTCGGGTTGACGGGCGGCTTCTCGCGTCTCTTCGGCAGCACCCGAACTAGTGACGGTGGGGCCCACGTGCTGTCCGGAGCGGTCGAGTGGGACCCGATGTCACCACTGTGGTGGGGACACTTGTGGAAGTGTTCCCTGGGCTGGCGGCACGCTGGTTCACCGGCCGGAGGCCGGGCGGCTCCGATCGGCACCGGTCGGAATAACCGGCCACGGACCTGCCGGTTCTGTTTTCCGGCGCGTGCTCCGGCGAGAACGGACGCTGCGATCAACCCCTACGTCGGAATGCGACGAAACTGGCGCCGTTGGAAAGATGCTTCGAAGGGCTTCAACCCAAGAGGATTACAGAAAAATAATCAAGCCTATACTTCTGATTGGCGAATTTTGAAGGTTGCTGTTGTACAGTGTCTGAACTCTCAGACTAGCAGGGAACTTTCCTGAGAGTTTCCTTTGACCGATATGAATACCTCTGATTCAGACTTCCACTTGTTCATGAAAGTTGTAGGAAATCAAGTAAGGGAACTAGGACTATTTTTGGATCTGGATTTAGAGGTGGTGATTTGTCCTGATTTTGGAAGTGGAGGGTGGTTGGATCTGGGATCTGACTAACAATACTGTAGCTGAGGAAGAACACGAATTTCTACAAATAGATAGAAGGCTGATAAAAAATTAAGAAAATTTGTGGATGTAGGGGGTGATGGACAGAACTCCCAGTAAAATTGGGAGGGTTTGAAAAAATCAAAAAGATAGCCGGAGGTGGGAAAAACAGGGCTACTGTCACTATAGATAGAAACAAAACAGAACTAGGAATGAAAGATGCACGAAAATAGGAAAATACTAAACGATGGAATTTGGGCATGAAAATTTAGGTGGAGCTTGGGATACAAGGGAAGAACACACTATAAAAATTGCAGATCACGAAGAGGCCGTGGCTGATAGCAGAAATTTCGGGAAGAGACCTCTGTCCAGCAAGACAGAACACCGAGAACGGTTTCGCGGCGGCTCGAAGGCGGCACGAACGGCGGCGGCGGCGGCACAGATGATCACCGGAGATAGAGGGGAGGGGATAGAAGATAGAAATCACTCTATAAATGGAGGTTGGAGAAGGAAGAACAGCATGAGAGAGGAAGGGGGAGCAATATGCTCCAAGCTTCAACACAATTTTCTGATTTTTCATTGATTTTCTCATGAAAATACAAGCTTATATATGCTACCAATCTAATCTAATGTGGACCCTTGGATCAAGGGTTGGGGATTGAAGGGATGGGATTAAGTGTGAATGACACACAAAAATTAATAAAATACTAAGGGGAGAGGGGCGCCCCCTTGACCATGGTTAATGGGGTTGAATGGGTAGGTAAGGTAGATAACCCACCTTTGGACTAATTAAGCCACTTGTCTCCCATGTGGTCAAATGGCATTCAACCCTTCTAGATGGCCACCTAGGATGGTTGACCAGCCCCACATGGATGACATGGACCAATGGGAAAGGGCTGGGGGCCCTCTTGCTGGTCCTACTGACAAATTACATAGAAACCCACACAATCCGTGGGAATGACGCATTGGCTTACAAAGCCGTACAATTGCGTACATACTTTCCCGTGGATATAAAAATAAACTAAAGGATATAAATGCAATATGAAAAGTACTGGCTCGGCGTCGATTCCCATCAACTCTTCCCGGGTGGGAGGAACTCGACCCCGTCGAGCAGGGGTATGGATGCTTGAGTACTCCGGCGGATCCGTCACCGTGCCAAGTAGCGCGGGTATGCTCCACTCCAAGTGACCGTCACCGGCTCATTCCATATATATTCGATATGCGCAAGCTGCCATGGGCTAGAGGTGGACACTCCGGGTGGGGCACTCTCAAAGGGAAGGAAGCAGCTCGAAGACTCACTAGGAATCACCGCTGAGTCCCTGTAGGTGACTGATCCGGGTATAGATGTAGAACCGATCCCATACTCATCGAATGAGTCCACTCGCCTCTTACTCATAAGAGAACGATAATGAGCTTGCACAAGACACATGCAGACAAACAAATGACACACAAGCCATGCAAACAAACCACACAAAATAAACCACACAAGAAAAAACACACGGACTCATCTATGACCCTAGACACACCTAATGTTAGTCCGACCCGTACATGGGTGACGGCGGACCAGGACACCCGAATATGTGCCATGCATGCATGTTATGTAACCGGAGATGGGTGGTATGGGGAACACCTAAACATCCAAGTATGACCCAGTCATGCATGGACGGCCCTTTACATTTAGGAGTCTTGAGTGGGCTAGGAAAGCCGGGTGTGGAAGAGCCGGGTGTAGGTGTATCGTGGACGGGCTTGGTGGGTATGGAGGACCCGACCCGTAGGAAAGGGGTATGAAGGTGGACTTCCCCGAAGAAGTGAAGGGAATATGAAGGGTCTAGGGATCCACTAGGGAAGGGGTCAAAGGGATCAAAGAAGGTATGACCCCTTATGGTGGGTTCCAACATGACATTGTCCCAATCGTGAAATTCTTGAAGGTGCGGGTGGTCACCTTCCTCCGTCATGGTAGATGGGACCGTGTATAGGAAATATGACTCCTCCCTCGGAAGCAAAGTCATGAAGTCGGGCTCATCCGATAGCGGGAGAAGTAGAAGAACCTCCGTGGTGATACAACCCACGGTGCACTCGGAGGTAATGGACCCGAAGGCCAGATGGGTGAAGCTACGACTCGTGGGTTGGTCGAAGTCTCGGGCCAACATATGTCTCAACTTCCATTGCGTGTCTAGTCCCATAACAAGATCGTCCAACGTGTCAACATGGTGCCTAGATCGAAACGTGGTATGGAAGGAGTTGACTGGCACTAAAGGTAAGGTGGGGTCCATGGACGGGAAGGGAGGTGGGACCAAGCCATCCTTGAGCCAACTAAGAAGCGGCTCGGCTATGTATAGTGTACCCGTTAAAAACACGGGTGGCTCGGGCTTTGGTGGTTCCAAATGAGAGGATTCTGAATCGAATTCAGAAATAGAGGGGGATGACGTTGGAACTCTCTCAAGTGGTGAAGGCCATGGTGTAGGCGGCTGGGAGGTGAATGCTTGTCGAAAGCCACCATACCGAGAAAAGTGTGACTCAAATGGTTCGACCACTAGAGCGACCGTATAGGATTCCGTTAGAGAGAATGCATTGCGGATAAGACATTCCAACTGGAAGTGAAGGCGCAAACCTCTCCGGAACTGAAATGCGGCCGTGTTGCTCTCCTCTCCTAAGCCATGTTCCAACCAATACTTCTGATATGCCCGAATGTACTCGGACACGGACATATCACCTTGGACGGGTCAACATGGGTTGGTCATAGTTGCTAAAATACGGGAATGGATCCCTAGGAATGGATATGCAAGGTCATTTGGACAAGACACTAGACACGACCCTAAGTAATGTAAAGTTAGAATGCATGCACACTAAGGACCCTAGACGTACACCAAGACTCGGTACGTGGCAGAGATAACCGACCCGAAGGTCACTCGCGCAAGTGTGCGGCCTTCCCGATAGGCGTAGCCTAACGTTCGGACAACAGCTTTTGATATACCGAGTAAAGGGATGTAAATGCAAAAAGACACTTTTTTTGTTTTAAAACAATGATGACCCTAAACACAACTTAGACAATGACTAATGACTACATGACACTCTTTTTTTTTTGACACCCTAGACTCAACTCGCTCTGATACCAAATTGATGCGAGACGAGACCACGGACACGACAAGCTCGTGACTGTCCCTTAACGAGGGAAGCGTCGGACGTGCGCGGTTGAGAAACCGACAATGAGTTAGGGTGATCGGCTCTCTCGTGTGCCCGGATCAGGTCACGGGACGGTGTCGCACTCTCTCGCAGCAGCGGTAATGAATAGATAAAGTGAGCTAGATATCCCTACACATGCTCTCTAGCAGCGGCATAAACAAGCAAATATGAAATTAAGCAAATGCCAAGTAAGGAGCGAGGACGATACCTCCACGCGCTCGGCGTGGGGACGACGGACCCGGCCGAAACTCGTACTCCCGGGACAATTAATACACCATATTACAGCAAATGAATTACTGCCCACTCCACGCAGGGAGGTAAAGGGCTACACAAACGGGCCCGGGAGGACCGAATTCGGGTTGACGGGTGGCTTCTCGCGTCTCTTCGGCAGCACCCGAACTAGTGACGGTGGGGCCCACGTGCTGTCCGGAGGGGTCGAGTGGGACCCGATGTCACCACTGTGGTGGGGACACTTGTGGAAGTGTTCCCTGGCCTGGCGGCACGCTGGTTCACGGGCCGGAGGCCGGGCGGCTCCGATCGGCACCGGTCGGAATAACCAGCCACGGACCTGCCGGTTCTGTTTTCCGGCGCGCGCTCCGGCGAGAACGGACGCTGCGATCAGCCCCGACGTCGGAATGCGACGAAACTGGTGCCGTTGGAAAGATGCTTCGAAGGGCTTCAACCCAAGGGGATTACAGAAAAACAATCAAGCTTATACTTCTGATTGGCGAATTTTGAAGGTTGCTGTTGTATAGTGTCTGAACTCTCAGACTAGCAGGAAACTTTCCTGAGAGTTGCCTTTGACCGATATGAAGACCTCGGATTCAGACTTCGACTTGTTCATGAAAGTTGTAGGAAATCAAGTAAGGGAACCAGAACTATTTTTGGATCTGGATTTAGAGGTGGTGGTGATTTGTCCTGATTTTAGAAGTGGAGGGTGGTCGGATCTGGGATCTGACTGACAACACTGTAGCTGAGGAAGAATACGAATTTCTAAAAATAGATAGAAGGCTGATAAAAAATTAATAAAATTTGTGGATGTAGGGGGTGATGGACAGAAATCCCAATAAAATTGGGAGGGTTTGGACAAATCAAAAAGATGGCCGGAGGTGTGAAACACAGGGCTTCTGTCACTGTAGACAGAAACAAAACAGAACTAGGAATGAAAGATGCACAAAAATGGGAAAATACAAAACGATAGAATTTGGGCGTGAAAATTTTGGTGGAGCTTGGGATACAAGGGAAGAACACACCATAAAAATTGCAGATCACGAAGAGGCCGTGGCTGATAGCAGAAATTTCAGGAAGAGACCTTTGTCCAGTAGGACAGAACACCGAGAACGGTTTCGCGGCGGCTCGAAGGTGGCACGAACGGCGGCGGCGGCGGCACAGATGATCACCGGAGATAGAGGGGAGGGGATAGAAGATAGAAATCACTCTAGAAATGGAGGTTGGAGAAGGAAGAACAACAGGAGAGAGGAAGGGGGCGCAATATGCTCCAAGCTTCAACACAATTTTCTGATTTTTCATTGATTTTCTCATGAAAATACAAGCTTATATATGCTACCAATCTAATCTAATGTGGACCCTTGGATCAAGGGTTGGGGATTGAAGGGCTGGGATTAAGTGTGAATGACACACAAAAATTAATAAAATACTAAGGGGAGAGGGGCGCCCCCTTGACCATGGTTAATGGGGTTGAATGGGTAGGTAAGGTAGGTAACCCACCTTTGGACTAATTAAGCCACTTGTCTCCCATGTGGTCAAATGGCATTCAACCCTTCTAGATGGCCACCTAGGATGGTTGACCAGCCCCACATGGATGACATGAACCAAGGAGAAAGGGCTGGGGGTCCTCTTGCTGGTCCTGCTGTCAAATTACATAGAAACCCACACAATCCGTGGGAATGACGCATTGGCTTACAAAGCCGTACAATTGCGTACATACTTTCCCGTGGATATAAAAATAAACTAAAGGATATAAATGCAATATGAAAAGTACTGGCTCGGCGTCGATTCCCATCAACTCTTCCCGGGTGGGAGGAACTCGACCCCGTCGAGTAGGGGTATGGATGCTCGAGTACTCCGGTGGATCCGTCACCGTGCCAAGTAGCGCGGGTATGCTCCACTCCAAGTGACCGTCACCGGCTCATTCCATATATATTCGATATGTGCAAGCTGCCATGGGCTAGAGGTGGACACTCCGGGTGGGGCACTCTCAAAGGGAAGGAAGCAGCTCGAAGACTCACTAGGAATCACCGCTGAGTCCCTGTAGGTGACTGATCCGGGTATAGATGTAGAACCGATCCCATACTCATCGAATGAGTCCACTCACCTCTTACTCATAAGAGAACGACAACGAGCTTGCACAAGACACATGTAGATAAACAAATGACACACAAGCCATGCAAACAAACCACACAAAATAAACCACACAAGAAAAAACACACGGACTCATCTATGACCCTAGACACACCTAATATTAGTCCGACCCGTACATGGGTGACGGCGGACCAGGACACCCGAATATGTGCCATGCATGTATGTTATGTAACCGGAGATGGGTGGTATGGGGAACACCTAAACATCCAAGTATGACCCAGTCATGCATGGACGGCCCTTTAGATTTAGGAGTCTTGAGTGGGCTAGGAAAGCCGGGTGTGGAAGAGCCGGGTGTAGGTGTATCGTGGACGGGCTTGGTGGATATGGAGGACCCGACCCGTAGGAAATGGGTATGAAGGTGGACTTCCCCGAAGAAGTGAAGGGAATATGAAGGGTCTAGGGATCCACTAGGGAAGGGGTCAAAGGGATCAAAGAAGGTATGACCCCTTATGGTGGGTTCCAACATGACATGGTCCCAATCGTGAAATTCTTGAAGGTGCGGGTGGTCACCTTCCTCCGTCATGGTAGATGGGACCATGTATAGGAAATATGACTCCTCCCTCGGAAGCAAAGTCATGAAGTCGGGCTCATCTGATAGCGGGAGAAGTAGAAGAACCTCCGTGGTGATACAACCCACGGTGCACTCGGAGGTAATGGACCCGAAGGCCAGATGGGTGAAGCTACGACTAGTGGGTTGGTCGAAGTCTCGGGCCAACATATGTCTCAACTTCCATTGCGTGTCTAGTCCCATAACAAGATCGTCCAACGTGTCAACATGGTGCCTAGATCGAAACGTGGTATGGAAGGAGTTGACTGGCACTAAAGGTAAGGTGGGGTCCATGGACGGGAAGGGAGGTGGGACCAAGCCATCCTTGAGCCAACTAAGAAGCGGCTCGGCTATGTATAGTGTACCCGTTAAAAACACGGGTGGCTCGGGCTTTGGTGGTTCCAAATGAGAGGATTCTGAATCGAATTCGAAAATAGAGGGGGATGACATTGGAACTCTCTCAAGTGGTGAAGGCCATGGTGTAGGCGGCTGGGAGGTGAATGCTTGTCGAAAGCCACCATACCTAGAAAAGTGTGACTCAAATGGTTCGACCACTAGAGCGACCGTATAGGATTCCGTTAGAGAGAATGCATTACGGATAAGACATTCCAACTGGAAGTGAAGGCGCAAACCTCTCCGGAACTGAAATGCGGCCGTGTTGCTCTCCTCTCCCAAGCCATGTTCCAACCAATACTTATGATATGCCCGAATGTACTCGGACACGGACCTATCACCTTGGACGGGTCAACATGGGTTGGCCATAGTTGCCAAAATACGGGAATGGATCCCTAGGAATGGATATGCAAGGCCATTTGGACAAGACACTAGACACGACCCTAAGTAATGTAAAGTTAGAATGCAAGCACACTAAGGACCCTAGACGTAAACCAAGACTCGGTACGTGGCGGAGATAACCGACCCGAAGGTCACTCGCGCAAGTGTGCGGCCTTCCCAATAGGCGTAGCCTAACGTTCGGACAACACCTTTTGATATACCGAGTAAAGGGATGTAAATGCAAAAAGACATTTTTTTTGTTTTAAAACAATGATGACCCTAAACACAACTTAGACAATGACTAATGACTACATGACACTCTTTTTTTTTGACACCCTAGACTCAACTCGCTCTGATACCAAATTGATGCGAGACGAGACCACGGACACGACAAGCTCATGACTGTCCCTTAACGAGGGAAGCGTCGGACGTGCGCTGTTGAGAAATCGGCAATGAGCTAGGGTGATCGGCTCTCTCGTGTGCCCGGATCAGGTCACGGGACGGTGTCGCACTCTCTCGCAGCAGCGGTAATGAATAGATAAAGTGAGCTAGATATCCCTACACATGCTCTCTAGCAGCGGCATAAACAAGCATATATGAAATTAAGCAAATGCCTAGTAAGGAGCGAGGACGATACCTCCACGCGCTCGGCGTGGGGACGACGGTCCCGGCCGAAACTCGTACTCCCGGGATAATTAATACACCATATTACAGTAAATGAATTACTGCCCACTCCACGCAGGGAGGTAAAGGGCTACACAAACGGGCCCGGGAGGACCGAATTCGGGTTGACGGGCGGCTTCTCGCATCTCTTCGGCAGCACCCGAACTAGTGACGGTGGGGCCCACGTGCTGTCCGGAGGGGTCGAGTGGGACCCGATGTCACCACTATGGTGGGGACACTTGTGGAAGTGTTCCCTGGGCTGGCGGCACTCTGGTTCGCCGGCCGGAGGCCGGGCGGCTCCGATCGGCACCGGTCGGAATAACCGGCCACGGACCTGCCGGTTCTATTTTCCGGCGCGCGCTCCGGCGAGAACGGATGCTGCGATCAGCCCCGATGTCCGAATGCGACGAAACTGGCGCCGTTGGAAAGATGCTTCGAAGGGCTTCAACCCAAGGGTGTTACAGAAAATAATCAAGCCTGTACTTCTGATTGGCGAATTTTGAAGGTTGCTGTTGTATAGTGTCTGAACTCTCAGACTAGTAGGGAACTTTCCTGAGAGTTGCCTTTGACCGATATGAAGTCCTCAGATTTAGACTTCAACTTGTTCATGAAAGTTGTAGGAAATCAAGTAAGGGAACCAGGAATATTTTTGGATCTGGATTTAGAGGTGGTGGTGATTTGTCCAGATTTTGGAAGTGGAGGGTGGTCGGATCTGGGATCTGACTGACCACACTGTAGCTGAGGAAGAATACGAATTTCTAAAAATAGATAGAAGGCTGATAAAAATCTAAGAAAATTTGTGGATGTAGGGGGTGATGGACAGAAATCTCAAAAAAATTGGGAGGGTTTAGACAAATCAAAAAGATGGCCAGAGGTGGGAAACACAGGGCTTCTGTCACTGTAGATAGAAACAAAACAGAACTAGGAATGAAAGATGCACGAAAATGGGAAAATACTAAACGATAGAATTTGAGTGTGAAAATTTAGGTGGAGCTTGGGATACAAGGGAAGAACACACCATAAAAATTGCAGATCACGAAGAGGCCATGGCTGATAGCCAGAATTTCGGGAAGAGACCTCTGTCCAGCAGGACAGAACACCAAGAACGGTTTCGCGTGCGGCTCGAAGGCGGCACGAACGGCGGCGGCGGCGGCACAGATGATCACCGGAGATAGAGGGGAGGGGTTAGAAGATAGAAATCACTCTAGAAATGGAGGTTGGAGAAGGAAGAACAGCAGGAGAGAGGAAGGGGGCGCAATATGCTCCAAGCTTCAACATAATTTTCTGATTTTTCATTGATTTTCTCATGAAAATACAAGCTTATATATGCTACCAATCTAATCTAATGTGGACCCTTGGATCAAGGGTTGGGGATTGAAGGGTTGGGATTAAGTTTGAATGACACACAAAAATTAATAAAATACTAAGGGGAGAGGGGCGTCCCCTTGACCATGGTTAATGGGGTTGAATGGGTAGGTAAGGTAGGTAACCCACCTTTGGACTAATTAAGCCACTTGTCTCCCATGTGGTCAAATGACATTCAACCCTTCTAGATGGCCACCTGGGATGGTTGACCAGCCCCACATGGATGACATGGACCAATGGGAAAGGGCTGGGGGCCCCCTTGCTGGTCCTACTGACAAATTACATAGAAACCCACACAATCTGTGAGAATGACGCATTGGCTTACAAAGCCGTACAATTGCGTACATACTTTCCCGTGGATATAAAAATAAACTAAAGGATATAAATACAATATGAAAAGTACTGGCTCGGGGTTGATTCCCATCACAAAGTTATACAAGATAGCATGATCAATTGAACGTTTAGTGCCTGAAATCCCTACTTAAACCGAGGTGGAACATAGTTAACCCTAATTCTAACATGCTTCCACTAAAACTCGAAATCCTAGCAGGATACTAGATGAAATTTAGGACTTTTAGACTAAAGGAAAGGGCACAAGAGGACGAATCTAACAATATATCATTAGCTAGGTTTAGTCTGCTAGAACCTACCTTAATCGAACGATGAAGGAAGAAGAAAGGAAGTTGATGCGCTAGGTACACGCCGCCGGTAATTGCCGGAATTCTCTCCCGTCTGAGGTCCTCGCCGGCCGCCACAGCATCTAAACGATTCTAGGGTTGCTAAGGTTCATTTTTATAGGTTATATGGGGTCTAAAGAGTTCTAATCGTAGAGATAGAGTCAACGCACCGTGGACGTGCGTGATTCGCGCAAGACTGAGTCAATCCGCAACTCCGCCGTCAAATACTCCTCCTAGGGTTAGGGTTTCGGAGAATAACCAGAAGGGAAACGATCTCTTAATCCTAGACTTTCATTTTTATCCGGTTTCAGCTTAAATGATTGGGTATTGGGCTCTAATTTCGTGTTTTAAGGTCCGATTAGGTTAAGTGTGGATTTGGGCCTTAATCGGCTAATTCGGCTTGTTTACGGATTTTATTTGGGATGGTCTTAGAAGATAATTTAACTAAACGTTTTATCATCTACAAGATTCTAATTTTTCCATATTTTTATAAAATGGTCAAAATTTTACTTATCCTATTTCTTAAGGAATTTCTTATTAATTTTCTCAAAATTTTATTCATTAATATACCGGGGTGCTATAGGTGCATTCTTACTTGACATTAAGTCTTCAACGTTCTTTAAAATTGTACATTCTTGGCCAACTTTATAACATGCGGGGAAGTAATTTGATTTATACTTGAAGATGCGGATCGAACACTGATTGTGTTCAAGGGCTCTATGCTAGTCCCCTCAGCTAATTATCGGAAACATACTATAAACTATGGGGTATGATGCTACTGGTGTCGTATTACACTGGGAGTACTTTCTCTATAAATAAGTGAAGATCCATGACATACATGACTTTCTTGCTTGTTACATGATGTTCCACAGAAATTCACCATGTACTTGCTCTTAAGCAAAAGGTATTTGTGTGATTATTACGTGGCTTGCTAGTTCATTCTCGCTACATTCTTGTTCATGAAAGGCCATAATTACATTCTTGTTACATTCTTGCTTAATCATACTTGCTCATTCATATATCACATGATCATCTTGTTATTTTAGTTATACACGTGATTTATCACATTCGCATGATTTTACCTTATTCTTTAGAGCTAAAATGTTAATTACTTTAACACTGCCTTCATGTTGATGCGAAGATACCTACTGGACAAGTGTGCTCATTACCTATTTTTCAATCTTTTCAGGAGATGGAAGTGATTCGAATTCGGATTCAAGTTATACAAGTAGCGGGTCCGAGAGCGAATGAAAGTCGTATCAAAATGAGAGTGAAGATTTAGGAAAGTCAATCTTGTTTAGATCGAGTCTTTGTAATTTTCCTTTTTTTGAGTCTAATGGATTGGAGAAGGTTGAAATGAAATGATGTAGTAAGATTTTATCATTTGATATTATTAATGAAAGAGAAAGATAGTTGAATTATTGTGCAATTATATTTTTATGTGTGATTATCTTGCGCTCTGATCGTTCTTGCTCGCAAGAGGTTTACCATGTCTGTTGTTCACGTATCTCTAGATTATCTTCCGCTGTAATAAAGGCTCGGGACGTGATAGTTAAGTTGGTATCAGAGCCTAAGTCCAAGGACTTAGGGAGACAAGTCATGTCATGGGATAAGTCCAAGGTTTAAGGACCCCTACCTATGAAACTAAGGAAGAAATTTCATCACCTATGTGAGAATTGGGTAGAGCCCGAGATGAGATAGTTAATTAGTTCTAAGATTAATCTCTTTCTAATTCTATGAGAATTAACAATTTGTTATTTCTCTCAGGTACCTTAATACTACAATGGCTCATCACGAAGATTGGGGTGGCATGCAACAAATGGTTGCCGGCCTTACTCAGGCATTACAGACTATGGCCCAGGCGGTCGCAGGGGCAAGGGCTGGTGACTTGCATCGCAATTTCTGGAGGTTAAACCCTCCTCGTTTCTACGGTTCTTCTAATCCAGATGAGGCAGAAAACTAGATAGATGAAATGAATCGCATCTTCGATGTTATCCAATGCATGGATCAAGAAAAAATGAGTCTCGCAACCTTCCAACTCAATAAAGATGAGCGCACATGGTGGAAATCAGTACCTACACCTCCGACATATTCACCTCACACGTGGGAAGGATTTCTCACATTATTCCGTGCTAAGTACTTTTCTGAGCATGTTAAAGAAAGGAAGGCTATAGAGTTCGCCTCTCTTTGTCAGGGAATGATGACAGTTGCAGAATATGAACTTCAATTCTCCAGGCTAGCACCATATGCACCTCATTTAATCAGTATCGATTTATTGAAGGCTAACCGATTTATGGACGGGTTACGACCCGGTTTCATTCAGTAGCTCGGGACTAAAAACATCCGTACCTATGCGGAAATGGTCCAGCGGGCATATTTATGTGAGAGGACCTTGAGAAGGTCAAAAAATTGAAAGGAAAAGGAGAAGAGTCTAGTCGACGATCTGATCGGCGTTATAAGAAAGAGAAGTTTAGTATCACAGAGCCCTATAAAAGCCGTGATAGTAAGAGGAGATCTAGGAGCTGGAATGGTGGAAGTTCACAGAAGAATAAGAAAGTTAAGGAGGAGGAGAATTAAGTCATGGCGGCTTGCACATTTTGTGAGAAGTTCGGCCACTCGGCCGAGGAATGCTGGAAGTGTCTTGGCGCTTGTTTACGTTACGACAGCATGGAGCATTGTATGCCAGATTGCCCCCTCATGAAGGATCAATCGTGTGGTGGTGGACGTAAGAGGTAGGCTCGCCTCAATGCTGTTCTAGAAGAAGAAGAAGCGCCCAGGGATGGTGGGCTTATGGAAGGTACCCTTCAAATTTATTCCCATCCTGCATTTGTGCTGTTTGATACTAATGCTTCTCATTCTTTTATCTCCACTACTTTTGCAAAAATAATACCAATTTCATCAGTTCCCTTACCTTCGGACCTTTCTATTACTACACCCTTAGGTTCTGGAACAAAGCTTACCGATTACTGCCCTAATAGTGAGGTAACGATAGAAGGTCATAATCTCCCTACAAACTTGGTATGCCTTGACATGAAAGGTTATGATGCTATTTTAGGGGTAGATTGGTTAGTAGATCATGATGCCGATATCAATTGCCGGAATAGGATAATATCCTTTCGCAAACCAGACTTACCAAGATTTTTCTTCCTTGGTATCAAGCATAAGAAACATCCTACCATCATCTCTTCTCTTCACGATTGCAAACTCATATCGCGAGGATGTGAAGCTTTTCTTGCTTCTGTCATTATTACCGAATATAAGGAAATCATCATAGCAGACATCCCTATTGTAAATGAGTTCCCTGATGTGTTCCCATCCGAATTACCCGGTTTATCACCCGAGAGGGAAGTAAGCTTCACCATTGAACTCATTCTAGGAGCAGCACCTGTTTCTATAGCCCCTTATAGGATGTCCCCCACGGAACTTAAGGAATTAAAAAGGCAGTTGCAGGAACTATTAGACAAGGGTTTCATCAGACCTAGCACATCCCCCTGGGATGCGCCGGTTCTTTTTGTCAAGAAGAAGGATGGCTCTCTCAGGCTATATATCGACTACCGGCGACTGAATCAACTTACAATCAAGAACAAGTATCTGTTGCCGCGTATCGATAAGCTCTTTGATCAGATTTCGGGAGCCGAATATTTCTCCAACATAGACCTCAGGTCAGGTTATCATCAACTTAAGATCAAGGATGAGGACATACACAAGACGGCTTTCCGGAGCTGTTATGGCCACTATGAATTTATGGTAATGCCGTTTGGGTTAACTAATGCCCCGGCCGCATTTATGCAACTTATGAATAGCATCTTCAGGCCGTATCTTATCCAATTTGTGGTTGTATTCATTGATGACATTCTCATATATTCTAAGACTAAGGAAGAACATGAGGAACACTTAAAGATAACATTGCAGACACTGAGAGAACATAAACTCTATGCCAAACTTAGTAAATGTGAGTTCTGGCTTAAGGAAGTCTCATTTCTTGGACATATTATTTCGAAGGAAGGAATCGCTGTGGATCATTCTAAAGTTGAAGCTGTCAAAAAATGGAGCTGACTAACGATTGTGTCAGAAGTTAGAAGCTTTTTGGGACTGGCTGGTTATTACAGGAGATTTATCAAGGATTTCTCTAAAATTGCTGTTCCTTTGACAAGACTTACAAGAAAAGAAAATCCTTTTGTATGGTCGAAAGATTGTGAAAAGAGTTTTCTAACTCTTAAGGAACATCTCACGGCAGCCCCTATATTATCATTGCCCGTCGAGGGTGGTGGATTTGAAGTTTATACGGATGCATCTGGCATTGGCTTAGGGTGCGTTCTTATGCAAAATGGAAAGGTAATTTGCTATTCTTCAAGACAATTGAAACGTCACGAAGAGAATTATCCTGTGCATGATTTAGAATTGGCGGCTGTTATATTTGTCTTAAAAATTTGGCGTCACTACCCTTATGGAGAGAAATTTATGATTTATTCAGACCACAAAAGCTTGAAATATTTATTCTCCCAAAAAGAGCTGAATATGAGGTAAAGAAGATGGTTGGAATACCTTAAAGACTTTAATTTTGCTATTCAATATCATCTTGACAAAGTTAATGCTGTAGCAGATGCACTCAGCAGAAAATCAATGGGAAAGCTATCAAGTCTTATGATTTGTATGACTAATCTTATTCCTCAATTTGCTCAGTTGAACTTAGATATTGACATGAAGGAAGAAGATTATTTTATAGCCAATATCCGAGCTCAACCTACATTAGTAGATGATCTAGTCAAGCTACAAGATAATGATCCCGTATTACTGGAAATTAAAGCCACTATTGAGCAAAGACCGGATTTCTCTATCACCAATGATGGAAGGTTACTATTCAAGGATCGAATTTATATACCAGATCGTGTTGATACTAAGAAATTGATCCTGGAAGAACCTCATAATTCTAAGTACACCATTCATCCAGGTGGTACAAAAATGTATCAAGATCTTAAAAGGAACTTCTGGTGGCCTAATATGAAAATAGAAGTGGTAGATTTCGTATCCCCCTGTCTCACTTGTCAATAAGTAAAGGCAGAGCATTTTAGACCCGCAGGTAAATTACACCCATTGAATATTCCTGAATAGAAATGGGAAAGTATAGGGATGGATTTCATCATGGGTTTACCTAAAACTAGTGGAGGACACGATGGTGTATGCGTAATCATAGACCGATTGACTAAGTCTGTACATTTTCTACCAATAAAAAGTCGATGGTCTGTGGATATTCTAGCAGCATTATACATGAGGGAAATTGTCAAATTACATGGTGTCCTCGATTCACATCACAGTTCTGGAAGGGTCTTCAATATTCTCTAGGGACCCGACTGAACTTTAGCACACCGTTTCACCTACAAACTGATAGTCAAATAGAAAGGACAAATCAAGTGGTGGAAGATATGCTCAGGGCTTGTGCTATTGATTTTGGAGGTAGTTGGCATGATCACTTGTCTCTAGTAGAATTTTCATACAACAATAGCTACCAAGCTAGTATACAGATGGCACCTTTTGAAGCTCTATATGGAAGAAGCTGTCGATCGCCGATATGTTGGAATGAAATAGGTGACAGACTATTTTTAAGTCTCGACATGGTCAGGGATACTACAGAAAATATAAAGCTTATTCGGGAAAGACTCCAGATGGCACAAGACCGGCAGAAATCTTATGCTGATAATCGAAGACGCGACTTGGAATTTCAAGTAGGAGACCATGTATACCTTAAGATTTCTCCAGGTCGAGGTATTCGAAGATTTGACATTAAAGGAAAGCTTACTCCAAGATTTATTGGCCCATTTGAGATTTTAGAAATGGTCGGTGAAGTGGCTTATCGACTGGCTTTGCCTCCACAACTAGCAGGAGTTCATGACGTATTCCATGTTTCTATGTTGAAGAAATATGTGTATGATCCTTACCATGTTATCACTTATGATGATTTGGACATTCAGAAGGATATGACGTACGAGCAAGCACCAATTAAGATTCTTGAACGTGAAGTGCGTCAATTAAGGAATAAAGTCATTCCTATGGTCAAGATTCAATGGAAGAAGTCGTGGCCCAAGGAAGCAACATGGGAGACAGAGGAAGCTATGCGCAAAAGATACCCGGAGTTATTTAATTGTAAGTACACTCTCCATAAAATCCATATATTGAATTTGGAGACCAAATTCTCTTAAGTGGGGGATGGTGTAATGTCCCGGAATTTTTATAAAGTATTTCTGGAATATTTAGTAATTTTCTGGAATTATTAAAGGTCCAAATGAATTAATAAATAAATAGTGGGTTACATAAATCATTATTAAAGCCCAAAATAAGGTAATCAATTAACCTAGCCCATTTAATAGAAGCCCAAAAGGTTTAAAAACCAAGCCCATAAAGTACCCATATTCTAGAAGGTTAATAAATTTATCTTCAGAATATAAGGATAAATATACCTTATATGGATAATTAATTGGATAATACAATAAAAGAGTTTGAATAAATTCAAACTTCAGTGCACAGTATCTCTAGCGGTCTATCGTGCAACCGCCAAATGACTCTGGCGCTCTAGGCTTCGACCGCTACACGCTGCCAATTCCGTGAACGGAAGAACGAGCAAACAGATTGGATCTTTGGGATCCTATCTGCTAGAAACCGAATTGAAAGGACTTGTAAGGTTACTAGGGACTCCTAAATATCAGATTTTAGCTAACTAAGGACTCTAGAATCGGCCTTATCCTTGGAAGCCTAGCAAAACTCTGTAAATAGGACCCATATTTGATTTGTGCGACCCCTTACTTTGGCTTGCGTGGAATCAAGATAAGGAGTGAGTATTTGGGGTAAGTTCTTTAGAAGCTTTTATTTCTAATTCTTAAGACTAACAGCTCCCAAAATTTCGTGCTAGCAGATCCAGTATCCAAGGAGTTAGGAGCTTCCAAAGTTGTTGATCCTACCATGGAGACCTAGGAAACTGAGCAGAAGTCCGGTGAAGATCAAGAAATTAGGGCGTCTAAACGAGGTATTTAAAGTTTGGTTCCTTACAACTTTTTGTTCCCAGTAGTATCGTCTTCTTACCCTCCAAATTTTACGTCTATAGGTCAAGAGATTAAGGAGTTAGAACGACGTGAAGTTGCTGAGAACTCACAGGAAGGGAAGGACAAGGGCGTACCTTGCAGTCCCAAATCTGAAGTTTAGAAGCTTACAAAGAGGTATGTTATCTCATGAACGGCAAGAACATTGTGCTAGGGATAAAAGCCCTCTTGTTTTGCTCGATTTCATGCTTTACAAGTGGAGAATTTCATGTTTTAATAGGACCTATGCACTTGTGTATCATGCATGCATATTCTTAGCCCTAACTAAGTTTTAAAAGGAACTTTCTTGTCAATTCACAGAAAACCCATGCAAATTGTTAGCTTAACATTCGTTCTATCATGTAGAAGTTTATATATGATTTCCAGACATGATGTGATTTAAAAACCTTAGAACCTTTTTATTTTATATACTGTCAGATGTGCTCTAGCGGCTTAAAGTTCTACCGCCAACATAATCTAGCGGCCTTATGATAAACCGCTAGACACTCTGCAACGTGATCTCTATGTAATCTCTGGCGGACCAGAAGTGGAGTGCTAAAATTATTCTCGCGACTTTACAATAAACCACCACAATACTGTGACGCGCCTACCTTAGACCGCTACAGTTCTGTGTTCTGTCAACCCGAGACAGTCTTAAGAACAGTCCACTTTAACTTATGTTATGCCTAGATAATTATGTTCAAACATGTTTGAAAGTATTGTTTTATGACTCTGAGACTTAAATAGTATTCATAACAGTTTACTTCATGTTCCTTATCCTAATCGGATTATTTTAAGCATATGATAATTTCAAGCCAAAACCATATAATTTTGTACTAACTCTATGGTTTAAATGCTACATTGATGAGGTTTCAATGTGGATTTAAATTCTGAACATAATCTCCCTCATCTATAGAGTCATTTTATGTAAGTTCATGGCATATATTCCGGTATATGACCATTAGTTACACTTTTACACTATAGGAACACATTCTTGGACTTGAGGACCTCTCTATTGGATATTCCTTCTAATAGATTAGGAAATCTTATTTCAAGGCCTCCGTAATTCTCCGCGAGCCTGAGATTCCCACTATGATGACGAGTTAGTTGTACCATTAAAGCCCAATTGTCTAGAAAGCATTACCGATATTTTCTTATTTTGATTCTGTAACGGTCCAGTACTCGACCGCTAAGGCCCATTAACGGTCCAGTATCTGACCGCCATAGCATTTGAGTCCAACTGATTTCTTTCCGGATTCAGTCCGTTCAAGCGGCCCAATACTAGACCGCCATGTCAATATAGCGGCCCTGTTATAGACCGCTAAGTTTCCTGAAACTGATTGACCCAAGGTTTGACCAAAGGTAAATATTCCTATGATCCTAGATTAACTAATGATAGTCTAGGACTTGTAACCTTATTTAAAACATCTAAGGTAAATTATGAAAGATAAAGAACGTACCGTTATGTTGTCGAATATTCTCTAGGGCATAACTTAGTTATTAATGCATTTTCTTGAACTCATGAATCCATATTCGGTGCATTTTCACTTGACATTGAGTCTTCAACGCTCTTTAAAATTGTACATTCTTGGCCAACTTTATTACATGCGTGGAAGTAGCTTGATTTATACTTGAAGATGCGTATCGAGCATTGATTGTGTTCAAGGGTTCTATGCTAGTCCCCTCGGCTGATTGTCGAAAACATACTATAAACCATGGGGTATGATGCTACTGGTGTCGCATTGAACTGGGAGTACTTTCTCTATAAATAAGTGAAGATCCCCGACATACATGACTTTCTTACTTGTTACATGATGTTCCACAGAAATTCACCAAGTACTTACTCTTAAGCAAAATGTATTTGTGTGATTATTACGTGGCTTGCTAGTTCATTCTCGTTACATTCTTGTTCATGAAAGGCCATAATTACATTCTTGTTACATTCTTGCTTAATCATACTTGCTCATTCATATATCACATGATCATCTTGTTATTTTAGTTATACACGTGATTTATCGCATTCGCATGATTTTACCTTATTCTTTAGAGCTAAAATGTTAATTACTTTAACACTGCCTTCATGTTGATGCGAAGATACCTACTGGGCAAGTGTGCTCATTATCTATTTTCTAATCTTTTCAGGAGATAGAAGTGATTCGAATTTGGATTCAAGTTATACAAGTAACGAGTCCGAGAGCGAATGAATGTCGTATCAAAATGAGAGTGAAGACTTAGGAAAGTCAATCTTGTTTAGATCGAGTCTTTGTAATTTTCCTTTTCTTGAGTCTAATGGATTGGAGAAGGTTGAAATGAAATGATGTAGTAAGATTTTATCGTTTGATATTATTAATGAAAGAGAAAGATAGTTGAATTATTGTGCAATTACATTTTTATGTGTGATTATCTTACGCTCTGATCGTTCTTGCTCGCAAGAGGTTTACCATGTCAGTTGTTCACGTATCTCGAGATTATCTTCCGCTGTAATAAAGACTCGGGATGTGACATCTACATAAGGCCTTCCATTTTCTTTTGACGTTGGCTTTTTAGTAAAAAGTTAGATCCATAATCCCTATAGCTATTTGTAGCTCTCCAAATGTGGTTTTAGATTATGATTTAATTAAAAAAATATGTAGTGTGCAGCAAAAGTGTAAAAATGAGTTTCATATAATCTTACTTTTTACAATATTTTCAAATTTTGCCAAATTTTTCTACAGCATTTTCACACTTCCAAAGTGGGTATCGGCTACCCACAAGAGAAGAGACTGCCATTGATCCATAGTTCTCCTTCTTTCTTTCTTTTTTTTTTGGTTGTGGTAGTAGGGCAGGGGGTGATCTCAATAACCAACCCACTTGGGAAATGTGATATCCAATGAAGGACCGGTGGTTCTATGGTCGGTGGAAACTGTCAAACTGGAGGTTTGTATGGAGTGTCCATTTCATTGATAGATCTTCTGTAGATGCGCATTCTTTTTTTCCTTTGTTGGGATGTAGAATTAGTGTACTGCAAGGTTGATAGAAGGTGCATGACCCTTCAGTCTGTCACAGATCTCACCTTTATATGGTCAATTATTTTTCATACACTACAAGAAATTCGACCTATAGCCACGAATTTTACCTACATTTCAATAAAACATAGGCATATACGACTTATTTCGACATTTTTGAAACTACGTAGGTAAATTTCCTATGTTTTATTATAGCGTAGCTATATGGTCATCTTATTCCAACGGTTCTTTGAGAAACGTAGGAAAAGTTTATTTATTCTTACGCTTTGTGAGTGAATGTGAGAATAGGCCAGAGATATTCTTTCACTTTTAACAAAGCGTAGGAATAACTCACTTCAAACAAAAAAAATAGAAAATTAAAAATGTACGAATTGAGCTGACCCCAATGGCGGGAAAGTTGTCGCTCGATATTTTTCATTTATTTCTCATTTAACACTCGATTTCTATCAAATCTGTAGCAACCCTGATAAATGAATATTTGAAATGAATTGAAATATATATATTACAGAAGTAATACAGATAATAAGAAGAGGGTTAAATGGAGGAATAAAACCCAAGATGCAAATAACGCCTCTCATTAAGGCGTTAATTTAATAATAAACGCCTCTATCAAAGGCGTTATTCAAGAAGTGACGCCCTCACTACACGGCGTCAAATTCCAACGTCAAAAAAAGGTAAGGCCAAGAAACGCCCCAATCTTGGGCGTGTTTTAAAGAAAAGAACGCCCTTACACAAGGCGCTTATTAAGAAACGACCTGAAGTAGGTCGTCAATTAAAGAATCGACGACCTGACCAAAGGCGTTAATTCCATTCGTGAACCGTTCGACCCAGGAGTTTATCCTGGGAAGGATTAAGCTAATCTAGTAAGTATCTACTAGGGTAAGGACTCTATATTGGAAGCATTACTTCCACTAGAACACTAACTCTAATAGGACACCCAAAATCCTATAAAAACCCTCGTTCATCCAACTCTAAACCTATTTGATCGTTCGTCTGCTACGGTATGTATAGAACCAAAGGTTATTCCTCATCGTTTTCTCTGTTATACGATCGTGTGAAGAACATTAATTGATCTTCTCTTATTTGTAGGAAGTCTGCTTGTCGAACGTGAAGAACAAGGTACTGTTCTTCTATCTTTTCCCTAAAAACTTCGGTTATATCTGTGAAGATTATTAATATCTTCATCTTCCTTCCTTTTCTCTCCCTCTACAGGTTGACGGTAGAGTGAAGATTTCTGAAGAACGATTGTTCTTCTTCTTGCTGTTGCTGCTGCTGTTATTGAGTTGCAGTTGAAGCTTCAGAGTATTAGGCTTCTCACCAAATCCTTCAGAGTTCATCTTCAAGTCTTCAGGTAGGTTTTCTCAAGCAACGTAGCCCAAATCAATAGTTAATAAATATACCAACATGACATGCATGTTAGATAGTTTTCTTGTGGTTCTAAAATGATTTTTCTGTAAATTTTGAAAGAAACGCCCTAGACTAGGGCGCTACTTTAAAAAGAAACGACCATCCCAGAGGTCATCAATTTCATAATAGACGCCCTGTACTTAGGCGTTAATTTCGTGAAACTATTAAATACCCACATTAAAATATGGTTTATATGAAATCCTGATTCTATAATAAAGCATGTCTCTACCTGTTAGTTTGCCTGTCCATCCATGAAAATTTGATAATTGTTCCTGTCCTGTCCATAATATTTCATCTCTGCGAATTGCTTGATATACATATTTTCGTTCCTATTTATGACCCCTGAAGAATTAACGACCTAATTCAGATCGTGACTCATGAAACTAACGCCCTGGACTAGGGCGTGAATACCTAACCAACGCCCCTTGACAGGGCGCTTTTTTGAAAAATATAGGAAATAGAATTCTGACAAAAATAGAATTAAAAGAATGGACGACTGCTGTTCAGGTCGTCAAATTGAAATAAAACGCCCCTGAACAGGGCGTGTTTTAGATAAAAAAATTGTAATATTAAATTTCTGGAAATAGAAAATGCATGTATAACGCCCTTCTGTAAGGCGTTATTTACTTAAGAGAAGACTTATCTTAAGTCGTTATTTTCCTGAAAACTGATATTTTTATTGCTACTGCTAACCGATGGTTTTATATGTTATATAATATATCGGCACTATATCTCCACTCCGTGAGTATAGTCCCACGTTTTCACGATGTTTCATCGATCACACTCAATTCTCATTGACATACAAGCTCTCCATTGGACATTCCGTTCCTTTGGACTAGCGAGTTAGTCATAGAGACCTCCGTAAGACTCCTCGTACCTTGGATTCCCTCAAGGTCGACTGAGCTGGTTGTACCCTAAAAACCCATTATACAATCTTTACCATGTCACTCTAATGAAACATGATATATCGGCCCTCATGTTATACTATATGTATGATATGAGAACTATCTTAAGGAATGGGGGAAAACATGCCATCAATGAGATGTTATTGTAGACCCCAATTCTATATCAATTTTGTTATGATGATTCTTGTGGACCTCATGTTATTAACATGCTGTTCTTGTAGATCACAATTCTATATAAAGGAGTGACCATCTACATATGGGCACTTATTTGTCATGGTACCCGGTTAGGGAACCAATTCTACCCAGTTTATCGACATGTCATGATTTATATGCTTTGCGTGGATTCTATCGCTAGTATGTCCTTACTCAAGGGTCTTGCCCTTGAATTCCATGAAAATCTTATCTTATCATCCTAATCAAAGCTTGTTCTTGGAACTCCTTATTGGCTATAAACTATCGTGGATGTCTAGATCTATCGTGAATGCTGTGCATATAGGGCCCGATCTGGTCCTGGGAGGAGCGCCCGAAAGTACTAGTGCCCATGGGAGTTTTAATGATAACGGTGTCTAGCATTGCACCGGAGTACTCTTTATCTTGATCTTTGGCATTCCACGATCTCTCTCTTTTCTTGCGTGTGTGACTTGACTTGCGTGACTTTACCAGCGTGGCCCGACACGGGCAATGTACTTGCGTGAAATAGCCAATAATCTATAAAGTCTCTCATGAATACTTCTTGATTAATACTCGCTTGGATGTTTTGCACGACGTGTTATTCTATTGATCAGTTTATTTCACTTGCTCAGTTATTTATACAGGCATAGCCCTATTGCATAAACATGTGAAAACTTGTAATTACTTAAACCCATTGCTAGTTCTTGAGATATAATTTCCTACTGAGCGTTCGCTCACTCCGTTTTATTCCAACATTTTTAGGTAATCAGGTGGCTAGCAAGACCGAGACCCACACGGGCGGGACAAGTGTGCAAGCGAGCTGTGGAAACTAGTGAACCCGAGTCTTTTATCTTTCTTGAGTCTAGATAGTGTTGTCTAGCTAAGTCAGCTTGGCGTCTCTTATTCAGTTATCTTGTCTAAGTCTGTTAGTATGTCGTTATCTTCCTTTCCATTGTGTTGAAGTCTCCAAGTTGGAAAACAAGTTCTTGTAAGAGATTTATAATAGAACTATAAATTTCTATTGTTGTTCGAAATTATCTTGGTCTTATGCGATGGCTCTTGATCATTCACGACTGTTTAACTGCCACGTTCCGAGCAAACGACACGTTCCGCTGCTATCGGCCCGGGGCGTGACAGAGGTGGTATCAGAGCCTCGGCTTTCATATCCTCCAGGCTAAGTATCCTTGTCTGTCATATCAGAGCTTCGGCTTTCATATCCTCCAGGTTAAGTATCCTTGTCTGCCATATCAGAGCTTCAGCTTTCATATCCTCCAGTAATTTGGTCCTAAGGATAGGTTATCCTTGTGGGTCATATCATAGCTTCAACTTTCACAATCATTAAAGTTTCAATGATAGGTCAAGTATCCTTGTCAGTTATATTAGAGTTTCCGCTTTCAAAATCCTTAGATTGTTAAATCCAGGTTATAGGTCGAGTATCCTTGTCAGTCATCCTATAGGAATTCCGTGAGAGATGGGTAGAAGTTGGGGTTAAAGTTATAAAAGAAAGATAAAGTATTTACATTTCATTAACACTAAATCTTGAGTCAATAAATTATCCCTCCACTCATCCTTACAGGAACCTAGATAAAATGGAAGCCTCTAAGCCGAGCCTTGTTCATGAAATGATCTTGGTGGATGTCCAAGTTTACGCGAGCCTTGTCAGGAGAGTTCAAGAACTAGAGAAAGTAGTGGAAGAAAAAGAAAGAGTTGAAGGGAAAGATCAAACAAATAACTCCGAAAGTTTCGCCGTTACCAAGAAAAGAATAAATGAGGAAGATATTTCACAAAGGTGTGAGAAATGCCAGAAATGTAAGAAGTGTAATAAGAGAAAAACTCAGGCGGATCAATCGTAAGATAAGTGTAAATCTTGTGGAAGATATGGTCACAAAATGAAGGAGTGTTGGTGGAGTTCGGGAGCATGTCTGCGTTGCGGGAAGTTAGATCACAAGATAGCGGAATGCCCCAAGAAGCCTCCAAAAGGAGTTCAGAATTTTACCAAACTTGCCAGAGGGAAAGTTGCGGAAGGTACCCCTCACCCTTAAGCCTTAATTAATTCTATACCACTCAATATATCAAGATTTCTGTTACGCTTTATAGTAGTCCCCCATTGTAAGTAAAAGATAATGTGAATTTGGGGACCAAATTCTTTTAAGTGGGGGAGGGTGTAGCAACCCTGATAAATGAATATTTGAAATGAATTAAAATATATATATTACAGAAGTAATACAGATAATAAGAAGAGGGTTAAATGGAGGAATAAAACCCAAGATGTAAATAACGCCTCTCATTAAGGCGTTAATTTAATAATAAACGCCTCTATCAAAGGCGTTATTCAAGAAGTGACGCCCTCACTACACGGCGTCAAATTCCAACGTCAAAAAAAGGTAAGGCCAAGAAACACCCCAATCTTGGGCGTGTTTTAAAGAAAAGAACGCCCTTACACAAGGCGCTTATTAAGAAACGACCTGAAGCAGGTCGTCAATTAAAGAATCGACGACCTGACCAAAGGCGTTAATTCCATTCGTGAACCGTTCGACCCAGGAGCTTATCCTGGGAAGGATTAAGCTAATCTAGTAAGTATCTACTAGGGTAAGGACTCTATATTGGAAGCATTACTTCCACTAGAACACTAACTCTAATAGGACACCCAAAATCCTATAAAAACCCTCGTTCATCCAACTCTAAACCTATTTGATCGTTCGTCTGCTACGGTATGTATAGAACCAAAGGTTATTCCTCATCGTTTTCTCTGTTATACGATCGTGTGAAGAACATTAATTGATCTTCTCTTATTTGTAGGAAGTCTGCTTGTCGAACGTGAAGAACAAGGTACTGTTCTTCTATCTTTTCCCTAAAAACTTCGGTTATATCTGTGAAGATTATTAATATCTTCATCTTCCTTCCTTTTCTCTCCCTCTACAGGTTGACGGTAGAGTGAAGATTTCTGAAGAACGATTGTTCTTCTTCTTGCTGTTGCTGCTGCTGTTATTGAGTTGCAGTTGAAGCTTCAGAGTATTAGGCTTCTCACCAAATCCTTCAGAGTTCATCTTCAAGTCTTCAGGTAGGTTTTCTCAAGCAACGTAGCCCAAATCAATAGTTAATAAATATACCAACATGACATGCATGTTAGATAGGTTTTCTTGTGGTTCTAAAATGATTTTTCTGTAAATTTTGAAAGAAACGCCCTAGACTAGGGCGCTACTTTAAAAAGAAACGACCATCCCAGAGGTCATCAATTTCATAATAGACGCCCTGTACTTAGGCGTTAATTTCGTGAAACTATTAAATACCCACATTAAAATATGGTTTATATGAAATCCTGATTCTATAATAAAGCATGTCTCTACCTGTTAGTTTGCCTGTCCATCCATGAAAATTTGATAATTGTTCCTGTCCTGTCCATAATATTTCATCTCTGCGAATTGCTTGATATACATATTTTCGTTCCTATTTATGACCCCTGAAGAATTAACGACCTAATTCAGATCGTGACTCATGAAACTAACGCCCTGGACTAGGGCGTGAATACCTAACTAACGCCCCTTGACAGGGCGCTTTTTTGAAAAATATAGGAAATAGAATTCTGACAAAAATAGAATTAAAAGAATGGACGACTGCTGTTCAGGTCGTCAAATTGAAATAAAACGCCCCTGAACAGGGCATGTTTTAGATAAAAAAATTGTAATATTAAATTTCTGGAAATAGAAAATGCCTGTATAACGCCCTTCTGTAAGGCGTTATTTACTTAAGAGAAGACTTATCTTAAGTCGTTATTTTCCTGAAAACTGATATTTTTATTGCTACTGCTAACCGATGGTTTTATATGTTATATAATATATCGGCACTATATCTCCACTCCGTGAGTATAGTCCCACATTTTCACGATGTTTCATCGATCACACTCAATTCTCATTGACATACAAGCTCTCCATTGGACATTCCGTTCCTTTGGACTAGCGAGTTAGTCATAGAGACCTCCGTAAGACTCCTCGTACCTTAGATTCCCTCAAGGTCGACTGAGCTGGTTGTACCCTAAAAACCCATTACACAATCTTTACCATGTCACTCTAATAAAACATGGTATATCGGCCCTCATGTTATACTATATGTATGATATGGGAACTATCTTAAGGAATGGGGGAAAACATGCCATCAATGAGATGTTATTGTAGACCCCAATTCTATATCAATTTTGTTATGATGATTCTTGTGGACCTCATGTTATTAACATGCTGTTCTTGTAGATCACAATTCTATATAAAGGAGTGACCATCTACATATGGGCACTTATTTGTCATGGTACCCGGTTAGGGAACCAATTCCACCCAGTTCATCGACATGTCATGATTTATATGCTTTGCGTGGATTCTATCGCCAGTATGTCCTTACTCAAGGGTCTTGCCCTTGAATTCCATGAAAATCTTATCTTATCATCCTAATCAAAGCTTGTTCTTGGAACTCCTTATTGGCTATAAACTATCGTGGATGTCTAGATCTATCGTGAATGCTGTGCATATAGGGCCCGATCTGGTCCTGGGAGGAGCACCCGAAAGTACTAATGCCCATGGGAGTTTTAATGATAACGGTGTCTAGCATTGCACCGGAGTACTCTTTATCTTGATCTTTGGCATTCCACGATCTCTCTCTTTTCTTGCGTGCGTGACTTGACTTGCGTGACTTTACCAGCGTGGCCCGACACGGGCAATGTACTTGCGTGAAATAGCCAATAATCTATAAAGTCTCTCATGAATACTTCTTGATTAATACTCGTTTGGATGTTTTGCACGACGTGTTATTCTATTGATCAGTTTATTTCACTTGCTCAGTTATTTATACAGGCATAGCCCTATTGCATAAACATGTGAAAACTTGTAATTACTTAAACCCATTGCTAGTTCTTGAGATATAATTTCCTACTGAGGGTTTGCTCACTCCGTTTTATTCCAACATTTTCAGGTAATCAGGTGGCTAGCAAGACCGAGACCCACACGGGCGGGACAAGTGTGCAAGCGAGCTGTGGAAACTAGTGAACCCGAGTCTTTTATCTTTCTTGAGTCTAGATAGTGTTGTCTAGCTAAGTCAGCTTGGCGTCTCTTATTCAGTTATCTTGTCTAAGTCTGTTAGTATGTTGTTATCTTCATTTCCATTGTGTTGAAGTCTCCAAGTTGGAAAACAAGTTCTTGTAAGAGATTTATAATAGAACTATAAATTTCTATTGTTGTTCGAAATTATCTTGGTCTTATGCGATGGCTCTTGATCATTCACGACTGTTTAACTGCCACGTTCCGAGCAAACGACACGTTCCGCTGCTATCGGCCCGGGGCGTGACAAAATCCCACCCATCATCTCCCTCTTTCTCTTCCTCCCCTACCCCTTTCTGTTCTATTCTCCCTGAATCACACCGCCTTCGTCTCTACAGCTATGGACGGGGCCTCCGTCGCCATTGCCTTCGTCACTGTCGAGCATAATCTAAAACCCCAACTGCCTTCTCCATCTTCTTCCATAAACCATAACTCCCTGCGCATCTCGGTGTTCATCAGCGAGGAGGGGGAGGGGGAGAGAGGGGAAGCAAAAATAGAGGGGGCCCTAGGGTCATAGTAGCAGAGGATGATGCACCAATTCCTCGATCTCTCTGTCTCCCGCATTCCCAGCTCCTCCTCCGACACACCATCACCGTCGATCGTGATGCTATGGTTCGTGACGAATGAGTCTGGTAGCCTATAGCTGTAGCTTCACCGCGTGGCCAGCATGGGCTTCGTCGCCTACGTCTATTCCCATACCTCTCAGGTATACACCACCACATCCTAGCTCCCTTCCTCAGGATAGAGACAAGCCTTGACCTACTTGGTTCTTGACAGAGCTTGAGGGTGGCACGATTCTTGTTCTTGCTGGAGGAGGGGGTGCTGGCGGAGATGTTCCTAGTGCTGATGTTGTGTCCTGCTCCCTACAAAGCTGTTGGGTGATGAACTCGTTATGAAGTGTACATTTGTATTGTTTAGTTGTACATAAATTCTTGGTCCTTGTGTCTCTAGAATATTTTTGAATAACAATCAAATGTATTTGAAATCTCCGTTTTGAAGTGTTCTTTAAAATATCTTGTCAGTTTTTATTTTGGGATTTTCTTGGCATTGCATTCTCTCTTGCAATACATGACCTACTACTTCCCAATTTGATGAGATAATGTGAAACCTCTCTTACGTGGTTTTTTTTGTCCCTTGATGTGGTCATTCTTGTGCAAAATACATCTTTAAAAGTTACTTTTACATGTTATCATTTTTGAAGACTAGATAACACTGTAGGTGATGTGTCTAAACCTAACAAATGGAGAATGTGGGAAAGAAAAAGTTGCACACTTTAGATCATGTTTTCTATCTTAATGGCCTCATTGGCTTTCTTGCATGATCTAAAATTCATGTTATTGATATACTTTGTCTAAGTTGCAGTAGAGTTGTTTCTCTAATTTCTTTTTTTATTTTCTGATTTTCATTTGCTTCTTCTATTAGACACAGAAGAATGTATTCCATATGATCAGAACAGTCTGGACAGCAAATGGGTTAGAGGTAAAGGAGCAATTCATCCCTTTCCTTGAAAGCAAGAATTGTTTGTTTTCCCTCATGTTTAATGAATCATATGAACTTTTTTTTTTCATTGTCTACTGTGTGTCAAGAGTTAGACCATTGCCCTCTATTTTCCATGCTAGGCATTTCTTGGGGTTTTCCAAGGTCAACACATTGCAATTTATTTTGGTAGAATTAGCAGTGTTATTTGACACAAAATTTAGCAACTTCCCTACTTCATTATACACGGTGTCTTAAGATTTAGATGACTTCCCTCTATTTGAATTTCCATGTTAGTCATCTTGTGATGCTCTAAGGTCAAAAAAGTGCAATTCATATTTGGTGGCATTGACACTTTTAGCAACTTCTTTCTTTCATTATAACAACTTCTGAGATTCAAATTGTTGCCCCCTAATTGAGTTTCCATGGTAGACATTTCTTAGGATGTTCCATGGTCATCAAGTCATGTTTATGATGCCAAGTGGCATTGGCTTAGTTGATTTTGATGAAACTCACAAACACTTTGTTCTTGCTTCAAGAATTGGATATGATGTTTAGTAAGCAAGAGGGTTGGAAAATATGCTGCTTTCTATCCTAAGGAAAGCATTTTTTGTTCTTTCTTTTCCTTTAATGGGACTAGTTTATCAGTCACCTCAACATCTTGGAAAGAATAATGTATGTCAGATGTGGCCATGGAAATAGAATGCACCCAGGAAAATGATTAGTTATTACAATTTATGTATTTGACAGGAGCATCCAAAAGGGATGTACATAAACAAAATTTGATTTCACACTACTTGTTTGTAGCAATTTGCTGATTTTTCCCCCTATCATTATATGCATGCCTATGCTCATTCGTTACACTTTTTATGTCATTATTGATGATCAATAGAAATAATGCTCCTGAATTATGGAAGCATTGTTTTAGAACAATAAACAATTTTGTTGAGCAATTTATTGCAGTCCATTATTCCGGCTTGTCTTGTTCACCTTTATTTAATTGTTAAGTAGAGTAGTCCCTTTTATCAACCCCAACATTCCATCCCCTTCGTGCCATTGCCAACCCTCGTAGATGTTATGGCACATTTGGAAATTATTCGAGTTTTATATGAAGTGGCAGAGTTATGTGTGCCTGCTCCAGTGATTATTACAAGCACAGCCATTCTGTTCTGAATGGGCTCTTTCTGCTCCATACGTCTCTGAATTTGTGACTATTCCCACATGATGTGATATGGACCCATCCACTGCTTCATACAATAGACCTAGTTTAATGGCTAATAAATTGGAGCTTAACTTTTGACATGTACTACGACCTTTCTAGTTTGTTCGTCTCAACCTCTACCTCTGATGGTAATGCTCTGTTTCCTCACTGTTCATCCTTCAAGTTTTGCCTTTTTTTGCCAATCACTTTCATGTTTTTATAGAGGAGTTACTCCTGGTGTGACTGGCTCACTTGCAACTGGTGCAACTTACTTTGGGGTGATAGAGTCTACAAAGAAATTATCCAAATCTTGGGGGCCACTGGTCTCATTTCATTGCTAGTGTTGTTGGTATGATAATTAAACTAGTGTTTATCTTGGTTCAGTGTCCTTAAATTTTCACATCTCCTTGGTTGTGTCTTTGTCCTGCTTCTCTCTTTAGTATTATTGCCATTTATAGTTTGTAGATCCTTAAATCAATCTTTGCTATATCTGTATCTGAGTACAACTCACGATCCTAAAAACTAATGCATACTGGTCTGACATGGATGGACTCGTATGGCAACTCAGACCAACTTGTACAAGTCTTCATAATAATTAAAAAAAATATAATCTATCAAAGAATTGGATCGCTTTTTGCCACCTTCCAAAAAAAAAAAATCAAAGAATTGGATCTATATTTATCAGCCAACTCAGGACTCATGAAGTGAGAAAACTGATCTGTGGACCAAGTCGGTCAATGTTAGTACACAAAACTTTATTTCCCATTCTATACTATCAGATGGGATCTTTTCTTGAGAAATTGATTCAATTTAAATAAATGTCACACATTTTATAAAATGTGGACTCCATATTTACTTGTATGCTTCTATGATGCAAGATAGGCTAAAACATCTACCTTGTGAACTTCCTTCCATACATGAATCATATGCACGGTTGTGGAGGCACTTCCGGAACACTTTATTTATTTATTTATTCAATTTATTTATTTAGTGCATGTTTATTCATTTATTTGGTTATTTATTTTTTCTATTTTTAGTGCATGGGCGTGCCAGTCGTATAAGTGACGATTTATTCGGGTTCCGAGACTAGAGTGGTCCGAGATCTGGGATGCGCTCGATCTGTTGATCAGATGATTGTGTGTGTCGTGTTGGGATAAAAACCCACCGTGCCGTAAAGGCCACGACGTTAATTACATCCCCTCGGAGAGGGGAAAACCCTTGATTAGTCATCAGGAAAAGGGGCCTTATGGACTAAAATTAATATTAATGAAATGGGAGAATGAAATCTCGAACTGCGTTTAAATAGATCCCGCATTGGGGCGTAAACGTTCAAAGATATGTCGGTCACTCGCGGACCATTTCATGTTCGGACGGAAGTTCACGTTTGTAGCGTAAAAGGCGGTGATAAAACTATGTAAATATCTGCCGAGTGTACGGCGAGTTTAATAATTAAGAATGCGGGATTAAATCCCAATCGGAACGGGTCCGATTTATTGAGCTATTGGCCCAATGTAATACCGAGTCATAGCCATGTTGGGGATGATCCCCGAGGTCCAAACCAGTCTTGCTGGGACGTCATCGATGTTCCATTCACTGGATTTGGAGAGGCTAGGTCCGAAACGAACATTATCATGTGTTCCCTTTTTTTTGTTATTATTATTTTTTTGAGATGCATAGATGAGTTTTCTTTTGTTTATTTGTTATTGTTCTCATTTTTTGCATTTTTATTCAGTTGTTTGATTTTCTTTTATTTGATGATTGTTATTATTATTTCTTGCGTTTGATTACTTATCCCCTTTGAGAGTCGAGTTGTTTTATTTATTTATATTTTTTGTCATTATTAAGTCATCTGCACCCTTTTATTGCTACTTTGCTTTGTGTCTTTTTTGTTTTCCTTTTGTTTTATTCTCATTTTGATTTTTTTTCTTTTTAATTTTTCTATTTCAATTTTTTATTATGCTATTCTTTCTATTATGTTGACTTTCTTAGATCTCTTTATTCATATATGTTAACACAAATAAACGAAGGAAGGAAGCAAAATGAATAGTGCCCATGCCTATTCATCACCTTACCAAATACCAAGTTTGTGATTTTTTTTGTTTTCATGTGTGGGCTGTGTATTAAGTATGGGTGGGTGTTAAGCATGTTAGATATATCACGTGTGTATGTGAGGGGATGGAGTGAGTGGAAATAAGAAAAGAAAAGGGGTAAAAAAAATAAAGGAACAGTAGGTTGCGCCGATCCATCCACTTCGGATGTTTGGCATTTGTGCGCCGATTCACCATGCTTCGGACGTTTTGGCATTTTTGTTTTGTGTCTGGTGTGAGTATATTATAAAATGTGTGTAAGTTTGTTGCATTTGAGCGTGTGTGTTCTTTTATTATGTAAGGGATGGGGAGAGGTGCGTAACGTATGTGAGCATGGGGGGAGGGGGGTCGAACACCCCTCAGGCTGGAGGAGCCCCAGGGCGCACACGTGGGAAGCCGTCAGGCGAAAGACTCCTCGGTGAAACGTTCGGTGGGGGGAGCTCCCGCTGAGAACTCCCCCCTGCTCCTCCTCTCGCAGGAGGCCCTTGTATGGCGAGTTTCTCCGGGACTCTACTGAGTTTTTGTCAAGTGAATTTTTTTTTTGAACTCATCTGGAATCTGTCAGGGGAGTTCTCCGGATCTCCCTTGGAAATCATCTCCTTTGTCTCCTCTCATGTTCAGCCTCTTCCATGTTCATCATTTTCTTACGTGTTTTGGTGCTAGATTTCTTTGAAGACCACTCCCTCCCTATTCCCAATCCCTGTTGCAAACCCCTTTTGAAGAATACCGTCTCTCACTCCCTCGTCGTCTTACTCCCCCGTTCGGTTCCTTCTCATGGCGTTGGCCATTTTTCTGGGCATTCGACGAAGCATGGGCCAGTATCTCTGTGGTGCAGGTAATAGGTTTCTGCCCTCGTCCTCAAGGGAGCTCGGAGATCCAGTGCATATCCCCCTTGCATCCAACTGGATGCTTGCTACCCAAGTGTCCCTCTCACACTGCTATTCACATGAACAGTTTGGCAGCCTCGTGCTCCTCGAGGAAGGAACCCGTCACCTACAGATTCAGCTGCCTTTTCCTCGGCGTTTTCAGGACCTCCTAGCCACTTTGGGCGTTATTGATCTCTACAGTTCTTGTTCCATCTTTTTTTATTATGTTGAGATTAACGGTATGGGTCAGGGAATGACTCTTCGTGTATGATTTGGTCCCAATACTATTCTTATATTGTGGCTTACGTTTGGTACGAAATGATAAAAAAAACGTATGTGAGCAAGAGTGTTAGTGGCATTTATTACGTGAGTGCGTGTGAGTATGAATGAGTGTGTGTATCGGCGCAGTGAAGGTGGAGAGGAGGGAGATGGGGAATGGGTGTGGCGCCGATTCAACGTTTTGAACAATTTTTTTTAGTAAAAGGGCGTCGATTCAATGTTTTGAGCATTTGGCTTTTTTTTTGGCACGTGGGTTGTGTAGGTGGGTAAGTGATACGGCGCAGTGGGTGAGTGATACGGCGCAGTGAAAAAAAAAGGTGGAGAGAGCAGCGGGGGTGAACCGACGCGTGAGGGAAGTGATACGGCACTTGGGGGTTTTGTGAGGGCGCCGATCCATCACTTGCTGTGGGGTCGACGCGAAGCCACAGGGGGACTTATTTTATTTGGGCTTTTAGACAGATTTTGGTTCATTTAACAAAGTGGATCGTGGGGTTTGAACAATGCAGAATTTTTGTTCTTGATGCGTGAGGGTCTTTTAATTCATTTTTTTGTTCTTGTTAGTGGCATTTATTACATGAGTGCATGAGTGTTAGTGGCATTTATTACGTGAGTGCATGTGAGTGTGAATGAGTGTGTGTATCAGCGCAGTGAAGGTGGAGAGGAGGGAGATGGGGAATGGGTGGGGCGCCGATTCAACGTTTTGAGCATTTATTTTAGTAAAAGAAAAGAGCGCTGATTCAACGACTCGAGCATTTGGCTTTTTTGAGTGTGAATGAGTGTGTGTATCGGGGTTCTCGTAGGGTGTAAAATTGAGACTCTCACATAGAGAGATCCAGGATAGCCTCAAAGATTTCTGGGCAAGATGAAGATACATGTCCCGTGACCCAAGACGAGCATGGAAACCCGAGGGCTAGCTTTCAAGGGATCCCAGTGGCCCATGGATGTTATTTTTTACAATTCGGGACGTCGGACTGCCATGTCGCCAGACGGGCGGCTGTTGCTATTCACTCCTTCAAGAGGATGTTCTCCGGGGACCATAGACCTCGAGTGATCACCGTGAAAACGGAGATGGTAGCACCCTGACGGATAAAGAACCATGAACTACAGGGAGATGACAGTGTCACGCCCAGAGCTTTTAATATAGCGGAAGGAATATCGGAACGTGAACAACCAACATGGTAAGCCTCTCGCAAGCAAGAAATCAGAGCGCAAGACAATCACATAGAAATAATGCACAAGTAATTTTTCTCAAATTTCTAACTTTATTTCATAACCATAATCAATTTACATAAGATCACTTCTTGACAACTTTCATCACTACGACTCAAGAAAAATCAAAATTACAATATGACTAGACTAGACACTTTGATCATCTAAGACTTCTCTCATCTTGAAAACCTTCATTCACTCTCGGACCCGCTGCTAGCATAATCTGAATCCGATTCACTAATACTTCCTAAAATAGACAAGAAAATAGATATGAGCACACTTGCCCAGTAGGTATCTTCGTATCAATATGAAGGTAATGTTTAAGTGATTAACGTCTTAGCTCTAGAATTAAGATAAAAATAAGAATGCGATAAACAAGCGATATAAACCAAGATAACCAAGAATCATGAAATAACTGAGCAAGTAGATGTGAGCGAGTATAGACCATGAACAATCAAGATTATCATGTAGAGGTAAATTTAGCCTTTCATGAATAAGAATGTACGAGCTTATAACTAGAAAGTACTTTACACAACCTTGTAAAGGCTATGTACTAGAAAGTCATTAACAAGCATGTAATTTTCATAACGATCCTCGTGGATTTCATTCATTTATAAGAGAAAGTACTCCAAGCGCAATGCGACGCCAGTATCATCGTATCCCATGGTTTATAGCACGTTTCCGACAATCCGTCGAGGGGACTAGCATAGAGCCCTTGGATACAATCAATGCCCGATCTTACATCTTCAAGTTATAAATCCAGCTACTCCCACGAGATATAATAATAATGTCGGCCAATAATTCAATTCCAAATAACAAGTTTCATGATCAAGTAACCAAGGTATAGAACGTACCAAAATTTGATATGATGTTAAAGAATGATTTCAAAGGACATTATGCTACGGTGGTAGTCCGGCAGCATAACAGTACATTCATTAAATTTCATAACTTAATGTTGACCTTTTTTAACACAGTTTGGGACTCCAGATAATTCTAAGATCATCTAGGAACTCAAGAAAACTAACCCCAAAGGTCAAACCTTGGGTTAGACTAAATCAGGAACCTTGCGGTCTTTTACTGGACCGTTTTATGCAAAAAGCGATCAGAGTCTAGACTGTTTAATGAATAGAGTCGACGCATGAAAAAGAAGTGTCGACGCAGGAAAACCTGCTGGAGCTTTAGAGGTCTAGTGAATGGCCGCTTGGTATCCTTTAGCGGTCGAGTGAAGGGCCGCTAACGGAATCTGGCGGTCAACCATAGGGCCTCTAAGGCCCAAAACACATAAAACACCGGTAAATTACTTTCTAGACAATTAGTTTTAATGGTACAACTAGCTCGGCGTCCTAATGGGAATCCCAGACTTGTTGAGTCTTATGGAGGCCTTGAAATATAATCCCCTAGTCTGACAGAAGGAATATCTGGCGGAGAGATTCACAACTCTAAGAAAGTGTGCCTATAACTGTAAAAGGGTAACTAATGACATCATACCGGGATATGTGCTATGTACTTAATAAAATGACTCATAGATAAGAAAGAACTTGTGAAATAGCGATAAACCAATAGTGAATCCAGTTCATCTATCACTTGAAATATGTATTTAATACAAGAGTATATGGTTTGGCATGAAATTAACTTAAATTTAAATTAAGTTTCAAGTATATAAAGAACATGAAATCTACTAAGATGAACAATGAATATAACCCAGTATACGAATACATCACTTCAAACAGGGTCAAGACCTAATTAACTAGGCTTATCATCAGATAATTAGGGTTGTTCTGCATTATGTTTCGGATTAACATTAATTCAGAACTCAGGAACTTAAACGGTCTCGTGATGGCCGTTTCACTGAGCTAAGCGACCTATCGTTGGCTGCTTATGGAACTCAGGCGGTCGGAAGTCGACCGTTTCTACTTGTCTAATGTAAACGACAATAGAACCGAATTATATACTAATCTAGGGTCAATAGATGCACAGTAAAACGTGGCAACAGGCAAATATGGCCTAACAACACCATATTCAGGCATGGAGATGCATGAGTTTGAGGGAATTAACTAGAATTACCATTATCTTATTTAAAGGTAGGGTTCATGCATGCTATGTTAACCCTATATGCATTGTCAAGATAAAACATCGATTACTCCATGTAGAAAGCATGAAATTGACTGCAAAATAGTGCTTTTATTCTTAACATCTTATTAAAGCCGTTCATGAGATAACCTACCTCTAGTCTTGTCCTTAAACAATGAATTATGGGTTGAAAGTTGACCCTAGTTCTTGCTTATCCTGAACTAAATCAGCAACTTTATGTCCTTCTAACTCTTGATTCCTTTTACCTATGACCACAAAATTTTAAGGGTGAGAAAAAGGTACTATAAGGTACAAATAACTCTAAAGAACCCCTATCTAATTACCTCATTTAGGGCTTCTATCTTGCTGATCAATATGGCCCGGTCGTACAATTTTCTAAGATTCTTATGCCAAACCGGCGACTTTAGATGCCCCTAACTTTCTGTAGGCTTGATCACCTAGTACAAAAATTTGAGAGTAGTTAGACCTTAGTATTATGAACAAAAACTTCTAAAGAACATACCTCTAATTCATCCTCCTTACCTTAGTTTCACACAAGCCAAAGGGTCGTGCATGTTGGTTCTGAGGTCTATTTATAGGGTTAGCTAGGATTTCCCTGGATTAGAATGAACATAGAGTCCTCATTAGGTCATAAAATCGATCTAAATCTATCTTAGAACCTTCTAGCTAATAGATTGCATCGATCCCAAGTTATTAGGATGCCAAAGTTTTCATCTTTTCATGCCTTCTTCTATTCACGGAATCTGCAGCGCTTAGCGGTCTAGTCTAGACCGTTTTTAGTTCCCATGCAGTCACCCGATAGACCGTTTCTATTGTTGGGCGCCGAATTTGAATAGTTTCAAACTCTTTTGATATTATCTCCTATTACTAGCCTATTTATCCCTTAAAAGTCCGATAAATGGTAATTTATCTTATAAATTTCGTAATTATCATATTCTAGGCTTCTAGAATATGGGCCAAATCTTGTGGGCTTGGATTTGGGTCATTTGGGCATATTTAAAAAATAGATTTAATTAACTATAATTCATTTAATAGTCCATTAGCCTTGAATTTAATTCTATTTATTTTTAGAAAAATCTTAGAAAATCTGAATATATTATAGAAAAATCAAAAATATTATTTACAAAATCTTGAGGTATTACACCCTCCCCCACTTCAGAGAATTTGATCCCCAAATTCAATATATGGAATTTACGGAGAGTGTACTTACAGTTGAATAGCTCGGGAAATCTATTGTGTATAGCTTCTTCAATTTTCCATGTTGCTTCATGTGGCCATAATTTGGTCCATTGGACTTTGACCATTGGAATAGTCTTATTCCAAAGTTGACATACTTTCCGTTCAAGTATTCTGATTGGCTTTTGCTCATACGTCAAATCCTTCTTAATTTCTAGGTTGTCATAAGTTATGACATGAAATGGATCGGAGACATACTTTTTAAGTATTGATATGTGAAACACATCATGAACTCCAGCTAGTTGAGGGGGCAGAGCTATTCGATATGCAACTTCACCAACCCTTTCAAGAATTTCAAAGGGGCCAATGAATCTTAGAGTGAGCTTGCCTTTGATACCAAATCTTCTAATACCTCGACCCAGAGAAACCTTAACAAAGACATGGTCTCCTACTTGGAATTCCAGGTCGCGCCTTCTGTTATCAGCATATGATTTCTGCCTGTCTTGGGCCATCTGGAGTCTCTCCCGAATAAGCTTTATCTTCTCGGTAGTATCTCTTATAATATCGGGCCCGAGAAATTGCCTTTCTCCTACTTCATTCCAACATATAGGTGAATGACAACTTCTACCATACAGTGTCTCGAATGGTGCAATCTGTATACTGGCTTGGTAGCTATTGTTGTATGTAAATTCCACTAGAGACAAGTGGTCATGCCAATTTCTCCAAAATCGAGAGCACAATCCCTAAGCATATCTTCTACTACTTGATTGGTTCTTTCTATCTGGCCATCCGTTTGTGGATGAAAAGCAGTGCTGAAATTTAATCGGGTTCCTAGAGAATGTTGTAGCCCTTTCCAAAATTATGAAGTAAATTGAGGATCTCGATCAGAAATAATGGTGATAGGGACACCATGTAATTTAACAATCTCCTTTACATATAAAGCAGCTAGGATATCTACAGACCATCGGCTTCTAATAGGTAGAAAATGAGCCGATTTTGTTAAATAGTCTATAGTTACCCATATTCCATAATGTCTACCTTTTGATTTAGGTAGTCCTATGATAAAATCTATCCCTATACTCTCCCATTTCCATTCCGGAATTTCCAATGGATGTAGTGTTTCAGCAGACTTTTGATGTTCTGCCTTAATTTACTGACAAGTAAGGCAACGTGACACGTAGTCTGCTATCTCTCTCTTCATATTGGGCCACCAATAATTTCTTTTAAGATCTTGATACATCTTGGTAGCACCAGGATGAACGGTATACTTAGATTTATGATCTTCATCTAAGACCATCCTCTTAATATCAACATGATCCGGGATACAGATATGACCTCGAAACAATAATCTTCCATCATTTGTAATAGAGAAATCCGATCGTTGCTCCATATCAGCCTTAATCTCCAACAATACTGGATCATCTTCTTGTAACTTTACTAGATCTTCAATCAATGTTGGTTGTATTCTAATATTGGCTATAAAGTAATCTTTTGTCTTCAAATCAACATCTAAATTCAACTTAGCAAATTTAGAAATAAGATTGGTCATACCTTTTAGACGGGATAACTTCCCTATCGATTTCCTGCTGAGTGCTTCAACAACAACATTTGCCTTTCCAGGGTGATATTGAATGGCAAAATCAAAGTCTTTGAGATACTCCAACCATCATCTTTGCCTCATATTCAACTCTTTTTTAGAAAAGAGATATTCCAGGCTCTTGTGATCTGAATATACAATAAACTTCTCTCCATAGAGATAATGACGCCAAATCTTCAAAGCGAATACAACAACAGCCAGTTCTAGGTCATGAACAGGATAATTTTCCTCATGTTTCTTTAATTATCTTGAAGCGTAATAAATCACCTTGTCATGTTGCATAAGTACACAACCTAGACCAACGCCAGATGCATCGGTATAAACTTCAAATCCGCCACCTTCAACGGGCAACGCCAATACTGGTGCCGTGGTGAGATGCTTCTTAAGAGCCAATAAATTTCTTCACATTCCATCGTCCACTCATAAGGATTTTCCTTTCTAGTGAGTCTAGTCAAAGGCGCTGCAATCTTGGAGAAATCTTTGATAAATCTCCTGTAGTAACCAGCTAGGCCAATGAAACTCCAAACATCAGATATCGTGTTCGGTCGGCTCCAGTTCTTAACAGCTTCAACTTTAGAGGGTTCTACTGCAATGTCTTCTTTAGAAATGATATGGCCAAGGAAAGAGACTTCCTTAAGCCAAAATTCACATTTGTTTAGCTTAGCATAAAGTTGGTGTTCCCGCAAGATTTGCAAGGCAACTCTTAAATGTTCCTCGTGTTCCTCCTTTGTCTTTGAATAGATGAGGATATCCTCAATGAATATGACCACAAATTGGTCAAGATAAGATCGAAACACATTATTCATCAGTTGCATGAATGCAGCAGGTGCATTAGTTAAACCGAACAGTATAACCACAAATTCATAATGTCCGTATCGACTTCGAAAAGCAGTATTGTGAATGTCTTCATCCTTGACCCTCAGTTGATGATAGCCTGACCTGAGGTCAATCTTGGAGAAGTATTTCACGTCAGAAAGTTGATCAAACAACTTATCGATACATGGCTGTGGGTATTTGTTCTTGATGGTAAGTTGATTCAACTGCCAGTAGTCGATGCATAACCTGAGGGAACTGTCCTTCTTCTTGATGAATAAAATCGGCGCACCCCAAAGGGATGTGCTAGGTCGAATGAAGCCTTTTTCTAGTAGCTATTGAAGTTGCTTCTTTAATTCCTTCAGTTCTGTGGGGGACATCCTATAAGGAGCTATTGACATAGGTGCTGCTCCGGATACGAGTTCAATGGTGAAGTTAACCTCTTTTTCGAGTTGTAAACAGGGCAACTTCGAAGGAAAGATATCAGCAAACTCCTAAACTACAGGGATTTCATTTATCTAGATTTCCTTAGACTTGGTAACTACTACGGAGGCAAGGAAAGCTTTACATCCGCGCGAAATGAGTTTGCAGGCATGAAGGGATGAAATAATGGCGGGATGTTTTCGGTATTTGATACCAAGGAAGGAAAATCACGGAAGACCTGGTTTTCGGAAAGAGATTATCCTATTTTGACAATTTATGTAGGCATCATGGTCTACCATCCAATCAACTCCTAATATGGCATCGTAGCCTTTCATGTCAAGACATACAAGATTAGCAGGAAGATTATGTCATTCTACAATTACCTCACTATCGGGGTAATAAGTTGTAAGCTTAGTTTCGGGACCTAAGAGTGTGGTAATAGCTAGGTCCGATGGTAAAGGATCTGCTGAAACTGACAAGGTTTTTGCAAAAGTAGTTGATATAAAGGAATGAGTAGCATCAGTATCAAATAACACGAATGCGGGATGGGAATAAATTAATATGAGTTGTACCTTCAATAAGCCCATCATCCTTGGGTGCTTCCTCATCATCTAGAATAGCGTTGAGACAAGCCTGTCACTTTTGTCCACCACTGGAAGATTGATCTTTCATAAGGGGGCAATCCTGCATGCGGTGCTCTCGGCTTCCACATCTTAGGCATGCACCTAAGCGCTTCCAACATTCTTCAACCGAATGACCAAATTTTTCGCAGAATGATCAAGCAGTTGTAAGAGCCTTCTCTTCTTCCTTTATCTTCTTGTTCTTGTGGCTTCCGCTCCCGTTACCACTTCGGGATCTCTTCTTGTTGTTATCCCGAGACTTGTAGGTGATGCTGAATTTTTCCTCTTTTCTTCCTCACCGATCTAATTTTCGGCTAGACTCCTCCCCTTTACCTTCAAGTTTCTCGACCTTTTCCAAGGTCCTTTCACACAGATGAGCTCGTTGGACCATTTCGGCATAGGTCTGAATATTATGGGAGCCAAGTTCCTGGATGAAAATGGGTCGCAGCCCGTCTATAAAGCGATTTGCTTTAAGAAGATTCGTGCTCACAAGATGCTGAGCATAGGGTGCCACACGAGAAAATTGTAATTCGTACTCGGCCACCGTCATCATACCTTGACGCAATGAAGCAAACTCTGCCGCCTTCCTCTCCTTGACATGCTCGGAGAAATATTTAGCTCGAAAGAGCGTGAGAAACCCTTCCCAAGTGTATGGTGCGTCTGTAGGTGGTGTAGGAACAGACTTCCACCATGTACATGCATCTTTGTTAAGCTGGAATGTAGCAAGGTGAACATTCTCTTGGTCGGCACATTGTATGACCTCGAAGATACGATCCATCTCATCAATCCAGTTCTCCGCTTCGTCTGTATTGGAAGAACCATTAAATCGCGAAGGATTCAAACTCTGGAAATTACGGTGTAGATCACCAACTCCTGCCCTCGCGTTAACTTGGGCCATAGTTTGCAAAGCTTGTGTGAGACTTGCAACAGTTTATTTCATTCCATTCCAATCGACACGATGAGCCATTGCAAGAATAATGTACTTGAGAAGAGTAATAATTTTGTTAATTCTAATAGAATTGGTGAGTTTAATCTTAGAGAAAATTTCTAAATAACTATATCAACCCCGGTTCTACCCAATTTCTCTCATGGGTCGGTATTTCTTTCCTTAGGTTCATAGGCATGAGTCCCAAAACCTTGGACTTAATCCTATGACATGACTTATTTTTCCTAGGAATAAGTAAAATCCTTAGACTTAGGTTCTGATACCACTCTAACTGTCATGCCCCGAGCATTTAATATAGTGGAAGGAATATCGGAATGTGAACAGCTGGCAAGGTAAGCCTCTCGCAAGTAAGAAATCAGAGCGCAAGACAATCACATAGAAGTAATTGCACAAGTAATTTTTCTCAAATTTTTAACCTTATTTCATAACCATAATCAATTTACATAAGATCACTTCTTGACAACTTTCATCACTACGACTCAAGAAACATCAAAATTACAATATGACTAGACTAGACAATTTGATCATCTAAGACTTCTCTCATCTTGAAAACCTTCATTCACTCTCAGACTCGCTGCTAGCATAATCCGAATCTGATTCACTAGTACTTCCTGAAATAGATAAGAAAATAGGTATGAGCACACTTGCCCAGTAGGTATCTTAGTATCAACATGAAGGTAATATTTAAGTGATTAACGTCTTAGCTCTAGAATTAAGATAAAAATAAGAATGCGATAAATAAGCGATATAAACCAAGATAACCAAGACTCATGAAATAACTGAGTAAGTAGATGTGAGCGAGTATAGACCATGAACAATCAAGATTATTATGTAGAGGTAAATTTGGCCTTTCATGAACAAGAATGTACGAGCATGTAACTAGAAAGTACTTTACATAACCTTGTAAAGGCTATGTACTAGAAAGTCATTAACAAGCATATAATTTCCATAACGAGTCTCGTGGATTTCACTCATTTATAAGAGAAAGTACTCCCAGCACAATGTGATGCTAGTATCATCATACCCCATGATTGATAGCACGTTTCTGACAATCCGTCAAGGGGACAAGCATGGAGCCCTTAGACATAATCCGTGCCCGATCTTGCATCTTCAAGTTATAAATTCAGCTACTTCCACGAGATATAATAATAATGTCGGCCAATAATTCAATTCCAAACAACAAGTTTCATGATCAAGTAACCAAGGTATAGAACATATCAAAATTTGATATGATTTTAAAGAATGATTTAAAAGGACATTGTGCTACGGTGACAGTCCGACAGCATAATAGTACATTCATTAAATTCCATAACTTAATGTTGACCTTTTTTAACACAGTTTCAGACTCCAGATAATCCTAAGATCATCTAGGAACTCAAGAAAACTAACCCAAAGGTCAAACCTTGGGTTAGACTAAATCAGGAACCTTGCGGTCTTTTAATGGACCGTTTTATGCAGAAAGCGGTCAGAGTCTAGACCGTTTAATGAATAGAGTCGATGCATGAAAAAGAAGTGTCGACGTAGGGAAACCTTTTGGAGCTTTAGCGGTCTAGTGAATGGCCGCTTGGTATCCTATAGCGGTCCAGTGAAGGGATGCTAACGGAATCTGGCAGTCAATCATAGGGCCGCTAAGGTCCAGAACACATAAAATACTGGTAAAGTACTTTATAGACAATTTATTTTAATGGTACAATCAGCTCGGCATCCTAGTGAGAATCCCAGGCTCGCGTAGTCTTACGGAGGCCTTGAAACATAATCCCCTAGTCCGACAAAAGGAATTTACGACGGAGAGGTTCATAAATCCAAGAAAGTCTGCCTATAAGTGCAAAAGTGTAACTAATGACATCATACCAAGATATGTGCCATGTACTTAAGAAAATGACTCGTAGATAAGAAAGAACTTGTAAAACAGCGACAAACCAATAGTGAATCCAGTTCATCTATCACTTGAAATATGGATTTAATACAAGAGTATATGGTTTGGCATGAAATTAACTTAAATTTAAATTAAGTTCCAAGTATATAAAGAACATGAAATCTACTAAGATGAACAATGAATATAACCCAGTATACGAAAACAACACTTCAAACAGGGTCAAGACCTAATTAACTAGGCTTATTATCAAATAATTGGGGCTGTTCTGCATTATGTTTTGGATTAACATTAATTCAAAAATTAGGAACTTAAACGGTCTCGTGATGGCCGTTTCACTAAGCTAAGCGGTCTATCGTTGGGCCGCTTATGGAACTCAGACGGTCGGAAGTCGACCGTTTCTGCCTGTCTAATGTAAACGAGAATAGAACCGAATTATATACTAATCTAGGTTCAATAGATGCATAGTAAAACGTGGCAATAGGTAAATATGGCCTAACAACACCATATTCAGGCATGGAGATGCATGAGTTTGAGAGAATTAACTAGAATTACCATTATCTTATTTAAAGGTAGGGTTCAACCATACTATGTTAACCCTATATGCATAGTCAAGATAAAACATCGATTACTCTGTGTAGAAAGTATGAAATTGACTGTAAAAAGAGGCATTTTATTCCTAACATCATGTTTAAGCCGTTCATGAGATAACCTACCTCTAGTCTTGTCCTTAAACAATGAATTATGGGTTGAAAGTTGACCCTAGTTCTTGCTTATCCTGAACTGAATTAGCAACTTTGTGGCCTTCTAACTCTTGATTCCTTTTACCTATGATCACGAAATTTTAAGGGTAAGAAAATGATACTATAAGGTACAAATAACTCTAAAGAACCCCTATCTAATTACCTCATTTAGGGCTTCTATCTTACTGATCAATCTGGCCCGGTCGCATAATTTTCTAAGATTCTTGTGCGGAACCAGCAACTTTAGACGCCTCTAACTTTTTGTAGGCTTGATCCCCTAGATTGAAATTTTGAGAGTAGTTAGACCTTAGTATTATGAACAAAAACTTCTAAAGAAACACCTCTAATTCGTCCTCCTTACCTTAGTTCCACAAGAGCCAAAGTAAGGGTCGCGCATGTTGGTTCTGGGGTCTATTTATAGGGTTAGCTAGGGTTTCCATGGATTAGAACAAACATAGAGTCCACATTAGGTCATAAAATTGATCTAAATCTATCTTAGAATCTTCTACCTGATAGATTGCATCGATCCCAAGTGATTAGGATGCCAAATTTTCTATTTTTTCATGCCTTCTTCTATTCACGGAATCTGCAACGCTTAGCGGTCTAGTCTAGACCATTTTTAGTTCCCATGCGGTCGCCCAATAGACCATTTCTATTGTTGGGCGGCGAATTTGAACTGTTTCAAAGTCTTTTGATATTATCTCCTATTACTAGCCTATTTATCCCTTAAAAGTTCGATAAACGATAATTTATCTTCTAAATTCCGTAATTATCATATTCTAGGCTTCTAAAATATGGGCCAAATCTTGTAGGCTTGGTTTTGGGTCATTTGGGCCTATTTATAAGATTAGATTTAATTAGCTATAATTCATTTAATAGCCCATAAGCCTTGAATTTAATTCTATTTATTTTTAGAAAAATCTTAGAAAATCTGAATATATTCTAGAAAAATCAAAAATATTATGTACAAAATCTTGGGGTATTACAGACCGAGCCCCCACAACCCATAGATGTGGGTGAGAGGGCAACTTTTGGTCCCATGGGGGCGTACCACATATGTATAAGCCAGGATGAAACACGTCGATAGAAGTCGAGGAGATGCCCGAGCTAAAGGAATGGGAGGGGATGGAGATGACGATAGATGTGCTAGAATGAAATTCCTTTTTTTTATTATAGTAGGAGCAAAATACAAGAAGGGGGGAAACGCCCCGTAGCAAGAAGCGTAGCATAAACAAGTAGAAAATACACTGGGGGGACGGAGCACGAGCTCCTCCCCCTTCTCTCGCTCTTCTTCTTCCTCTCTTCACACTGCTGATGCAGGCGCACGGACATGCTCTCTCTTCTTCTCTTTAGGCGCTGAACAACCAGGCTTTTCTAGGCCTCCGGACCTCTTCTCTTTAACCGAACGAACCCTCTATTGGAACCCAGGTTTTGATGATGTCATACTATGATTCATGATGTTGCCAAACTACATTTATGATGGTTGACTGAGTTATCTCTCTAAGCATATCTCTTGATGTTTCATCAGGTCGATGCACATGTAGTCTGTATGGTCCATCAGGTCGATGCACATATAGTGGGCTATTCCATCAGGTCGATGCACATGTAGTCTATATGGTCTATCAGGTCGATGCACATATAGTGGGATGTTCCATCAGGTCGATGCACATAGAGTCAGTTGAGTCATCAGGTCGATGCTGTAGTAAAAGTTGTTCTGGCCATCGCCTTGTTAGGTCGATGCAGCTACACTTGTCCTAGCTCGACAGGTCGATGCATGTCTGCAACCTCTTGTGCTCATCTATTCTCACTATGCACAGTAGGTCAACCTGTGTTTCACATAGGCCGACGCTGTTGTAGTTGATCTACTGCATTCGTTCAACAATATGCATTCTCAGGTCGATGCACTTAATTATGCATCGATGCAATTATTGCTATTATGTTGCATCTGATCATTTCTTTAGATGATCAGGTCGATGCACTTGGCGTATGCATCTGCATTATTTATGTTGTCTGTCATATGGCTATCTGATTTTGATGGTTTTAGTAAAATTTTGCTTATCATTATAAACCTACATAAATCTACATCCATTTGGCATTTCTGTCAATATTTCATGATCTATATGATGACAAGGTGTATGATGAAATTCCACATTGTGTTTGGCAGGAACATCAAAGTGAAATCATCAAACTACCTCTACAACTTGATCGAACACCTAAAGAGTAGAAATTGTCAAAGACTGAATTAGTCACGTGGTTCGAAGAATCAACTTGTTTGACATGTGATCCAAGGCTGACAGCCCAATAAAGTGATCTGCCATGTGGATTAACCCTTCTCCAAAATCTGGCATGTGGACTCGATCAAAGGTCAATTCACGAAAAGCTTTTGGCAGGAGTGTTCCCTCCACATGTCGATGGAATCTTGTGGGGACCACAAGACAATAGTTCGAAGTATATAGGAAAACAAGTGATCGAGAAGAATAGTGGCGAGAAAGAGATTTGAAGAAATAGAGCAGACCAGAGAAGAAATAGTGAGGAGGAAGAAGAGCTTGAGAGTGATCATCTAGAGAGAAGAATTCAGAGGAGAAAAGTTAGAGAGGAGAGAGTAGAGAAGAGAGAAGAAGCTGAGGGTGTAAGGGTCATCGCAAAAGTATGAGAAAGAGCTATTAAATACAGAGTATCAGAGAGAGGTATAGGTGAGCAGCGAGAAAATAGAGGAGAAGATCGTAGAGAGTGATCTGAGAGAAGAAAAGAAGAGTTCGAGAGGAGTGGGTAATTGTGCGAAGAGAAAGAAGGAAAAGGTAAACAGGGTACCAAAGATCTGAAGACTTCCTGAAGAGCTATCGAGGTTCCGACTTCTGGATCAGATCCAAAGTCTTCTGCTCATTCGAGCTACATTGTATTGAAGTTCTGTCGCTGTTTTGTTTTGTTCTTTTCTTTTTTCTCTTTGAATTCTTTATCAAGCTGTTAGGCAGCAGAGCAAGCTGTATTGCTCAGCGAGCTGTAGACACGCCAAATTTGACATCATTTTGAACACATCTCCTATCATACTGCGATGGCACATTTGACCCTCAAATCGACTTGTTTGAGTGATTTTCCTCATTTTTCTTGAATTTTCAACTTTCCCTAGCTTTTCCACATGCTATATTTTAAGCTTTTAACTCTGTCCGAAACTCATGTTAATTTCTAAATAGCGACCACCTCATGGTCGCCATTTTTCTTTCAAATTTTAAAAAGTCCGAATCCATCTCGTAATGCTGTGGAAGTAGCGACGCTTCGTGTGGGCGCCCTTTTAAATAGCGACCGACTGTGTGGTCGCCATTTCTTTCAGAGATCCGAACTCCGACAGAACCTCCTTCTTTCTCTCTTTTGGGCCCCTTTTCACTTGGGAAAGGAGCTCTAAGACTTTCCAAGGTTGAAGGGACACATGTCTATGATTTATCACCTTCCAAATCCAATTAAAACATGATTTCCTAATTTTTCTTGGAATTAATTCTGAATTTCAGCTCTATAAAAAAGGACCACTCTCTCTCTTGTGTTTAAGGCTACTCAACTAAACTAAGGGGAGGTGTTGCTGGATTGGAGGCTCAAGGAGGAGGCTTCCATGTACCTTAAAGCCTCATCCATGGAGTTCCTCTTCCTCCCTTGAAGATTTGGAGCCTCTACATCCATGATGCTTCATCCCTATTGAAGATTTGAAGCCCCCTTTCTTGGAAAAAAAACCAATAAGCTTTTCTTTTTCCCACTTTCTCTTATTTTTATACACTTAGCATTGCATGCATCATATTTTCTTTTACTTCTTTTAATTATCTCAATCACATTGAGAGTCTCCTTTTAGTGCATCACTTGCACACCTCCACTTCTACTTTCATACATCATTATTTCCCTCACCTTTGCATAGGGGTTTAAGAGCCAAACACAAATAAGGTGTGTTCATATCCATGATTTCTATATTCATATTTATATTTGGATTTGATGCTACACATCTTGGTCTCTAATCCATGTTTGTTTATTGGTGTTTGTTGATTTTGCAAGGGTAATCAACAAGAGAAACTCTCTTCATCGGCCGGTCGATAGAAAGAGAAAGTGAACACTCACAATCCCCTGCACTTTAAGGTATTTTTTCACGATCCCTCCATATTCTTTATTTTTATACTTTTGAGGCCCTCGCGTCTCTGGCAATCACCCTCCATAGAGCATCCTACGCATGCTCTTTTGAATCCCCTTTCTATTCCTTTCCGTTTACTTTTCTTTTATTACCCTCAAGTGAATTTCTTAAGATCTACAAATTGACGATCACGGTGGGACTATCTCTTATTTTTCTTTTGATTACCCTTCCCCTTGGGCACCCACGTGGGCCATCTCCCCTTTGCACCCATGGTGCACCCCTCTTTCATGCTCCACGTAGCACTCTCCCTAAGTGATTGTTAGTTTGATAGATTTTTTAGAAATTCCATTTATCTATCCATCTATTCAAAAGAAAAATGAACATGTCATGCTTATTTTCATAATTCTTGATTGCCATGATCCATACTCTGAGTTTGTGAGTGTTTTCTTCACTTTCATTGGTTTTTTGTTCCTCACTGTTTAAGCTTTCTGGTTGCTGTTCGTGGTTCTGGGGCAGAACGGAATTGACGCCCACACAGTGGGTGCCCATTAAAGAAATAAGGGCGGGGTGCAGGGGGCCTATTCCCTACCCTATTAAAAGAGAGAGAGAGAGAGAGAGAGAGAGAGAAAATTGGAATTGGCGCCCATCAGTTGGGCGCACATTAAAGAAATAAGGGCAGTGAGGGAGGCGCCATTTACATTTTTCAGAAAAAAAATATCACAGAATTGGCGCCCACATAGAGGGCGCCCTTCCAGGAATTGGTGGCACCTGTCAGGGTGCCAATTTCTTGAGTTTTTCACATATTTGTTCTTGTTTGAGTTATTTTGCATCATTCTTTCATATTTCTATTCATACATTTATATTCTCTCCATCTTGCATTAGTTTTTCATTCATATTGTATTTGGCTTGGGAGACCTCCTCTCCTCACACTTCTAGGATACCATACCCCCCTCTTGGTTAAGGAAGGACCCTCCATTGAGCACTCTGTCTCTTTAGATTGGGAATTCCTAAACCAAGGCCTCCGTAAGTCCCCGCACCCGTGGATTTCCTCACGGAAACTTGGGCAGGTTGCACCCTTGAAGTACCTCAGGTTTAGTTGACCTATGCATGGTGAGAGAGTGTACCTAGTTGGCATCGAGGAAAATCCATATTGAAACTAGGTTCTTACCTTGCGTGAATCATATCAAATTTTGTCAAAATCATCTAATTCATCAATGTTTAAACATAAAAAATCAAGCATAACATTCCAACTTGTTTGCTATTCTTGCAAATCATTTTGGTTGAATATTGGTCATTTGCATAATGTTTCACTTTGATAATCAAACTAACATGTTTAATCCTAATTATAATCATGAGGATGCACAACCTAGTACATCTTATGGTCCTCAATTTCACAATTCTCATCATAATTTTTCTAAGGGACCACATCCTTATTCTTAAGGTATTACCCCACCCATGGGCAATAGCCAATCTCATAGTCCCTTACATCAATCGTGAGCCACTATTCCCCTGGGATCATCTCCTCCTCATGATGAGAATGTCTCCCAAGTCCTTCATGCATTAGATCATCTTACCCCTCAACAAATCCAAGCCCTTAAGGTTATTGTTGAGGGTGCATCTCCTTCTCATCCTCCTTCCAATCCCACTCGGGTGGCCCATCACCCGCCTCCCTCTTGTCATCTATCTTCTTCTTCTACACACATTCCTTCTCGGGTGGTCTGTCACCCACCTCCTTCCATTCCTCCTCCTTCACGGGCCCAAGGCCCACATATTCTTTGCAATCCGGTCCGTCCGATTCCTTTTGTGGGTCGGCCCATTAACGCTCCTCCAAGGCCACCGTGCCAACCCTCCAATGTTCAAGTTACAACCCTCCAACAAACTCTTTTTGATAAAATTGCTTCGATGGACGAACAACTCAAGAGGGTCACAAGCCCACAGCCCACTCCTCCTCCTCCTTCTCAAGTCAATCATTTTCACACTTTCATGAATAACATCACTAAGATGGAAAAAGATTGGAAGCAAAGGAGATATAATGACGTCAATGATATGTGTGAGCAAGATATCAATGATAAAGTGGACGACGTCCGCCCTCCACTCATGCGCCCCACTCATTCGCATAATCCTCCGCCTTCAAATTTACCTCCACAAAATCCTCCACCACAACGTTATACTCCGCAACATTATACTCTACCACCCATTATTACGCCTCCACCACGGCGTCCACTTGATTTTGATGATTATGAAGAATTGGAGACGACACAAAATAATGAAGTTCTGAAGACACCCATTCCCAGTTTCCTCTGTTTTCCACTCCCTCCATTGCCGCCCGATGAACCCCCTGCTCAAGACGATGCCACCATCCCCAATCCCATTTACCAAACCAATTGGTGCTATGATAATGGGTCGATACTCCAATCACCCACACTGGCACATCATGACCCTTCTCCTATCCCTAACACCTCTCGCCCCATCCGACGCTTCCAATGCACCAAACCTTCTCCTTTTACACCTACGTTTACCGCACCATTAGCTTCCACACCATCAGCCTCTTCCGAAAATCCCACTAAACCTCAAACCATTATACCTCCAACCTCCACACCGTCAACTTCCACTTACCCTTCCGCCAAACCTTCCATTAAACCTTTTTCTAAACCCAACAACACCCCATTGCCGCCACCTAAGGCCTCCACCATCCTTATAACCCCAAAGCCAGTATTTTCCAACCCTTCACCACTTAACTCTTCACCTTTACCCACGGCGGATCCTGAGCAGGGTCCATCCCTTTTTGCACTCGAGCCAACCCCATTTGCTTCCAAGCAAGGGGAGAAGCCCGACGTGTTTCAACCTCCGCTTCCACTTACCCTTCCGCTAACTCTCTCCATTAAACCACCGTCATTGATCAAGCCTGCCACCTCCATCTCGCCTTCCATTACCCCTCGGAGTGGGTGTGTTTCTGCAAGCATATGTGCCAAGGTTATTCAAGAATCAGGCAAGAAAGATTTGGCCTCGGTTATGTTATATAAAGTTCAAGATTTTATTTGCCGAATGTCGATCCACGTTCTTGTGCCGGGCATATACGAGAAGTCACCATTAAAGCTCGCCATGAAAAAGTCTTGTAAGTTGATGCCATGTCGGCCTACTATCAAAGTCACTTTCTTCATGGGTTGACATTCTTTCGATGCTCTCATTACCCCCCGCTCCATTATTATACAACTTCCTCGTCAAAAGAAGGGGTTCTCCTCCTGAGTTATCATAACACATGAGAGCATTCAAACATTGATTCCACCCACTGAGCCGTCTAGTCGGGCACTTTGTTTACCTTGGAGGGGCGGACCTTCTTTTGCTAAGGGGCATTCCTCCGCCAACCCACTCATCCTTTATCCTATTTCATTCACACTTCAATCCACCACCAATTCCTTCTTATGCGGCACTCATGGGTTAAGAAGAAGAATATCATTTTCTCATTCCATATGCTCCTTTCATTTAATGCATTCCATGCATCCCACGCATTCATTCCACTCCTTGCATTGCATCCCTTTGCACTCTTTCTTTCCCGGGTTTCCGAACTTGTACCTTCCCCGTCTTCCGAGGCCTCCAAATCCTATCCGCACTATTTCCAATCTACCTTTATCTCTGGGATTTTTGGACCTTCCTCCCTTCCGAGGGCATTGCGTCCCTACTCATTCTATTCCTCCCGAACCTCCGGACTTTTCTCCTCACTCAGGGCATCGCGTCCTTCGGCACTTTCTTCCTCCAGAACCTCCAGATCTTCCTTCCCCTTTCCCATTAATTCTCCCAGGGCATCGCATCCCTGTTCGTTCTATCTATCCGGATCCTCTAGGCTTCCTACTGATTCTCCCTGGGCATCACGTCCCTGTTCATTCTATTCCTCCGGAACCTCCGGATTTCCCTTTTGTCTTCCCTCTCATCCAATTTGTCTTCCTACTTCTCCAAGACATCGCGTCCTTCATTCTTTTCTTCCTCTTAAATCATTTTTTCCATACCCTTTCCCAGGGCATCGCATCCCTCGAGATTTTCCTACTACGGAACCTCCGGATTCCTCCTATCATGATTTTCCTCCTTTACCGTCGGACCCTCCGGATCCGCCACTTTCGATCTACCAATTCCTTCTCTTAATTCCAACAAATCCCGGGTCCAACCCGACTTCTTCTGCATCAACTGCTTTGGACATTTTCCCGTTCTCCCCTACTTTCGAGATTTCAGTCCTCACTCCTCCTCTTGATTCTCCTTTCCTTCTATAGACCTTTCATGTGATCATGGTCTTTGCACCTTAGCGAGAGAGTTCTAGCCCTTGCCTCTTTTCCTTTTCTCCCTATTCATCTGAGCCTGGTCTAGACACCACTCATTCTTGTTGAGTCACTTTCAAACCTTGGCTTCCAACCCCTTTTTCTGCCAAGAGGACAACAAATCCCAAGATCACCTCTGGCAGCTGCTTCTACGAGGTCGCAAGGTAATATTGGTGCGTAAGTATGCACTTTTATCACTTCTTTCACGCACGATTTTTCAAAAAAAAAAATGATGAGGTGTTTCTTAACATGATTACCTTTATCTTAAACTTTTTGTTTAATTTAGTCAATTTTAAAAAAGAGTCTTTAGGCTTGCTATGTAGTGCGCACTTTGGTAATAAGAATCCCGTGCTGGGAGTTCGGCATTTTCTCTCCCCTGTCATTGAGGGCAACCCTTAGCTGGGTACCGTACACACTTCACGGCGTCCTTAGCCATCTCTTTGGTAGAACACCGTTGCTACTTGGGCCATGCTCGAGGGCACGAGGTCTTTTTCTCTTGTTCACTCGGCTGAAATATGAGAGTAGAGATATTTCGGGCAAAACAACCAACCTAAGCACACCCCGACAAGAGGAAGTCTCAAATAGGGGCAGTCAATTATGACCTTATTCTTGAAAATATCATGTTTCAATTTCAATATTTTTCATGTCCAAAGGACACAAAAAATTGATTGATGATCAAATGAAAAAAGTATGTGTGAAAGGAAAAGAAAATTCAAAATTCTTGGCATGGCAAGAGGGCAATAAAGTTTCCGCGTAGGACGTTATGAGCTCGGTCGTAATCGTGCCTATAAAAGAATTTAAGGTTCGATGATATGACATAAAGCCCCAGCGCAACTGACCGAATCTCTAGTTGTTGTGCTATGAAAAGAAGTTAAACCCGTTATCTTCTTAACGTATATCAAGCTTATCCCAAATTTCCCTTCTCTTCTCCCTCCAAGATCGAGTGTTTCTCGGGTATGGCCATGGTAGGGGCACCGTTGTACAAGGGCAAGCCGGTTATAGGGTGCCACCTTTAATGCACGCCTTCTTTTGGGCAATTTTTAGTGAAAGGAGAAGGAACAATGACCCATAGCTAGTATTTTAAACATCCTTTGATGCTGCTTCTAACAATGCCTAAACCAAAATCCAAAAAAAAAGTTGAATATTTCTAGAAAAACAACAAAAACTGAATATATTCAAAATCCAACATAAAATTCAAATATCTTCCAAAACTCCACATAAAATTTTAAATATTTTTCAAAACTCATAAAAATTTTCATAGATCAAAAAAAAACTAAAAAAATTGTATTGTATTTTTCTGATGGTGCTTTTGCAGGGACACTTCTTTTGCAAGGACCAAGAAAACGGGATGAGTCATCTTCGTTCATTGCTATCAATCTTTTGATTCTTCCCTATTATGATTAACACCATCACAAATTGCCACACAGGGCATTGATTGATCGATCATCTCCAAATCTTTCTAAAAAACTCCTACTGATCTTCCAATTACTCCTGCCATTGGGCATCATCATTTTGATCAAGATTCTTTCAACCTCAAGCTTATTGACTTGCCAAGATTGTCATCCTCATGACAATCAACAAATAAATAAGCTTTACATAATGATTCACATGTTTCAAAGATCTTGCTATGCTGTGCTTTCATGCTATGCTTTGTACATACATGCTATAGATGCTTTGATACATGCTATGTTGTTCATGTTTATGCTCATACTTTTCATGCTATCAATGCTATGATTCATGCTTTGATATATGCTATGGTTGCTTTTAATGCTTCATTGCTTATTCATTGCTTTATGCTTCATTATATCCTGGCTAATGAATTTTTTAGCCAAAAAAGAAGCTCTTGGTCCCACCGACCGGGCATCATCATCCAAGCCTCACGGTGTTTGCATCTCAGTGCTAAGTCCCCACCATGCTTATTGCTTCATCATCTCCCTATATGCATTCCTACTATATGTTACATATGCTACTAGATTATATCAAGGACCTTGTGACTTTGGTAAATCTGGTATATGAGTTCCCCTTCATAAAAAAAATAGTGATAATTTTAAAGGAATCTTAGTCATACGGATAGGCCGTTGAGCCGTTTAGGACTGGGGATGATGGTTCCCTTTTTACGAGTTTGTGCGCAGATAAACAGGCTTCGGCTTAGTATCAGCTCACAAGATCGGTATCTTGACTAAGTCTTGGCAGCTTAACAATATTATCCTTGATTACATTATATTTTCTTTTATTTTAATTTTTCCCTTTAAACCCAGCATGTATTCATATAGGACTTTTAATTAACGTTGGAAAAATCATTCTAATAACTCATTTTGAGGTCAATTGATCATTAATTTCAAGATAAGAGATATTCCATGTCGAATTGAGTCCTCAGTTCCCCTTGTAGCCATTTTGGGTTGTTTCCTTGAAATCTCCTTTGTTTAGATTTCTATCAAATTATTTCAATCCTTTTCCTTTGATCCACCTTGGCTGCAGCACATCCACATTGGCTGGCAATCGCTCCCCAATGGTGAAACTTACAGGTTCATAACCTGGGGTACTTCCACTGCGTTATAAGTTGATCGCTCTTTGTATCTCCTTCATGCCCGCGTGCACATTCACTCCCTCCTCTATCCAAACAACTATTACGTTCATTGAATCTCCTCAAGACTGCATCATCTCGAGCTTTTGATTCAATTCCTATCAAGTGATGTTGATTACATGTCTCATCACACCTTGGCATCTGCTTTTCAGTTCGCTCTCACTTCTTTCCATTCCATTCCATTCCTCTACGTTTCATACATTCCACTTCATTCCATTCCATTCCATTCCGTGCCACTCCCTTGCAAAGTAGACGTCAAGGCGGGGCAGCTGTAGACGTGCCAAATTTGACATCATTTTAAGCACATCTCCTATCACAATACAATGCCCCCATTTGACCCTCAAATCGACTTGTTTGAGTGGGTTTCCTCATTTTTCTTGAATTTTCAACTTTCCCTAGCTTTTTCACATGTTTTCCTTTTTTTTTCAGATTTTCTTGAGCATTTTCTCCATTTTTCCGGGCCTTAAGTCAATTAATGGCCGGCACCTAGGAGCCAATTAAATGGGCGCCCAGCCAGGGGGTGCCCATTCTTGGAATTGGCGCCCTTGACCTGGGCGCCCATTCAAATTGGTGCCCAGTTCAGGGGCACCCATTCCCTGCAGCTTTAGTTTGGCCCGTTTTTCAGATCTATGAATTGATGGCACCCCGGAAGTCGCCAATTCTTTAAATAGCCACCATTCGGAAGGTCGCCAATTCTTTTCTTCACATTTTGAGCCAAAATCGGATTATTTTTGATTACACGACTTCCCAGAAGGTTACTATTTCATGAATAGGCGCCCATGTGGAAAGTCACCAATTATCTTTCTATATTTTGAGCATTTAACTCCGTCCGAAAGTCGTGTTAATTTCTAAATAGAGACCACCTCATGGTTGCCAATTCTTTTCAAATTTTAGAATTCGAATCCGTCTCTTAATGCTTTGGAAGTAGTGATGCTTCGCGCGGGCGCCCTTTTAAATAGCGACCGACTGTGTGGTCGCCATTTCTTTTAGAGATCCGAACTCGGGTAGAACCTCCTTCTTTCTCTCTTTTGAGCCCCTTTTCACTTGGGAAAGGAGTTCTAAGCTTTCCAAGGTTGAAGGGACACATGGCTATGATTTATCACCTTCCCAATCCAATTAAAACATGATTTCCTAATTTCTCTTGGAATTAATTCTGAATTTTAGCTCTATAAATAGGACCCCTCTCCCCCTTGGGTTTAAGGCTGCTCAACTAAACTAAGGGGAGGTGATGCTGGATTGGAGGCTCAAGGAGGAGGCTCCCATGTACCTTATAGCCTCGTCCATAGAGTTCCTCTTCCTCCCTTGAAGATTTGGAGCCTCAACATTCATGATGCTTCTTCCCTATTGAAGATTTGAAGCCCCCTTTCTTGGAGAAAAAACCAATAAGCTTTTCTTTTGCCCCCTTTCTCTTATTTTTATACACTTAGCATTGCATGCATCATATTTTATTTTACTTCTTTTCATCATCTCAACTACATTGAGAGTCTCCTTTTAGTGCAACGCTTGCACACCTCCACTTCTACTTTCATACATCATTATTTCCCTCACCCTTTGCATAGGGGTTTAAGGGCCAAACACCAATGAGATATGTTCATATCCATGCTTTCCATGTTCATATTTCTATTTGGATTTGATTCTACACATCTTGGTTTCTAATCCATGTTTGTTTATTGGTGTTTATTAATTTTTCAAGGGTAATCAACAAGAGAAACTCTCTTCATCGGCCGGTCGATAGAAAGAGAAGGTGAACACTCACAATCCCCTGCACTTTAAGGTATTTATTTGTGACCCCTCCATATTCTTTATTGTTATACGTTTTAGTCCCTCGCGTCTCTGGCGATCACCCTCCATAGAGCATCCTACGCATGCTCTTTTGATTCCCCTTTTTATCCCTTTCCCTTTACTTTTCTTTTATTTTCCTTAAGTGGATTTCTTAAGATCTACAAATTGGCGATCACGGTGGGACTACCTCTTATTTTTCTTTTGATTACCCTTCCCCTTGGGCACCCACGTGTGCCATCTCCCCTTTGCACCCACGGTGCACCCCCCTTTCGTGCTCCACGTAGCACTCTCCCTAAGTGATTGTTAGTTTGATAGATTTTTTTAGAAATTCCATTTATCTATTCAAAAGAAAAATGAACATGTCATGCTTATTTTCATAATTCTTGATTGCCATGATCCATACTCTGAGTTTGTGAGTGTTTTCTTCACTTTCATTAGTTTTTTGTTCCTCACTGTTTAAGTTTTCTAGCTGCGGTTCGTTGTTTTGGGGTAGAAAGTAATTGGCGCCCACACAGTGGGCGCCCATTAAAGAAATAAGGGCAGGGTGTAGGGCACCAATTCCCTGCCCGCTTAAAAGAGAGAGAGAGAGAGAAAATTGGAATTGGTGCCCATCAGTTGGGCACCCATTAAAGAAATAAGGGCAGTGAGGGAGGCACCATTTACATTTTTTTGAAAAAAAAATCATCACAGAATTGGCGCCCACACAGAGGACGCCCTTCCAAGAATTGGTGGCACCTGTCAGGGTGCCAATTTTCTTAGTTTTTCACAGATTTGTTCTTGTTTGAGTTATTTTGCATCATTCTTTCATATTTCTATTCATACATTTATATTCTCTCCATCTTGCATTAGTTTTGCATTCATATTGCATTTGGCTTGGGAGACCTCCTCTCCCCACACTTCTAGGATACCATACCCCCCTCTTGGTTAAGAAAAGACCATCCATTGAGTACTCCATCTCTTTGGATTGGAAATTCCTAAACCAAGGGCTCCAAACGTCCTCGCACTCGTGGATTCCCTCACAGAAGCTTGGGCTGGTTGTACCCTTAAAGCACCCCAGATTTAGTTGGCCTATGCATGGTGAGAGAGTGTACCTAGTTGGCATTGAGAAAAATCCATATTGAAACTAGGTTCTTACCTTGCATGAATCATATCAAATTTTGTCAAAACCATCTAATTCATCAAGGTTTAAACAGAAAAAAATCAGCGTAACATTCCAACTTGTTTGCTATTCTTGCAAATCATTTTGGTTGAATATTGGTCATTTGCATAATGTTTCGCTTTGATAATCAAACTAACATGTTTAATCCTAATTATAATCATGAGGATGCACAACCTAGTACATCTTATGGTCCTTAATTTCATAATTCTCATCATAATTTTTCTAAGGGACCACATCCTTATTCTTATGGTATTGCCCCACCCATGGGCAATAGCCAATCTCATAGTCCCTTACATCAATCACGAGCCACTATTCCCCCGGGATCATCTCCTCCTCATGATGAGAAGGTCTCCCAAGTCCTTCATAGATTAGATCATCTTACCCCTCAACAAATCTAAGCCCTTAAGGCTATTGTTGAGGGTGCATCTTCTGCTCATCCTCCTTCCAATGCCACTCGGGTGGTCCATCACCCGCCTTCCTCTTGTCATCTGTCTTCTTCTTCTACACACATTCCGTCTCGGGTGGTACATCACCCACCTCATTCTATTCCTCCTCCTTCACGGGCCCAAGGCCCACATGTTCCTTACAACCCAGTCCGTCGGGGTCCTTTTTTTGGTCGGCCCATTAACCCTTCTCCAAGGCCGCCATGCCAACCCTCCAATGTTTAAGTTACACCCCTCCAACAAACTCTTTTTGATAAAATTACTTCGATCGAGGAACAACTCAAGAGGGTCACAAGCTCGCAGCCCGTTCCTCCTCCTCCTTCTCAAGTCAATCCTCTTCACACTTTCATGAACAACATCACTAAGATGCAAAAAGATTGGAAGGAGAGGAGAGATAATGGCATCAATGATATGTGTGAGCAAGATATCGATGATCAAGTGGACGCCGTCTGCCCTTCACTCATTTGCCCCACTCATTCGCATAATCCTCCGCCTTCATATTTATCTCCACAAAATCCTGCACCATAACATTATCCACAACATTATACTCAACCACCCATTATTATGCCTCCATCACGGCGTCCACTTGATTTTGATGATTATGAAGAATTGGAGACGACACAAAGTAATGAAGTTCTGAAGACACCCATTCCGAGTTTCCTCTATTTTCCACTCCCTCCATTGCCGCCCGATGAACCCCCTGCTCAGGATGATGCCACCGTCCCCAATCCCATTTACTAAACCAATTGTGATGGAGATGTATGCCCTTCAAGCCAATCACAAGTGTTATGATGGCAACATTTCTTGTATGATTTCATTCAATTATAATAATAATGGAATTTCTTCATTACATTCTTAGCACGTTATAGTGTATGGTTTGTAATGTCATGAAGTCCCTAAATACGAGCTATGATGATTGGATCATAATGAGATTGTGATAATGAGATTAGTCATCTAGAGGTTTGTGTTCTAAATGTTCCTGGTTGTGGGATCTTCAAGAAGGGACATTGAAGATCCGGATAGACCGGTGCACGTGGTACTCACTCATATGATGAGGGTGGTCGATCTCATAACCATTAGTGTGGTGACATCAAGGTACACGTGCAGGTGCTCGTTAGTAGAATGAGTTCACTGAACTGACCCGATCTAGAATCCTTGAGTGGTAATCATACTGACTCTCAATCAGGGTATTCTATGTCTCAATAGCGTAGTTGGATCTTAGACCCGAGTCACTAAAGATGTCTTGCATAAGGGATGCTGAGTATTTGATTACTGACTTATAGACTTCTGTAAAGTGGTCTTGTACAGTTAGTTATTCGGCCTCAGTGGAACTCGTGCGAAGATAATTCGTTTGACAACATGGAATCATTCACTCTCAATATGATATATGAGAAAGAATACCCTACAGATCTATACTCGGGAAATCCCCTGGCCAGGGTATGGGAGTTCATTATGAAAAATGAGTTTTTCTAATGAACCTGTTTGGAGTACAGGATTCAGTCGAGCCGGGACTCTATAAGGTTTGACAGTTTGACCATACCCTAGTCCTGGTGGGACATTGGATGAATGAGGATCTATAATTGTGTGGAATCTGTAGACGGAAAGGTTCCTGAATGCGTTGCTTATCCCCAATGTCTTTTGGGATCACGAAGCGTTGCTTGGTGCTTTTCGTGATCGGAAAGCCCGCTAATTCCATTAGGAGTTAATGGATATAATTAATTAAGTTAAGAAGGAGTTCTTTACTTAATAGGTTAGAAAACCAAACAGACTATTGGGCCTAGAGGGTCACACACAATAGAGTGGTGAACAGACTGGGATGGGTGGACTTTATAGACTATTATTGGGTTTTTTGTGAAAAGCGCCAAAGGTCTATAAATATATGCTGTTGGGAGAAACCCTGGCCAAGCTACAGGCTAAAACCTGGCCGCCCCTCTCTCCTCTCTCTCTCCAGGTTGCGCCCCTACTTCTCTCTCCTTCCTCCCGGTGGATGGTTGTGTTGAGATCAGGTCGGCGCGTGGAGATCGTGGAGGAGATCTCGTCTGCTTCCATTGCTCGTGTGGATACGTCTAAAGGCCGGACGCTTGGATAGCTCGCGACTCCGAGATCTTCCTCTCGTTCGTCTTCGAGATTTTGGGAGATTCTCAACCCCGCAAAGGTAAAGAATCGTTCTTCACATCGCAGGTTTACCGATAGTCTTCGATTTTAAAAAACTGACAACGATATACAATCTAAGGTTTCGATGATTTCCACTGCGCATTCTAGTCGGAACCTTACAGTGGTATCAGAGCCAGGTTGCTGGTTCGATCAAAATCGACATTATTTTATTATTATTTCGTTGTTCCCGTTCTTGCATGAGGCTTGAACGTTCGTCGCTCGATTGGGTCGCTCATGAGATGCACATCGACCGATTGATGCCAAGGAATCGTTCCCGGGATCAAGAGGAGTAAAACACATATTTGTATGTGTTGATTAACCCACCAGAGAGCGTAAATCGACCACCACAACCCCGATGAACTCGCCGTTCGTGCGCAGGACGGACGTCCATTATAGGCCATCGAATGTCATTTGTTGGCGCTCATGGGGCTGCCATGGGGCCTCGACGTTCCTCCAAGGCGTATGGCAGAGTTCAGCGGCCGGGGGCGGTTGATTCCGGTGGTCGCGGTAGTGTTCACAGGGTTTAGGGCGAACTTGCCCGTGAGCATCGGGGGCGCCATCTCCGATGATGGCGATGACGGCTGGGCGGTCGGTGGAGACCGGCAGGACCGGGCGAGGGTGGGGGATGGCGCGGCGGCCGGGATCGAGGCCTCCCAGGTCGTCCTCCAGTCGCGGCGGCGGCTAGGGTAAAAACCCTAGCTACTGGCAGTTTCGGGCGGAGAAGGAGACCCCCCGCGGGTCTCCTCCCGGGCTGGATCCGGTTCGAACCGGATCCGGACCCACCCCTTACCCATTAAACCCCCCTTTTTGGTATTTTGTGGGTTTTAAACATTTTAAAGGGTTTAAAATGTGCAAATAACTCCAGGTAAATACCAGAAAATTCTGAAAAATTATATTAATGAGTTTTGAAAAAAAATTAGTAACTTATTAGTGTATTTTTCATTATATGGCCCCTGGTTAATTAGTTAATGGGAATATTAAAATAGTTTTAAATGTTACCCATTATCTAATTAATTAATGTTAATTACTATAAGAATGAGATTCTTATGAGGATAATTAACTGGAAATTATCATTGAGCTCATGCAATGAATGTGAATGATGGAGGTCTAAAGTTGTTTAGGCTTATTTGTTTTAACTGAATTGTTTAGTTGAATGTTAATATGTGCGATTTCAAAATTAATTATTATATTTTGAAATTATCGTTATATCTCGCTGTAATTATGTGATGATTACTGTTTGACGCATGTGATGTGTCTGGTGTGTGGATGGATGATCATAGACTTAGATATCATGTGATGATGCTCTTAATGGTGAATGGTTATGTGTGATGTGTTTATTGGGGCATGCGTGCCTCCTTCTCTCTCTCTTATTAATCCGGGTTGTACATTCTATCTCCCACCTGTGTTGTACTCCCCTTGACTAGTTCAAGGTTTCTTATTATTATCTAATGTATATATGTGGGCCTGCGTGCCCAATTTCAAATTTACTTGTATTAATGAGAAGCGGATGGAGACTAAGAAGGAGACCGACTGTGGTGGGCTCGGGAGATTCTTCACATCCTGTGAGAGCATTAGATGCTCTAAAACTTTTTTGATTTGCCATGCTTATGTATACATTACCAACTGGCTCTGGTAATGTTTCTAGGATAAAGTCCATGATCATCCATCGGTGTTGATGCATATATTTGATATATGTGGTTGTGCTACTGATTATATATATATACATATATTTAGAGTATGTACGATACTCCAAATTATTATATATATATATATGTAGCACATATATTGATGAGACCAAAATATCCAAATCCCCTTAAGTTCAATATTAGGTCGATAAGCGTGAGGGATTAAGAATGACCCACGTAGCCTTCCGTTGTTATAGTCTAAGTGAGCTGTCCTTAGACAGTGAGAGTTTGTTGTACTACCACAAGATTCTCATAGCAAGGGGGCAGAGACTCAGGCTAAGGCTTAGGCCAGATCTTGGGATGCGGGCTGGCATGGCTTTGTTGTGCTACCACAAGAGTTATGTCATAAACCCATTCTCATAACGTAACAAGCGGGCTGGACCTAACCAAAGCTTGTGATTTGTTGTGCTACCACAAGATCACAAATGTTTGGAGGCTAAACACACTAGGAGTTGCAAGGAGTTGCAATTGGCAAGAGTTGCCTACCCGTTAAGTATGGGATAGTTTGTTGTGCTACCACAAGACTATTTCCATAATGTTAATGGGATCCTAGTACCCACTAGGGCACGGTTGTTGTGTCCCGTCTTTGCATACAAGGGGTGATGCAAATTCATCGAAAATTAGTGGGAGCATTAAATTAGGATTAAAGTCCATTTCTTAATTTAATATCATGAATGTTTGTAATATTGTTCTAAATTTATTTAATTTCCTCTTGTAGACAGTAATGACGAACCACCCGTTGAGAGACATACTGGATGCTAACAGGCTGACTGGTCCAAATTATGTCGATTGGCTTAGGAATTTGAGAATTGTTCTCACGGCTGAGAAAATAGCCTATGTCCTTGAGCAGCCTATTCCTACTCTTCATGTTGATGATGCCGATGAGGCTGAGGTGATTCTTTATGAGAAGCATAAAGAAGATGCCACTCTGGCCCAATGTTATATGCTGGCCTCCATGACTAATGAGTTGCAAAGGTAGCATGAAAAGATGGATGCTAGATCCATCTTGTTCCACCTAGAAGAGCTCTTTGGAGCTCAGAGTAGAATAGAGAGATATGAGATATCTAAGAATCTGTTCGGGGCCAAAATGTCTGAGGGAACATCTGTGCAGACACATGTTCTCAAAATGATAGAGTGGATTGAGAGGCTGAAAGAATTAGATTTTGAAATGAACAAGGATTTGTGCATTGACCTAATCTTATAGTCTCTCCCCTGTTCATTCTCCCAGTTCATAGTAAATTTCAACATGAATAAGATAGAGTGCTCTCTGGCAGAGCTTCTTAATATGTTGAAGACAGCTGAGGGGACAATGAACAATGGGAAATCTTCTATGCTACTTGTTGGTAAGACCAACAAGAAGAGAAAGAATCAATCTGTTTTTAAGAAAAACAAGAAGAAAAAGTAGGATAAGCAGGGAAAGGCTACCAAGAAAGATGAGGCTAAGAAGGACAAGGGCCAAGGCTTCCACTACCATAAGGATGGCCATTGGAAGAGGAACTGCAAGTTGTATCTTGCAGAAAAGGCCAAACAGAAGCTTGGAGAAGCTTCAAGTATGTTCATGATCGTTGACCTAAACTTATCTTATAGATCCACATCGTGGGTATTAGATACTGGATGTGCATCTCATATCTGCAATGACGTGCAGGTGCTGACAAGCAGTAGGCAATTGAACAAAGGCGAGGTTGACTTGCGACTGGGAAATGGAGCAAAGGTTGCTGCGCTCGTGATCGGGAAGGTGAACCTCCAGATGCCTACAGGAGTTACACTAGAGCTTATAGACTGTTATTATGTTCCTTCTATAATAAAGAACATTATTTCCATTTCTTGCTTCAATAAATATGGATTTTTGTAAGTTTTTGAAATAATGGTTGTTCTTTATTATTAAATGGTGAATTGTTTGCTAGTGGGAGCCTAATGAATGGTTTGTATGTTTTAGATATGGTGTCTCCTGTGATGTGTGTGGATAGACCTCTTAAGAGAAAAAGAGGTAATGTGAATCAGGCTTATCTTTGGCATTGTAAACTTGGTCATATCAATGAGGAAAGATTGAAAAGTTGTGTAAGAATGGATACATTAATCCACTTGATTATGAATCATTCACGACTTGTGAATCTTACCTCATGGGTAAGATGACCTAGTCTCCATTTTCTGGACATGGAGAAAGAGCAAATGAGTTGTTAGAACTCATACACTCTGATGTGTGTGGACCTATGTCCATACATGCCAAAGGAGGCTATTCATACTTCATTACATTTACTGATGATTTCTCAAGATTTGGATACGTGTACTTAATGAAGTACAAATCTGAAGCTTTTGAGAAATTTGTCGAGTTTAAGAATGAAGTAGAGAAACAAATCGAGAAAAGTATTAAAACTCTTCGATCAGATCGAGGAGGTGAATACTTGGGTACGGAGTTCACACAGTATTTAAGGGATAATAGAATATTATCTCAATGGACTCCTCCTTATACACCTCAGCTGAATGGTGTGGCTGAAAGGAAGAATCGTACCCTATTAGATATGGTACGGACCATGATGTATTTTGCTGGTTTACCCTTGTCCCTCTAGGGTTATGCCTTGGAGACTGCTGCGCACTTGTTGAACAAAGTCCCATCGAAGTCAGTCGACTCCACTCCATATGAGATATGTAAAGGAAAGAGGCCAAATCTTAAGTACTTTAACGTTTGGGGTTGCCCTGCCCATGTAAAGAAACATGACTCTGATAAACTAGGATCTAAGACTGAGAAGTGTAGGTTTGTGGGATATCCTAAGGAAACTTATGGATATTATTTCTACCAGCCTAGCGATCAAAGAGTGTTTGTAGCTAAACATGTTGTGTTCTTTGAGGAAGAGTATATCCTTGAAGGGAACGGTGGGAGCTCGGTAGAACTAGAAGAAGTTCTAGAACCACAACATGTCAGTGTATCTTCTCAATATCCAGTGCAAACTGACCCACAAACTGTGCATAGGTCTGGTCGGGTACCTGTTCAACCAGAGAGACATGTTGGACATATTTCTGGTAAGGTATCATATAATGAGGATGATGATCCTAAGACCTACGAAGAGGCAATGAGTGTCATTGACTCTGGGAAATGGTAGGAGGCCATGATATCTGAAATGGATTCCATGTACTCCAACCAAGTTTGGAACTTGGTAGATCCACCTGAGGATATTGTACCTATTGGATGCAAGTGGATCTTTAAAAGAAAGATTGGAGTGGATGGAAAGGTTGATACCTATAAGGCAAGGCTTATAGCGAAGGGATATCGTCAAAGGCAAGATGATGACTATGACAAAACCTTCTCTCTTGTAGCCATGCTGAAATCCATTAGAATTTTACTTGCCATTGCTGCGCACTATGATTATGAAATATGGCAGATGGATGTGAAGACGGCGTTCCTTAATGGAAACCTTGAGGAAGAAGTGTACATGACACAACCTGAGGGATTCATATCCAAAGAGTATCCAGATAGAGTGTGCAGGCTTCAAAGGTCTATATATTGACGGGATCGTCAGTTCGAGGTCGGACTTGCTCCGAGGAGCTTTGATGGGTTCGTCAGTACGGCATTGGCAAAGATATCCAATATAAATCTATGTCTAAGCTTGTCTTTTGTGTATTGGGCAATATAGAGTGGGCCTTATATGTTATGTTTTCTTTTGCCATTAGTAATAGGAACCCACGTAGGAACTCAAGACCTTTGAGTTTCCCATGTGGCCTTTATTTATTTTGTCATAGATATTTATGTAATATAAGGGACTCCTCGTAGAACCCAAGTCCCTTGGGTTTCCTAGGAGGTCTTTCCCCTCCCCTCCTTTCCCTATTTAAAACACCATGTAACTCACGTTGAAAAAAAAATGAGAAAATGATGAAGAATTTGAATTAGCCATGGCTATGTACGAGTGTTCTTCCAATTTTTGGAACCCCCCCCTTGGGTGAGATGCCCAACCCCACATCCACCCCCCCCGCCATGGAGGAGAACCGGCAGGTCCGGGTGCACCGTTCCCGAGATGGGAGTGGGCGAGAAGCCCCATCCGAAGCCTCGATCGACCTCCCTCGACGTCCACCGTCGCTGCCGTCCTTCACCTCCGACATCAACCGCCGCCACGACCACCGCCAAGGCAGAGGATGAGTACGGCTGCATCGACCCTGAGATGGGGTTAGGTGAGAAGCCCCAACCGAGCTTTTCCTCCTCCTTGGTTCACTCCACCACCTCCGTCACCGCTCACCACCCTTCTCATCTCTCTCCAACCAGCTCCGTTCTTCCCCTTCTATACTCTTATTAGCAATATAAATATCCTATACAACTCCTCCCACGTAGTTCACCCTCTGCCCTCCTTCACAGCTGTTCCTGAAGTCCCCAGCCCACTCCCTCCATCATCATGCACCCCAATCATCACCACTATCGCTGCCCCTACTCCCCCCCCCCTTGCTACAGCCAGAAGCTATCCAGACTCATGAAACTTGCCCATACACCTTCACCCACGTCCCTTCCCTCTCCTCTTCCATAATAACTCCAAACCCCATCACCTTGGCCACCACAGCCCAAACAATCATAAAAACATAGCACTGTTTTCTCTATCTGTCCCGTCACTATTGGCCACAAAAGACAAAAAGAAGAAGAGAGAAGACAAGATTCCCCGCCAACACATTCCTACCCTGCCACTCTTGCCATCTAGCACTGCCAGCCCCGATGGTAGCAAGTGTTGCTGAGTTGCCGTCTGATGCGTCCATGGAGGTTGTTAAAGTAGCCATGTAGCGATGCACTGTCCAACCGAGAAGTGTGGCAATACGAGTGCAGCAGAAAAACAACAAAAAAAAAACTACAGTTATGCTCAACTTATCTTCTCTACTTGAAGGGTATTTAATGTGTCGTACTTAGCAGGCTTGAGCAATGATACCTCTGAGCATCAAAGAGCATCGAGCACTTATGAAAAATGTTGCAGCGAAGTGTGGTGCTCAGTTTTTCTCTTATCCCTAATGTCTTGGAGCATTCAATCAGATATTGATTCGTATGACAAGTTAGGAATGTAGGTTGACTTGGAGTCAATGAGAAAAGAAATAGGAGATTTAAAAACAGTAGAAGGAAATGGCAATGCACGTATTATCTACATGAGTGGCACCACTGGCAAACCCAAGGGTGTGGTTCACACACACAAGGGCTTAAGTGCTCAGGTTCATATTTTAACAAAGGTATGGGAATTTTCAACATCTGATCAAGCTCTGCACTACCTACCCTTACATCACATGCATGGCCTATTTAATGCCCTGTTTGCACCTCTTTATGCTAGTTCTGTGATTGAGATCATGCCAAAATTTATTGTATGTGGTATCTGGGAACGATGGCATGAATCACCACCCCCCCAGGGATGAAACAAAGATTGTTAAAGCCATCACTGTGTTCACTGGATTCCTAACCGTGTATACTAAGCTGCTACAAGACTATGAAGCAAGGGACCCAGAACTACAAGTAACAAAGCTTGGGGAAGAAAATCATATACTTGGGGTATCGTCTCACAGAACTACAAGTAACGGAGCTTGATTACCATGCATGCAGTGTCGCCTGTGTGCGACCCCCCCACCTCCCGTGCTCGCTCTCTCTCTCTCTCTCTCGTGAGGATTTGTGAAGAGAAAAAAAAAGTGATGAAAAAAAAGATAGAGAGAAGTTCAAAAAAAAAGCATAATAGAAAAGAGTAAGAAAAGAAAAAAAGGTGGGGAGAAGTTATTTTTGAAAAGAAAAAAAAAGATGGGAGAAAATGAAGAGAAAAAAAAAATTTCGGACCCGGATGCTTATCGTCTCACATCATATATGGACTAAAACAAGCATCCCACAGTTGGAACATAAGGTTTGATGAGACAATCAAATCCCATGACTTCGCTAAGAACGAAGATGAGTCATGTGTATACAAGAAAATCAATGGCAATGCAATCACATTTTTGGTACTATATGTGGATGACATACTACTCATTGGGAATGATGTAGGTATGTTATCGTCAATCAAAGCTTGGCTGTCAAAGAATTTCTCAATGAAAGATTTGGGAGAGGCATCCTATGTGTTGGGGATTAGGAGCTATAGAGATAGATCAAAGAGGATGCTAGGCTTGTCCCAATCGATGTACATAGACACCATTGTCAAAAGGTTTGGCATGGAAGACTCCAAAAGAGGTCTAATACCAATTAGACATGGAGTTTACCTCTCTAAGGAGATGTCCCCTAAAACTCCAGAAGAGAGGGAGTACATGAGTAAGGTTCCCTATGCCTCTGCCATAGGGTCTATCATGTACATGATGTTATGTACTAGGCCTGATATAGCTTATGCTCTAAGTGTTACGAGCAGGTATCAGGCAGATCCAGGTGAACAACATTGGATAGCCGTGAAATGTATCCTTAAGTACTTAAGAAGGACTAAGGATCTATTTCTGGTTTATGGAGGAGAGGACTTGAAACTGAGAGGGTACACTGACTCGAGTTTCCAGTCTGACAAAGATGATCGCAAGTCAATCTCTGGGTTCATTTTTACACTCAATGGTGGGGCAGTGAGTTGGAAGAGTTCCAAGAAAGTGACCACTGCTGATTCAACAACCGAGGCCGAGTATATAGCTGTTGCCGAGGCATCAAAAGAGGCGGTCTGGATGAAGAAGTTCATCGATGGATTGGGAGTTGTCCCAAGCATCTCTGATCCTGTCCCCATGTTTTGTGACAACAATGAGGCCATTGCGCAAGCAAAGGAGCCAAGGTCTCATCAGAAGTCCAAGCACATTCTGTGACGTTATCACTTGATCAGAGAGATTATAGCTAGAGGAGATGTGATAGTAGATAGAGTATCTTCTGCTGATAATATTGCAGATCCACTGACTAAGCCTTTATCTCAAAATGTGTTTGAGCGTCACCTTGGGCTGATGGGGATCAAGCATGTGGGTGATTGGCTTTAGTGCAAGTGGGAGATTGATAGAGATGTATGCCCTTCAAGCCAATCACAAGTGTTATGATGACAACATTTCTTGTATAATTTCATTCAATTATAATAATAATAGCATTTCTTCATTACATTCTTAGCACGTTATAGTGTATGGTTTGTAATGTCATGAAGTCCCTAAATACGAGCTATGATGACTGGATCATAATGAGATTGTGATAATGAGATCAGTCATCTAGAGGTTTGTGTTCTAAATGTTCCTAGTTGTGGGATCTTCAAGAAGGGAAATTGAAGATCCGGATAGACCGGTGTACGTGGTACTCACTCATGTGATGAGGGTGGTCGATCTCATAACCACTAGTGTGGTGACATCAAGGTACATGTGCAGGTGCTCGCTAGTAGAATGAGTTCATTGAACTGACCCGATCTGGAATCCCTGAGTGGTAATCATACTGACTGTCAATCAGGGTATTCTATGTCTCAGTAGCGTAGTTGGATCTTAGACCTGAGTCTCTAAAGATATCTTGCATAATGGATGCTGAGTATTTGATTACTGACTTATAGACTTCTGTAAAGTGGTCTTGTACAATTAGTTATTCGGACTCAGTGGAACTCGTACGAAGGCAATTAGTTTGACAACATGGAATCATTCACTCTCAGTATGATATATGAGAGAGAATACCCTACAGATCTATACTCGGGAAATCCCCTGGCCAGGGTATGGGAGTTCATTATGAAAAATGAGTTTTTCTAATGAACCTGTTTGGAATACAGGATTCAGTCGAGCCGGGACTCTATAAGGTTTGACAGTTTGACCATACCCTAGTCCTGGTGGGACATTGGATGAATGAGGATCTATAATTATGTGGAATCTGTAGACGGAAAGGTTCCTGAATGCGTTGCTTATCCCCAATGTCTTTTGGGATCACGAAGCGTTGCTTGGTGCTTTTCGTGATCGGAAAGCCCGCTAATTCCATTAGGAGTTAATGGATAGAATTAATTAAGTTAAGAAGGAGTTCTTTACTTAATAGGTTGGAAAACCAAACAGACTATCGGGCCTAGAGGGTCACACACAATAGAGTGGTGAACAGATTGGGATGGGTGGACTTTATAGACTATTATTAGGTTTTTAGTGAAAAACGCCAAAGGTCTATAAATATACGTTGTTGGGAGAAACCCTGACCAAGCTACAGGCTAAACCCTGGCTGCCCCTCCCTCCTCTCTCTCTCCAGGCTACGCCCCTACTTCTCTCTCCTTCCTCCCGGTGGATGGTTGTGTTGAGATCAGTCGGCGTGTGGAGATCGTGGAGGAGATCATGTCTGCTTCCATTGCTCGTGTGGATACGTCTAGAGGCCGGACGCTTGGACAGCTCGCGACTCCGAGATCTTCCTCTCGTTCATCTTCGAGATTTTGGGAGATTCTCAACCCCGCAAAGGTAAAGAATCGTTCTTCACATCGCAGGTTTACCGATAGTGTTCGATTTTAAAAAATCGACAACGATATGCAATCTAAGGTTTCGATGATTTCCGCTGCGTATTATGGTCAAAACCTTACAAATTGGTGCTATGATAATGGGTCGATACTCCAATCACCCACACCGGCACACCATGACCCTTCTCCTATCCCTAACACCTCTCGCCCCATCCACCGCTTCCAACGCACCAAACCTTCTCCTTTTACACCTACATTTACCGCACCATTAGCTTCCACACCATCGGCCTCCGCCGAACCTCCCACTGAACCTCAAATCATTATACCTCCAACATCCACACCATCAACTTCCACTTACCCTTCTGCCAAACCTTCCATTAAACCTTTTCCTAAACCAAATAATATGCCATTGCCGCCACCTAAGGCCTCTACCATCCTTATAACCCCAAAGTCAGTATTTACCAACCCTTCACCACTGAACCCTTCACCTTTACCCATGGCGGATCCTGAGCAGGGTCCATCCCTTTTTGCAATCGAGCCAACCGCATTTGCGTCCAAGCAAGGGGAGAAACCCGACATGTTTCAACCTCCGCTTCCACTTACCCTTCCACTAACGCTCTCCATTAAACCACCGTCATTGATCAAGCCTACCGCCTCCATCTCACCTTCCATTACCCCTCGGAGTGGGTGTGTTTCTGCAAGCACATGTGCCAAGGTTATTCAAGAATCGGGCAAGAAGGATTTGGCCTCGATTATGTTATATAAAGTTCAAGATTTTATTTGCCGAATGCCGATCTGCGTTCTTGTGCCGGGCACATTCGAGAAGTCTCCATTAAAACTCACCATGAAAAAGTCTTGTAAGTTGATGCCATGTCGGCCTACTATCAAAGTCACTTTCTTCATGGGTCGACATTCTTTCGATGCTCTCATTACCCCTCCCTCCATCATTATACAACTTCCTCGTAAAAAGAAGGGGTTCTCCTCCCGTGTTATCATTACACATGAGAGCATTAGAACATTGATTCCGCCCATTGAGCCATCTAGCCGGGCACTTTGTTTACCTTGGAGGGGCTGACCTTCTTTTGCTAAGGGGCATTCCTTCGCCAACCCACTCATCCTTTATCCTATTTCATTCACACTTCAATCCACCACCAATTCCTTCTTATGGGCCACTCAAGGGTCGAAAAGAAGAATCTCGTTTTCTCATTTCATATGTTCCCTGCATTTAATGCATTCCATGCATCCCATGCATTCATTGCACTCCTTTCATTGCATCCCTTTGCACTTTTTCTTTCCCGGGTTTCCAAACTTGAATCTTCCCCATCTTCCGAGGCCTCTAGATCCTCTCCGCACTATTTCCAATCTACCTTTCTCTCTGGGATTTTTGGACCTTCCTCCCTTCCGAGGGCATCACGTCCCTACTAATCTCCTCACTCAGGGCATCGCGTCCCTCGACACTTTCTTCCTCTGGAACCTCCAGATCTTCCTTCCCCTTTCCTATTAATTCTCCCAGGGCATCGCGACCCCGTTCGTTCTATCCATCCGGATCCTCCAGGCTTCCTACTGATTCTCCCAGGGCATCGCGTCCCTGTTCATTCTATTCCTCTAGAACCTCAGGATTTCCCTTTTTTCTTCCCTCTCAACCAATTTCACTTCCTACTTCTCCAGGACATCGGGTCCTTCATTCTTTTCTTCCTCTTAAATTATCTTTTTCCATACCTTTTACCAAGGCATCGCGTCCCTTGGGATTTTCCTCCTCCGGAACCTCCAGATTGCTCCTATCATGATTTTCCTCCGTTGCTGCCGGACCCTCTGGATCTGCCACTTTCGATCTACCAATTCCTTCTCTTAATTCCATCAAATCCCGGGTCCGACCCGACTTCTTCCGCATCAGCTGCTTTGGGCATTTGCCCGTTCTCCCACTGCTTTTGAGGTTTCAGTCCTCACTCCTCTTGATTCTCCTTTCCTTCTGTAGACCTTTCATGTGATCAGGGTATTTGCACCTTAGCGAGGGAGTTCTAGCCCTTGCCTCTTTTCCTTTTCTCCCTATTCATCTGAGTCTGGTCTAGACATCACTCATTCTTGTTAAGCGACTTTCAAACATTGGCTTCCAACCCCTTTTTCTACCAAGAGGACAACAAATCCCAAGATCGCCTCTGGTAGCTGCTTCTACGAGGTCGCAAGGTAATATTGGTGCGTAAGTATGCATTCTTATGCATTTTTATCACTTCCTTCATGCATGATTTTTAAATAAAAAAATGATGAAGGGTTTCTTAACATGATTAAGAGTGGTTGTTTTTAGACCTTTATCTTAAGCTTTTTGTTTAATTTAGTCAATTTCAAAAAAGAGTCTTTAGGCTTGCTATGCAGCGCGCACTTTGGTAATAAGAACCCCGCGCTGGGAGTTCGGCATTTTCTCTCCCCGCTCATTAAGGGTAACCCTTAGTTTGGTATCTCACACACTTCACAGCGTCTTTAGCCGTCTCTTTGGTAGAACACCGTTGCTACTTGGGCCATGCTCGAGGGCACGGGGTCTTTTTCTCTTCTTCACTCGGCTGAAATATGAGAGTAGAGATATTTCAGACAAAACAATCAACCTAAGCACACCCCGACAAGAGAAAGTCTCAAATAGGGGCAGTCAATTATGACCTTATTCTCGAAAATATCATGTTTCAATTTTAATATCTTTCAAGTCCAAATGACACAAAAAATTGATTGATGATAACATGAAAAAAATGTGTGAAAGGAAAAGAAAATTTAAAATTCTTAGCATGGCAAGAGGGCAGTAAAGTTTTCCCACGGGACGTTATGAGCCCGGTCATATGCGTGCCTATAAGAGAATTTAAGGTTCGATGATATGACACAAATCCCCGACGCAACAGACTGAATCTCTAGGGGTCGTGCTATGAAAAAAAGTTAAATCTGTTATCTTCTTAACTTATATCAAGCTTATCCCAAATTTCTCTTATCTTCTCCCTTCAAGATCGAGTGTTTCTCGGGTATGGCCATGGTAGGGGCACCGTTATACAAGGGCAGCCAGTTATAGGGCGCCACCTTTAATGCACGTCTGCCTTTGGGCAGTTTTTAGTGAAAGGAGAAGGAACAAGGACCCCTAGCCAGTGGTTTAAACATCCTTTGATGCTGCTTCTAGCAATGCCTAAACCAAAATCCAAAAAAAGTTGAATATTTCTTGACAAACAACAAAAACTGAATATTTTCAAAATACAACAAAAAATTTAAATATCTTTCAAAAATCCACATAAAAATTTAAATATTTTTCAAAACTCATAAAAATTTGCATATTTCAAAAAAAATCTAAAAAAAATACATTGTATTTTTCTAATGGTGCCTTTGCAGGGACACTTCTTTTGCAAGGACCAAAAATACGGGATGAGTCATCTTCGTTCATTACTATCAATCTTTTGATTCTTCTATATAATGATTAACACCCTCACAAATCACCACACAGGGCATTGATTGATCGATCATCTCCAAATCTTTCTAATAAACTCCTTCTGATCTTCCAATTACTCCTGCCATTGGGCATCATCATTTTGATCAAGATTCTTTCAACCTCAAGCTTATTGACTTGCCAAGATTGTCATCCTCATGACAATCAACAAATAAAGAAGCTTTACATAATGCTTCACATGTTTCAAAAATCTTGCTATGCTGTGCTTTCATGCTATGCTTTGTACATACATACTATAGATGCTTTGATACATGCTATGTTGTTTATGTTTATGCTCATACTTTTCATGCTATCAATGCTATGATTCATGCTTTGATATATGCTATGGTTGCTTTTAATGCTTCATTGCTCATTCATTGCTCTATGCTTCATTATATCTTGGCTAATGAATTTTTGAGTGCAGAAAGAAGCTCTTGGTCCCACCGATCGGGCATCATCATCCAAGCCTCACGGTGTTTGCATCTCTGTGCTGAGTCCCCACCATGCTTATTGCTTCATCATCTCCCTGTATGCATTCCTACTATATGTTACATACGCTATTAGATTATATCATGGACCTTGTGGCTTTGGTAAATCTGAAATTTGAGTTCCCCTTCATAAAAAAATAGTGATAATTTTAAAGGAATCTTAGTCATACGGATAGCCCGTTGAGCCGTCCAAGACTGGGGATGATGATTCCCTTTTTACGAATTGGTGAGCGGATAAACGGGCGTCGACTTAGTATCAGCTCATAAGATCGGTATCTTGACTCAGTCTTGACAGCTTAACAATATTATCCTTGATTACATTATATTTTCGTTTGTTTTAATTTTTCCCTTTAAACACAACATGCATTCATATAGGACTTTGAATTAATGTTGGGAAAATCATTCTAATAACTCATTTTGAGGTCAATTGATCAGTAATTTAAAGATAAGAGATATTACATGCCGAATTGAGTCCTCAGTTCCCCTTATTACCATTTTGGGCTGTTTCCTTGAAATCTCCTTTGTTTGGATTTCTATCCTATTATTTTAATCCTTTTCCTTTGATCCACCTTGACTGCAACACATCCACCTTGACTGGTAACCGCTCCACAATGGTGAAACTTATAGGTTCGTGACCTGGGTTACTTCCACCGCGCTGGAAGTTGATCGCTCTTTTTATCTCCTTCGTGCCCGCGTGCACATTCACTCCCTCCTCTATCCAAACAATTGTTGCTTTCATTGAATCTCCTCAAGATTGCATCATCTCGAGCTTTTGATTCAATTCCTATCAAGTGATGTTGATTGCGTGTCTCATCACACCTTGACATCTACTTTTCAGTTCGCTCTGACTTCTTTCCATTCCATTCCATTCCTCTATGTTTCACTCATTCCACTTCATTCCATTTCATTCTGTGTCACTCCCTTGCAAAGTAGACGCCAAGGCGGGGAAGCTGTAGACACGTCAAATTTGACATCATTTTGAGCACATATCCTATCATACTATGATGCCCCATTTGACCCTCAAATCGACTTCTTTGAGTGATTTTCCTTTTTTTTCTTGAATTTTTAACTTTCCCTAGCTTTTCCACATATTTTTTTTCCAGATTTTCCTGAGCTTTTTCTCCATTTTTTCGGGCCTTAAGTCAATTAATGGCGGGGACCCGGGCGCCAATTAAATGGGGGCCCAGCCAGGGGGCGCCCATTCTTGGAATTGGCACCCTTGACCTGGGCGCCCATTCAAATTGGCACCCAGGTTAAGGGAACCCCTTCCCTGCAGTTTTAGTTTGGCCCGTTTTCGAGATCTATGAATTGATGGCACCTCAGAAGTCGCCAATTCTTTAAATAGCGACTATTTGGAAGGTCGTCAATTCTTTTCTTCACATTTTGAGCCAAAATCAGATTATTTTTTATTACACGACTTCCCAGAAGGTCGCTATTTCATGAATAGGCGCCCGTGCGGAAAGTCGCCAATTCCCTTGCTATATTTTGAGCTTTTAACTCCGTCCGAAACTCGTGTTAATTTCTAAATAGCGATCACCTCATGGTCACCATTTTTTTCAAATTTCGGAAAGTCGGAATCCGTCTCGTAATGCTTTGGAAGTGGCGACGCTTTGCGCGGGTGCCCTTTTAAATTGCGACCGACTGTGTGGTCGCCATTTCTTTTAGAGATTCGAACTCCGATAGAACCTCCTTCTTTCTCTCTTTTGAGCCCCTTTTCACTTGGGAAAGGAGTTCTAAGACTTTCCAATGTTGAAGGGACACATGGCTATGATTTATCACCTTCCAAATCTAATTAAAACATGATTTCCTAATTTTCCTTGGAATTAATTCTGAATTTTAGCTCTATAAATAGGACCCCTCTCTCCCTTGTGTTTAAGGCTACTCAACTAAACTAAGGGGAGGTGCTGCTGGAATGGAGGCTCAAGGAGGTGGCTCCCATGTACCTTAAAGCCTCATCCATGGAGTTCCTCTTCCTCCGTTAAAGATTTGGAGTCTCTGTTGAGTAGTGGATAGCGGATCTAGAGGGGAGGGGTGAATAGATCTGCCTCTCTTTTCGCAATGCAACCCTCTATATAGCTAGATAAAATAAATTACAGCGGAATATAACTAGCTTAGTGATATATAAAAAATGATTTACTTAGAAAGATGATTTCGCAATATGGAGATTGAACCTAAGCATGTATCTAACACAAAGTAATCGCACAATCAAACCACAACACAAAAGATTTTAAGGTGGTTCGGACTGAATCCCCAGTTCTACGTCCACCCCTCACCAAGTCCGGTGAGGCTCCACTAGTGCCACGCATTGAACCGTAAATCGGAAAGACCTTTGATTGCCCTCCTACTAATCACAGGTAGGGACGTCAATACCGCAGATCGGACAACTTCCGATTGCCTTCCTACTAACCACCGGTAGGGACGATCTTAAGTTTCAAATGTTTGAATGAAATGAAAAGAGAACAAATATGAAAACACTCAAACAAGATATAGAATATGCTCAAAGACAAATAATCTTGTCTGAGATTGCTGGAGCTTGAATCTGATTCTTCAATGGTATCTTCTTCCTTGTGAAATGATCTTCCTTGGATCACCTTGAGTTGATGAAAAAGATAAAAGATGCAGATTTGATCTCCCTTGAGAATGAGCTTCTTTAGATCACCTTGAGATGATGATGAAGATGATGGTTGCAGCTTTATCTTCACTTGGCTTGGGGTTGATCTCCTCTTGAAGTAGCTTGAATCACTTGAAGATTTGATGAAGAGCTTCTTCCCGGAGTACTGTTCATAGCTATAGTACTCGAACTCCTCTCCCTTGAACACACCCTTGTAGCCTCCTTTGACACCCTTGTAGCCTCCTTTGATTTCTCTTCTTAGCCTTAGGGTTTCCAGCCCTTCTTGTGTGTGTTTTATATCATTTGAATGGTCATTGGACATCCCCCATACCAGATCCACGTTTTGTGGGTGATTCGGTGACTTAAGGATTAAAGAAATCCATGGAGAATGGCTCTTCTCGATGTGGAAAATAAAGTCAACATTTGTTGGCTCGGGGCTGGCGGTCGACCGGAAACTTCTGGCAGTCGACCGCTATTGAGAAATCCTGTAGAAATTTCATCCCTGGAAATTCCGGTCGACCGTTACTGAGCTGGTGGTCGACCGCCACTGAGAATCGTGTAGACAGGGAGCTGTTGGCAGGGGCGGCCGACTGCCCCTGGGCTAGCGGTCGACCGCCAGCTGGGGACATCCCGGGTTTCCCCGGTTCAGTCCGTTAACCGTTTAGCTCATTCGCTTAACTCCTTTAGCAGCCCTTTCTAATATGTGGCATCAAGGTGTCAACTGAGTCTTTGACCTTGGGTTCTCTTGGCTATGCTTCTTTGTGCATCGACCTTGGCTATTTGAAGTGCCGAATGTGAAATGTCGACTTTTGCTTGTAAAAGAGATTTGCATCCTTGCTTGGGCGTGATCAATGAGCTTTCACTTTTGTCATCTCCACTCCAGTCCTTGACATATCTGTCATGAAAGAACATTAAGTAGTTTAGTCATATAAGAGTGGTAAAACATCAATGACTTATAGTGTTTAGCCATTATCAAAATCAAGAATATCAAATAACTCAAATGACAACAAGATGATGTCGAATGACCCAAGTGACCACAAGATGACTCAAATGATCACAGGGATACAACATTCTCCCCCTTTTTGATGATGGCAACACTGTGAGTCATTATGTGGCTGTAATATCTAAGATGGCAAAGTTTATGACATATGCGACATGTGCAGCTCAAGATCCATGATAGTGAAAGCATGTGAATGCGGATATGTATGCATGGATGATTAAAGCATGTGAATGCTATGCACAATCCCCAATCACATATGAAGACTCAATGCTCACAAGGTTCTCTCCCCCATGGACTCTCCCCCGTCCACAATTCACTCGCCCCCTTTGACAACTCACAAAGGCCGCACAAAGGACGGACAAAGTTATTAGCTCATAAAGGACTCACAACAAGACAACATTTTCTCCCGCTTTGACAACAGCAAAAAGGAGGGATAAGGTAGAGAAGGTGACAGATGTCTGTGAGACCAGAGCGGAAAGGAGTTGAGAGAAAGCCAGTATATGCAAACCTGAACCAGACCGTGAGCAACATATATGGTTAAAAGCTAATGAAATCCGAGATCATCAACAGAGTTTGAAAAGCATATACATCCATGTTTTAATAGAAATGAACCAAAAGCGCATGGCATGGCAGTGTTTAACCTTCCCTTGTCTTATATATCTATTTTCAATAACTACAAAGGGAATAACATAAAAACTAGTATTGAGGCTAAACAATCATGACTAAAGCATGGAATTTTATGATTGCACCATATTTTTGATTGGCAGTATCTTTTGTATTTGAAAGCACATGACTCATATTTTACGAGCAGTCGAGTCTAGTACATGCCTCCTAGCCGTAAGATTACACGTTGTTTAGACGCCAGTATTCTTAGGTATTTGGTAAGACTGACTGCTATGTTTCAGAATGAACAGAGATAGCAAAGTCACGTCATGACATATACGATCTCATTTCTTTGATGACAAGATATATTTCTCAGCAATTATTCCAGTGCTCTGCCTAGAGTCCAATATAATTAAGACAGAGATAACAGGGGCACATCATGACATATCATTCGTCACTTGATTTGATGACGTGGCATATTTCTCCGTGCAACAACATCATTGCTCTGTTAAATTGATTTTCAGGAATTCCAGCTCATCAAGATGTTTAGAAACAATACTTAGCTCTAGAGTATCACCAAGGTTGTCATGAAGTTTGAATTTTCATATTTCAGGAGAGTCATTCAATGCACAACAAGCAACCTCTAGTTAAGGTCTATTAGAACCACAAAACATAGATGATTTCAAAAGATATATCAGAACTTCAAGGAAATCATTAAATCTGAACCATTTTTATTTGATGGACAATCACCAGTGCATATAATAGAAAGCTCTTACGCCATAGTTCCATCTGTCTCATGATATCATATTCAGACTAGAAGCCATTGAAGTTCAAGAGATTAAGAAAAGCAGCCATACTCCCCCTAAGGATATACATTAAATGCACTCAAGGAGTTATGTTTGCAAGTGTAAAGATAATTGTCAAGGAGATGTTGACTAGAACCATGCAGAGGTTGACCTGATCAAACATGAAATTGGCAGACATGAAATGCATGACCCAACACATGGTTGTACACTTATTAAATGTAATAGAATGAAGATGAAACATACGCATGAATGCTGCAAAAAGATAACTCCCCCTTACTATATGGCCTATATGCGACAGTGATGCATGGTACTTGGCGGAGGTGAAACCTCACGCATATTGAGTGCTTATAGGCAAGCATAACCTGCCTTTCCATACATCAACATTTGATATACCATGGCCATGCAAGAATGATGCAACACAAATCATGCAATGCATCCTGAACATAAATTCAACTTTATTATGCAACTACATGCAATGTGATGGGAATCGACGCCGAGTACTAACTTTTTATTTTACATTTGTGTCCTTTAGTTTGCTTTTATATCATCGGGAAAGTATGTACGTAATTGTAAGGCTTGATAAGCCACATTGTCATTCCCTTGGATTGTGTGGGTTTTTGTGCAAATTGACATTAGGTCCAGTAAGGGGGCCCTCACCCCTTTCCCATTGGTCCACCTAGGCCATGTGGGGCTGGTCAACCATCCTAGGTGGCCATCTAGAAGGTTGGACCATTCAAGGGGGACAAATGGACCACAAAGTCCAAGTTGGAGGCTAGCTTGGTCAAGGGGGTGCCCCCCATTAAAATGACATTTAGTATTTAATATTTTTAGGCCAATTGATCACATGGGGGAAGAAAATACTACCCCTCCCCTCTCTCCCACGAATTCTAACCCCTCCCCCCCTTCCTCCCCTTCTATATAAACCCATGTATAGTGTTTTGTAAGGAATTAATGAAGGAAAAATTGGCATTTTGCCCCAAGAGAGCTCTTGGAGGGTGCACCCCTCTTCCCCTATCTCCTTGCTGTTCTTCCCATTCCTCCAGAAATCTAGGGTAGGAGACCCTTTCTACCTCCCCCTCTCATCCTCTATGTTCCCTTTCTGAAGTTGCTGCCGCCGTCGCACCGCCGCCACCGCCACCGGAGTTCTATCTCCATCAAGATAGAACCCCACCTCCGTGGATCTATCTTTTTGTGCTATTTTCTTCTCAAGCTGAAATTTTGAGAGCTGGTTCCTCTCTTTGTTAGCTTTCCATCCATATATCTTATGCCTCATTCTGAGTTCGTTTGATATTTTTTGCGCAATTTATAGTCCACCCCTATCAATCTATCATTCTGCAGATCTACAGTATAGAGTCGTCTTGTTCTATTTTTGTCACCCCCTTATCTATTTTTAGAAAATCCCAAACAATTAATGAGTGTTCCCCACGTATATCCCCTTCCACTATAATTTTCTTAGAGTCTACAAAAATCGTTTACCCCTCAGTCAAGGGTGTGTTTCAGGCAGATTGTTTGCTGCCTAGTGTGTCTGTCAGTCCGGGTCAGAAAATAATGTCAGCTTGCAGAGGTTTTCATTTTCAATCCGTGTGGTGGATGAAGCTGAAAACATATTATGTTGTAGATCTCTGAGTGCTCTTTCCATCGGTACCAGCCACACCTTGATCGGCCTCCGGATCTGAGCGTAGTGATTTTCGCCGCTGCGGCCTACAGATCTGTTCTGTGTGCAGGTCCAAAAATTCAGTTCGGGGGAAAATCAAAAGTAAATATCAAAATTTAATTTCGGGTGCCGCCCCTTCAGGGAGTCGATCCGGGACATCCCGCCATCATCTCAGCCAAGCGGCGCCTCCAGAAGACATCAGGAAGGTGACGTTCCTTTGGAATTGATTACTTGCTGTCCACCGAGTCAGCCACCGAGTTGGCGCAGCACCGAGTTGCAATAGTGCTGAGTCGGACCAGCAAGCCGAGTTCGTGCTGAGTTCACCTCCAGATTGCTGCCCGTCAACCCAGGGTCGGTCCTCCCTGACCCCACTGTATCCCTTTACCTCCCTGCGTGGAGTGGGCAATAGAATTACTGCTGTAATTAAGTTTTAACTGTTGTTAACCGGGAGTTACCGTAACTTGCCGGGGACGTCTTCCCCACGCCCAGAGCGTAGAGGTAAACTCGCTACCTCTCTCTTATCACATTTTGCTCAATTCGTATACTTTTGAATGCCTCTGCGAGTGTAGGATTATTAGCCCGTTATCATCTCATCACCGCTGCGAGAGAGTGAGTTTGAGTGTTACCGTCCCGTGACTCGATCCGAGTATACACGGAAAGCCGATACCCGTGACTCACGGCCGGTTTCTTAACCGTGCCCGGTCCCATGCTTCCCTCGCTAGGGGACAATTGCGAGCTCGTCTAGAGTCCAAAGATCGCATTCCTAATTTGAGTCGAGTCCGTGGTCCGTCCCGCATCAACTTGGTATCAGAGGCAGGTTGAGTCTAGGGTGTTTAAAACAAAAAAAAAGTGTCATTTACGTATAGTCATTAGTCATTGTCTAAGTCGTGTTTAGGGTCATCATTGATTTAAAACAAAAAAAAGTGTCTTTTTACATCGCATCCCTTTACTCGGTATATCAAAAGGTGTTGTCTGAACTTTAGGCTACGCCTATCGGGAGGGCCGCACACTTGCGCGAGTGATCTTCGGATCGGTTATCTCCGCCACGTACCAAGTTTTGGTTAAGTCTAGGTGCATTAGTTAGCATAACATTTTACCGTAAAAAAAATGGTCTTGCATCTCCATTCCTAGGGGACCCAACCCCATCTTTGCAACCATGGCCGCATCCCGAGCCTATAGTCCTGATGAAGTGGGCGCAATATTCCAAGCCATGATGGGGCAAGTGCAAAGGTTTAGTACAAGCCTAGATCGGTTTAGTACTAGCCTAGATCGGTTTACTACCGGGGTAGATTGGTTGTTCCCGGAACCATCCCAAGGACCCCTTCACCACGAGAAAGACATTCCTTCCTCACCCATGAGAGCTCCAATGTCATCACTCTCTATTTCCGAACTTGATTCGGAATCCTCTCATTTGGAGTCACCCAAGCCCGAGCCACCCGTGTTTCTAACGGGTACGCTTTTCATAGCCGAGCCGCTTCATAGTTGGCTCAAGGATGGCTTGGTCCCACATCCCTTCCCATCTATGGACCCCACCTTACCTTTAGTGTCGGTCAACTCATTCCATACCACATTTTGATCTAGTCACCATGTTGATACGTTGGATGATCTTGTCATGGGATTAGACTCACAATGGAAGTTGACGCATCTATTGGCCTGAGGCTTTGACCAACCCACTAGTCTTAGTTTCACTCATCCAGCCTTAGGATCTATTACCTCCAAGTGCATCATGGGTTGTGTCACCACGGAGGTCCTCTTACTCCTCCCCTTACCAGCCGAGCCCGAATTCATACCCTTTTATCCGAGGGAGGAGTCATACTTCTTGCCTACGATCCCCGTCCCACCCGTCACAATGCAAGAAGGTGACTATCCACACCTTCAAAACTTCTACACGTGGGACCGTGAATTGTGGGAACCCACCACAAGGGGTCATACCTTCTTTGATCCCTTTCACCCATTCATTAGTGGACCCCATGACCCACCTTATATACTTCATTTCTTCAAGGGGATCCACTACCACACTCCTTCCCCATGGGCCGGGTCGTCTACATCCACCAAGCCCGTTCACTTGCGAGGTACACCATCCTCTAGGGGAAAGGAAGACGGTGCATTTGGAACCCCTGGCCCTCCCACATCTAAGTCCAATATGCATGCATGGCCCACTTTAGGAGGTTTAGGAATTCCCCATTCCGCCAACCACCGGTTACATCAAATGCATGTATGGCACACATTCGGGTGTCCTGGTCCACCATCGCCTACGCGTAGGTCGGACTAACATTAGGTGTGTCTAGGGACTTGTGTGTCGGTGCATCCATCGAGTTGAGTCGGTTTGTATGCTCGCGTTGTTAGCCCTTTTGAGTTCGAGACTTGTCGAACTATTGGGATCGGTTCTATCTCATATCGGATCTAGTCACAAAAGGGACAAGCGGTGATTCCTAGTGAGTCTTCGAGCCGCCTTCCCTCATTTGAGAGTGACTCCACCCCGGAGTGTCCACCTCTAGCCTCATTCCCATGGCAGCGTGTGCATATCGAATCTATACGGGGTGAGTAGGTGTTGATTACTTGGAGTGGAGCGTACTCCGCGCTTCCAGGTACGATGACGGATCCGCCAGAGCTACTCGAGCAGCCGCACCCCTTACTCGACGGGGTCGAGTTCTTCCCACCCGGGGAGAGTTGATGGGAATCGACGCCGAGTACTAACTTTTTATTTTACATTTGTGTCCTTCAGTTTGCTTTTATATCCTCGGGAAAGTATGTACGCAATTGTAAGGCTTGATAAGCCACATTGTCATTCCCTTGGATTGTGTGGGTTTTTGTGTAAATTGACAGTAGGTCCAGCAAGGGGGCCCTCACCCCTTTCCCATTGGTCCACCTAGGCCATGTGGGGCTGGTCAACCATCCTAGGTGGCCATCTAGAAGGTTGGACCATTCAAGGGGGACAAATGGACCACAAAGTCCAAGTTGGAGGCTAGCTTGGTCAAGGGGGTGCCCCCCATTAAAATGACATTTAGTATTTAATATTTTTAGGCCAATTGACCACACGGGGGAAGAAAATACTACCCCTCTCCTCTCTCCCACGAATTTCAACCCCTCCCCCCCTTCCTCCCCTTCTATATAAACCCATGTATAGTGTTTTGTAAGGAATTAATGAAGGAAAAATTGGCATTTTGCCCCAAGAGAGCTCTTGGAGGGTGCACCCCTCTTCCCCTATCTCCTTGCTGTTCTTCCCCTTCCTCCAGAAATCTAGAGTAGGAGACCCTTTCTACCTCCCCCTCTCATCCTCTATGTTCCCTTTCCGAAGCTGTTGCCGCCGCCACCGTCGCACCGCCGTCGCGCCGCCGCCACCGCCACCGGAGTTCTGTCTCCATCAGGACAGAACCCCACCTCCGTGGATCTATCTTTTTATGTTATTTTCCGCTCAAGCTGAAATTTTGAGAGCTAGTTCCTCTCTTCGTTAGCTTTCCATCCATATATCTTATGCCTCATTCTGAGTTCGTTTGATATTTTTTACGCAATTTCTAGTCCACCCCTGTCAATCTGTCATTCTGTAGATCTACAGTACAGAGTCGTCTTGTTCTATTTTTGTCACCCCCTTATCTATTTTTAGAAAATCCCAAAAAATTACTGAGTGTTCCCCACGTATATCCCCTTCCACCATCATTTTTTTAGAGTCTACAAAAATTGTTTACCCCTCAGTCAAGGGTGTGTTTCAGGCAGATTGTTTACTACCCTGTGTGTCTGTCAGTCCGGGTCAGAAAGAAAAGTCAGCTTGTAGAGGTTTTCATTTTCAATCCGTGTGGTGGATGAAGCTTAAAAAATATTATATTGTAGATCTCTGAGTGCTCTTTCCATCGGTTGAGCGTAGTGATTTTCGCCGCTGCGGCCTACAGATCTGTTATGTGTGCAGCTCTGAAAATTCAGTTCGGGGGAAAATCAAAAGTAAATATCAAAATTCAACTTCGGGTGCCGCCCCTTCAGGGAGTCGATCCGGGACATCCCGCCATCATCCCAGCCAAGCGGCGCCTCCAGAAGACATCAGGAAGGCGACGTTCCTTTGGAACGGATTGCTTGCTGTCCACCGAGTCAGCCACCGAGTTGGTGCAGCACCGAGTTGTAATAGTGCCGAGTCGGACCAGCAGGCCGAGTTCGTGCTGAGTTCGCCTCCAGATTGCTGCCCGTCAACCTAGGGTCGCTCCTCCCAGGCCCCACTGTAGCCCTTTACCTCCTTGCGTGGAGTGGGCAATAGAATTACTGCTGTAATTAAGTTTTAACTGTTATTAACCGGGAGTTACCGTAACTGGCCGGGGACGTCTTCCCCACGCCCGGAGCGTGGAGGTAAACTCGCTACCTCTCTCTTATCGCATTTTTCTCAATTCGTATACTTTTGAATGCCGTTGCGAGTGTAGGATTATTAGCCCGTTATCATCTCATCACCGCTGCGAGAGAGTGAGTTTGAGTGTTACCGTCCCGTGACTCGATCCGAGTCTACACGGAAAGCCGATATCCATGACTCACGGCCGGTTTCTTAACTGTGCCCGGTCCCATGCTTCCCTCGCTAAGGGACAATTGCGAGCTCGTCTAGAGTCTAAGGATCGCATTCCTAATTTGAGTCGAGTCCGTGGTCCGTCCCGCATCATAATGTTACACCATTTGCAAAATGACATATTTACATATAAACAATGCATGAACACCAATCTGCAAAAACACACAACCAAGCTGAAGATGATCATCATTTCAATGTTTATTAGACTGAGGTCTGCAAAGACCAAGCTCTCTTCTGAGTGTTGTAAACCTGTCATTACTCAAGGGCTTGGTGAAGATATCAGCAATTTGATTTAAAGTATCAACAAAATACAACTCAAAATTTTTCTTAACGACCTCATCTCTAATGAAGTGATGCCAAATCTCAATATGCTTGGTCCTAGAGTGCTGGACTGGATTTTTTGCAAGGTTGATAGCACTGGTGTTATCACACAGAATTGGGACACAACCAAGATCCACTAAGTAGTCTTGGAGTTGGTGTTTAATCCACAACACTTGGGTGCCACAGCTCCCCGCAGCAACATATTCTACCTCCGCGGTTGAGAGGGCAACCGAGTGTTATTTCTTGGAGGCCCAAGAAACTAAACACCTGCCTAGAAATTGGCAATAGCCACTAGTACTCTTGTGATCCAACTTGCATCCAGCATAGTCCGCATCAGAATAAGCTATAAGAGATAAATCACATGATGACGGATACCACAATCCCAAATCCTGAGTGCCGGCAAGATATCTAAGGATACGTTTGACGACAGTCAAGTGGGATTCTCTAGGACTAGCATGAAATCTAGCACAGGGGCATACACTAAACTGGATATCTGGTCGGGATGCAGTCAAATAAAGTAAAGAACCAATCATACATCTATAGATCTTTGCATCCACTAATTTACCATTTTCATCCGAATCCAATAAAGTTGAGGTGCTCATAGGAGTTGCAATTATCTTGTTGTTTGTCATGTCAAATCTTTTCAGCAGCTCCTTGATGTATTTGGTTTGACTTATGAAGCACCCGTTTTCTCTTTGGTTGACCTGCAAACTGAGAAAAAATTGGAGTTCTCCCATTAGGCTCATCTCGAATTCGCTAGTCATGAGGTTAACAAATTCTTCACACATTTCAGATTTAGTAGAACCAAACATAATATCATCAACATAAATTTGAATAATCAAAAATGTTCTTACCTTGCTTCTTAGTGAAAAGTGTTTGATCTACCTTACCTCGTGTGTACCCTTTCTCAATGAGGAACGAGCTTAGTCTCTCATACCAAGCTCTTGGTGCTTGCTTCAGTCCATAAAGCGCCCTGTCTAGCTTGTATACAAAATCTGCATGGTTAGTGTTCTCAAAACCAGGGGGCTGCTCAACATAGACTTCTTCATTTGATCAAGCCATTCAAGAAAATACTTTTTACATCCATTTGGTACAACTTTATTCTAAGGGAGCATGCAAAGGCAAGTGAAATTCTGATGGCTTCGAGTCTAGCAATTGGGGCATAAGATTCATCAAAGTCTACCCCAAACTCTTGATTATACCATTGATCCACCAATCTAGCCTTGTTTCTTATTATATTGTCATCCCCACTTAGTTTGTTCCTAAAAACCCATTTAGTGTCTATGACAGATTGCGATGAAAGTCTAGGAACAAGATGCCAAACTTTGTTTCTTTCAAACTGGTTTAACTCGTCTTACATTGAATTTATCCAGTTTTCATATTTTAAGGCTTCATCAATATTTTTGGGTTCAAGCTGAGAGACAAGAGCAATTTGATCTAATTCTTCCACAATTCTAAAATGTGACCTTGTTCTAGGTGGGTCATTCAAGCTACCAATGATATTTTCTAAAAGATGATCCTTAAGAATTCTAATGTTTAGAGAATCATTACCTTCTCCTGGAGATTGATCCCTTGCATTGCTTGATTCAGCTAGGTCACCATCTTCTTTTGTTTCTTCTTGTGGAGGATCATTCTTATCCTTCATGCGTAGGAATTCACTATCTTCATCGTTTTTCCTGTAAGAGTTATCATTGTTAGAATCATCATGATATTCATCAAAGGAAACATGGGGTGATTCTTCCACAGTTTGACTCTTAATGTTATAAATTTTATAAGGCCTAGATCTATCAGAATATCCAAGGAATATACCTCTATCGCTCTTGGGCTTGAATTTATCTAAATCTCTTTTATCATTATTATGGATGAAGCATTTAGATCCAAATACTTTCATATGTGTGAGAGAAGGCTTTTTACCTTTCAGTAACTCATAAGGAGTCTTTTTGGTGTGTGGCCATACCATAGAGCGGTTGATAATGTAACATGTCGAGTTTACCACCTCAGCCCAAAATTTCCTTGGGAGTTGCCGTTCGACAAGCATTTTTCTTGCCATTTCTATGGGTGTTCGATTCCTTCTTTCAACTACACCGTTTTGCTCTGGGGTTCTTGGTGAAGAAAACCGGTGTGAAATGCCCTCAGCCCTACAAAGAATGTAGAAGTCAGCATTTTCAAATTCACCACCATGATCAGATTGAATCTTGAAAATTTTAAACTCAATGTCCTGCTTTATCTTCATGTAGAGTGCCTGAAACTCATCAAAAGCATCATTTTTATGTGTGAAAAAGAAAATCCATGTGAACCTAGAGTAATCATCCACTAAGACATATCCATATTTTCTACCACTTAAACTAGCAGTTCTGGTTGGATAAAATAAATCCATATGAATCAGCTCAAGTGGTTTAGATGACATGTTTGCAGATCTAGCCTTGAAGGATTTTCTTATTTGTTTACCTAGGGCACATGCATCACACAATTTATTTTCTTGTTTAAAATAAAGTTCAGGTAATCCTTTCACCATTGAATGCTTTAACAATTTATGTAAGACATTGTAACTAGCATGTCCTAGTCTACGATGCCATAACCATGCAAGCTCAGATTTTGGTAAAGCAAGACAAAGATTTAAATGAGCAGGATCATCTAAGTCAATCATGTAAATATTGCTGACTCTCTTACCAGAAAATTTTACCTTGTCAGATTTTGGTTCAAGGATTCTACATTCATGAGAGTCAAACAGCACTTTGTGACCTTTATCACACAATTGACTTATACTAATCAGGTTGTATTTCAAACCTTCAACTAGCAGCACGTTACAAATGGAGTTAGAGAGGTTCTTACCTACATTACATGTTCCAATGATTTTTTCCTTGTTGTTCCCTCCAAATGTGACATATCCTCCTTCCTTTTCCTCCAAGAGACAAAATTTTGATTTCTCTCTAGTCATGTGTCTTGAACAGCCACTATCAAGGTACCACCTGTTATGCATGGCTGCAAGATATTCTTACACAAGCAATTAAGCAATGGTGTTTGGAACCCAACCAAATTTGGGTCCCATCAAACTCTTCAGATTTTCAAAATATGAAACTATTTCTTTTAGAATCCAAACCTTCCTAACATTCATGTTTTGTTTGCTTAAAGCAGGGATTTGATTTTTCTTTTCAATCTGGACATTCATTTTCGGTTTGGAGGCTCTTTGTTGGAATTTGTGGAAGTTTGAGGAAGTTTGCTTCTTAACCCATTGTGGCCACTGGTTAGTTTTGGGTTGAAAATGATTATTTTGCCGCCTAGAAAATTGATGCATACAGAAATCACAATTGCCCCAAAAATATGGTGGTGTCAACCTATGGAAGTGTCGACCTGTGTGAAATTATTTGGAGGTTTGAATGTTTGATGGCCAATGAGGTGTCGACCTGTGCTGTAGGGAAGGTTGACTTTTCTTAGGATTTTGAACAATCTTTTTAGGAATTTCAGTGGCTTCCTCTTCAACCTTTTCTTTTCCTTTAGATGTTATTTTTGAGGTAGAAGTATCAGAAGATGAAACGAATGTGATAGTTTTTAACCCAATTGGCCTTTTGTTGGTTGGTTCAAAACCCAACCATTCCTTGTTGAAGTTCATTCTGGTACCTAGCAGTGCATCTAAATTTTCTCTTCTATCCACAAATTTTTCTAAAGATTGTTGTTTATCTTCCAACTCTTTTTGAAGTTTCATTTAATCCCAATAATGAAAATTGTTATTAGCATCATTATTATTTCATCATTGTCATAGGCCTACCTATCATCTTGGGGAAGCCAGGTTCACTTGAACCCAAATCTTTGGCAACAATTTATGTCTGCATGTATGATGCTAACCTTCTATATGTTCACACCAATGGCAGACAAAGGTTTCGAACTAACGTAATGAAACTGAATGATAATGGAAAGCTTCGAACATATGACATGTCTGTCAGCTTGAAATTCTGCTGATCATCCAGTGGGGAGGCATCATGCATTATTACTCTTGGTGCCACCTTTCGCAGAAAAGTTGCCTACTGATGCAAATGATGACAGATACCATGTATGTTTTATTATTTTTTTAAACTTACAATATATTTCTGGTGGGGGAGTTCTATCTGGTACATGTCATACTCAAGCGAATTTTCCTTTTTCTTAAATATAAGAACTCTAGATAATATTCAGTGTGGATTTTGTATGTTCGTTTAATTTGAATTTTGCATTCAGTTAAATATTTAGTTTACTTGTTTTTGTCAAGAGAGTCTTATTTTTCTCTACCTATTATAAATATTTCCTTTTCGGATCAAAAGAAATAACGTTGTTCTTGCTAATTTTTTAAGGAGATTCTTTTGCTTTGAACTCCAGGAGATGCACTTGGCTCTTTCGTGTATGTACCTTGTGAAGTGATGAAATAGCGCATGCAGGTTCAGGGAACCAAGAAGTCCTGGAACTCAAGGATGTTGAAAGATGTTTCTCAGAGACAAATGTATTGCTACTATACCGGAATATTTCAAGTAGGTTGTTCAATCCTGCAAGAACAAGGTTTAAAGGGTTTAAACGCTGGGTAATTTCCTTGGACATATGTATATGCCTGGAAAATTTATTGATAGCATTAGTAATTAGAAGTGTTATAACCACATCTGAAGGATGCATTGCTTGGAAGGACTTTAATTGGGATTTCTTTTGGAACTGTGTAACTAGTACGTCCTAATTCTGGCGATGAAAATTGCTGGTGCCTGTTGTTGCTGGCAAGCATGTTGTTGATGAAAATGTGTGAACCGGATTTAGGGGGGTTAGATTTTTGCACTATTTTATTTTGTATCATTTTATAGCTCATGCAATGCAGAAAATGTATAGTTGTCTTTCATTTCAATGGACATCCAAAGCAATTTTAGAGGAGAAGTCTCGATGTTATAGGTGGCAGTAAGGAGGATCGCCACGAGCCTACAATTTTCATGAATAAGTTGTTGGCATAGACGGTAATTATTAATCATCAACCTCCTCTTTGTGATTCTAAGTTTACTTTTAATGCTTGATTGTACTTAATTCTCTTAAATTCTGGTATTGTGCATGGTTCCTCCAAAATATTTTTTCTGGCATGCAGTTTTATAATACGTCTACGTGTTCCAACCAACCCAGTAGAAGCTTGTACGTGGGCATTCACAGATTGAGCATGTTGGGTAGAAATATTGCATGTGCAGTCGAGTGTTAGTTTAGGTAGCCCAACTTTTGAGGCATTATAGCCAATATGTAAGTTCCACCTTATCTCATTGTGCCCCTGGACTTGTTTATCTCCTACATGTGAGTTCCCCTTATTCATTTTATATTTTATATCACCTTCTCCACATATTAATAATGGGTTTGATTTGTCTTAAAATCAAAACACATGGAGTTACTTATGAGGCTCCCACTGAAGAGGAAATTGATATGGCAACTTCTTGCTTATTCCATCTGAAATTCCTAAGTTATGATAGGAACTGTTGAAGCCATGTGATAGGATTTCTTGAAGTCTATTTGCTGCATTCCACCTAAAGGATGGTCTTGATGCTTCCTTTTTTCTTGAACACTTGTTCTTTACAAATTTCATATATTAGCTCTATTCTCTTATAGGACATCCTCAATTAGGGGAAGAGTCAAAATTAGATGGAGTAGTTTGTTCCATCCAGAAAGTCAGTTTTAACAATTGTCATTGCCTTTTCTTAATACATAATCTAAGAAATATATAAAATTGAAATGCCAAAAAGCTATAGACCAAACAACAAATTTCACTCACAGACTCTAATCTCTTATGTTTCAAATATGAGAAACTCAAGGTCTGGTTGGGTTTTCCCGATTGCTTAAAAGAGTAATGAAATTTTCAAAATCAGATTGTCTCATACTCGTTTTGATATTTGATATTTTTTCATTTTCAAGGAGTGGGTGGAAAAGTCCCACATTGCTATCATCGGAGGTAAGTCCTCATGTTTTTGCTTTAGCCGATGTTACTTACAGGTGACCATCATGCTTTTTTATGGGGCCTTGTAATTCGACTGCAAAAATACCCATAAAACTGCATGTTCCTCCTTATAGACTAGAATGTGAATATGCGGCCATCTAACCTAGCATTTCCTTCTATCCATGCATGCGTAACTGTAATTCAACATGACAGAATTGGACAACAACACATAGTAACATGGCCTATCTCTTGCATATATTACCTGGCATGTCTCTTGCATACATTACTGTTGGGATCAAATATTCCCATGGTGTGCAATGTCCATGGTTTAAAAAACGGGAGTTTCAGATTGGAACCAGCCAAATTGTGTCACAACTGGAACCAATCTGGCTCCATCATATAGGGTTAAACAAGAGGTCTAAACCAATTTGAACCAGTTCTAAACCTGTTCTGAGTTTTTTTTGAAAGTGGGTAGTACCACTATGTGTATTAAATGAAAAGGAAGGTGTACAAGTGTAAACAAAAAGTTCCCCAAAAGATGAATTAGATTTTTTATTTTCATTGTATATTTTTTGGATTGATGATTATATGCTTCATTGGCTTGTAAATCATTTTATATGTGCATAATACATCCTTTGTCCCTGCCCAACTTAAGACTTTTATATGTGCAGGGTGCCATTGTTGGTACGTTCATATAAAGGGCCAGAGTTGCCACTTGTATAGCTAACATTAGAGTATGAATGTATAAGCTTAGTATTGATATTAGAGTTTAGATGAGTTTTTTGTTGATATTGATGTGTTCAAGGTGAGATTCATACCAGAAATATTACATGAATGTATACAGGTGTAATATGATCGCACAATGAGTATGTAAAAAAAACAAAGAACAATTACAACACTAGAAGTGAAATTTTGATTACTCTGGAATCCACTTTGCTTCCTCCCTAACATATACAACTTTCCCATGCTTCCTTCACTTATGTATTCTATAAGTAGATTGTTTGGTTGGCATTGAAAGGCAGAGAGAAATATTTTGTGAGCTATATGGCTGAAAGGACTTGTAGATGTTCCATAAACGGTTTTATAAATGGTGAACCGTGGAATAACTAACTGTGAAATATTTTGTGAGCTATATGGTTGTTGACTTGCATGTTGGAAGGATTAAGTTTGGCTTCTTGAATTTTCTCGAGGGTTTTGTGATTTTCATTTAGCTTGGGGGTAAAGTATGTTACTGTCAAGAAAATTGTGATTTCTTTTGGTGGTAAGGATGCGGCTATATATTCTCTTAATCATATCTTTCTGACATGATCTCTTTTAATTATCACGCAAAATGATACAACTTATTTTGGAGCATTAGTAGGTCATGATGCTTTAAGGCGCCAAGTTCACTTTAAATGACAAAGAATATAAATTATTTCCTAGTGATGGGAAGAACTCTCTCCATGGTAAAACTTTACTGTAATTTCCTTACAAGTTTCCTTTCACTGTTTTTTGGCTCTTTCAAGAAGTTCATTTTGTTTCACTTGGTTTCAGGTGCACATAGAGGATTTAGCAGGGTCATGTGGGATGTAGTACACAAGAATCTTGATGGTCCTTACCCTTATGTTAAATTCCACTTTAAATTTTCTTCTCTATCGTTACCAATCCAAGAGAGGTTGTGGCAGTTGAAGTTGTGGTGATTAACAATGTTGTTCTACCTAACAGTAAGATCTATTTTCTTATTGTATTTGAAAGAGTTGTAATATTTATGTGTATTATGTGGATCCAAAAGTATATCTGAATTGCACAAAAATTTAGATATAAGTGTAATGTTTGTGTGTACTGTGTGGATCCAAAATAGATCCGCAATTTATTTTTTTGGATGTGTAATGCATATGCTTATTATGTGGACCCAAAAAATATGAATATGCAAAATCGGGTTTGGTTTAGAATATGTAAAATTATTTCTGGATCTGAATATGTAAAATCAGGTCTCTAACTATTCAGATGTAGAATTGAATTTGCATATTCGGGTCTGAATCCAAATATTTAAAGTTGGTCTCTAGTTATTCGAATTTAAATTCAAATTTACACATTCGAGTCTAGATCCACATATAGAAAATTGGATCTGGATCTGAATATCTAAAATCGGATCTGGGTTCGAATTGTCAAATTGGATTTAGATCTGAACATCTAAAGTAAGATCCAAATCTGAGCTGACAAAATCAGTTCTCCCTGACCCATTATTTGTAAAAGATATGTATATTACATTTTCGGATCAGATCTGTTTAAAATTGGATTTGGATCAAATCTAGATCCGAAATGTAGTTTATTTTGGATCCAGGTTGGATTTGGATCTTGGGATATCAGATCCTGATTCGGATCATAAAAGATCCGATCCGGATCGGATCCATCAACACTCTTACATAGAGGTATCAATTGAAAGATATTTCTTCCCCCTTTATTTCTCTTAATGGCTTCTATATCTTTTTTTCTCGTTCAATGTCCAATAACATGTAAACAGTTTGCTACTGAGTAAATAACTGACATCATTGGCATTATGTGCTGCATATGCTAGTACTCTTTTGGGTGTCATTGGGACCAGACACTCCGGGAAGGGAATGCAGCTCATGAACCACCAACCCTTCATGATTTCATCCCCTGGCTGGTTTGAAAAATGTTTTGATTTTTGACATGAGCATTGCATCCAATCAAGCCATGAGACATGGGCTAACATATTGTTTAATATGCACAGATATGGAACCTGAAACCCGGGTGGGGAAGCAGACCAGAGATGCATGCCGAGAAAGCACACGAGGATGATATTACGGGTCTTAAGTTTTCAATTAATGGCCAAATTCTTTTGTCAAGAAGCATTGACAGTACATTGAAGGTATTTTATTTAGCTTTTTTGTGCTTGCCATCATTATCTGTAATGTAGTTGTGTGGAATATCTGTGACATTGCGGGAGAGCAGAAACTCCAACACTCAGCATTTTATCTTTAAATCTGTGTTTATACCGAAGAAGAAAGTAGATCTCAGTGGGATGGTCGCTTCCACCAAAATTCATGATCATTCGTAGCCTGCTAGGTTAGCTTGGTCAAAAAAAACCTATGCAACTGAAGATGCACCATCGGAGATGTGTAAGTCGCTTACCCTTGGTATCTAAAAGTTGCTACTTTTCGGAAATACTGGCTTTTGAGTTTTGAGGGAGATCCTATGAGATAGCCAAAAAATTGATGCAGCCGTGGAACTGCCCCATCTCCAAGTCTAAATAATCGGAATCATTTAAATGGACAGCGTACTACTTAGCTTTTGAGTTTTGAAAGAGATCCTATGAAAGATGCAGCGAAGGACATGGTTTCATCTCTCAGTTTAAAATCACTGCGTGTCATTTAAATAAACAATGTTTCATTAGTTGATTGGAGTTTCTTTGTGTTGCTTCTGTATTCTTTAGATGACTTGATAACAGTCATGTCATCCATACTTCTATATAAAAAATAGGATAGTATAATATTTCTGATATATTCATTGTCAAACATGACTCATGTATGACAATAAATATACCAGAAATATGATTGCTTCTATAGCTCCTCGTCAATTAGATTAAATGACTCACCCCAACTTTCTTTTGCAACCTGTGATTTAGATCCTTAAGTTATAGCCAAAAACATCATGGTACCAATCTCCTTTTTTTATTTGATTTTGATCACAGAATTGTTGTGAGAATATGATAGCACATCTTGTCAATGCACCTAAAGGTGGATTTTTGGCTATCCACGGTAACACAACTCATTTGGTTGAAAAACTTGGCACCTTCGTCTTACTAATCTTCTGATCTACAGGTTTCATTAGCTCAAGGGTTTCAGTTTGAGAAAATTAATAAAGCCACAACATTTCAGTACCTCGAGGTTAGTTTTGGTCTATTTTGTTCAATGAAATTACTTGTACAAAATTATCAATAGTTGAATAGTTGGTTTATATACTTTTGATACAAAGGAAAGCAAGTAATAACTTTTGTATTATATGGTGCATTCTAAGATTTTGCAGATAGTAAACGAATTTTCTTTTAAGAACATGTGTTAGCTTAGGATTATTTAGTTTGAAACTTATAGACTTGGTTGCCTTTTCTCTTGCAGTCTCTTTGTGGGTCGGATTATATTTTCTTAAAAGTTGCCCAACACAACTTATCGAGATCTTTTTGTCAAGAAATATACAGGCATGGTGATGCACATTTAGTTCTTCAATATGTTTTTTTAATTTATGATGTTAATTATGTATAATTGCTCTTCACCTATATACATTTGAGATGGATGCAGATTACTCTTTTCTTCATTTATGGAGACTTATAAAGTTACTTTAGATGTATTATGGTTTTATTAATTTTTAAATGAATATTTTAAGAATCAAGCATGTAAATATATGTTCCTCAATTATCTTCAATTAATGAGATTTGTAAATAGGTGTGAATGAGAATTGTGTGTATCACCATGGTTGTGAGTGATATAATCTATGAATGTGAAGATATGAATAGATGCACTATTATAGGTGATAAGAGCACAGATATTAATAAGATTTTTTTTTTAAAAAAGAAACCATATTCCTACATTCTTTATTAACCGATGTTAAATCATTTTCCTACATTTTTAATAGGTGATGTTAATCCTTATTCAAATGTTTCTTCTACCACATGACAAAAGGTAATACCTACGTTTCAGAAACGTAAGTATATCCTCTTATATACGTGTCTGCAAAGGAATTTTACCTACGTTTATATTATACTATCCCTATGTTTCTAAAGCGTAGGTATATGTCGATCTATACCTACATTTCATTAAAACGTAGATATAACCTATAGTCACACGAGGAAACGTAGGTAAAGGCTTTATCTACGTTTCTTGAACCAATACCTACGTTTAAAAATGTAGGTAAAAGTCAATTATGTTATAGTGATAATTATAAGAAATGCTTAGTTCATATAACGTTTCCATTCTTTTTTATGGATTTATTGTTTGTTCATGCACATAGCCGATTATACTTAGCTAATATAAAATATATTATTTCAAGTCTAATTTGTCATCGGGGGTTCAATTTGGGTGATCTGAAAGGAGTGCTAAGATCCTTCTTTCCACGTCTTGGTATTGATGTGTGTAGCCATTTGAGTCATTTAACTTTTTAGTTTTGGCTTTAAGCGCATATTTTACTTATCTATAATGACAAAAGCAAATTTCTTACCAAACTATGTGTTGTTTAAAAACTTTGTGGTGCTTCCAGAACCAAAACTGTGTATGTGTTGTTTATACTTTTACGACGTGGACATTAAGGTACATGGTAAATATCCTTTATTATTTGGCTGCTGTGGTAATATAAGTGGGATTTATACTTTGATTAGTTGATTTGCTAAGGATTGTATTGTGACTGTGCGATAATTGTGTGGTGATTGTGAGATCTGCAATCTAGATCCACAATTATCTCCTCTAAATCTCTCTCTATCGTCTGGATCCATTTTTTCCTCCTCTTGCTTTTTTTGAGTCTTGTATGAATCCTATATGTAGGGGTGCTTTCCCCATGTACAAAAGCGAGAAATACACGAGTCTTTTCCCCGTTCTTCTTCTATGACCAATTCTTATGTGAAAACATGGTATCAGAGCCACCAATTTAGGCTTCTTCCTCAATCATTCCCCACCACTATCTGCCGTCAACATCACACCCACCACCATCATGCTACGTTGCTTGCCAATGGTTTTCAGAAATGTAGATTTCCTACCTGCACCTCAGATGCGATTGGCTGACTGGTGAGGTGTTTCGTCCGCTGGAGAAGATCCCATTCAATGCTTGTTCGACGTGTTGGTGAGTCCGTTCTGATCATGACTCAGTTGTAACTTATATGCTCTGTTTGTGCACGGTAGTGTGTGACTACTAGTTTTTGCCTGCATCTATCAATGTGCATGATCGCCGTGTTTAGGCGTGGCAGTGGGTGAGTACCAATTTGTGTGCATTATTTTTTATTGCTAAAGGCAGGGCTGTGATGGGTACTCTAGTCACTTACGAACACATTGAAAAGATTCTTGTCGGATTAATGAAGGGCTCTACGCAGGAGTCGACATTGCCCACTTAACAGGCAAACTCCGTAAAGCTAGATGGAAGTACATTTTTGATGTGGTCACGGAATGCCAAGTTAATTCTTGCATCCCGTGGCTTGGAGGGCTTTCTCACTGGTAAAAGGAAGAAGCCCAGTTCTGATGGTGTGGAGAAAGATCAATGGGAAGCCAATAACTCTCTGGTTATGGCTTGGCTTTTGGGATCCATGGTTCCAGACGTGGCTTGGGGAGTTCAGTTGTTGGAGACTGCTCAGGAGATATGGGAGAGCGTGTCTGGGACATATTCTAGAAAAGGAGACTTCAATCAAGCATATGAAATACAGTGTAAGCTGCGTGTTTTTCGACAGGGGGAGCTTTCTATTACTCAGTATGTGGCTGAACTGAAGCAGATGTGGACTGAACTGGATTTTCACCGTTCTTTTATGCCTTCTACCCCTACGGATGTGGTAGCATACCAGAAGTTCATTGAAGGCACCCGAATCGCTGACTTCCTCCGTGGTCTCAATCCAGAATATGAGGCCAACAGAGTGCAAATTATGAGTAACGGAAAAGATTTGCCTTCACTGCATGAGTGCCTCTCTATCGTCCTAAGTGAGGAAACACACCGTCGTACTATGACATCATCTACCCCAGCTTCATCCCTGTCTCGTTCGGCTCTTGCCGTTCTTCCTTCTAGTCTTGGCAGCCAGTCACTGGATTGTAACCCAAGTGATCGTGATTCAGGGACAGGTCATCTGTCATCATTGTCGTAAGCCTGGACACATCAAAGTAAATTGTTGGGACTTGCATGGTAAGCCTGAGAATCTTCTACAGCAGGGACATGGCCGTGGACAGGGTGGTGGCCGTCGAGGGGGTGGCCGAGGCAGTGGTTGTGTTGGTGGTCGTACTGGGACAAGCCAAGCACTACTCTCTGATGTTAAATCTACTGGAGGATCCAGATCTGTAGCTGACACTCGTCCTTTCTCTGCGGGGGAGATACAGTCTCTTCGTCAATATTTGTCTGAATGCGCAATGATCTCAACCAATGCATCTTCTACCACTGGTGGTTCTTCCAACCAACCTGCTTCCAACTCATCTAATGTGCATAATGGTAATTATGTACAGTCAGGTATCTCATGTAGAGACTACATTGCACTTAGCTGCATCAATAGGTCCCTTGCATCTTCCTAGATTATAGATTCTGGTTGTTCTAGCCATATGACAAGCTCTTCTAGTGATTTTATTTCCTATATCCCATGTTCAAGCCATGATAAGGTAAGATTAGCTGATGGCTCCTATTCACCTGTTTCTGGCATAGGAGTCATTGATTGCACCCCATCTTTGCATTTAGATTCTGTGTTACATGTTCCGTCTTTTCCTAACAACCTTCTGTCTATCAGCTCCATCACTAATAGTCTAAATTGTTCTGTGACCCTTTTCCCTAAACATTGTGTGTTTCAGGAGCTGAAGACAGGAAGGACGATTGGATCTGGTAAAATGCATGATGGGCTCTATTATTTGGAGGGTCAGACACCTAGAGACAGCAATAAGCGGGGTTCAGTTGGCCTGGTAACTTCGTCCTCATCAAATAATGCCACTATGGAGCTTCTACTACAACACCGGAGGCTTGGACATCTATCTTTTACTGTGTTATCTCGATTGCTTCCATCACTTTATGTAAAATGCAATAAGGCCAAGCTTGTCTGTGATGCTTGTGAGTTAGCAAAACAAACTAGAAATGTTTATCCATCCCGTGGAACTCGTAGTTCACGTACTTTTGATATAATTCATTCAGATGTTTGGGGGCCTTGTAGTATCCCATCTTCTTTTGGTCACAAATGGTTTGTTACATTTATCAATTGCCATAGTCGTGTTACCTGGACATATATGATGAAAAACAAAGATGAAGTCTTCAGGTGCTTCCGAGATTTTCATATGCTAGTTGATACACAGTTTAATGCTAAAAACAAAATTCTTAGGACAGACAATGGCACAGAATATGTTAATAGAGAGTTCGGTGAATACTTTAGTACTCATGGCATTCTTCATCAGACCACATGTGTAGATACCCCTGCTCAGAATGGTGTTGCCAAACGAAAGAACCGTCACTTGCTGGAGGTGGCACGTTCACTCATGTTCACAATGAATGTGCCCAAATACTTATGGGGTAAAGCTATCTTGACCGCTGCATACTTGATTAATCGGATGCCACTGTGTGCGTTGGATTTTCAGACACCTCTTGAATGTCTTCAGGGGACTACTATTTTTGTAGTACGTTCCTCCTAAGATCTTTGGTTGTGTTTGCTTTGTTCGTGATCACCATTCTACTGTTAGTAAGCTTGATCCTCGGGCTCTCAAGTGTGTCTTTGTTGGCTACTCAGCCTCCCAAAAAGGGTATAAATGTTTTTACCCTCCTGAGCGGCGGATGATAGTTAGCATGGACGTCACCTTCCGAGAATCTGAGCCTTACTTCGGAAATTCATTAGTGGCTTCTTTTGATGAATATGATAGCTCCATTGTAGACTTAAAGTTTCTCTCCTCTCCTAACACTACTAGTGCCGGACAAGGAGGGGGGGAGTTAGATGATGGCACTAAAAGTCAGGAGGAGCCAGATGACCAGAGGAAGCTTGGTGTTAGGGGCAAGGGGATCTTGGTAGCGGAGCTGACCCTATAGATGTTGAGTTATGGCAGATACCAGGTGTTCAACTTCCCCCTGTTGCTATTGAGTCTGTCATGCATTCTCCAGCAACCCAATCTTCCTCTCCTAGTTCAGCTCCGTCTTCCACCTCAGAGATGAGGAATGGTGGTAACTCTCCTGAACCTATCCCTATGGCTTTTGATGATCTCGATGCTCCCATTGCTATTCGCAAATTTACTCGTCCACATATTCCTCCTGCTCGTTATTGTCATAATATCACTAACTTTGTCTCCTATGAGTCTTTGTCTCCCTCATATAAGAGTTCCCTAGCTGCATTATCTTCAGTTTCGATACCTACCAATTGGAGGGCTGCTATGGAAGATTCTAAGTGGAAGAATGCTATGCTTGAGGAAATGCAAGCTTTAGACAAAAATCATACATGGGAACTTGTGCCTCTTCCTACAGGAAAGAAACCTGTGGGTTGCAAGTGGGTGTTTACTATAAAGCAAACCCCTGAAGGTAAAGTTGATCGATACAAGGCTCGATTAGTTGCAAAGGGTTACACACAGACTTATGGGATTGACTATGATGAGACTTTTGCACATGTGGCGAAGATGAACTCTGTGCGAACCTTGATCTCTTGTGCAGCCAACTATGGCTGGGATTTGTTCCAACTTGATGTTAAAAATGCTTTTCTACATGGCGAGCTTTAGGAGGAAGTATACATGGAGATTCCTCCTGGATTTGCCAGTAATGTTACAGCCGGCAATGTTTGCAGACTCCGACGATCTCTCTATGGATTGAAACAGTCACCTCGGGCATGGTTTGACTATTTTCGACAAGCCGTCTTGAATACGGGCTATAGTCAGAGCAATGCTGATCACACGATGTTCTTTCAACACCGTGGAAGACGAGTGGCTATTTTAATTGTATATGTTGATGATATCGTGCTTACAGGTGATGATGTGGAGGAGATTGCTCGTTTGAAGTCCCATTTGGCAAAAGCATTTGAGGTTAAGGATCTTGGACGATTTAAATACTTTCTTGGAATTGAAGTTGCCCAGTCCTTTCGTGGGATTTTCCTCTCTCAATGGAAATATGTTCTAGATCTCCTCAAAGAAACTAATATGATGGGGTGTCGACCAGCAGCGACACCGATCGAACAAAATCATCGCCTCATAGTAGATGCAAGAGCTTTAGTTGATCGAGAAAGATATCAACGCTTGGTTGGGAGACTCATCTATTTGTCTCATACCAGGCCAGATATTACTTTTGCAGTCAGCGTTGTTAGTCAATTTATGCATGACCTCCGTACACATCACCAGGAGGCTATTTTTCGCATTCTTCGGTACCTAAAAGGTTGTTCAAGTCGGGGTTTGCTATACTCACGACATGGCCACTTAAAGGTGGAGGCTTACACTGATGCTGATTGGGCTAGCTCCTTTAATGATCGACGCTCAACATCAGGATATTGTACGTTTGTGGGTGGTAACTTAGTAACCTGGCGAAGTAAAAAGTAGGACGTTGTGGCTCGCTCTAGTGCTGAGGCTGAATATCGGGCCATGGCACAAGGGGTTTGTGAGATATTGTGGCTTAAGCAGCTTCTCATGGAGTTGCGTCTCTTTCAGCCTGGTCCCTTGCTGCTATTTTGTGATAACAAAGCCGCCATTAATATTGCCAACAATCCGGTTCAGCATGATCGTACGAAGCACGTTGAGATAGACTGGCATTTCATCAAGGAAAAGCTTGATACTGGTGTTTTACATATTCCATTTGTGAGGACATCTGAGCAGCGAGCTGATATGCTCACCAAAGGTCTTAGCGCTTCAATATTTTCTTTGAACAAGGACAAGATGGGGCTTCATGATATATTTACCCCATCTCGAGGGGGAGTATTGTGACCGTGCGATGATTGTGTGGTGATTGTGAGATCTGCAATCTAGATTCACAATTATCTCCTCTAAATCTCTCTCTATCGTCTAGATCCATTTTTCCTCCTCTTGCTTTTTTTTGAGTCTTGTATGAATCCTATATGTAGGGGTGCTTGCCCCATGTACAAAAGAGAGAAATATACTATTCTTTTCCCGTTCTTCTTCTATGACCAATTCTTCTATGAAAATAGATTGTAATCTATTAGTTTACAAACATTAGGCCTTTTTAATTATCTCTGATATTTTTATTATTATCTATTTGCTATTGTAACGGATATAGCGGGTCATTTTGATTTGAAATCATGGCAACTAATTCGTAAAGCATAGTATGTCAATGCAACTCTTGTTTTTTTTTCTTGAGTGATTTTTTTTCTTATCATTGTTTCAGAGAAATATCACTTTTCTTTCTTAATTAGGGAACTTGACTCTCAATGCTTATGAGGACTGAATTTGCTGATCCAGCAATTTCATTTAAAGGTCCTGATCATTTTAAAAGGATTTGTTCTAATTTTGGCCTACTACTTGTTTAGCACTTTAATAATATATATGTGAATGTCCTTGTTATTCTTCCTTAATGATTAATAACTATTCACCAGGAACAATATTTTCCTACGACTCTTTTTTATTAGATGCTAAATCTTGGATCCAAAGTTCAAATGAGGTTGGACTCTGGACAGGAACTTGTTCATTCTTGGATGACCATCTCAAGCTTTTGACGAACTTGCAAGGCTTTTTCAGAATGAGGCTCTTTCTTTGAATGGAAGATTTCAACTGTTTGTGTTTACTGTATAAATTTGAAAATGAATCCAAAATTAAATCTTCTGTGATAATTATTTCCCACCTAAGATTGAAACACCAATTCATCCTATGATAATTAACTGTAACACCTTTGCTTAGAAACTATGTTCATATTATTGGGGTATGATCTTTGCGGCATTTGGTTGAGATATGATCGAGAGGAAGACACTCCAGTAAACATGCAACAACTGCAGGTAAAATTCAAAGCAATTTTGATTTACAATATTTCACTTGTATGTTTCTCTGTTAATGAAATTCCTCTGGGTGCAGTGATTGGTGAAGAGGTTAATGACAGTAAATCATCAAGTTCGACCTTTTGATCAGAAGAAGAAAGGAATGATTCTTCCATTTGTTATATTTTTCATGACATTTGATAACATACCATAAGATAGTGGGTAGAGAGATGATTTTACCCAACTCTTTTTAGATTTCAAAGTAATGTTTGTATTTATGCGAATCCCCAAATAGATCTGAATTTGACCTTCTATTTGGGTTTATTGGGTGGATCCGAAAACAAGATCCACGTGACTAAAAAGTTTTAGGATTTAAATGATGTGTTTATTATGTGGATCCAGAAGCAGGTTTATTAGATCTGAAATTTCCTTCAAGTGTGATGTGTTTGTTGCGTGGATCCGTTAGATCCGAAAATTGCTTTAAATGTGATGTTTGGTTACGTGGATCAAAAGTAGATCCATTAGATCCAAAAATAGGATCCAAATCCAGATTTCCCAATCTAGTTAACTTCTATATCAGCTTATGTCTATTCTCGATATTCAGTCCAAACTATGGATTCATAATAAAATTCAGATTCGGATCCAAAAATAAGAACACGACTATAAAATTAAACAGTAAGATTTGGGTTAGATCCGGATCCAAATTTTATGTTCGGATTTGAATCAGAATCGAATCCGAAATAACATTTTATTTCGGATCCGGGTCAGATTCAGATCTTAGCCTATTGGATCCATATTCGAACCATGAAAGATACGAGTCGAATCCATTGACACTCTTAACCATAATATCTAATCATCAATATCATAATGTGATATTATGCTACAGTATTACTATCCTGTTACGATACCGCATTATTACTTACTTCGGGCCCTTACTTTAATGATTCCAAAACCCAACCAATCTCACGCTAACCAATGTTGTGGAGCTAATTGCGATTTTAGGTTAGTTAATCAACAAGAAAGATGAAATAAAACTTGGGAGCAATGTGCGGGAGAAAAACAAGCGGAGCAATGTGCGGGATGGTGGGTCCGATGTACTTTGCTGGATGTTTGGGATTACTCGGGAGTTTAACTCTGACTTAGCATGTGTGTGATTTGAGTGCACTTTGGGGGTTAATCAGGCAAGGGAACGAGTTAATAGAGGGTTAACACCTTGTTTTGAAACTCACCTCCGAAGTTGAGTCAACTTTAATCCCCTCCCATTTATTGCCCCTAGCGTTCATGTAGTTTGCACCCTCCCCCCCCCCTCTCTCTCTCTCTATTTCTCTCTCTCTCCCCTCTTTCCCTACGAACTATTAAAACGTTTATCATCTTTAAATTTTAGTTAGTAATATTGATGATAATTTTTATAAAATTTTTATTACGGTAATGATATATGTATTATATAGAATTTATTAAAAATATTATAAAATTTAATAAAAATAAAACATCAACTTTAAAATGTAATTAATGATATTTTTGACTTTTAACTTTTAATTAGTGAGATTAATGATATTATTTATCAAAAATATTTTTATATTTTATGATATACTTATTTTGTAGAATATATTAAATATATTTTAAAAATTAAGAAAACTCTTACAATGAGTACTACCTTAAATCTTAATTAATGATATATTTATTTTTAAATTTTAATTAGTTAAATTAATGATGTTATTTATAAAAACAATTTTATTTATATGACATATTTATTTTATAATATATATTAAAACATTCAAAGGATTTTAAAAATAAAAAAGTATAAGACGTACAGTAATCTTAAATCATTTTTAACGACATTTTTTACTTTTAAAATTTTATTAGTGAGACTAACGATGTTATTTATCATTTTTTATTATTTTCATGATAAATTTATCTTATAAAATCTATTAAAATATTTTAATAATTAAAATAAAATAAAGAATTTTAAAGTGAATATATGCATAGGGGTAAAAAACTTAAAAAGGAGGGACAAGTGTGACATTTGAGCTGTCATTATTACCAATTTAATCTACTATCTATAAAATCACACTAGATTAAAAGTAAGTTAATCCACCTCCTTACTTTTAAGTTAACTTCCCTCCTATCAAAGTAAAATAAGTTAACTCCGGATTAACTTAAGTGGATTAAGTTAACTCATTTTTAGACTAACTCCATGTCAAAACGAGACTTGAGAGGTAAGTCCACCAACAGAGTAATGCTTAGTGCATCAGGAGGGTGTGTTTAGTGCACACCCGAGGTTATTATACATCTAGGTATGCACTAGTTTAAATTTTTATTTTTTAAAAATTTTGCGATGTGAGACTCAAGTCATTTTAACTTGAGATGTAAATCACATCTTCATCTGACAACTCTAAAAATATAAAAATAAAAAAATAATTTAAAAAATAGATATAATACTATTTGCTTGATCTTAACTTTTTTTATAAAAAAATTTAGGCCGTGAGACATATTCACCGCATGTCAGAGTGATCTGAAACTCACATTATAACTTTTTTAAAAAGTAAGCCGTAGGTCGATGGACAAAGGTGTCCTTCTTTTCTTCTCGGATAGTGGGTCTTTTACTCATGGTCGATAACCATAGTGGAGAGGGGAAAATTTATAGCCCGATGTTTCATAGCCCAAAGACCCATGAAGGTCTGTGTGACCCAGTAAGTGACAGTTTAACTCCGTATTGAGGGCCCACTTGCTATAAAATTAAAGGTTAAGTGCCCAAACGAGGCCCACCAAGCCTTGGCACAGTCGCCTATGTAAAAGCCTCCCTAATGCTCGGGAGAAACCCAGGCGTGCTATTGACCGAGCCAGTAAAAGGCGGATAAGATGCTCCCTCAGGGATGCCCGAGGCTAGAACGTTATGCTCGGAGCTCAGATTTAGAAGGGGAATATCTCTTATCCCTGACAGATCAGACCTTCACTGGGACTCCTCAACGAGCCAGAGCAGATTCCTCATGGTCGGACACTTATCCCAAATAATTGTAAGCGAACTCGACGCTATCTTTTGAGAGTGAGAAGTTTATGAGGATAAGGGGAGAGTAAGAGTCCTCAGACGATAAGAGTTCATGCCGTGGGCATAACGTCTTTGGACTCTCAAGATTCTCACTACTCTGAAGGGGGAGCCTGCAGCTATTTAACCCCAAAGATCCTCTCCGAAAAGGTAACCCAATCCCAATCTCCTCAATTGGTAAGAGTAGTCTCGTGCCCTGCACCTCTTTTGCCTCCCTTCGCACCTTACTTCTGCCCTTGTTGACTTAAGCATTGGAAGATTTTTCTTGGGATCGCAAGCCCATGCCCCTGATCACTGTTTTCCCTTTTCTAGTATCATCTTGAGGTGGCTTCGTACAATAGATTTGGGATCCGCTTTGCCCTAAATTCGATGGCCTGCGACTTAGCATGAGATCTCACCTCTTCGTATTGGTAATTCTCTTTTACCCATATTTTGTTTAAACAGTTGGTATATAATTTTGTTTTTTTATTTATAATTTATTTTCTTATGAACCGCAGGTGAAGCGTATACATACAGTTTATGATGAACCATAGGTAAAAGGCATACTGACAGTTTATGATAAACCATAGGTAAAAACAAGAGATTTTTTTTAATATTCTGGTTGCTTGATGTAATTGTCGCTTATAAGTTATAAATAATATAACCTTTCATCCAAATATGTAACATGTAAACCCTCTAGCTTACATACGGCAAGTGTTTCCTTCTATGATAATTTAGTTGCATCACGTAGTCCAGTGACTACATATGAATAAAAGACCCAAAACAATAACCATGGTATGAGAGTCAAACCAGCAATTTGAATTCACTTAATTACAAAAGGCAAGTGCTAACAGGCATTTTCAACAGAGCCAAGCAAATTCACATTCTCGAGGAAAACATTTACAAAAAGCATCAGAATGAAACACGGAAGTTAGCAGACAAAGCCAAGTAACATAAAACTTACAGCTGTCTCGTACATTGCCTTCTGCACAAGCTCCTTCAAGATGGAATGGACCTGAACAAAGTAAGGCAAATCAATAAATTTCGTCTAGATTTGCAAGTCGTTCAAAATTATTATTATTATTATTATATATATATATATATGTCTCCTTGGAACTCCCATATATAACCTTAATTTCATCTAGAAACAATGACTGAAATCATGTGAGTGCTAAAGACCCAATTCTTTATTATGGGCATGCAAGATTTGCCAGGATGCACATCTACAGTATTCCATGCCCTTTTGTAGTCATGCAGGTGCATGATTTTGGATTTTTTTTTCCTTGGTTGGAGGGGGGGATGGATGGCAGCAAATTTATTAATTAGACTGTACATATGTTTCACAACGGTTAAAGTGGCATACATTTAAAATCACTGTTGGAAGCATACCGAGCACTTCCATGGAAAACAAAACTACGTATCAGCGTGACTAATGATCAGCTTTGGTAGATTCGTCCACACGTTTTCCGTCTTCTGACATTGAAGTTTAAGGAACAGAGAGAAAATTAATATATATGCAGCCCGAGAGTGTTGACATCAAGCTATGTATGATTCAAGCATTGATCAGACGAATATCATACCATACAGTCAGGCAATGCCAAACTTGCACGGAAAGAAATTAAGAACATAAAATGTGATGCGGAGCGACTTGGCCGGTTTACAGAGAACTATTCTGATTTATTGAGAATCGTTGAAGACATTCATGTTAAAGATTAAATTTTTATTTTTTATATTTTTATAGTCAATTTGTGATTTTTTTTCTTAGTCAATAAAGTGTCGATTGTTAGGTGAGTTCAGATTTTGTTAAGAGTATATTTTATTTATTATGTATTTTTATTTATTTTAAGAGTAGGGATATTTTACTGTTAAAAGAGAAAAAAAGGGGTATATTTGTATTTTTTGTTATCTATAAATAAAAAGGTGCTAACCCTAATTAGGGAGAAACTAATTAGATCAAAAAAAAATTCTAATGCAACTGTGTGCTCTTCCTTCTGGCGAGATGTCCAACCCCCTCCCTATCTTCTCCCTAGCGTGAGGCCGAACCCCTATCTCCCTTCTTCTTTCTGATCATTGTTCATCTAATTGTTTGTCCTCCACCGTAGCACCCACCCCATCACTATTCATTTATTTTTCTTGCATTTCCCTAAGTTTTCCTTCCCCTGCAATATTGTACATCTTTCCCCCACCCGGCTCGTCTTTCTCCTGTGGGGCAACATCAAAGGCGACCGCCCACAGGAGGCCATCTCCGGCTGCCCACCCGCACCAGCGTAGTCACCTCGGCAGCCAACCGCCAGCGATTGGCGGTGGCCCGATCGCACCTGCAGCCCCTCGTCACTGTTGTGCCCCTTGTGCTTTGATGATAATGTGGTGTTTTAATGATAGCAACATGAATGAGTCACCATATTATTTTGCTAAGAACAACACTTTGAGTCATCACATGAATGCATATGTCTGATCTGTTCTGTGGAGAATGCATGAGTGTGCTAGGTCATGCAGTGTTCTATACTCAATGCATAAGTCTATACATTGCATATATTTGTGCATCACTCAAAGTCTATACAATGCATGCTCGTTCATTCAAAGTCCATACATTGCCCTGTAGCATGCACGAAACCAAGTCTGTACATTGTCAGTGCATCCACATTCGTTGTGTCTTGTGCATGCATCATATGAAGTCTGTATAGCCCGTCTTCAGAGCATATGCAAAGTCTATACATCATGCATCCTTTGATTTAAAGTCTGTACATTGTGCATCCTTTGATTTGAAGTCTGTACATCGTGCATATAAAGTCTATACACTGCATTGGTTGCATAGACTGCCATTCAAAGTCTGTACACTGCATTGCACGAGCTGAAGTTTACACAGTGTCTTGCTGCACGCACTTGAAGTCTGTACATTGTCCACTTGCAGCATTAGCACAAGTCTGTACAGCCAATGCAGCTCATGTCTCGTGAACATCCGTCTCATTCAGCGTCTCATGCAAGTATGTACATCGTCTGTCAGCACTTACAAGTCTATACATTCTTGGCAGTTCAGCGTCTCATGCAAGTATGTACATCGTCAGTCTGCACAAGTCTATACACTCGCATGATAGCCAGTATGCTCAAGTCTATACATCCGCATGATAGCAAGTCCATACAACGCATGTTGCTGCATGAATACAAGTCTGTACACTATCTTGTTACACGCGTTTATGTCCATACACTGCCTTGTAGCATGCACGCACACACAAGTCTATACATCCGTTTGCCTTGCTTCATGCAGCGTCTCACGCAAGTCTGTACACTTGTGCTGGCCTGTCTGTGCATTCACTCTGAATGTATATACTTATGCATAATGCAAACTGCATCTCATGCACTTAAAGTCTATACACTCTCTCCTGCACACCTGTTGTCAAGTCTGTACAGGCCATGACTCTACTGATAACAGTCTGTTATTACAGAGTTGCTGCTCGAGGAGGTTAATGATGCACGTGATCCAAGAATAGAAGATGGCCCTGATCGTGACACGTGGAACCACTGTGCTGAAATGCTGCCACGTGGACTGAGGCTTCTGGGCGGGAAATGTGGAAGACACACGCCCTATCTTCTATTGCTGCTATAAAAGGAAGCCTTCTTCCTCAGAACAAGACTGATCGAAGCCGTGAGAGCTGAAGTAGAAGAGCAGAAGCAGTGAGTGCCTGCACGATCCAGAAGAAGAGGAAGAGAAAGAAATAGAGTGAAGAAGAGAAAGAGAAAGAAAGAGAGACAGAGTGATCAGAAGAAGAAGAAGAAGAGCAAAGAGGAGAGTAGACATTAACAAGAAAAGAAAGAAGGCGCAGAGAGAAGCTTCATTTGAAGATCTGTCCTCACTGGACCCTGGATCAAATCCAGGCAGTCAGCTCTTTGAGAGCCACATATGCATTTCATTGTTTACAGCTTTCAGTCGATGTTGTTACTTGTTTTTATTTTTCTTTTGAACCTTTCATCAAGCTGTTAGTCAGTAATTTTGCAGAGGAGGATTCCTCTGCACAGTAAGCTGTGAGGCTCAGCGGGGCGAGGTGGATACCTCGGACAGCAAGCTGTAAGGCTCAGCGGGGCGAGGTGGATACCTCAGACAGCAAGCTGTGAAGCTCAGCGGTTTGTAGGCAAGCTGTGATGCCCAGCGGTTCAAGCTGTGAGTCAGCGGGAAGCCACACTCAGGTTTGAGTGTGGGGTGGACGTAGGTCTGCGGACCGAACCACCTAAAAATCCTCTTGTCTACTGTGGTTTGATTTCTTCTATCTAATTGGCGCTAGATGAATGCTTAGGTGCGCTTTGCATATTTGCTTACTGTTTTAACAGAAGTTTGATTAGATCTTCATATTGTTTAAAATTGGTAATTGAGCGAAATTTTTAAGGGGAGATTCATTCACCTCCCTCTGAATCGAACGCACCGAACCCAACACTTGGTATCAGAGCAGATCTCTGACCTAATAGATCTAACAATCTGCAGAGGATCCTGCTAGTTTTTGGTGCATTTCAGAGTGGGTTTCTTGTGTTCTGTGTTTTGTTTCACCGGTTTAGTGTCTTATTTGCTCATCTGATTTCGGTGCATTCATCATATCTCGATGTCTAATCCTCCGATATTCAGAGGTAATGATTTTGATTCTTGGTTAGAAAATTTTCATCGGTATGTAAAATCAACTGATCCTAATCTCTGGAAGGTAATAACTCATGGTCCACACAATTTATCAAAAGATAAATGTAGATGGACTGAGAAGGATAAATTGAAAGACTCTGTCAACACTAGAGCATTAGTTTTAATGAAAGAATCAATTGACAGAGCTCTAATCTCATGTATTTCTTCCTGCAGGTCTGCCAAAGAAATTTTGGAAAAACTAAAGCTTACCAGGAATCACAACAGATGCTTGATGACTGATCGGAGAAATGATAATGAAGAATCATCATCTCAGGTAAGTTCTGGATCCGAAGAAGTTTCGATTGATGATTTATGGAATATAAATGAAGAGCTTATTGATAGATGTACAAAATTAAAATCCAAAAATAAAAGGCTAAAGAAAGAATTGAACAATGCAAATCTGAACTTACTTGTGATATTTGTCCTACATTGAAACAGTCTTATGATACATACCTAATAGATGCTCAGAATTTTAAGGAACAAAATGGTTCTCTAAAAATTAAAATCAAACATGCTTGGACAAGATATCAGAACTTGAGAATTAGCTGAATAAGAAGATAAATGAGCATCTAAAAAGCATGCAAGAGCTGACTGAAATTAATTCTGTAATGGACAAACTAAAGCTTGAACATGATGAAGTTCAAAAAGATAATGAAGATCTCAAGACTAGTCTGAATAAAATCAACAGTGAAGCAATGCATATCTCTTCTGTAGAGTCAAGCTGTAATATGTGCTCGGCTCTAAGAGAACGAAATGAAGATCTCTATAATGAAAATGAAGGGATGAAGAAACAAATTGCCGTGTTTAAAGAGGATCACAGAAATCTGCTTGCTGAGAAAATTAAAGTGGAAGAAAGGGAAGAGGAACTAATTGAAAAACCAGAGCTGATGTCTGGAAGAGAAAGATGTGCCGGTAATGAAATTCAGGCTAAAAATTTTGAGGAAGAAAACACTGAACTGAAAGTTGAAGTTGAAAAATTGAAATGGTTAAACACTGGTATATCCGAGCAACTTCTCATGTTAAAGAAAGGAAAAATTGTCTGTGATGAAGAATCAAAAATCTTGAGCGATCTGGAACAAGAAGTTGAGAAGTATAAAACTGCAAATAAAGTCTTAAGTGAATGCGTTAATTGCAGTGAACAGGAGATAGCCAGTTATGAATTCCACATTACTTCTTTGGAAGATAAAATTCATGATCTGAAAACTTAGCATCCAAGTCTGCTAAGAATGAAGGAAAAATGAAAGCTGTCATGAAAGATAAAAATGACAATTCAAGAGAGGGGATAAGTTGCAGTTCTGATGTTAAGGAAATCACTAAAAACCAGCTATACACCATTTTTGTGCAAAGCTCTGATGTAACTGGTATCTCAAATCAATCCCCAAAACAAAATAAAAATCAGAAATCACCTTCATCATCTATATTTCAGTTCAAAGCCCAGAAAAATGAAAAGCAAACGAAAATTGTGAAAGGGGGTAAAAAATTAAAAAAGAATGGTTAGATGAATAAAGTCAAAATTGTCCCTACATGTACTGTGAACTCTGCTAACTGTGTGGAGTTTGATAGATTAATGCATGCCACTTACAAATCATCTACTCACTCGCATGCATCTGAGAAGGAATTCTCATGTTATTACTGTGGCAAAGTAGGGCATATCATGGACGATTGCAGACTATTAAAAGAAGATGAGCATGTAAATAAAACACTTCATTCTAGAATTCATCTGATAGAAACCACACCACTAAGAAATCCGATGCATCATGTTATTACTGTGGTAGGCGTGGTCACCTAATGAATACATGTTTTATCATGAAAGAAGACAATAAACTACATGCTAAAATTCTCTCACATGCTCATGTCCCATATAGATATAAATCTACTTCAGGCAAGCATATTATTTGTTTCACTTGCAACAAGCCTGGGCATAAGGCAAATGAGTGCTGGTCAAGAAATCATTGGGGAAACAATGACTCAAGAGGTAAGCACCTAAGGTGCTATGAGTGTGGGAAGTATGGCCATACAGTCAAGACTATTGGCATGCCCAAGGAAGCCATGTTAATGACAAATTTTTTAAATTATGTGCCAACAGACCTGTGAATTTTTCATGTTATAACTGTGGCAAGTCAGGTCACAAGTATGCTGAATGTTGGTCATCTGGTAATAAGAAACAAAATGTTCATATAAACAACAGAACATTTAATGCTCAGTTTCATAGGTCTCATGCTACTGTTGATATGCACCATAGGACCAGAAAATCTGCTGTTTCATGTAGATATTGTGGTATATTTGGTCACTCCATGACTAATTGTCATCTGATGGACTTTGATGACAATGTTGCTAAAAGATTGTTTAGAACACCTGTTAGGGATATTACAGGACCCAAGGCGGCTTGGGTTCCTGCAGGATCAAAATGATTGTTTTGCTGTAGGTGTGCCTTGGAAGTTGATGAATAAGAGGGGTAAATAAACCAAGGCACTCAAATGAAAACCCCAGGATCCTACCTTTCAGGTTAGTTCTGAACACTTTGTTTAAATCTCATCATCTGAAATTGTTAATTTGAAATGACTAAATACCATGTTGATCAGTTAGTGCTAAATTCAAATTTTCTGAAATGGAATTGCGCAATCATGCTTATAGTAGTTCTTTTCTGTCTGACTTGCATGAATCATAGTTGAATGTCAAATTTGAAATCATGTATTGTGCCTTCATTATATGTCGTGCACTTAGTCAGGGGGAGCTCAACTTGTCCTGATTAACCATTCTGCTGCTCATGCCTTGCTATTTTCATGATGAATCTAGACATAGGAAGTTTTCTGATCATCTCATTCACTTTCATCTGAAATCCTCCTGTCTAGTTTATTGGATCTTCTAATGCTCTTCTCTATTGGTGATTGACTCTTCCACCAGCTTATACTCATCCTTCATATATCTCTTAGCTGGTGTGACTGATTTGGTTCTACTGTTGATTAGTTGGTTAGCTAAACTTATTGATATGATCTGAGGAACTTAAGCTGCATGTCATGCAATTCAGTCTAAGAACTTTATAGAAATTCCTATCATATAGGTTTAAGAATTATCACTGAATCAGACTGATATAAGATTAATGTATTCTCAGATTTGTAATTAAATGAATTGAAAATATCTGAATGATAAGCTTTAATAAATCTTAACCATCTGTGTCATAAAAACCTTAGACTCACTCATCAGATATCTGAAAATTTGAAATCAGGGCTACTTTGGTTAAGATACATAGAGTGAGTATTGTTGTTAAACATTAACTTTAAAAATTTTGATAGAAAATAAAATCAGTGAGTAATGAAATGACTTTGTTCACTAAGAAACTGGGTTTTCCATCAAAGAAATGGAGTGAACCCAAGTCATGAAGTGTCATAGTCACTTAAAATGAAAATTATTCAGAACCTGACAGAGCAATGGCATTTCTGTGTTGAGTAACTGGGGAGTCTGGCCTCTGATCAAGGCGTCTTCTCATGTAAAAAGACACTTATATTGCTAACTCTGTTCTCGAAGTTGAGAGGCAATGACAGTTATCACACTGAGTAACTGGGTCACTTCACCTAAGACGTGTTGTGCCTCATGTAAAAAGGTGTTGATTAACCTAAATTGCTCAGGAAAAATATAATGTGCTTCAAATGAAAATATATTGAAAATTCTGTCAACTCATGTTCTTGTAAAAGTGTTTAACCTCAGTACTAATCTGTGTAACTTTCAAAGGAGCTATTGAGATCATGTGTGTAAGATAAAGATGATTGATTTTGAGTGTTATCTGACTATTTGGTTCACCTTTATTAAAACTTGGATTCAGATATGAGTATTGAGTTTAACTTGACAAATTTGGTATACATCATAATTAAATCAGATTGGTTAAGTTTCCACTTCATAACCCTTTATGATAGAAGAGTCTATTCTTATTAAGACTTATTGTAGTGGTGCAAGCATTAAAATCCTTCATGATCAGATTCATTCCAGTCAGCCTGATCGCTATTGATTATTCATTGAGACGTCTTGTGATTATTGTTGTCTACTTTTACCTTCATATCATCAATCACTTTCCTCTCCACATGGTTAGAATCTTCCATCTTGTTTTGCAACCAGTTCTGGTTCTGTGGACTTTCCACTTGTTTCATTCTATTCATGCATATGTGAGGTGCCACAACCAGAGTTCAGATTGTTTGTAATGGCAGATTTCAGATTGATTTATTGGATAACTAGAGTTCATTCCTGCGCTTCAGGGGGAGTTATGGAATCTGCATTTAAGAGGAGAGTAGTTCTGCATGCATATTGATAGGGGGAGAGATGTTTTCTTGTCATAAGGGGGAACTCTATCTCAGTGAACTATGTTTCTTTGTCTGTACTCTGAATTTGTGGGAAAATAGTCTGTGTGCTGAATTTTGTCTCTCAAACCATTTCCTTTCTTTTTGATTATGTCAAAGGGGGAGAATAGTTTGACGAGTCAGTGTGACTCATTATGTTGCCATCATCAAAAAGGGGGAGATTGTTGTGCCCCTTGTGCTTTGATGATAATGTGGTGTTTTAATGATAGCAACCTGAATAAGTCACCATATTATTTTGCTAAGAACAACACTTTAAGTCATCACATGAATGCATATGTATGATCTGTTCTGTGGAGAATGCATGAGTGTGCTAGGTCATGCAGTGTTCTATACTCAATGCATAAGTCTATACATTGCATATGTTTGTGCATCACTCAAAGTCTATACAATGCATGCTCGTTCATTCAAAGTCCATACATTGCCCTGTAGCATGCACGAAACCAAGTCTGTACATTGTCAGTGCATCCACATTCGTTGTGTCTTGTGCATGCATCATATGAAGTCTGTACAGCCCGTCTTCAGAGCATATGCAAAGTCTATACATCGTGCATCCTTTGATTTAAAGTCTGTACATTGTGCATCCTTTGATTTGAAGTCTGTACATCGTGCATATAAAGTCTATACACTGCATTGGTTGCATAGACTGCCATTCAAAGTCTGTACACTGCATTGCACGAGCTGAAGTTTACACAGTGTCTTGCTGCACGCACTTGAAGTCTGTACATTGTCCACTTGCAGCATTAGCACAAGTCTGTACAGCCAATGCAGTTCATGTCTCGTGAACATCCGTCTCATTCAGCGTCTCATGCAAGTATGTACATCGTCTGTCAGCACTTACAAGTCTATACATTCTTGGCAGTTCAGCGTCTCATGTTGTGTCTCATGCAAGTATGTACATCGTCAGTCTGCACAAGTCTATACACTCGCATGATAGCCAGTCTGCTCAAATCTATACATCCGCATGATAGCAAGTCCATACAATGCATGTTGCTACATGAGCACAAGTCTGTACACTGTCTTGTTACACGCGTTCATGTCCATACACTACCTTGTAGCATGCACGCACACACAAGTCTATACATCCGTTTGCCTTGCTTCATGCAGCGTCTCACGCAAGTCTGTACACTTGTGCTGGCCTGTCTGTGCATTCACTCTGAATGTATATACTTATGCATAATGCAAACTGCATCTCATGCACTTAAAGTCTATACACTCTCTCCTGCACACCTGTTGTCAAGTCTGTACAGGCCATGACTCTACTGATAACAGTCTGTTATTACAGAGTTGCTGCTCGAGGAGGTTAATGATGCACGTGATCCAAGAATAGAAGATGGCCCTGATCGTGACACGTGGAACCACTATGCTGAAATGCTGCCACGTGGACTGATGCTTCTAGGCGAGAAATGTGGAAGACACACGCCCTATCTTCTATTGCTGCTATAAAAGGAAGCCTTCTTTCTCAGAACAAGACTGATCGAAGCCGTGAGAGCTGAAGCAGAAGAGCAGAAGCAGTGAGTGCCTGCACGATCCAGAAGAAGAGGAAGAGAAAGAAATAGAGTGAAGAAGAGAAAGAGAAAGAAAGAGAGACAGAGTGAACGGAAGAAGAAGAAGAGCAGAGAGGAGAGTAGACATTAAGAAGAAAAGAAAGAAGGGGCAGAGAGAAGCTTCATTCGAAGATCTGTCCTCACTGGACCGTGGATCAAATCCAGGCCAGTCAGCTCTTTGAGAGCCACATATGCATTTCATTGTTTACAGCTTTCAGTCACTGTTGTTACTTGTTTTTATTTTTCTTTTGAACCTTTCATCAAGCTGTTAGTCAGCGGTTTTGCAGAGGAGGATTCCTCTGGACAGCAAGCTGTGAGGCTCAGCGGGGCGAGGTGGATACCTCGGACAGCAAGCTGTGAAGCTCAGCGGTTTGTAGGCAAGCTGTGATGCCCAGTGGTTCAAGCTGTGAGTCAGCGGGAAGCCACACTCAGGTTTGAGTGTGGGGTGGACATAGGTCTGCGAACCGAACCACCTAAAAATCATCTTGTCTACTGTGGTTTGATTTCTTCTATCTGATTGGCGCTAGATGAATGCTTAGGTGCGCTTTGCATATTTGCTTACTGTTTTAACAGAAGTTTGATTAGCTCTTTAGATTGTTTAAAATTGGTAATTGAGCGAAATTTTTAAGGGGAGATTCATTCACCCCCCTCTGAATCGAACGCACCGAACCCAACAGCCACCACCATTGACTACATGTCTGCCGTTTAAGCCGCCACGACTGCAGCGAACCAACCCCTGCCACCGGCCTCATCAGCCAGCCCGTCTCCAACCACTTCCCCATGCCAGTGACGCCCCATGCCTGCCTATGGCCACTGTCCACCTGTAGTTGACCCTGGAGCACGCCTACTCGGGGAGGGCACCGTCGGCCCCCCTTCCCACCCCTCCCCTGTCCGTCACTGTTGCAGAAGGCCATGGCACCAACCGGAACTGCCACCACACCGGCCTCGAGCCCTGTCCAGCCCCAGTAGATGGTTGCACCGCCTGGCCATCCATTGTTGGATGCCCATCGCCCTCCCTCTCATCGGAGTTGAACGCCACCGCCACTCTGAAACCTGTGCGCCAACAGTCGCGAACCGAACAGGGTCTTCGTCTGGCCAACAGCACTGCCGTGGCCGCTCCAACCTGCCTCGCTGCGACAGGCCACCACCGGTAGCTCCTATGATCTCTCTCCATCTCCCTTCCGTCGCACTCTCTCTCTCTTCCCTCCCTCTTTCTCTCCAGCTTAATTAAATCGTTTCCCTCTCACCCTCTCTATTCTTTCTCTCTCTGTAATGCCCAGGGTCTCAGATCGTATTTCTGCAGGTTGCAGATCATGTCCATTTTGGTTTCGGACTTTACCATTGGATCATCGGACCTTTAGATGGTATTTATGTGAGTCATTTGGGGTCTGTGGTGGTGCGTTGAGTGGCCCTGCTTTTTTCTGGATTTTTTTGAGATAGAATTTATTTTCCAAGAATTTTCAGGGCTTATTTGAATTTTCTAATTGAAATGAAAAAATATAATAAAATAAAAAATTAAAACATTATTTAACCCCCCTCTTCCCCTCCGTTCTCTCATCTCTCTCGCGTCTCTCCTCTCCCTCACTCTCACATCTCTCTTTCCCTCTCCCTTTCTTGCCTCCGACGTCTGACGACAGTGAGGAGGGCATCCATTGGGGCGGCGGCAGCGGTGTGTGGCAAGGTCGAAGGCGCGGAGCGGCGGTGAATGGTGAGGCAGGAGCGATCGTGGTCATGGGAGCCTACCGCATAGAGGATTGGCTCATTCGCAAGGTTTTCGGAATGTAAAGCTTCAAAAAGGTAGGGGGACAGATTCCTACCACTCCAACGCGTTTCCCCTGGTGATTCTGTGATCCGGTGAGGTCGAGAGTGGGTGTATTACTTATTTGGGTGGAATGTTCATATTTGGGGACGAGCGATGGTTACAGCCAATCTAGACCTCGATCTGTGATTTAATGCGATTTTTTGGATGTAGGAATGTCTGGGGATAGATTCCCTTTATTTTTCCCTTCGCATCGAGGCGAATGGGGCGTGGGATCGAACTCTGCGGGGAGTTCGGTTCATTTTTGGCAAAGCCGACAGGGGACGGCCACGGGAGTGGCCGTGTACCCTAGAGCTGGGCAGCCAGAGGCCTGGCCACCCAGGTCTGTTGGGAGGCCAAGGGTCTGGCTACCTAGGTTGCAGGCGGCTAGAACCCTGGCAGCCCTGCTCCCTCTCTTCCCCCTCTCTGTACCTGACTGCAGGTGGCTAGACTACTGGTCGCCCTGCACTGTGCCTGGGCTACCAAAGGCTTGGTCGCCCTGGTCTGCTAGGCGGCCAGCACCCTGGCAGCCCAAGTCCCTATCATGCCCGGGTCTGGGCGGCCAATGGGTTGGCTGGCTGGGCGGCCAAGCTGATGGCCGCCCAGTTGATGTGAAACAAAAATTGGGGTCTATGATTATCTTCCTTTTTAGAAATACTTTTCATTATTTTTTTCCTTTTTTTCCACTCTTTTTCTTTTTTCTTCTTCTTTTTTGCATTTTCTATTTCATTTCCTTCCTTGAACTTCTCATTTTTTTCGAGAAAATTTCATCACCCCTTTTTTTTTCTGCCCCTTCTCTGCCACCCATTTCTTTTTTTTGTTTCTTTCTCAAAAGAACATAACGAGAGAAAAAGAGAGAGACGAAGAGAGAGAGAGAGAGAGAGAGAGAGAACAGAGAGAATGAGAGGCTGATGAGAGAGAGACATTGTTACCTCTTCTTTCTCCATAGTCTTTTTATTTTTACACTTCGCGATGCTTACAAAAGAATGAGAGAGAGTGAGAGAGAATAGAGAGAGAGCGAGAACACGAGGGAGGGAAGAGACAGATGAACAGAGATTGAGAAGGGGATGAGAGAGAGAACAACAACGACAAACGGGAGGGGGTGGCTCACGGCGAAAATGGCTGGGGGTTTTCTCACTAGTAGAGAGACGTTGGCGTGCTGGCGGTGGCGGACTAACGCCAGGCGTTGGTAGCGGTGGGGGGGGCAATGGTGCCCCTGTTCAACTCCTGCCAGCGGTGCAGGATGGCAACACTTGAGGATGATGGTCTATGGGCGCTCGGAGCGGTAGGTGGCGTCGCAGGCATGCTCACGTGGAGGGGAGCTGGGTAGGGCGGTGCCATGGTTGGTAGGGGTGGCAGTGGCAGGAAGATGATACGGCGACCGACGGTGGCTTGGTGACGGGAGTTGCCTACTCGGAATGGCTGGGTCGGCCACGAGAACGAAGATGGTGTAACGTCTGAGAATTTTCTATGAATTTTTTGGATTAAAATATAATTACTAAGCAATTTAAAAGACTTAATGGGCTATTAAGAAGAATTAAGGATTTATTTAATCCATTTAAAAGCCCTATATCAACTAAAGGGCTAAGCCCAACTCAAATAGGCCCAAAGACCCAATTCCAAGACTTTTAGACCCAAGCCCATTAATAGAAACATAAATTAGATAATTTACGGATTTAAAATGGGATATATACATCAATTAGGGAATAAATGGGGGATAATACAAAAATCTAAAAAATTCAGATTTAATGAAGCTTGACGGTCTATCGCGCGACTGCCAGATCCACCCTAGCGGTCCTCCCATGACCGCTAAGCCCTCTTGATTCTGTGAATGGGAGAAAACGTGAAAAACTTGGATCTTTGACGACCAAATCACCTTAGATCGAAGCTACCTCGCATGGAAGACTCTCTAGAACTCTCTAGGGATTAACTGTACTCCAATTTAGGACTCTAAGTTCGATCTAATCCCTTAAACGCTGGGTGAATCCTATAAATAGACCCTAACTTTGACTCTTGCGAACCCTAATGTTGGCTCGCATATTTCGAAGGTAAGGAGACATCTTCTCAGGTTAGTTCTTTAGAACTTTATGTTCTTCTAAGTTTTATCTAACACATCTCCAATTTTTGTGCTAGAAGACCCAGCCGTTGGAGAGTTAGAGTATCTGAAAGTCACTGATTCGCAACAGACTGCACAAGAACCAGTGCGACGGTCCAGTGAAGATCAGGAAAATAGAAGACCCAATCGAGGTAATTAGGAGTTGATTCTTTAGAACTTTCTGTTCCCCTTCGTATCTTCTACCTGTCCTCCAATTTTCATGGATTTAGATCAAGAGCATCGGAAGATAGAGGGACGGGAAGTTACTGGTTCGGCACAGGACGTGCAGGAACTAGGGTCTACTTCCAGTCAGAAATTCAAAATTGAGGGAACGAATAAAAGGTAGGTTATCTCATGAAAGGCTAGAATAACATGTCAGGAGTAAAAGCCCGTTAATTTCATAGAATTTCATGCCTTCCACACGGAGTATTTAATATTTTACTATCACTACGCCTCTAGGCTATTCCTACATGTATAGTTCTTACCCTTAAAAACAAAAATGATAATTCTAGTTTAATTCATGACAACCTATGCATCTCCATGAGTTATCTTTATTGTAGGAACGTTTTCTCTCTGAGCCTAACATATATTTTATGTTTTACTGCCCTAAATTAGCATGTATTTCAGTTTTATTGTTGTTTGCTATAGACAGGAAGAAACGGTCTTCCTGAGACCGCCAGAGTCCTTTAGCAGCCCTACGATAGACCGCTAAAGCCCATAAACGGTCCTCCCGAGACCGCTTTAGTTTTCTGAGTTCTATATTATTGTTAACCCGAACATAATGCAGAACAGTCATATTTATCATATGATATGCCAAGCTAATTAGGTCTTACTCCTATTTTAAGTATTGAATTCATAAACTTGGTTACGTTAATTGTTAATCCTAGTAGATTTCATGTTCTTTATGCACTTTGGACTTATTTTAAACTTATGTTAATTTTATGCCAAAACCATATACTCTTGTATTTATCTTAAATTTCATATGGTTCACGGACTTGTCTAGTTTTGATTTGATCGTTGTTTTACCCCGATCCTTTCTCATCTATAATTATTTCTTAAGTACATGGCACGTGTTCCGGTACGATGTCATTAGATACACTTTGCACTTAAGCACTCAATCTTGGACTTGTGATCATCTCTGTTGGATATTCCTTCCACCGGACTAGGTGATCTTGTTTCAAGGCCTCCGTAAGACTCCGCGAGCTAGGGATTCCCACTAGGATGCCGAGCTGGTTGTACCCTCAAACCTAATTGTCTAGAAAGTACTTTACCGGTGTTTTGTGTGTTCTGGACCTTAGCGGCACTCTGGAGACGGCCAGAGTCTGGTAGCGGCCATTTACCTGACCGCCAAGGATGCCTAGCGGCCCTGCCTTGACCGCATGGTTCCAGTTTATTCGTTTCGTCGACTCTGTCGTTAAACGGTCCAGTCGTTACCGCATAGATCCACATACGGTCCAGTAAACGACCGCTATTTCCAGAAACAACCCCGATATGACCATTTTATGTCTAAGTATTGATTAACCCAAGATTTGACCCAGTAGTTGATTTTTTCTATGTTCCTAGATGGTTTATGATTATCTAGAACCTAACACTTTATTTCCAAAGCTACCTAATGAATTATGGAAATTAAAGAATATGTCGTTATGCTACTGAATTTTCTCCAGAGCATAACCTTGTTTTTAAATCAATCTTTGAACTCTCATATTCTTAATTGGTGCATTCTTACCTTGATATTAGCTATCATGAAACTATAGTTTGAACTTGTTACATTATTGGCCAGATTTATATTTCTCATGGAAGTGGCTTGATTTATAACTTGAAGATGCAAGAGCGGGCACAGACAGTGTCCAAGGGTCCACTCTAGTCCCCTCGGCAGATAGCCGGAAACATACTATAAACCATGGGATATGATGAACACTGGCGTCGCATTGCGCCGGGAGTACTTTTTTTATAAACGAGTGAAGATCCACGAGGTAATCTTGTGAAATTACATGCTTGCTAGTACATTCTCCTTGCATGACTTTCTAGTGCGTAACCTTTATGGTTATGAAAAAGTACATTCTTATTCATGAATGTCCAAATTACATTCATGTTATATTCTGACTTGATCATATTTTCAAGTCTACATGAATTCTTATATCTCACCTTGATCATATCTTGTTATTTGTGTTACTTTAGTTTATTCACGTGTTTCATCATATTTTCATGACTTATCTTATACTATAGAGCTAAAATGTTAATTACTTAAACATTGCCTTCATGTTGATACGAAGATACCTACTGGGCATGTGTGCTCATTCCTTACTTTTCTAATCTTTTTCTAAAAATTCTAGCGGGTCGGGTTCAGACTATTCAAGTGATGGATCCGAGAGTAATTAAAGAAGGAGCGAAGCCTTAGATTGTTGTTTGTGGAATGTCAAGAGTCGCTATGTAATTTTCCATTTTATTGAGTCTAGTTAGTCAAGGAGTCAAGAGTCAACCTTGAAGGGGCGTGATCTCGCGCTTGTCCTGAGCTGGGAGGATGATCACCAAAAAGTGAACTGCAGAGAAAGGGAAACAGATCAGGAGGCCCAGGGATGGTTCCCTGGGGAAAACCCTCCGATGCCTAAGTCAGTAGAGCACTGGTAGAAGATATGGAGAGAGGTAGAAAGAGGTCCACGAGATCCCCCAACACTAAGGTGGTGAAGTGGTTCCTACTCAGGGGTTTTTAGGCGTGTATTGCCCTTACCTTTCACTGGAGGGAATCCTGGTTTATATAGTGTGCTCACCTTATGAGTCCCGTAAGTTGAGGAGTTTCAGGCGGGAGTTACGTCCTCATCGTGGGATCGTTACGTCCTCATCGTGGGCTCTTCATGGCCTTGAGAGATCATGGATCTTTATCCTCATAAACTCCTGTTCATAAAAGGGCTCTTCAACGGCTGCGTGGATAAGCACTCGTCAGTCGGTCCGAGCATAAAAGGTGCCAGCCCTGTCCGGGCGATAGGCATAGCTCGGACGAAGTCAGGTTGGAGTGGGTGCAAGGCGCTTGCCTCTATCCCAATGAAGGGATAACTCGGGCATGGGTCTTCCTCCGTTCTGACGCTCGAGCCTTCCGAGCCTAAGGGCCGCCGAGGAAGGGTGGGATCCCTAGTAATCTTTATTGGGCTTTTTAGCCTAAGTGGACCCTGTGGGGCTGTCACTTGGATGAGCTGAGCCTCGTTCGGTCCTGATGGGCCTAGTTCGGCTGCTCTTAGATGGTCTACAGAAACCCCCCTCTCCACTTGTCCCCCTCCTACTCCCGAGCTTAAGTAAGCTCGGAAGAGTAGCTGTTTTGGGATTTTGGACCAGCGTGGCTCAGGTGGGCGGAGATCTGGCGGTGTCAGTAAGACACTTGTCGTGGTCACCTGGGCCCGTGTTAATGATGATCCTGACGGATTTGAACTGAAGGGGCCCCCTTTTCTCAGAGGTCGAAACGATGCGCCGCCTCCCGCGTGGGGATATAGGCGTTGGGTGCTTGTTGTCATTCTAGACTCCCTCCATCTTTGGGGTTTTGGCTCTCCTCCGTTCTTTACTTTTGGGGCTCTTCGATGCGCCGTGAGGACGCGACGGAAGAGCAGAGACTTGCAGCGGCGTTCAAGAGTTGGCGGAGATAACCGTGGAGGCAGTCCGGTGGCTTCCTCCTCCCCCGGAATCTTTAGAGTCTCGAGATCGCCTTTCCTCAGAGTCTTCTCCGGATTCCATGGCAGACCAGTGCTCGGAGGCTGAGGAGTGGGAGGACGAGCCAGTGGCGAGGGCGCCGGTTCCAAACTGTAGCGAACTGGGGGAGGCGGTTGTGAGGAGGCTGGAGCACCAGTATCGCCTGCCCCACAAGTTCAGTTTTGCCGCAGCTTCTCCATATGAGACGAGCCTGGACTCTCGTACAAGCCACATCTGTGTGTTTCTTCTGTCGTGGAAGGGTAGATTCCGCCTTCCTTTCGAACCTTTCATTCTTCAGCTCCTCAATTTTTTCCTGTTGGCGCCCATTCAGTTGGTAGCCAACTCTTATCTCCTTCTTTCCGCCTTCCGCATTCTCTACCGCCAGTGTGGGGTTCCTCCTTCTTTGGACCTCTTTCACTATTTTTTCGAGTTGAAAGCACATCCTTCGGCTGGGAAAGGCTTCTACTTCATCCAGGCGAGGCGGAATAGGAGTTGCATCTCTTTGACGACGAAGGATTCTTCTCATAATGGGTGGAAGACTCAATTCTTCTGGGTGGGGATTTGTTCAGTGGAGGAAACCTAGAGGTGCCCAGTAATCCCCAATTTTCACCCAAATATCCCTCCCAGGCAGGATGAGTTCCCTCCACATGTGGAGAAATACACAGCCATCTTGCTGAAGCATCGCCAATCCACCGAAGAGCTGGTTACTCCAGAGAACATCGAGCGGTGTCTTCTTACGCGGCTGCATCCGTCGGGCTCAGGTGCCACAAACTAGATTCTCCTTCGGATGTGGGGGTCATCTTTCTTTTCCTGAATATGTCTTCTTCTTCGTGCAGACACCAGGCGGGAAGCTCTGAAGGAGGCCACAGAGGTGATCGAGCTTGGTGATGACTCGGCTACTGATGAACCGACGGCTCCCGTGGGTCGCTCCCGAACCAGAGATAAGGGCAAGGGAGCGGCCCAGGGTGAATCCTCCAGGTCACGGGGGGCCAAGCGCAAGGACCCCGTGGAGGGCATGATTCGGGCCGCTGCGAGGGCTAGGAAGCGAGCCAAGAAGGCCGGGGTCGTGCCCGCAGTTAAGGGCGACCTTGCCGCGGCTCGTCCCTCCGCCGAGCGTGATGGGGCCGACCCTACCGGGCGAGCTCTCCCACCCGCCGAGTCAGAGGGGGCCGAGGAGGTTTGGGCTGCCCCTGCGGGTGGTGACAATGCGGGCTCGGTTCCTCGTTCGGCCGGGACCGAGGGGGCCGAGGATGCTCCTGCGACCGGCGGCGGGGCCGACCCGGCTCTCCCCTCGGTAGGAACCGAGGGGGCCGTGGCCGAAGTGGGGGATGCTGGGACCGTGGCCGAGGCTAGCACTTCAGGTGGTGGTGCGGGTGCCGAGCTGGTCCAGGTTGAGGGGCCGCAGGAAAATCCGGCCGAGGCGCGAGGGGTGACCGAGGCTGGGGCTCGATCCGAGCCATACGGTGGGGCGCCGGGTGATGGGGGGTTCTCCGTTCCGGCGGCCTTGGAGAGGCTGGGTATCTCGGGCCCCCTACACCAGGTATGCCGTGGTATAGCCGCGAAGGTGAGGGGGGGAGGTAGGCAGTACTCCCCGTCCACGACTCTCACCGGGGTTATGGAGGGCGGCCTGGCCCTGGCCCAGATGGGGGCTACTCTGGCAGAAGCGTACGCTCGGTCGGAGTGGGAGCGAGCGAACCTAGCCTGGACCCTCGGTGGGTCTGACAGGAGGTTGGCTCGGCTCGTCGAGGAGCGTGATGGGCTTCGGCGGGAGCTTTCCTCAATCAGGGAGCTGGAACGGTCAAGCCAAGTGGAGACCCGGGTGCTAGCCGAGCAGCTAGCCAAGGCCCGTGAATCGCTCGAGAGGAAGAACCGGCATCTTGAAGAGGAGCGCCTAGCACGCGTTGAGCTGGATGGCCGGTGGGAGACCGAGCGTGCCGAGCTAATAGGCCGAGCGGAGGAGGCCGAGCGCCTTTGGCGGGAGGCCGAGGCTGATCGGGCCGAGGCGGAGAAGCAGGTGGCAGAGGCCGAAGAGCGGATGGCTGAGGCCGAGCGGAAGTCAGCCGAGGCGGAGCGGAGGGAGGCCGAGCTCGCTGGTAGGGTGGGATCGGCCGGGGCCGAGGCTCTCGAGCAGTACAAGAGCTGAGAGGCCTACCAGGTCGACCTTAAGGAGGCTGCCCTCCCCTACTATGAGCTAGGACTTCACCGGGGCATCCGCAAGGGGTTCACGCAGGGCTACGACCGGACCGTCTCTTACGCCGAGGAGCAGGCGTCCGGAGTAGTTGACTTCCCGTCCGGGTAATGTTATGACTCGACTTGTCATCCTCCAGTTCCTCTGCTTCGGCGCGAAATGAAGAGATCCCGAGGGCTCATCGTTCAAGGAGTCGCCAACTCCGGATGCCCCGGGAGGGCACACAACCGAGGCAGTTCCCACACCGGAGGGGTCAGTGCCAGGGTCGGCCGTCGCCGAGGATGCCGGAGGCAGACCGCTCAAGCCCTCTACTTCCGAGCTTCAAGGTGGGCCGGAGGCCTGATGTATCTGCTTCGCTTCCTCTTTTTGTATGCCTTTTTTCTTTTTGAAGGAAAAAACTTCCTCTTTTGTGTAGAAATATATAAGGCAATAGCGTTATGATGGAGACTTTTCTGTTCCGTATCACCATTGATGTATCTTGTTCAGCGTATCTGCAGTGGTTGGAAAGAGGCGATACTTTCTGCGTTGATCTCGCTTGATGGTTGGGTGAGCGTCTGACAGGGTGTCTTTCCGTTTTCTCATGCTTTGAATGCCTGGCCGCTTCATGTATCCCGCTGGGACGGAAGATGAGAAGTTTGAGGTGACCGTTCATAGGGAGAAATCCCTTTGACGTGTTTTTAAGGAGAGAATCATTTAAGGAAAATAGCCTCCCTTTGCCTATAAAAGGTCTGAAGGGCGTCTCTTCCTCTCCACCGCTTAGGGGTTTCCCTGACAGTCTTTCCTCATTCCTTCTTCACGTAGCATTGTGCCGTTGCATCTGTAGCATGGAAGATGCTCTGGAAGATGAGGCTACTGACGATGGGGGGCAGAGAGTTCTTGCTGCTTCGGATTTGAAGAGGGTTCGACGGTCGTCGAACGGAATTGAAGAGGGTTCGACGTTTGGAGGCATGTCGTCTTCCCTTTATCAGTTCTGGCGGCGCTTGCAGGGGGGGCGAGATGGAGGACGGATGGGGGCATTAGACATCCTAGCCGCCCATCCCTTCCTGCTCACTTCACGGAGGGGAGGAGGAAGCCAACCAAGCTCCCTCCCTTCGGGCCTTCCCCTGCCTCCTCGTCCAGCTTTGCTGGTTTCTTTTTCTTTCTCGCAGCCTCTTTTTCCCTCTTCTGCTCTGCTCCTCCTTTCTTTCACTCTTCGGAGGGTGCCTGCACCCTCTTTCTTCCAAAGAGTTGGTAGGTTGGCGGGGAAGATGCTTTCATATGCATTCCCTCTCCCCCTTCTCTTCCAAGTTCAACTTGGAAGGTAGCCTTCTCTTTCCTAATCCCTATGTCACCTTTGTCCCTAGCTACTCGAGCCAACAGGGTCGACTATCCAGTTTCTACACGAGGCAGAGTCAGTGGCTGGACGTAGGAAGGTCATCCGAGTCAGCCGAGCGATGGGCTCATACGACGGCGCCAGATGGGTTTTTTGCATTTTTAACATGTATTTTCTTGGCTTCAGCCTTCCTGATGTACAAGCAAGTTGTTTGAATAAAAGAAAGGAGCCTTTTATTTTATCTCATGTCGTTTGCACAATGCTGAGTACTCAGAAGTAGAACTTGCGTAATGTAGTCGCGTTCCCGGTCCGAGGGATGAGCTCTCCTTCCATCGTGGATAGACGGTACGCTCCTTTTCCGAGCATCTCGACCCCTCAGTAGGGGCCTTCCCAATTAGGGGATAACTTGCCCGCCGCCTCAAGTGGTCGAGAGGCTTCGACTTTTCTGAGGATGAAGTCTCCCGGTTGAAAGTGTCTGTCTCGGACTTTGGCGTTGTAGTATCGAGTGAGGCGGCGTCGGTATTCCGTTGCTTTGATGCCGGTAATCTCTCGGACTTCATCTGCTAGGTCGAGGTTTTCGAGCAGTTTCTGGTCATTTACCTCAGACGAGAAGCAGATGACTCGGAGGGAGGGGTTGCCAATCTCCAACGGGATCACGGCCTCGGTGCCGTATACCAGCTGAAAGGGGATTTCACCGGTTGCCGTTCTGGGAGTCGTTCTGTATGACCAAAGTACGTTCAGCAATTCCTCAAGCCAGTTGCCCTTGGCTTTGCCGAGCCTAGTCTTGATGCCTTTTAAGATAGTCTTATTGGCATTTTCGGCCAGCTCGTTAGCCTGAGGGTGGGCGACTGAAGTGAAGTGATTGCGAATGTTAAGGTCGGCGCACCTGTCTCAAAAATAACGAGAATCAAATTGTCGACCGTTATCACTTACTATCACCTGGGGGATGCCGTAACGACAGATGATCGACTTCCAGACGAAATTCCAGGCGACTGTCTCGGTGATCCTTGCTATGGCTTCGGCCTCGATCCACTTAGTGAAGTAATCGATGGCGACGATGATGAACTTCTTCTAGGCCTGGGCCGTGGGGAACGGCCCGAGGATGTCGATTCCCCAGCGAGCGAAAGGATAAGGCTCGGCTAGGGTGATGAGCTCCGTTGCTGGCTGATGGACCAAGTGGTCGAAACGCTGGCAGCGGTCATAGTGCTGTGTGTAGGTCGAGCAGTCGCGCTGCAGGGTGGGCCACCAATAACCTTACCATAGCAAGGTCCTGGCGAGCGACCTTCCCCCTAAATGCGCTCCGCACAGACCTTCGTGAACCTCTTCGATCGCTCGGTGGGCTTCGTCGGTGCTGAGGCACTTCAAGAGAGGGCCGGAGAAGGATCTACGGTAGAGAGCGCCATCTAGAGTGACGAATCGCCGAGCTTGGTACTTCAATCTTCGAGCTTCCCGAGGGTCGGGAGGCTCCTGAGAGTCTTGAAGCCACGACAGATAGGGGGTACGCCAGTCGCTTGGGGATGCCGAGTCAACAGCTAGGATGTCACACCCCGAGCGTGGAAGATACCTAGAGATGCGCGACGAGTTTATATCAATCATGTCAATCAGAGTAGTAGTGTATTCGACACAAAGACAGAGTGCGCAAATATAAAGATAACCCAATCCATTAATTCCTTTAATAAGAATATGTCTATTACAAACCCTAGCAAATACTAGACTCAATAAAAATAAAAGAAAGGTACAATTCTGACTCAAGAAAATATAGATAAGACAGGACTGATGGACGCTTGAATAGCTCTAACTCTTTCACTCTTGACCATCCCCTTCAGATTGAGTTCCCTCATCATCGGACTTACCTGAAAAGTATGGAAACACTGAGTGAGCGAACGCTCAGTAGGAAATTATATCTCAAGAACTAGCAATAGGTTTAAGTAATTACATTTTTTTCATGAATGCACTATAGCTATGCATGCTCGCAAAACGACAAGATAGAGAGAGTGGATAACAATAAGATAGCAAGAAGAACTAGTCATGAACTTTCAAGAACTTATCAAGCAGATATCAAGACTTTCAAGCAAGTGTATTCATCATGTCATGTTGGAATTTTGGCTATCACGTTCAAGCACGCAAGTATGAAATTACCCTTTTTCGGGTCACGCAAGTCATGTAATATCAAGTCAAGTACAAGTACAAGATTTGTTGAATGTTCAATCAGGCTAGTCATGCACTTCGGTATAATGCCAATACCGTGATCAATCAACTCCCATGGACACAAGTACTTTCAGGTGCTCCTCCTAGGACCAGATCGGGCCCTATATGCACAGGCATTAATCATGTATTTTTAACATCCACTTTTGTATATAGCCAATATGGAATTTCAAGGATAAAGCTTGTAGACACGTAGGATAGACTTTGATAGAATAGAGTCCAAAATATGACACTTGACATAGATAGGTGATAATAACGGTACAATCACGATTATCGATAAAAACTAGGTGGAATTGGTTCCCTAACTTGGGTACCATGACAAACAAGTATGGACATTCTTTATATAGAATTGAGGTCCACAAGAACATCAAGTTTAATATAGAATTGGGGTTTACAAGAACATCATAACAATGTCATGCTTTACCCCGTTCATTAAGATAATTCTCATATCATACACATGGCATGACATGAGGGCCGGTATACCATGTTTCTATAGAGTGACATGGCAAAGATTGTGTAATGGGTTTTTATGGTACAACCAGCTCAGTCGGCCTTGAGGGAATCCAAGGCTCGAGGAGTCTTACGGAGGTCTCTATGACTAACTCGCTAGTCCAAAGAAACGGAGTGTCGAATGGAGAGCTTGTATGTCAATGAGAGTTAGTGGGTAAACGATAAAACATCATGAAACATGGGACTATATTCACGGAGTGGAATATAGTGCCGATATTATACTTATATATTGAAGCCCTCGGTTATCAGTATCAGTGAAAATAATAACTCAGGAAAGTAGCGACTTAGGTAAAGTCATTTTTAATGAAATTAACGCCTTTTACAAGGGCGTTTAATTACAATTTTGACGACTTATACAGCAGTCGTCCATTCTGTATTTCTATTTTTGCAGAATTTAGATAATATGGAATTTTAGTAAAAACGCGCCCTGGACAGGGGCGTTACTTTTCAATTAGCGCCCTGGTCTGGGGCGTCAGTTCAGTAGGAGACGACCTAGACAAGGTCGTGAATTCAAGAATTTATCGATTTTTCAGATAATAAAATTTCAGGAAAAAGGATACATGATCATGACAGGAAAAATAGCAAGATTTCACAGGTATACTCATGCAATATATTAGATTCATGGTTACATAGATATTAAATTTTAAACGTGGGTATTTATTAATTACATGCAATTGACGACTTCTGGGCAGGGCGTCAAAACAATAATTAGCGCCCTAGTGTGGGTCGCTTCTTTAAATTAGCGCCCTGGTCAAGGGCGTTTCTTTTAATTTTTAGAGAAAACTTTTGAAATCGCAATAAAACTATATGCATGGATGACTGATGGTATTTATTAAAGATCTTATGCTAGTTTGGGCTACGATCTTGAGAAAACCTACCTTGATTAAGATCTGGGTGATGATTCGTGGAGAAAGTTGAAGAACAACGTCACTCTGTTATATACAGAGTATTCTGGGATTTATCTGATCAGCAGGTACCGAGATAGAGAGGTTGAGAGAATGTGATTCCTACGCGTAGCTTGCTTTGGATGAAAAATCTCGTTCTTCAGTAGGTCAAAAAGGCTTTCCTACAGAGAAATAAGATGAAGAATCATTAGTTTTTTCTTCATAATACTTAACTGAAGGCAGAGGAAGAAGAACGACGTGGATGAAGAACCCACGATCTTCTCTT